>CM064564.1:14306966-14356966 GCA_032716605.1 Paralithodes platypus | reverse complement strand
TCCTAAAACTTGTATGTTTAAACATATTTTTCCCTTCGCAGCGCCTGATACAGAATAAATATGATGGGAAGGAGTGTGTTTACAATGAATACTACGATCAGCATTTTGCATGCCTAAAGTAACTTACTTATAGTCACCTATTGTAGAGTTCGTCACGTTTCCAGTGGCATACAAGAGGGCGCCGCCCCTCGTTGTAGAATGTGATTTAATGCAGGGGAGGTATGCTCCCCTGCGAATATGGGCTTATCTGGCATCTTTTAGAGTTCGGCATCGAGGGCTTTCCTGAAGTTGTCTAACAAGAAGCCCATTGTCTCTAACACAAATTTATTTGTTTGTATGAAGGAGACAAATGGCAAAGCGGCCGCCGCCTATACTAACAAGTGTCCTCCCAAAGTTGAAAGTGATAGAGATTCAAATTCAAGGTACGTTAGTCAAAATGTCTGGACACACAAAAGTAAAAACAACAAAAACAATCACTACCATTCGACTTCGAAATACCCACATGTCAATTCTATCCTCAGGGCTATATGCCTCGTGTGTGTGAGAAATACTACTACTACTACTACTACTATAATAATAATAAACTTAAACGTTTATTTAAAGAATGGCAGCCCGAAGAGCTGAAAATACACATTATACAATCTAGTGGATGAACATGAGAAAAGGATGTACCGGTACATTAATATTAGTCTGAAAATAGTAAGCTTAGCTTACAATGTTTAAATATAGGCTAATAACCTATATATTAACCCCTTCTGTACCAGCGACGTCTTTTGTGTTTGATTTTAGCTACATTTAGACAATTTTATGAAGATTAGGAAGGATATATGGTAGCTCTGAGGATTAATCGAGATCGCCTGTAGTCTAGTCTTTTAATGGGTAGACGTGCTTCTTAAACTGAATAAAATCGTCTAATAGTAGCCAGAATACAATGACAAGGCCGACACTGGTACTGTACGGGTTAAAACATTATTACATCAAAGATACCCGGTACCTCACTGCGAACAAGTGTAGCAAATCAATTGACGTAAATTTACACTTATATAAACATACATACACTAATACACACGCTCAAATAAATGTGCGTAGGCTACATAGCGCTATTTCTACGTAGGCCTATACATCCAAACTTTCACTCTGTGTGTGTGTGTGTGTGTGTTTTTTTTTTTTTTTTTCTATATTCAAACTTACTTCCTCTCGGGCATAGGCTGAGAGCCTTAACATTCACCGCTTTACAATGAACAGTGAAGCCCGTGAGGTCTTGTTCCAGTATAGGGAGTGAGACATGTGAAGCACGTAGAGTACAACGAGCACCTGCCATCTTGCCTTCACATGAGGCACGGTGCTCACTCATGGCCCGAAACGACCCCATCTCTGAAGCCACCTCGTTCCCGTGCTTCACTGTCTCACCCCCTACACTCAGACTCTCACACTTACACATACACAACGCCACCTGTTGAGCAGATAACTCACCAGGCATTGCACCCCTATAGCATATTTTGAATATGGGAATATTCATACAGTGCTATTTAATCAGGGAACAATGAGGGTATTTTATTGACGTTTCGGTGGGCTTGTGGTAATGCACTGATACCAGGTACAGCACAAATTCCATCCCAATAATATCTTCCCATTGATACATCGGGATTTGAACCCGGGACCTTTGGATTACCAGGCCAGTGGCAAGACCACTCCACCACATCTCCCCATGTGTGTGTGTGTGTGTGTGTGTGTGTGTGTGTGTGTGTGTGTGTGTGTTAGTAAATGAATGTGTAGTGTGGGTGTCGAGTTTAACGCCAGATTACTATTGACACTGTCCGGTAGTGTTGAGAACAAGTATAGTGGGAGAACCGTTAAGTAGGGAGGAGTGGTTCTGTAACTCCCTCCACCATCACCACCACCACATTCCTACCTCCTCACTCACTCACCCTCAGCTATAGTCCAGGTGTTCTCACCTGGCGAAAATCTTAATCCCATAGGCTACTAGAAAATGTATCGATAATTATTAATAAAATAACAAACAGCTACCGGTATGTCTCGGCACCACACTAAATAACATATCTGGATATTAAAACTTTGCAATAGTCGAGGACTATGGTGGGGACAAGACTATTTCCTGCCACCTAAGTAAACATAAATTACAGTAACAGTCCTTTCAATCAATGACTCGATAACTCAACCAAGTTTCAACCAATACCAATTCAATAACAAAAGTAAGGTTAAAAGATGTTGTACTGTAAGACTTACTGTTGTGTACATAGAATACAAGGATCAGTATTCCCATTTCTAAAGGTAACGACATTTTTGTTTTTAAATCGTCTTTTTCAAAGGCATAATTTGAACTTGCCTATCAAATTATGATGACAAAAAATTATGGACTAGGATTTATGACTAGCTTTGAATACCGGTGCCAAAAGTCTTTGTCAGGCTAATTATATACAACCATAAAAATGTGACATTAGAATGATGAATACCATAAGAATAGTTTCGAGTATGAAATGCCTTATAATTATAAGACATATCTTCGGTACATGAGCAAAAATAAAATAATATAAAGCCTATCGGACTTTATGCATGTTTGTGAGTTAGTATTTTAGATACTAGTAATGTTGGGTATAGGCTATCTTGGGGGTTCAACTACCATGTACGTACAGTCCCGGTCATTACTTCTGATAGGCCTCAATAGACAGATTGTTAGCGTTATCGTGGTCGTACAGCGATCTATGGATATGTGTGTACTTCTAACATACATTTTTAGTATAGTAAATACACAATGATATCAAATTTCGTTTGTGAAGTGCACTGTATCGACGAGATTTCGATCGCATAAGCACAGTCGGTTTATGTTATCTCTTAGTATATGAATAGTTTGAATATATTTTTAGAAATTGCAGTACCGGTAATAGAACCATACTATATAATGTAATAATTATTGGAAATATACATGCTTGAGGAGTTTTAAATAAGAAATAATTAGAATGCCGAAAATCAGCCTGGTCTTATTCTGCTTTCGCCTTTGATGGGTTGTTGGAATAAGGGTAATTACAAAAGTTAACGAGGCATGTACAGTATAGTTATCCAAGGAATATAAGCACCAACAATTGAGTAATGTCATGCCATATTAATGTAGGCCTATAGGTTTAAGGCCCCAACCCTCCCATTGGGGTCAACCAATCATGTCCAAAAATGTTGTGTGGCATCAATGACTAATCTAGAACTAGTACCCTATCCCAAATATCATAATTATCGAAAACAAAATGATATGCCCTACACATTCGTGTAGGGCATCTAGATCCCTTTGGAGGCTCTCTATGTCGCTATCTGAATCTATTGTTTCCCCAATTTGTTATCGTTTGCGAATTTACTTATCCTACTAGTTATACCTACTGTAAATCAAGGTAATTTATGTATACAGTATAACAAACAACAGAGGGCCTAATACAGATCCTTGGGGGGACACCACTTTTAACTGCACCCCATTCTGACTTAATACCATTTATGCTGACTCTCTGCTTCCTACCAATTAGCCATGACCTAATCCATCCCAACAACGCCGCCCCACCTATTCCATGCGCCTCAACCTTTCTCATCAATCTCTCATGAGGGACTCTGTCGAAAGCTTTACTGAAATCTGTATATATTATATCATATGGCTTGTCATTATCTACTGCTTAATATACCTCTGAGAAAAAACTAAGCAAATTAATAAGGCAAGAACGTCCCTGAGTGAATCCATGCTGAGAAGAATTTATTAAGTTAAATGTTTCTAGGTGGTTTCTAATTTTCCTAGCAATGACTCAAGCAACTTTCATGATTGATGTGAGACTAATGGGACGGTAATTGGATGCTATTAATTCATAATTTATTTTTTTTGAAGATTAGACTCACATTCGCAAGCTTCCAAGCTTCTGGAACTAAACCTGTTTCTAATGACGTGTTAAATATAAATGGTAATGGGTAACTTAACTCACATCTGCATTCTTTTAATACTCTAGCATATAGCCTACCTCATCAGGACCTGGCGATTTATGAGGTTTCAATTTCCTTAAGGGGGGTGACCTACTTTTTGTTATTTCTGTCCTTTTCTCTCTTTCTCTGGCTTGTATCCATTCGGCCCCATTCAGCCAACTATTTTAAGACGTTTATCCCCATCTAGGTGTCGATTTCTTCTTGGCGAGCGATAGCGAGCCAGCATTATATGAAGAAATCCGGCTTTGCCGGAGACATTTTTCTATCGAAAAATGTACAAATTTAGCCTCCTGTCAAACAAAAATAAAAAATATGCTGGCTCGCTACCGCTCACCAGTAAAAAAATTACACCTGGATGGGTATAAACGTCTTAAAACAGTAGGCTGAATGGGGCCAAATGGATACAAGTCAGAGAAAGATAGAAAAGGACAGAACCAAAACAGGTCACCCCCCTTAAGCACATCATTTCTACTAATAATAACCGCGAAAACTATCATAGGAACCTCGAATATCATGAATATCTAGCAAACCCTTGTAATATGGTGGTACCGGTATTTGGTGAGGGTCCAAGAAGGGGACAGAGGGAGGCGGAGGTGAAGGGGTTCGTTTAACCCCTTCTGTACCGGTGACGTCCTTTTCATTCTATTCTGGCAACTAGTAGATGATTTTATTTGATTTAAAAAGGGTAACCCCAGCAATTAAGAAGCTTCGAGCTATCTCCCTTAACCCTTTGTACCACCACAGATCCTTCTTAAACTGCACAAAATCGTCTAAATATAGCTAGAGCCAAACTAAAAACACATCTCGGTAACGAAGGGGTTAATGTCTCAACTAAAAAGAACTGACCAAGTCTCGTCCAAATCTATTCATTCATAATCGAGATAATTTTCGGACACACACACACACACGCAGTAGTGAAAACAATCCCTTAAGGGGAGATTTCCACTTGAGGGAGTTTTTTCTTGACTCCTTTCTCCCTCATGTTTAGCCCCATTGTTTTTCTAATGTTTAGACGTTCGCCCCATTATTTTGATGATTTTAAGAACTTTCAACCCATTTCTGTCAATTTTAAGACCTTTCGTGCAATTTAGGTGTCGATTTTATCCTGGCGAGCGATAGCGAGCCTGTAATTTAAAAGGAACCGGCTTTCAGCCGGGAAATTTTTCTACCGAAAAATGTACAAATGTATCTTGAAAGGGGCTCAAGGGGGTGTAATTTTAAGCTTGAAGGATATCTAGAGACCAAACTAAAAACCTCCCCTTAATTGTGTGTTTGTATGCCTATGGCGAAAAGCTAGGTAATTGTATGAACGGTTCTAAGCCTAAGTAATGATGGTGCGTAGTATACCGGTACGTAATTTAAGATGT
Source organism: Paralithodes platypus (assembly GCA_032716605.1). NCBI lineage: Eukaryota > Metazoa > Arthropoda > Malacostraca > Decapoda > Lithodidae > Paralithodes > Paralithodes platypus. The sequence continues at coordinate 14,351,630 of CM064564.1, read as the reverse complement.
GGCAACACTTAAGTTAAGGGGGGTGACCTGCTTTTTAATTTTATTTCTGTCCTTTTCTCTCTTTCTCTGGCTTGTATCCATTCGGTCCCATTCAGCCAACTATTTTATGACGTTTATCCCCATCTAGGTGTCGATTTCTTCCTGGCGAGCAATAGCGAGCCAGCATTATATGAAGCAATCCGGCTTCGCCGGAGACATTTTTCTATCGAAAAATGTACAAATTTAGCCTGCTGTCAAACAAAAATAAAAAATATGCTGGCTCGCTACCGCTTACCAGTAAAAAAATTTACACCTGGATGGGGATAAACGTCTTAAAACAGTAGGCTGAATTGGGCCGAATGGATACAAGCCAGAGAAAGAGAGAAAAGGACAGAAATAACAAAAAGCAGGTCACCCCCTTAAAGGATTGAAGACCAAGGATGAAGACTACGGCCACACCTCAAGGATCAAGACTACGGCCACACCTGTTACCACCTTATATGTCGCTATGTTAAGGTACAGTCATGCCCTACAGTTTGTATCCATTCTAATAGGTTTGTATGTATGCACATGCCGGTATAAACCATCGGGATTGCCTTACAAACAGTATTTGTATTATATCACATTGATTGATGACATTGCTTTATTAATATTCCAAATACGGTAAAGTTGTAGTCTTATTGTATATCAGCTCAATGGGAATACTATACAATCGCGCTAATAAGTGATGTCTCGGCACCAATTATGTTTTGATCAATAATTGGTATCAGCAATATCTAAACTTGATTTCTTAACCCCTTCAGACTCATATGACGCAGAGGTTGCTAGATTAGCAATAAGAAATAGAGTTCTCTCACTCTTATAATTACCTCTCCAAAATTAGTTTTCTGTCCACAGCTAACTCAAAGACAACTGCAGAGGTTGAAGTAACTAAACTAAAGGTTTTTAAATACCCCTGTGGTAAGAAAGGCTTTAAAGTACCCTAATAGGCTCAAAATCGCGTCATATGTCGGAGAGGGTTAATATCGAGCGAAATATACAAACATGCTCCTACACTTACCCACCCTATTCAACATCTGACAGACATTAATAAAGCACAGAGCAAGCCAAACGTAATGACAGCTGGGACATGACTTATTAGCGCCACCGTACTTATTACTACATAAAAATATATTTCTAGGTAGGTTGGAGGCAGCAACCGAACAGGGAAACACCTCATGTAGGGCTTTAGACTGTGATGCAGAGTTACCGGTACTGGAAATCCTGTTTCACCTGTCTTGCTTCTTTTGCTGATCATTGTGCCTCATAAAACACTTAAAGCAACTTGGTTAGCTCTCAACAACAAAGCCTCCTCTCACCACTACACAACAGGCACATGAAACTGTTCTCAATATCCTCCTCTCACCACTCCACAACAGGGACATTAAACTTTTCTCAATATCCTCCTCTCACCACTACACAACAGGCACATGAAACTTTTCTCAATATCCTCCTCTCACCACTACACAACAGGCACATGCAACTTTTCTCAATATCCTCCTCTCACCACTCCACAACAGGCACATTAAACTGTTCTCAATATCCTCCTCTCACCACTACACAACAGGCACATGAAACTTTTCTCAATATCCTCCTCTCACCACTCCACAACAGGCACATTAAACTTTTCTCAATATCCTCCTCTCACCACTACACAAAAGGCACATGAAACTTTTCTCAATATCCTCCTCTCACCACTACACAACATGCACATTAAACTTTTCTCAATATCCTCCTCTCACCACTCCACAACAGGCACATGAAACTTTTCTCAATATCCTCCTTTCACCACTACACAACAGGCACATTAAACATTTCTCAATATTATGGGAACAATTGCAGCTATTCAAACAGTTTATTTTATATACCGGTATTTCTTACAATGTTTTCGGTAAAAGCCTAATCTCCCCGAGTACCCCAACCAAGTATCGTCTCCATAATTATACCAAGGTTTAGGGGGCTAGAGGAACCCAAGCAAACAAACTACAGTATAGGCCTACAAAATTATAATATACCGTATAGAAGATAGATACCGGTACCGGGACTGTATGTAACAATGTGAATTACGGTACGATACGATACCTTAACCCCTTCGATACCGGCGACCTCTTTACAAGTTTATACTAGCTATATTTAGACGATTTGGTGCAGTTTAACCCTTAAAGAGCGGCGCTCGACTTAGTCGTGCACCAATTTGCAGCAAGTTAGGAGCATTATTAAGGCTTTTAAAGGGTTAAAATCGAGTGCAAATGGCCGGGAGAGCAGCGGGCCAGACAGCCGACTCCCAGGGCTTACCGCCGCCCATTAACTCATGTTCCCTGTGTTCTCGAGAGGCCGGCAGTGTAGCCAGTAGTGAGCATAGCTGGGAAAAATATACTGATATATGCTAAACTTCCATGTTCGTGGCACCACTGCAAGAGAACCACAAGTGCTACGTAGCTCGTTCTGATCTCATTTTGAAGCTTTTAGTGCCTAGTTTTTTGCTAAATATTTTTTTTTCATGCAGATGCTTGATTTATCATGCAGGAGGGCCTGAATATGCCCAAATGAGCCCAAAACACCCCGCTAGACAAGGGTTAAGAAGGATCTGTGGTAGTAAAAAGGGTTAAGTGAGATAGTTCGAAGCCTGCTAGTTGCTGGAGACCCATTTAAAACTGAAATATCGTTTAATAGTAGCCAGAATACAGTTTAAAAAGACGTCGCCGGTACAGAAGGGGTTAAGGTGAACACCATGGTAAAATTAAACAAAGAAGCATTGTCCAATATACAGATTTTTTTTTTCATATAGGCCTATACAAATTATACAGGTTAATATAAATTCATTATTTTTCCTCACAATTCATATAGCCTACTGCAGGTAACTATATTATTCTATATGTGGGTATACATAATGTATAATGTCAGGTGGGATAGACGGTTAGACCCAATTCATGATACGGAAGATTCTACAGAAATCATAAAACCAGACATATAATAGTTCTACCTCGGGAATGGCTGTAAAGGGGATCTGCCTAGTATGGGAAAATTGACCTATTTGATATGTCCCCAATATTACTATTATGTGTCTACCGAATACCGATAATATGAAATGTATCATCAGTTATGTGTTACTCTTACTCGTACTTTAACACACACACACACACTAAAACAGCGTGAAGGTCATATCCAGTTGGCTACAGTACATCAGATACGAACAACAGGTACAAACATTCAACTCAAGATGGATACACACTTCAACAAATATATCTCTGCAATTTCTCTCGCTTCGCCGCAATTTTGCATCTCTCGCTATTATATCGCTACTACATTAATCAGTGTTCTTCAGAGCTCTCCCAGTGTATACCACCTCCTCTACGTAGGGTACGTAGTACCCGTCTAGCAACACAATCCCACCCCTACTCTGTGCAACTCCCCAATTCAAGAGTGAAACGTTATTCTCAGTCTTTCTTCTATTCAACAGCTGAGCTCTGAAACTCTCTCCGAGAATCAGTCTGTCCCACTTTCTATGACTTAAATTGCTTCAAACTCCGTGTGTCCAGGCATTTTGGCTCGAACGTCCCTTGATTTTGGCCATGTCACTCTTTCAACTCTCGGGGAGGCACTCGCTACAGGCAGTTCTGCCTTTTGTCTCCCTGAATCACATAGACAAAAAATGGCGCATACAACGATTTTTTTTGTTTAAATATGGTATGAAAGGCAAATTAAAGAGTCGTAAACATTATACTCTCATGAAGGTATATTGGTATTAACTATTATGTTTTTTAATTAATAGACGCATCATTATAAGGATAGAAAGGTACCGTAATTCATTACCAACATGCCCGATTAGCCTATAATAGATTATTTCATATACCGGTACCTGTACCTCTTTCTTTCCCTTGAACTTTTACAGTGCATTCTTATTTGTATTCACCAACTCATCAATTAATTTACAAATAAACCTAACTAATGAAATCCATGAAAGTAATGAATACATGTGGTACTCCAAGGAAGCAACACATTTTTAATATTATGTCTATAAATAAGTTTTCAATTAACGTGTATCAAGTAAAATTTAAGTCTTCCAGTAAGAAAAAAAAAATATATATTATGATTAGCCTATTTATAACAACTGTCTTCGTGGTGCAATGCATAAGGGTGTTGATTTTCGGTGTGAGCGTCCTGGGTTTGAATCCCTGGACTGTCACATGTGTTTGTTAATTTCATTAATCGAGTTTTTAGGAGTAAAGTTGGTTAGTGGAGATAACATAATAATTTACTGTTCTCAAAAAATTACAGTACCGGTAGTTCCTTTGCAATACAATATTATATATATATATATATATATATATATTATATTATATATATATATATATATTTACTGTATATATATTATATATATATATAAGAGAGAGAGAGAGAGAGAGAGAGAGAGAGAGAGAGAGAGAGAGAGAGAACCCCATGTAGGATGTTTGTTTGTAGAGATTATATTTCAAATCATACACCACGTTTTGCTTTACTGGTACTGAAAACATTAAGATAGTATCAACATCACTGATCCATCCGTGGCATCATAATTGTTGCCATATCAACTACTTTTAAATATTTGTATTTACTATAATATTTTATGTAACATAGTAAGGGGTAGGCTATACCGGTACCGTATGTTGTACAGTCGCGCTAATAAGTGATGTCTCGGCACCAAGTAGGTTTTGACCAATAGTTGGTATCAGCAATAGCGAAGCTGGATTTCTTCATATCGAGTGAAATATACAAACATGTTCCTACACTTAACCACCCTATTCAACATCTGACAGACATTAATACATCAGAGCGAGCCAAACGTAATGACATCTGGGACATGACTTATTAGCGTGACCGTACAACGTACGTGTTTTGTTTCAATCGTGTGGAATCCACAAGTCAATTAATACGGTAGGTGTCAGTGGGCCTAATCTGTCCAAATTTGGGATTATTTACCACCAGTATTAGTTATTTAAGACGTAAAAGTTTATTATCATACACAACATAATGTTTATGCAAGTTTTATTTAGAAAATGTCAGACCAGAGATGCTGACAAAATTATTGGAAAAGCAATTCGTGTGAATCAACCTTAAGAAGTACAGTTGACCAAAATTACGCCTGTTCACAACACAGGCTATGGCTTTTGATATGGTGTGGATTTATGTTCACGAGTTTTATTGCTAATATTAAAGTATTTGTGATTCGACAGAAAGTTAAGCCTAGAGCCTACACACCAGTAACAAAAAAACTTCGTACCTTAACACCTTACAAGCGGCCTAGGCGGTAATTTCTACGTACCGCCCAGCGGGTGGTTTTAACATAAATGGCCTTGTTTCCGTTCTCTTTTTCATGCATAAACAAGAGCCAGAGCGTAATACAATTATGTATCCCTGAAAGGGCGTTAATTGAGCTTTCCAATGACACCTGAACCATCCTCTTACGATTACTGGTTGTCTTGCAACGATCGTGCAACCGAAGGGCAAAATCGCTAAAATACGGTCATTTAGTTACATAATTATGTGTGTAGCGAGGGAGGGAGGGTGGATGTGTGTGGAGTAGATGTCAGTAGGCCCACGGCAGCCGTGGCGAGCGGTCATGAGGCAACCTACGCTCCTCCCGTCGCTCATCTCTCTCTCAGAGCCAATATTGCGCCAAAATTGCACACGGACTAAAGTCGGGCCCCGCTACGAATGGGTTAATTACTTTTTTAGCGGTTACCACAGCAATAGCATATACCAAAAGTCTACAGACAATCATATAATATTTGAACTATCAATACCAATAATGTATTAAATCAACCAAAGATTGACCCTGAATTCCCTGAAAAATGCCAAATGTTGTTTCCAATCTATTCTAAAATATCCTATTATCCGATAAATATAATGTAAACATATGGACTGGTAAATTAACTTTAATATTGATAGGTACGCTTACAGAAGTCACAGGTCCGACTTTTTTCGGATTCTTTTTATTTATGGCTACATAAGCAGCATATTGACCATCTAATATATATATTTTTTTCCCTCAGATTCATCATTACTCTCTTTTTCCCAGGTATTAGAAAGATCACTTATAACTGTTATGTTACTAACCCAACTGTCCCCTACTAACATCTAACCCTACCACGGACATTAGTTCCTTTTCCAATTTTCCCTTACCCACTCTAAACCACTGTTTGGACACTGACCCGAAGTGTTTTGGAGGACAAGCAGCCTAGAGTGGTCGCAAGACCTGTTGTTGCTTAATTTCCTTTGTACTTTCTCTCTCTCCGAGACTATTATTTCCACTGATCAACACAAATAAGAGCCTCTCGTCCATTCCCAACAGACGCAAAAACAACTATCCATAGATTTCGTCTAAGATCAAGCTAAAAAGGGAAATGGATAGAGAGCGCAAAAAAAGTAGAGAAGCAAGAGAAGGGATACAAAAAACAAATGGTGGTGGAGGGGTAGGGGGGTTGAGGTCAAAGGATTCCAGTCTCACTTTCCCTTCTCAGGCTGACCCTTCTTTACTACTTCTTTCACTCTCCATTCAAACATTCTACTTTTTTCCATATTCTTCTTCCCACATGTACACTGTCTTTCTTATCATCCCCTTCGCTTCTTCAAATGTTTTCCTTCTTTTCTTTCTATCACTTTTTCCGCCCTTCCTTCATTTGTTTCATAGATTTCTGTTTTGCTTCCTTCCTCCCTTCTCCAATCTGTCTTCAAATATGTCAAAATAATTGGTGACAAATAAATGGAGTTATACTAATGCGTCCATATTTTCGGCCAGAAGAATGCTTGACAAAAAAATAAAATAAAATATATACTGTATATATAATTATGTTTGTTCATCACTGCGAGATTTTTGTTTTGTTTTAGTGTTTACGTATTGGAGTTGTAGGCCCTATCCTGAACCGGTAAAATCTAGCTGTTTTTACGTATTGGATCTGTATCATGAATACGTAAAATGTAACTAAAACTATTTACCGTACTTATTACTTATTCTAGCTGATATTACGTATTGGAGTTGTAGGTCCTATCCTGAACCGGAAAAAATCTGGCTGTTTTTACGTATTGGATCTGTTTCTTGAATACGTAAAATGTAACTATAACTAATTACTTATTACTTATTCTAGCTCTTTTTATGTATTGGATTTTTATTTTGAATACGTAAAATGTAACTAAAACTATATATTTATTACTTATTGATATAAAGGTCCAAGAAGGATGAATACATAAAATGTAACTAAAACTATATATTTATTACTTATTGATATAAAGGTCCAAGAAGGGTGATTACATAAAATGTAACTAAAACTATATATTTATTACTTATTGATATAAAGGTCCAAGAAGGGTGATTACATAAAATGTAACTAAAACTATATATTTATTACTTATTGATATAAAGGTCCAAGAAGGGTGATTACATAAAATGTAACTAAAACTGTTAATTTATTAATTATTCTACATCTTTTTACATATTGGAGTTGTATATTTTGAATACGTAAAATGTAACTAGGCTAAAACTATTTACTTATTACTTATTGATATAAAGGACCAACAAGGAACCAGTAAAAAGTAAATAAGTAACCAACTTGGGTAGGATGTAGTGACCGGGCGTACCGCCATCTTTGTTTACATTACGCGTAGTGGCGTCGGACCTTTCCCATCATGTTCCCGTCTATTTTAACCTAACCTAACTTAACTTAACTTAACCTAACCTAGTATTCATGTAGTAATGACAGGGGGCAAATAGGCTAACAGAAAATATAGCATCGAAATAGACGGGAACGTAAGTGCGAGCGCGGCGATCGCCCTATGTAAACAATGACGACCGTACGCCCGAACTCTACATCCATCCCACCAACTTTAGTGCGCTTGCAAATCCTCCAATCAAAATATGAAAAACAACAATAAAACACTATATTCAGTGAAAAAAAATTCATGCTAAATAAGGCTGCTCTAGGCTTACTTGTCTTGAATTTTACCGTAATTACAAGCCTCTGAAACCCGTTTTTCCGATGAGGGGGGGGGGGCTTTGCCCCCCCCATGACTTATTGTTATCATCATATATATTGACAGCAGGGGGCAAAAAACAAGTACGCTGCAGCCCAACCAATTGTACACCCAGGTAAATAAACCGCGGAGATGAAGAAACAGCGGCGGATGAGTCTCACTTTGCCGAAGGTTTGTAATAGGCTAGGCCTACTTCAATGTATCTAACCTAATCCCACAAGGACCCCAATGGAAATACACCTAACGGCCTTATTGGGCTATCCTTAGTTGGAATTAAGAACATAAGAAAATGGGAGTCTGCAAAAAGCCGATCGGCCCATACAAGGCAGATCCCTGTCACACCCAACCCCAATTATAGACCCATCTCACTAATACCTTGAGTACTGACCCCACCAAAATGGTCAGAGATTAACACAAGATTACGGGGGTCTGCTGAGCGCCGATTGGCCCACACCTGGTAGATCCCCCTCACACCCAACCCATCTCGTCCATATGCCTATCTAATTTTATCTTAAAGCTCCCTATCGTTCTTGATCCCACTATATCACTTGGTAGCCTATTCCACCCATCTACAACTCTGTTACCAAATCAATATTAGCCTATATCTTTTCTGAAACTAAATTTATCTAATTTGAAACCATTTGTAAGAGTTATTTCGCTATCACTGAGCTTTAGTACATTTTTCATGTCTCCTTTATTAATTCCACTAACTCACTTGAATACCTCTATCATGTCCCCTCTAACTCTGCGTCTCTCTAACGAATGTAAGCCTAATTTCTTCAACCTTTCTTCATACGGAAGATTTCTAATATTATGGATCATTTTTGTCATTCTACGTTGTACTCTCTCCAATGAATCTATGTCCATTCTGGGTATATATTAACCCTTAACTAGCGGCGCTCGACTTAAGTCGAGTGAAAGAAACTGGGAGAAAACGGGTGAAAAATGGGTGAAGATCGAGTGAAAATGGGTGGAACAGTAATGAACCATACGTCCGACATCTGTGGCCTCCCGGCCCACACTAACTCCAGTTTCCCCACCGCACAGGTGGATGACAGTGTGACCAATAGTTAGCGAAAAGTGAACAATGTAGCAAAATCAGCTCAACTTCCATCTTTGAGGTTACACTGTCAGGGCTCCACGAGTGCTACGTAGCTGTATGTGGTGTCATTGTGTAGCGATTTCCGCCTAGTTTTCGGCATAATACAGTTCCTTTCATGCTGATGGTTGATATAGCAGTCAGAATGGCCTGAAAAGGCCCAAAATGGCCACAGACCCCCCGCTCTTTGAGGGTTAAGCAAACCACCCACCAATTTTCATGACAATTTTGAAATGCATGTTGGAATCCCTATAAACTGTACTTCATTTGTATGTAAGTTTGATAATTTGGAAAATTCGATTAAGGGAGAAAATTAACATTGAAAATGATGTGTAAAAAGTCTCCCATAAACGGCGGGCCGCTATGTTATTGTAGTTTGCGGCCTAATTTCGTCTGTTAATTCACTTTATCCTTAATTGGACCCCCTATGAAGTACAGTACAACAGATTATGATGACATAAGTGACGGGTGTTTAGAGGGGGCAGAACTCCCCCTTCAACATATTACGTGTCCCACAGTAACTTCTATTATATAAACAACCCAAGAATTTCCACAGATTTTTTAAATTTCATTTAGGATGTAATATAACCTATACTCCATGTTAAAATAAGTGTCAACCCTCGAAAAATTCTATTAAGGGAGATGCAGAACCTAGAACTTGTAACGATATTTGTCCAGGGTTTGTCTCCCCATAGACGGCACACAACACGACTCGGCGGACCTCTTTCTCCCTGCCTTTCAGTCTAATTAACACTAGGAATTTACCTAATTTTCTATCCAACCAGCGGGGGTGGCAGCCCCCACCCATAATACTAGGTTAGGTTAGGTAAGGTTGGTAGGTTAGGCTAAAATCTTTAATGTTGCTTAATTGTTGGATAATGAGCTTACTGGAGTTTATTTTCTATCCCATGTATCATCCAACTACTTTTGCCAAAACTTGACTGTTTTTTTTTTTCATTTTGGGGGTTTCTTAAGTTGAAAAACAAGAAAACCTGAGCCAACTTTTTGTTGCCACTTTCTGACTTTTATGAAGCTGAAAAATCTTAAAATCCCAGCCAACTTTTGCCAAAACTTGGCTCGAGTTTTTTTCATTTTGGGGTTCTCTTAAAAGTTGAAAAACAAGAAAACCCGAGCCAACTTCTTTTTTGCACTTGCTGTCTTTTATGCAGCTGAAAAATCTTAAAATCCGAGCCAACTTTTGCCAAAACTTGGCTCGGGTTTTTTCATTTTGGGGTTTTCTCAAGTTGAAAAACAACAAAACCCGAGCCAACTTTCATCATAAAAGCCATTATATCGCCTTTTTATGTCTTTAACCCCACATTTTCCCTGATCTTCATAGCCCTCCCCACTATCGGGCGCAGTGTCTTAAGATCGTTGGATAAAGGGGAAAACGATTTTTGAAGAGGTTGAAACTAATGTCAATCACTATATATTGATGCAAATAAACTAAAACTAAACAAAAAATAATGAAAATAATTGGTGGGTGGTTTCCTTAATATTTTCCCCATTCTGTAACAAGGACACCAAAATTTAACAGCATAATCCATATGGGGTCTCACTAATGACAAGTAAAGTTTTAAGATAACATCAGCAGTTCTGTTACTCACACTCCTAGATATGAACCCGAGAATCCTGTTTGCCTTGTTACGAACGCTTATACATTGTTTTCTAGGCTTCAAATCATTGCTAACAAACACACCTAGATCTTTCTCACAGTCTGAGTTTTCTAATTCCATATTAGCTAGTTTACATTTAAAATTTGTATGCATCTTCCCTATCTTTAATACCTTGCATTTGTCAATGTTAAACTTCATCTGCCATTTTACTGACCATTCGTGTAAGGTATCTAGATCCCTTTGCAGACACTCTATATCTCTAACTGAATCAATTTTTCTCCCCATTTTGGTATCGTCTGCAAATTTACTTATCCTACTAGTTATACCTATATCAAGGTCATTTATGTATATAATAAACAACAGAGGACCTAATACAGATCCCTGGGGGACACCACTCTTGACTGATCCCCATTCTGACTTATTACCATTTATGCTGACTCTCTGCTTCCTACCAATTAGCCATGACCTAATCCATCCTAACAACGCTAGGAGTGTGAGTAACAGAACTGCTGATGTTATCTTAAAACTTTACTTGTCATTAGTGAGACCCCACATGGATTATGCTGTCCAATTTTGGTGTCCTTATTACAGAATGGACATAGATTCATTGGAGAGAGTACAGCGTAGAATGACAAAAATGATCCATAATATTAGAAATCTTTCGTATGAAGAAAGGTTGAAGAAATTAGGTTTACATTCGTTAGAGAGACGCAGAGTTAGAGGGGATATGATAGAGGTGTTCAAGTGGGTTAGTGGGGATTAACCAAAGGGAACATGGCAAATGTACTAAAGCTCAGTGATAGCGAAAGAACTCGTACCAATGGTTTCAAATTAGATAAATTTCGTTTCAGAAAAGATATAGGCAAGTATTGGTTTGGTAACAGAGTTGTAGATGGGTGGAATGGACTACCAAGTGCTATAGTGGGATCTAAAACTGTAGGGAGCTTTAAGATAAAATTAGATAAGCATATGGACGAGAAGGGTTGGGTGTGAAGGGGGATCAGCCGGGTTGGGCCAATCAGCGCTCTGCAGACCTCCATAATCCTGCGTTAATCTCTAACCGTTTTGGTAAGATGATCCTCAGGGTATTAGAGTGTGAAGCCTATAATTGGGCTTTGTAATTGAATTGGGGTTGTGTGGGACAGGGATCTGCCTTGCTTAGGCCAATCGGCTTTCTGCAGACTCCCATTTTCTTATGTTCTTATGTTCTTTAACGCCTCACCTATTCCATGTGCCTCAACCTTTCTCATCAATCTCTCATGAGGGACTCTGTCGAAAGCTTTACTGAAATCTAAATATATAATATCATATGACTTGTCATTATCTACTGCTTCATATACCTCTGAGAAAAAACTAAGCAAATTAGTAAGGCAAGAACATCCCTGAGTGAATCCATGCTGAGAAGAATTGATTAAGTTAAATGTTTCCAAGTGGTTTCTCATTTTCCTAGCAATAATTGACTCTAGTAGCTTTCCTATGATTGAAGTGAGACTAATGGGACGGTAATTGGATGCTATTGATTTATCATCTTTTTTGAAAATCGGAACTACATTTGCAAGCTTCCAAGCTTCTGGAACTATACCTGTTTCTAATGAATTGTTAAAAAGAAATGTTAATGGGTAACTTAACTCATCTCTGCATTCTTTTAATACTCTAGCATATACCTCATCGGGACCAGGCGATTTCTGAGGTTTCAGTCTGTCAATTTCCTTAAGCACATCATTTCTACTTATAGTAACCGTACTTAACCTATTTTCTATACTATCGCTATATACCTTACGGACTTCTGGAATCTGTGCCAAATTTTCATTAGTGAAAATGGATAGAAACTGACTATTTAATGTACTGCACATTTCTAAATAATTTTCTGTCATTTCTCCTATCGAAGTTTTAAGGGGGCCTATTTTATCTCTAACTTTAGATTTATATAGCTGGTAAAAAGCCTTAGGGTTATTTTTTGAGTCATTGGCTATCCTGATTTCATAATTTCTTTTGTCTGTCCTTATACCTTTTTTAACCTCTCTTGATAGATTCTGATAGTAAGTAAGTAGGTGAATTTCGCCTTTCTTAATTTTTCGATATATTCCTCTTTTTTCCTAGGTCTAATAGCCTATTATTCATCCATTTGGGTTGGTTCTGTGTTGATCTAAATTTTCTTTTGGGGATATATTTATTTTGCACATTGTGGAGTGAAGAAATAAAATGATTATATGTAGCTGTCAAATTATCCTGAGTTAAGACAGGTATCTGAGAGAGAGTATGTTCATTAACGCACCTGGGTCCACTTAATAGTTTAACCATAGGATCGAATATGCCTATCGAAATTAGCCTATGCAAGGCTGGCGTACATATCATATTTGGGTTTAATGTTATTTTAATACCACAAATTTTGTTGATATATTTGAAGATAATTAATGAATCTATTAATTAATCTATGCTCTAAAGATCATAAGAAAATTTGTTTTAACCCTCGGCAAAACCTAATAAAAAAGTATGGTACTAAAATGTCTTTTTCGTAACAAGGTTGTCAATACGGTACTTTCAGTCATCGATAGCTCTAAAGATCATATGAAAATGTGTTAAACCTTCGGAAAAACCTAATATAAAAGTATGGTACTAAAATTTCATTTTCGTAACAAGGTTGTCAATACGGTACTTTCCTGTTATCAATGTACAGTACAATCAAGCTGAAGATTGCAGAGTAAATACCATAGACTTCATCGACTTTTCTTTCACCTTCGTAGCCTATAGGCCTAGAATCGACAGCCATTTTTTTTTTTTTTTTAGGGATTAGTACTCAACCAGCGGGGGTGTGGGGGCGGCAGCCCCCACCCATAATACTAGGTTAGGTTAGGTAAGGTTGTTAGGTTAAGCTAATGTTTTTTCAAATCACTATCGGGGAGCGAGTGTGTCTCAACATCGATCGATAGGCCTAATGGGGAAAATAGGTTTTCCCGAGATTTCTAATTAATTACAAACACTATATATTGATGCAAATGACAAATTTTGTTTATAAAAAACACTCCGAAAATTCGTGGTAGCCTATTAGCCTAAAATAAAAAAAATCCCATATTTGTAACATATTATGTGGTACCGTAGGCCACATGTAAAATGCGATAAATCTAGTTATACTACCCCTATTTTGTCGCTATTCTGTTGGTACTAATACCTTACCTTTTGATGTGTTCGCCGCTCTTCTAGCGGCACCAAGGAGCGCGACGCCCCTCGTTATGGGTGGTGATTTGGTGCAGTAGACTGTTTGAAGCGACAGCTCGCTCCCTTGCGAGGATGGGCTCGTCTGGCACTTTTTGCAGTTCGACATCTAGGGCTCTCTTGAAGTTGTCTAACGAGATGTCCCTCATGTCTCTTACTCGCCGTGGGAGTTTGTTGAAGAGACGTGGACCTCTGTGTGATAACCAGCCCTCTCGCAGAGAGCCCATAGCACCCCTGTTATTCATCCGGGGGATTTCGCATTCCCAGCCTCTCCTATCACTGAATTTCATGACTATCGGAGTATGTAGGTTTGGTACTAAACCCTCTGCGATTTTCCACGTGTATATTATTAGGTAACGTTCTCTTCTACGTTCCAGTGAGTACAGATTCAGTGCTCTTAAACGCTCCCAATAGTGTAGATGTTTTATCGAACTTATATGCGAAGTGAAATTTCTTTGTACACTCTCTACATCATTTATTTCACCTGCTTTGTATGGGGATGTTAATACGCTACAGTATTCAAGCCGCGGTAGCACTAGAGATTTGAAGAGCGTTATCATAGGCAATTCACCGCGCGTTTTGAAAGTACGCAGAATCCAACCCGTTAGACATTTCGCAGCCGCCACTTTGACCTGGTTATGTACTTTGAAACCCATATTTTCAGACATTAACCCTCCAGCCCCGGCTATGTATTATATATATATTCCTCGAAACCCGGGTGTTTTGGCCGAAAAACGTCTAGGCTACCGTATATTCGTTAATCAGACTGCTTCCCGCATTCCCGCGCATCCCCAAGCGTAGCTGTGTTATTTACCTGTAGAATGGCATTAAGTAGAGCTCTCTAAGTCAACTGGTTGAGCTGTGATGATGATTTCATTGGAGATAACTTTATGGCCAAAACAGCCACTTTACACCACTTTTCGATACTTAACAACAACATACAGGCACACACGAACAAGCGACGCTCTCCTTCTTGTGGCCGGAGATGCGGGGCGTCGGTCCAGCCGGCTGTTGTTTACATGCGTCGGACCGACGCCTCACACACGAAGCTCACAGGCTTTCAACCACTGGGCGTTCAAGAGGCCTTCCGGGTACCTGTTATATGCTTTTTTATGGGCGTTCAAGAGCCCTTCCGTGGTGAGAGGGTTAATACCCCAAGGTCTTTCACACTGTCTTTCCGTTCTATTATGTGGTTAGATTCTGTTAAGTAATTTGGTAATTTCTTTAACACCATTATTATCTCCGTACCGTATTCATTGTAATTTTTCCTCATTGAATTGCATGTTGTTTTCCCTGGTCCACTGGAACACTACATTCATGTCTTCCTGCAGTCGGCCCGTGTCCTCTTGTGTGTTTACTATCTTGCTTAATTTTGTGTCATCAGCAAAAGACGATATAATGGGTTAATATTATTAGTAGTAGACTTAGTATGGTTTGATGATGCGCGGAAATGTATATTTTACTTGAAATAGATACATTGAAGTATTACAAACCTTCGCAAACTCATAAACAGGGAACGTGAGCAGGGTTTAGACCGTCGCGCACCCATAAACAGGGAACGTGAGGGGGAGTTTAGACCGTCGCGGAGACAGGTTACTTTTCGGTTAGGTTAAGTTAGGTTAGGCTAATGTTAAAAATACTAAAATGCGACGGTCCTCGTTATTAAACAACACTGTATAGGCCTATCAAAGAAAACATTAAAAGGTCAATATACAGGAGGCGCTACAATATAGGTAGCAAAATTCTAATGGTAGTTTTGGGTTCCCATCATCATATGCTTCATTTCTAGGTCAATATACAAGAGGCGCTACAATATAGGTAGCAAAATTCTAATGGTAGTTTTGGGTTCCTATCATCATATGCTTCATTTCTAGGTCAATATACAGGAGGCGCTACAATATAGGTAGCAAAATTCTAATGGTAGTTTTGGGTTCCTATCATCATATGCTTCATTTCTAGGTCAATATACAGGAGGCGCTACAATATAGGTAGCAAAATTCTAATGGTAGTTTTGGGTTCCTATCATCATATGCTTCATTTCTATATACTTTTTAGGCCGAGGCCTATCCCCGGGAAAAGAAAAAAAATTCTTGGGTTTTTTATTTTTTTCATAAAAACAACAACAAATTAGCCTAGGCCTACCTGAAAAACTCTTATCTGGTTGGTGATAATTTGTTATCAAAATATTTTTTTTTTCCAGTTTCCGCATCTGCTGAACCATCCAAAAACACGCTAAAAGGCGTGTTTTGAAGGGGGGAGGTGGTGGGGGGTAGGGGTAGTATAACTGTAGCCTAGATTTACCTAAAATGCTAGCAGCTAACTGAATAAATATTATTAGGCTAGGCCTATTATTATTATTAGCCTAGCCTAGCCTATAGGTGCAATTATAGAAATTTACCGATGGGCCTTTCAAGGTTAGGCTACTGGTTACTGGTACGAGTTGACTAGGCAAGTGAGTACGAGTGGAGATGTTCCGTCGGGCAAGGTACGAGTTGTCCATCACCCAAGGGGAAGAGCAGACTTAGCAGAGTGAAGCCATGAGCTAAATTAGGGTGTATGATATGCAAGGTTATGATGCGAGAGAATAGGATAGGGTGTTAGAATTCGTGGAAATTGTGGGAATGTTCTTTAGTTCTAGAGCTAACTGAATATCCCAGTAAATCCAAAGTCCCACAGCAACTGACCTGTGGCCTCGTTCTGGTCATGGAGGGTAAAGTCACAGAACTCCTGGGACTCTTCAATCTCCTTCCCCTGCAGGAGCAGCTTAATGTTCCCCTCGACTGAATCCATCTTTATTCGCGTGAACTTGAGAATCCTGGCAGGGCGTGAGAGGCAGCGGTCACACAGATTACAACAACCATAGAGAAACTCTCACAGCACACTGGCGAACACACGCACCGACACTCACTGAGTCACTGTCTCTCTCACACACAGTCAGCTGGGCTGCTGGGGCCTCGTCTCGCAGTCACTCGGGAATCACCTTACTGCCGAGAAGTTATCGTCACATTCACATTCACATTCAGTCGTCCCATCTCAGTTCCTGTACGGTGTTTATTGGCGACATATACGTTTCTCTATTTGCATTTGGTTTCCTACATTCACAATCGGTTTTCTACTTTCACATTTGTTTCTCTACAATCATATTCGTTTTGCCGCATTCACATTTGTTTTGCTACTTTCACATTCGTTTTGCCACATTCACTTTCGTTTCTCTACATTCATATTCACATTCGTTTTGCCACATTCACTTCACATTCATTTTTTGTTCACATTCACATTCGCTTTGTAACTTATGCCACGTTTTTCAAGCAAACGTGATATATTCTGACTGTGATTCTCAACTTAGGGATCAGCATTTATATAAATTCAACTTAGGTATAGCCTATAATTATGTTATGCCACGTTTATAAGAAAACGTGAGATAGCTTAATCTGATTGCGATTTCCACCTTAGGAATCAGCACTAATCATTAACTTAGATACCTCTCCGCTGGGTAAAGACTGACCTTAGCTCTATTAACTATGAGCATTGATTCTTGGACATTTCTTTTCCAGGTAGGCTACACATCTCCTCGGCGAGGAGCTCCGGACCGTGACCGATCCCGGCGAGGGGGGGGGGGGGAGTGACTTCATTATGGAACTAATAGCTTTCTGTGCTTCACCTTTATGTAATAACCTTCCTGTCACAGGGCACGAACTGTGTGTCCACTGTGTCGCGTGCTTAGATCGGTCTCGCGGCCAGTGGCTGACAAAAAAGTGTAGTGTGTGCACCAAACTCCGTAATGGGTTCATAAACTACAAGGAGGATGGGTGTCGAGTTGCTCTTACGGCTAGAACTATTAAGTCTTGTTTTAATAATTATAGGCTACTAAAGACATTGCCCATAAGGCGCTCTCTCATCATAAAATCACCCAGTGTTAACCCTCAGAAAACGAGCACTCGTTCTGGAACTGTAAAAAAAAAAAAGTGTTTAAGGTAGTTTCGAAAGCAACAATAAGTTCTGAGGATTCCACCGATGATGACACCACACCTAAGAATGCTAGTCCCCCCCGCCGGTCGGCGAAGCGGCCTGCGCCTGATTCGTCTAAACAGCAGCAGTCGAGGCGTCGGTCGCGATCGAGGTCTCCCCTGCGTAAGGCAATCTCTCCTCCGTCGGTCAAGCAGGCGGCGAAGAAAAGAAAGGTAACACCGGAAGAGGCAGCGTGTCTGTTTCTAGTGTATCGAAGAAGTCACAATCCCGCACAGCAGTCTCGAGTGTCAGGCCTAGGCTATCACCTTCGCCAGCGCCCGCACCTACTAGACTGTCCCTGGCTGAGCCGAATTCAAATCCGGCCAATCGGGGACGGTCACCAGGGTTGCGGAGACACCGCCCAGGTAAATATATAGTTCACTAGACATCTTGCCCAGTGAACTATTTAGCCATATTAGTCATACTTTCCCGTCAGTGAGGTAACGGCCGTATGTGATTCCCCGAAGTAACGCGCTTCAGTGTTGTGTACCAACTCAAGTGCTTGCGGAACAGTTTAGAGGCTACCCTCAAGAAGCTAGTGAGGTTCCCATTCAGTCGTCCATCCCAAATTTAGAATGGGAAGACTTTGAGCAGGAGGTCTTAGAACCCACAGTCCGGTCTGAAGAGGTTCTATCCCTCTCAGCCCGGTCACTGGAAGCTCAGTCAGTAGAGTCGATAGAGTGTCAATCCATTAGGGACGACATTTCCGAGAAGCTTGAATCGGGACAGAAAGTGGCGTCATCCGGACACTCGGATGTAGAATCAACAGTGTCCACGGATAACAATTTGCGTATTGCAATTTGCGTATTGCTACTTATAACTGTAGGGGGCTCCCTAAAACCAACAGAGGGCTTCTCCTACGCCCTGATGTAGTAGACGTATTTAATACCAGTGATATTGTGTGCCTGCAGGAGACTTGGTATTTTAAACAGGATTTGGGTAACCTCAGTACTATCTGTGATAATTTTCATGGGTTTGGGGTCTCGACAACCGATGCTATGGATGGTTTAGTAGCAGGTCACCCACCGGGAGGAGTAGCTATTTTGTGGAGGGACTCTTTAGACAGCCGGGTTAAACCACTTGTAACAAATTTACCATGGTGTACAGGTATAGAAATAGAAGATATCCAACGGAAAGTAGTTATTCTTAGTATGTACTTGCCCTACCAATGTAATGAAAATGAAGAACAATACCTGGAATGCCTTGGAGAGCTAAGTGCTCTTTTACAAGAACTAAATACCACCTGCTACTCTGTAATAGGGGACTGGAATGCTAATCTGAAGGACATGAGTAACTCTCTGTTTGCTAGTCATATGACTAACTTCTGTGGTGAGCATGATCTAATTATCTCTTCTCAGCTCATGCTCCCTCATAGTAGTTACACATGTGTCAGTGCAGCATGGGGCTCAACGTCTTGGCTAGATCATACCGTAGCTAGTGCTGATTTCCATGATATGATAACAAATATGGAAATTCAGTATACATATACAGATGAAGATCATATCCCATTGACCTTAACAGCTAGTTTGGAAAGAGCGCCAGAATTAACCCAGTCAAACAATAGTGTAAATCCAAAACTGCCATGGGGCGGGCTTGACGAGGAGGAGTGTGAGCAATTTTGCACTTTAACACACACTCTCCTTTCTGAGCTTGATCCTGGCAGTGAGGATGCCATTACCTGTGAAGACCCCAATTGTGTTAATGCTAGTCATCGAGAAGAAGTCAGCAAGCTGTACAATAATATTATATCTTGTCTTACTAAGGCTAGTGACATAGTATTTCACAAGCATAACAAAAATTACTCTTTTAACAAACCTGGGTGGAATGACCATGTTTCAGAACTATACCAGGCATCCCGAGATGCTCGTAGTGTATGGCTGGATCATAACAAACCGAGACAGGGACCCATTTTTGACATGTTCACCAGACTAAAGGCTAGATGCAAGTATGCAATCAGATATATAAAAAACAATGAAAATGTATTAAGAAGAGAAGCATTGGCCAAAAACTTTGCTAGCAAAGACACATTGGCCTTCTGGAAGGATATTAAAAAAATGCATAATAGCTGCACACCTCTACCCGTTAGTGTAGATGGGATCTCTGGTTCTAATAACATAGCCAATCTTTGGAAAACACATTACCAAACTTTGTTTAACTCTGTTGGGCACCAAGGAAATACCATTACTGCTACAACAGAGTGTAACAAAGAAGAAAAATATGACACAATTAAAGTTACAAGTGAAAAAATCAAGGCTGCAATAAGTAGGCTAGATGCTAACAAATCCTGTGGTTTTGATGGTATATATGCTGAACATTTGAAGTACTCCTCCACTCTCCTCTTGGAGAAACTCAGCAGTTGCTTTACCAGCTTTCTAATCCATGGTTTCCTACCAGAATCTATGATTTCCGTTACCTTGATACCAGTAATTAAAGACAAGGCTGGCAAAATTACATCAAAAGACAACTATAGACCTATTGCCCTTGCCAGTATTGTAAGTAAGATACTAGAGTTAATCATTTTAGACAGAATCTCAGTGTATATCTCAACTAATAGTAATCAATTTGGTTTTAAAAAGAATCATGGTACGGACCAGTGCATCTACACTCTGAAGGAGCTAGTGGATGGGTACATCAAAATGAACAGCTCTATTTTTGCATGCTTTCTTGATGCTAGTAAGGCATTTGACAGAGTCTGCCACAATATCCTGTTTGATAAATTAGCAACAAGGGGAGTGCCATCCTATATACTGAGAATCTTGAAGTACTGGTACGCCAATCAAACATTTAATGTAAGATGGGGTAACATTATTTCGGATTCCTTTACAGTAACCAATGGAGTGAGACAGGGTAGTATTCTCTCACCTTACTTATTCAATGTATATGGATGAATTAAGTGATAAATTGAATAAAGAGCAGATTGGATGTTATGGTGGGAATAAAATCATCAACCATCTCATGTATGCTGATGATCTGGTCATTATTGCACCGTCTTCTGCGGGTCTGAGCAAACTTCTTGATATATGTGAATCTTTTGGTAGTAAACATTGTGTTAAATTCAACCCACTGAAAAGTGCTGTTCTTATATTTAGATCAAAATTACTGTATAAAAGTAAACTGCCAAATTTCTCACTCAATAATCAAATTATTCAAGAAGTAAACAAAATAAAATACCTGGGACACATTATCTCAAACGATTGCTCAGATGATGCAGATATCGGCCGTCAGCGCAGACAGCTATATTTACGTGGTAACACCATCTTGAGAAAATTCCACATGTGTAATTGGGAAACTAAAGTCACTTTGTTCCGGACATATTGTTCCTCTATGTACACGGCCCATTTGTGGTGGAAGTATAAGAGAGCCACCATAAATGGTCTGTGTACATCCTATCATAATATACTCAAGATGTTCATTGGTCTCTCTAAATATGAAAGCACTAGTATGGTGTGCACACTGTTGGATGTGCAGTGCTGTCGGGCTGTCATCAGGAGACTGGTGTACAGCTTTTCGCAGCGACTGCAATCCTCCAGTAACACACTGATTGTAGCTCTTTGGTCTAGTGATCATATCTATGAATCCCGTATTATATCTCACTGGCAGAAGCTGCTGCACACATAGTATGTACTGTAATGTAATATATAGGTCTAATTGAACTATGAGCAATGATCTGTGCAATAGGTGTTAACCAACATTGAGCAATAGCCTTAGTTAGCCTATCTGTGTTATATTGTGACAAAATGTGATATGTGCTCTATTCTGTAAATAGGCCTACTGTATTTTTTATTTTATTGTGTCTTTATTAATATATCTTTGTGTATAATTATTATCTGTGCTCTGACGAGAAGTGTATGTGATATGGACCATTAGGTCGTACTGTATTTATACTGTATCTATCTTATGTGTCTGGAATAAAGAATTATTATTATTATTATTATTATTATTATTATTATTATTAACACCAAGGAGTTTGTCACTAAGGGGGATCTTCAAAACTTTTTGGACAATTTTTTGAGTAAATATGGTGGTGATAGATCTGTGCCAGGTTCTCTCACACCACCGCCGGTTGCTCGACCTCTGGGTTCCATGCAGGTTACAACAAAACAAACCATTACTCCCTCCCTTGTCACATCTAGTTTGTCGAATGTAACGTCAACTTTGACGACAACTAATATTAGAGTAGTCACAGATGTTATTCCACCTCCCTTGGAGAAAACTCCAATAAAGAAAGGTCCTATGCCCCTTTTATATGGGCCAGACAGGTCCTGGACGGACATAACTGCTCTGAACCCTCAATTCGCGCAACCGGCGGTATCTGGGGAAATTCTGGTCCCTGAACATTGGTGTATACTGTACAGGTTGGCGGTCTGGGCGAGGCCAGAAATATTACACTCAATTACGACATGGACATCTCTGCCTACGGTATGGGTAGACACCTATGCTTCAGGTGCCCTGGGATGGGGGTATCAGTCAAACCTCGGACATCAAGATCAGGGTCTTTGGTCCCGGTTCAAGGAGTTTCATATCAATACAAAAGAGTTGTTAGTCCCTTTATTTTTTCTTCAGGCACACGATTCGACTCTAGTGGGAAAATCAATTGCCTTCAGAATGGACAATCTGAATGCAGTCACATGCATTCAGAAGCAAGAGTCAACGAGGCCTCGAGTGTTGCTAGAGTTGTCGGAAAGGATATTTGTGTTGGCGGAGACGCTAAACATTTATCTTCAAGCATCTTATCTGTCAGGTGTGGCCAACGTATGGGCAGATGCTCTGTCACGGAGACAGAGCACACAAGTAGAATGGACTCTCAAGCAAACTTTCAACGGATGATTGCAGAGCCTTACCGTCCACAAGTGGATTTATTCGCGTCCGAGGAGAACCACAGACTCCCTCTCTTCCTGACTCGCCAGGTGAGAACCGCAACGGGAGGACCAGACACATTGCTGGTGGACTTGAACAAATGAAATTCCATTTATTTGTTTTCACCACCAGATGCTTCACTCATGTGTCAAGTAGTTCACAAACTACAAGATTATCGGGGCTTAGTCTGCATGATCGTGCCCCTGTGGCCGGCTCAGGTGAGGTACGCGCAATTGAAGACGTAGTGCGAGAACCCGGTGTCGCTCCCGATCTCGCATTTCCACATATCCCGACAAGTGCGGGAAGACTCTTAAGAGTTTCTCCGGGCGACTGCGAGAAGACTCTTAAGATCCTGGGCCTAAGAAAATCCATTTAAAACACCCCAAAAAACCCTTTTTTTATTTTTTTTATTTTTTTTTTATTTTTTTTTTGCCCCTGGGCCATGCCAAATATCACTCCTCCACATCCCCTCCTTCCCCTCCTTCAGTTATCACCTATTTTCCCTGTTACTCCCTTATTCTGTGGTCTATTTTCGTGCTAACATTAGCGAGTTGCAAGCAGGGCATTGTCATCATTGTTACCAAGCGTGGGAAAGAGCGAGAGAGAGAGTATTGCGCAACAGTGTCTCTCCAGACATGGGGAGGAGTGGGGGAGTGGGAGGCTACCTCAGCCTTTGGTTATGTAACTCCCGGCCTCTATCGCCGATTTTGACCATCCAAACGCTGTTTCCACTTGCTTTATTGTTGTAACTGGTTAATATCTTCATATTAATGGTAAAATAGGCGCATATGAATAAGTATTAACGATATTTATGGTAAAATAACGATGTTAGTGATGGGAACAGCTCAAATACGTGCGCACAGGCGTATGGTGTCTCATACCCCCCATGCGCACTTCTTAGGTTAAGAGACAATTGGCAACCTCAAGACCTCGCTAACTTTTGCCTTGTGGATATTCAGAAGGCCAAATGGTTAGCCCACTATGGGGAGAGTGTTACCAATAAATTGATCAATCAATATACCCTCTCTACTAGGCGTCAGTACCAATCTCACTGGAGAGCTTTCACTACTTGGATCGTTGAGACTGACCAGACCGTGGCCTTGGTGTCCTTAATTTTCAAATATATAGATTATCTGTTCGAACATAAGGGCTTGTCAGTAGTCACGCTTAAAAATCACATGACTGCAATTAGAGTTCCCTTTTATGACCTAACAGGGCTCTCATTACCGCAGGCGGAGGAGAAGGCATTCATACGTGCATGTTTCAAGCTTCGCCCACCACCACGCCAGCTCATGCCTACCTGGTCACTCAACAAAGCTGTCTTTACTTCATTCTCAGAAATTTAGTCACAACCCTGCTTTTGATTCAATTTTAAAGAAGGCTGTGTTCCTGATGGCCTTGGCTATAGGTAACCGGGTATCTGAGCTGGCGGCAATGAGCAACGAACCAAATTGTCTCAGGTTCGCACGGCACAATGCGAGTGTTCAGATTTCACTGTTGCCCACATTTGTCGCGAAAAACGAACGCCAAGAGCATGTGGTCACTGAGTTTGAGGTACCGGCGCTCAAACAAGGTAACACTCGCCACAGATTATGTCCGGTGAAGTAACTTTTAACCTATGTTGGAGTGTCCCGGCCTAACCAGCCGGGAGCTCTTTGGGTTTCTCAGACAGGCAAACGTCTCACAAATCAGCACTTGGCAGCTCTGTTGGTTGATGTAATAAAGGAGAGTAATCCCGGAGCTGTTGGGCGGGCTCATGATTTAAGGAAGTGGGCAGTATCACTTTGTTTTCTGAAGAATATTTCTGTAAATGATAATCAACAGACTAATCTGTGGGCCTCCAATCACACCTTTTTGTCACATTACCTGCCTGTGAATTTAGATAAACCACATATGACCTGTGTCGCATTAATGCAGCGGGTCTAAGTCGTTCGGTGCTTTGTTAATTTTAAAAAAGAAGGGGGGGGGGGTAGCTAAGACCATCAGCCCACCGGACGTGGTTGTGCGATTGCACATTGTGATAATCATTATCTTTGTTCCTCAAGACTCGAAGCTATAGTCAATACATACATACATACAATGGTTTAACGTCATTTTTCCATTACATGCAATGTAACGGCTCAGACGGGGTTGCCTTTCAGTAGTTGGAGTGTACTGTGTGACGCTCCTGCATAGTAGCCACGTGCGGGCATGCGCGCGCGTCGGCTGCCCAGCCGTTTAGAAACCAGCTGGCGGAAGCCGGCCGGCCGGCTTTTCCTTAGTATATATCCTACGACAATGTAACTAATGTCTGGGATATTCTTATGTTGTTTCACAGCTTGAAGCTGCCCTTATTCTTAACCAACGCATCTTAGTATATTTTATTCTCGATAGTTGATTGTTTCATTATAATATATAAGATGTAAGTCTAGTGAGAGTGGGAGGAGACGAGCGGGAGAGAGAGACCGGCTGGGGCACGTTGCTTCGCGCGGAGAGTCCAGCTTGGGACGAGCCTTATGTTGCCATGTGCATTTGATAGCAACGTTAGGCTTAGTTTCGACTCACGCCAGGGGTAGAGGATTTTGACCCGGCAACTGTGTTGAGTGTTGCCAAGCATGGGATGTATTTTGCATGCCTAGGGTGGGGTCCAGACAGATTCAAGACTCAGAGCTCACCTCACTGTCGTACCCTTCGGACCCCCTTGATATCTATCCCTCTCAACCCCACTTAGAAACTTTCTCTCGTACTTTGTATACCTTCCTTCCACTACTTCACCAATCTATTTAATTATCCCATCCCCTTGATAGACCTTATATCTATTATTGTATTAACGACGAGCTCTCAGATAACTAGATAGGATTTTGGGCCTTATGCAGAGATGTAATTGTTAATGAGACCTAGGAAGCTTTTTTGTTGTCTCATATTTGGTGGTTTCATGCTTGCTAGTGTGTTCTTGGCCTGTGGACCCGCACGACTTTACTAGGATACCCGTGGGAGTCTGGGGGCATTTTCTTGTCTGTGTCCCTGTGTGTCTAGTGTTGTGTTGTGTGAGGGCCCTTGCCTAGTCCACTCAGCACTGCGCTAGCACGTCTTGCTTTTGCTTTAGGGTCGCCAGGAGAGAGTCAGATACTTGCGATCTGAGTCTCTCAAGAGAGCACCCTTTCAATTAGAGTAATTTGGCGCACAGACTTGGGAACGTCCCTAGGCTAGAGCAGGTGGCTCAGCCCGGGTATCCGAAGCCTATATCCTTCCGGCTAGACCTCTGCCACCTGGCAGATTAACAGCTAGGGGTTTATCATCTCTGTATGCTTGTTATTGTGCCACAGTTTACCGTTTTTGTGAGCATTGTGAGTCAGGGTGTGGCTTAAAGACTCTGTCCGAGCAGGCTTGCCTGACTAAGAGTGAGAAGCACACCTGTATGTGGTTATGTTGCGAGTTGCTGCCTTTATTTAATTATACCTATGCCATTATACACTGTATGGCCTATCACTAGTATTTATTCCTGCTTATGAGTTAAGAGTTCTCTAAATCCGTAACATACTTTCTTTGCTAAGCATCAGATCCTACAGTAGCCGCATGCAGTTTAGAAACCTGCATCTTGTCTACCTGTACGATGTTTTGAGGACTGTTTGCTTTCACCTTCTTTCACGCAGGGGTGATTAGTTGTATTAATTAACGTAACGTTAAATGTGCTTTCTTCTAGTTTGTTATTAAATTGTTTCTGCAATTTAACTCCGTTATCTATCTTTTCCTTGAAGCTTTAAGTCAACTTAATTGTGTGATCTTTTATATAGCCTGCTTGACTATCAGCAGTCTATAGTGCGTGCACCCTGTAACCGAGTCATAGGATACCTCGTTGTCCAGGCAGGACTCTTGACGGTTTAGGGTGGTTTGTTGCCTGGGTTTATAGATAAGGGTTGGATCTAGCGTTTTCCGTTGTTGCTTGTTGCCGCATACCTAGTTCAATAGAAAGAGCTCAGTGTTTATATATCCCAGGACGTAACAAATGGCGACCTTGCATAGGATTTACTGAACAGGGGAATATAGTGGTCATTTGTTTTGAGATTCCTTATGATTAGAGGAATACAGTGGACATAGAGTTTTTTTTGGGAGCAACCAATATAACACATTAAAGACTTTAAATAACATTAGTATATACATACTTGCATAGGAGATAAGGCACATTCTATAACCGTGATAATTACTGCAGTACACAAACATGTCTAATACATCAGAACACAGTGATGGGTCAGGTCACGATACGGGCTCGGAGGGAGAAAGACCTGTGGAGTGGCTAGTCGATAGCGAGGAGGGTGCTAGAAGATTTTTAGAGGTGCCCCTTACCGCTGCCAGGGTGTTGAAGCTGAATAAGTATGGCTTAAAGTGTGTGGCAGGTCTTCAGGGTCACCAGGGTTTAAGTGGCATGAGGAAAGATCAGCTGAGGACTTTGATATTGGGTTTAGAAGGGAGAGACCTGAGTGGAGAGGCGACTGGGGGCCCCGGTCCCCAGCCCCCCCTCCACTCTACCCCCATATCAAACGTCAGGA
The DNA here is from genome assembly GCA_032716605.1 of Paralithodes platypus. Classification (NCBI taxonomy): domain Eukaryota; kingdom Metazoa; phylum Arthropoda; class Malacostraca; order Decapoda; family Lithodidae; genus Paralithodes; species Paralithodes platypus. Next base: position 14,324,286 of record CM064564.1, on the reverse strand, counting down.
TGCCTGAATTTAGTACATACCCCCAAGTTGATGGTCAATGGCAGCGTGGAATTCAATCACAGGGACCCTCTCCATTAAATGCACCTTCCCCTCCTCAAGGGTTGACTCCAGATTTGTTGTTTCGGCTTGAGATGGCCAAGGTTGAGGTTGCTAGAGCTCAGGTTGAGGCTGCTAGAGCTCAGGTTGAGGCTACTGAAAGACAGGCTAGTTTGCAGGCTGAGGCTGCAGAGAGAACAGCTATACGAAAGGCTGAACTGCAGGCAGAGTCTAATAGGTATCGGGCTGACAGGGAGCTGGAGAGATCTCGAGTGGAGGTAACAGGGCGAAATATTGGGGGAGGTAACAGACATCGGGACCAATCATTGTCGCACCTGCTTAAACTAGTTCCTGTGTTCGATGAATTAGGTGTGACTGAGTTTTGTATGCGATTTGAGAAGAAGTGTCAGGAACACCAGTGGCCTCAGGAAAAGTGGGCAGCATTAGTTTCATCAAGACTCCTAGGAAAGGGGCTAAAAGCGTATGATGCACTACCTTTAGAGTCCTGTGTAGTTTATGATGAGCTAAAGAAGGCTGTGCTACGGGCCTATGAGTTACAACCAGAAACTTACCGCTTGAAGTTTCGGGGTGTTACTAAGGGCAAGGATAGTACCTTCCTAGAACACGCCCGGGACTTGTCTGATGCACTACGACATTGGCTGCGTTCTGAGAGGGCAGCTACTTTTGAGGAGTTGAGTGAGCTGGTTCTCTTGGAGCAGTTCTTTAAGTGCACAGGCGGGGACTTAACATTAAATATAAAGGAAAAAAATCCTAGAACTCTCCAGGAGGCAGCAGAAATGGCTGACCTCCGACTGTCATTAATTTGAGGGTGCAGAGCAGCAGCTAGGAGTGAGTCGGGTGCAAAGGATCGTACCCCTCCCCCTCCCAAGAATTTTGATACACATAAATACACAAAACCATCTAGCACTGACAATAAAACTGAACATAAACCAAATACCGTCCCGTATAAGAAGTCTAATGGTACCTCCCACTCCCAAGGGAAACCAAAGAGTAAAGAGTGCTTTGCATGTCACAAGGAGGGTCACTTTGCAAATGCTTGTCCGAACAAGCCACCAAACAAGGTTGTGTCATTGGTCCGCAGCATAGGGGTGTCGCCTATATCTTCTGAGTTTGCCAAGGGTAGTTCGTCAGAGGTTGGGACACAGCCTGTGTTCAAGAGTCCGGAAGGCTCGAACCGTGTCCGCGACGTCTTTGGGGGTCATAGAGGGCATGGTTTTGTGAGGTGGGCTGGCGAAAGGCGAGGAGTTAAGCTATTGCGTGATACGGGGGCTTCTCAGACCTTGTTAAAGAACTTTACTGGTAGGCTGATTAACGCTGCTCGGGTGGTGGTAGTTCAGGGGATCAATGCTACGAAGTCCTACCCGCTGGTGCGGATGGAGCTGGAGGTGGGTGGTGTGGCGAAGGAGCTGGATGTCGGAATTGTAGAGAACTTGCCTGTTGGGGGCGTCGACCTCCTCCTCGGCAACGACTTTGCGGTGCCTGCTTCTAAGGTTTCACCCTTGGTCGTTGCCGAGAAGGCGGCCGACGTTAGTAGGGAGGAACAGGAGTGGGTTGAGAAGTGTAGCGTACAAACCATGGCGTGTGTTGTGACGCGTTCTCAGACATCCGGAGCCTTGCAGCCATCACCTCAGTCTATCAAACCGCGGAGGAAAGGTCACAAGAAAACGGGAAGTGTTGGTCAATTGGAGAGTTTTGAGCCGGCAGTGTTTCTTGGTGACTCATTATTGGCACCTATGTTAGAGTCTGGAGAGGCCCCGGGGCCTGTCACCGCTAGTGCAGGTGCAGGGCAGGAAGAGACTCTGCGACAGCATCGTTATGCACAGCGTGAGGAAAGGATGGTTCAGCGGGACATTGGAGGTGGAAATAAATTATTTAAAGATGAACTTGGATAATCTCGCACCTGCTGATATATGTTCCTTGCAGCTGGAAGATTCTGAAGTCAGGGCGTGTGGTAATGGTGCTGTCGAACTGGAGAGCGATGGGGATGCGCAGCCTGGTGATTTTTTCTTGTCCGAGGGGATCTTGTATCAGAGACATCAGGATCCTAAGAAAAAGTGGGATGGCGGGTCAGGATTAGTGGACCAGTTAGTAGTACCAAGGGTGTGCCGTGAGAGCTTATTGAGATTAGCTCATGATGTGCCTTTGGCAGGGCACCTGGGGGCACGTAAGACGGAGGCAGCTCTGAGCAAGCTTTTCTGGTGGCCTGGGTTAAAGGCGAGTGTCGTGTCATGGGTGTCACAGTGTCACACTTGTCAAGTTGTTGGGAAACCCAATCAGGTCATCCCGAGAGCCCCGTTACAACCCATCCCTGTCATTGGGCCGCCCTTCAGCAAAGTAGTTATCGATATGGTTGGCCCATTGCCCCCCACTAGTGCCGGCAATACATTTTTACTAACTGTAATGGATGTAGCAACACGGTATCCAGATGCTTACCCCATGCGCAACGGGATGGCTAAGACTGTTGTCAAAAACCTACTTGTCTATTTCTCTCGTTATGACTACCCTCAGGAGATCCAGTCTGATCAGGGATCCAATTTTACTTCTGCCCTGTTTAAGCAGACCATGCAGCAACATGGGATAGTGTCTGTGGTGTCATCTGCCTACCATCCCGAGAGTCAGGGAGTTTTGGAAAGGTGGCACTCGACTCTCAAGAGTATGTTGCGGTGTTATTGTATGGAAAATGGGAAGGACTGGGATCTAGGTCTCCCATACGTTTTATTTGCTGCGAGAGAAGTACCTGGGGAGAGCTTGGGATTTAGCCCGAACGAGTTGGTTTTTGGACACAGGGTCAGGGGGCCCCTCCACATAGTCAAGGAGATCTGGGAGGGAGTCACAAAGCCATGCTCGCTTCTAAAGTATGCAGTTGAAAGCCGTGAGAGAATGCTAAAGAGCTTGGAGGTAGCAGGTCGGAACCTTAAGAGTTCACAAGCTCAGATGAAGGACAGATACGACCAGAAGGTGAAGCTGAGGGAGTTTTAAGTAGATCAGGAGGTACTGATACTACTGCCTCTGGTGGGACACCCCTTGTCTGCCAAGTATTCTGGTCCGTATCGGGTTGTAAGGAAGGTTTCTGATCTCGACTATTTAGTAGCTACTCCTGATCGTAAGAAAAAGAACCAACTTTGCCATGTAAATCTGATGAAAGAGTATGTGAGGCACCCCTCCGAGCCTCTCACTGTCCCGGTGTTGATCTGCAGCGATCGAAGTGGAGAAGGAGGAAGGGACAGTCAAGCTGCGGGGGAGGATAATTGGGATTGTCATGTTTCCGCGGATCAGTGGGCGGGGAATTCTAGACAAGTGGCTCACGAGTTGATAGTGCACCTGCCTGAGCAACAGTGTGTAGCTGTGCAGCACTTGTTTGATTCAAACCCAGCTGTTTTCGCGGAGCATCCTGGCCTCACTACTCAAGCGGTGCACGATGTCGATGTTGGGGATCACCCGCCCTTTAAATCAGTGCCATACCGTGTTCCCCCTATTAAATTACCAGCACTTAGGGAAGAGCTGGATTATATGCTGAAACGTGGGCTGATTTCTGAGGGTGCAGTAAGGTGGACTTCCCCAGTCACACTGCAGCCCAAACCAGATGGCAAGGTGCGGTTTTGTATAGATTTCTGCAGGTTGAATGGTTTAACCCCCACAAATGCCTACCCTCTCCCTCGCGTGGACGACAGTGTGGATAAGATAGGAAAAGCCAAGTTCGTCACTAAGATAGACCTTGTTAACCCGGGAACTGCGGGAACTCTTAAGAGTTCCCCCGGCGGACTGCGGGAAGACTCTTAACACCTTACGAGCGGCCTATGCGGTTTATTTATGTGTACCGCCCAGCGGGGTGTTTTTAGCCAAAATAGGGCTGTTTACGTGATCATTTTCATGCCTAAATAAGACCCAGAACGTAAAACAAGTACCTATCCCTGAAAGGGCATAAACAGAGCTTTCGAATGACACCATAACGATCCTTGTATGATGGATAGTTTTCTTGCAATAACCGTGCAACGCGAGTGCAAAAAGCAGGTAATTCGGTACTTTCGGTACATAATTGAGTATGTAGCGAGTGAGAGAGGGAGGAGGGAGCTGAGATTTGTGTCAGTAGGTTCGCCGCGGTGGTCTGGAGCAGTCATACGCTCGCTAGTCTCCTGCCACCACTTGTCTCTCTCTCTCAGCCACATTACGTGCTGAAATTGCCACTCGAGTTATGTCGAGCGCCGCCACATAGTCCAGCTTTATTTAACTCGACTTATGTTGCTCGCCGCTAATTAAGGGTTAAGAGTCAGGGAAAAAAAAAATCAATTTTAAACACCGATTTTTTTTTTTTTTTTTTTTTTTGCCCCTGGGCCATGCAAAATATCACTCTACCTCCCCTCCTTCCCCACTTTCCTCCCCTCCTTCAGTTATCACCTATTTTCCCTGTTATTCCCTTATTCTGTGGTATATTTTCGTGCTAACATTAGCGAGTTGCAAGCAGGGCGTTGTTATCACTGTTAGCAAGCGAGTGCAAGAGAGAGAGAGAGAGTATCGATCGACAGTGTCTCTGCAGCCTTGGGGAAAAGTGGCGGGAAAGGAGGGTTGCCTCAGCCATACATTATGTAACTCCCGGCCTGTATCGCCGATTTTGACCATCCAAATGCTGTTTCCACTTGTTTTATTGTTGTAACAGGTTAATACCTTTATAATCAACCTACAATAGGCGCATATGGAGAAGTATTAATGCTATTTATGGTAAAATGAATATTTTAGTGATGGAAACAGCTCAAATACATGCGCACAGGCAGAGGTGTCTAATACCCCCCATGCGCACTTCAGAGGTTAAGGGTTATTGGCAAGTGCCCTTGTCTGAGCGAGCGTGAGAGGTGTGTGGGTTTGTGGTGGACGGTGCCACATATCGTTGCCATGTTATGCCATACGGGCTGAAAAATGCCCCTGCAACGTTTCAGAAATTAATGAACGACATTGTAGCCGACATTCCCAACTGTACGGTGTACCTAGATGATGTCATAATATACGACGATGATTTTAACAGTCACTGTGCTCACATCGGACAGCTTTTTAATAAACTGAATGAAGCAGGTTTGGTGGTAAACCTGGGTAAGTGTGATTTTGTCAAAGCCACAGTTTTGTACCTGGGGTTCGAGGTGGGGATGGGTCAGGTGTGCCCTCCACAGACAAAGATCAAAGCCATCGATCAGTTTCCCCAGCCTACGACTAAGAAACAAATCATGCGGTTTCTAGGTATGATAGGCTATTATCGTCGCTTCATCAAAGGCTATTCGACTGTACTTGCACCTTTAACTGACTTATTAGCGAAGGACAAGAAGTTCCGGTGGTCTTCTGAGTGTGCAGAGGCGTTTTCCTTGGTGAAACACCTGTTATGTACCCACCCCATACTCAGGGCCCCGGACTTCAGCAGACCTTTTCAGCTGGCGACTGATGCCAGTGGCGTAGGGGCTGGGGCTGTCTTGTTACAGACAGATGATGAAGGTATCGAACATCCAGTGAGTTTTTACAGAAAAAAATTCAATAGTGCACAAAGGAATTACTCTGTAATTGAAAAAAGAACTCCTGGCGATAGTGCTGGCGCTCAGGCACTTCGATGTATATGTTCCTGCTTTCGGACCAGTCGTAGTGGTTTATACCGATCATCACCCTCTGAAATTCTGGAATCAGTTTCATAACCGGAATATGAGGCTGACCAGGTGGTCACTCATGCTTCAGGAGTATAATCTGGACATACGCCATATTGCCGGTTCTGATAACGTGATAGCGGATTGTCTATCAAGGGTGGATGATGTTGGTTAGACTGCTACAGGATTGAGGGTTGAGTGTGGAGGAAAATAGGCTGTCACTGTAGTTCAGCCGAAGAAAAAAAAATTAAAAAAGCAAAAACCTTATAAAAACTCTTTATTTTTATAACGTGTAGAATTTTGTATAAGATGTTGTAGCAGTATCTAAGTTGAATGTTTTCGCTTATTGTCGCTAAGTTAGTTGAACTTGCTCGGTGGAGCGCAACAGTCTTTATTTTTTTATATATAGTGCCTTGTGTCGCAACAGTGTGTGGTACTATGAGAAGCTTTCTGTTAGATATGAAGAACTTAGTCAAGGGTCTTATATCTTGGGGGAGGTGTGACGCTCCTGCATAGTAGCCACGTGCGGGCATGCGCGCGCGTCGGCTGCTCAGCCGTTTAGAAACCGGCTGGCGGCAGCCGGCCGGCCGGCTTTTCCTTAGTATATATCCTACGACAATGTAACTAATGTCTGGGATATTCTTATGTTGTTTCACAGCTTGAAGCTGCCCTTATTCTTAACCAACGCATCTTAGTATATTTTATTCTCGATAGTTGATTGTTTCATTATAATATATAAGATGTAAGTCTAGTGAGAGTGGGAGGAGACGAGCGGGAGAGAGAGACCGGCTGGGGCACGTTGCTTCGCGCGGAGAGTCCAGCTTGGGACGAGCCTTATGTTGCCATGTGCATTTGATAGCAACGTTAGGCTTAGTTTCGACTCACGCCAGGGGTAGAGGATTTTGACCCGGCAACTGTGTTGAGTGTTGCCAAGCATGGGATGTATTTTGCATGCCTAGGGTGGGGTCCAGACAGATTCAAGACTCAGAGCTCACCTCACTGTCGTACCCTTCGGACCCCCTTGATATCTATCCCTCTCAACCCCACTTAGAAACTTTCTCTCGTACTTTGTATACCTTCCTCCACTACTTCACCAATCTATTTAATTATCCCATCCCCTTGATAGACCTTATATCTATTATTGTATTAACGACGAGCTCTCAGATAACTAGATAGGATTTTGGGCCTTATGCAGAGATGTAATTGTTAATGAGACCTAGGAAGCTTTTTTGTTGTCTCATATTTGGTGGTTTCATGCTTGCTAGTGTGTTCTTGTGTCAGGTTAGCAGGGGCTAGACCGGAGGGGAGGCTTTTTGCGATCCTTTAAGTAAAGTCTGCTGGTGCGAGTCCTGTGGACTCGCACGACTTTACTAGGATACCCGTGGGAGTCTGGGGGCATTTTCTTGTCTGTGTCCCTGTGTGTCTAGTGTTGTGTTGTGTGAGGGCCCTTGCCTAGTCCACTCAGCACTGCGCTAGCACGTCTTGCTTTTGTTTTAGGGTCGCCAGGAGAGAGTCAGATACTTGCGATCTGAGTCTCTCAAGAGAGCACCCTTTCAATTAGAGTAATTTGGCGCACAGACTTGGGAACGTCCCTAGGCTAGAGCAGGTGGCTCAGCCCGGGTATCCGAAGCCTATATCCTTCCGGCTAGACCTCTGCCATCTGGCAGATTAACAGCTAGGGGTTTATCATCTCTGTATGCTTGTTATTGTGCCACAGTTTACCATTTTTGTTAGCATTGTGAGTCAGGGTGTGGCTTAGAGACTCTGTCCGAGCAGGCTTGCCTGACTAAGAGTGAGAAGCACACCTGTATGTGGTTATGTTGCGAGTTGCTGCCTTTATTTAATTATACCTATGCCATTATACACTGTATGGCCTATCACTAGTATTTATTCCTGCTTATGAGTTAAGAGTTCTCTAAATCCGTAACGTACTTTCTTTGCTAAGCATCAGATCCTACAGTAGCCGCATGCAGTTTAGAAACCTGCATCTTGTCTACCTGTACGATGTTTTGAGGACTGTTTGCTTTCACCTTCTTTCACGCAGGGGTGATTAGTTGTATTAATTAACGTAACGTTAAATGTGCTTTCTTCTAGTTTGTTATTAAATTGTTTCTGCAATTTAACTCCGTTATCTATCTTTTCCTTGAAGCTTTAAGTCAACTTAATTGTGTGATCTTTTATATAGCCTGCTTGACTATCAGCAGTCTATAGTGCGTGCACCCTGTAACTGAGTCATAGGATACCTCGTTGTCCAGGCAGGACTCTTGACGGTTTAGGGTGGTTTGTTGCCTGGGTTTATAGATAAGGGTTGGATCTAGCGTTTTCCGTTGTTGCTTGTTGCCGCATACCTAGTCCAATAGAAAGAGCCCAGTGTTTATATATCCCAGGACGTAACAACTGTAGTACAATAAAGTCCCACCACAGCACTGCCCCACCAAGTCATCACTGTGGCTGATGTTGGTATAGTGCTAACCGTGCCTCAGCAAGGCTCAACAGAGTCCCCCTGCAGCACTTGCCCCTGCAGTATCTGCAACCACACCAGCCTTAACAGTTACAAAAAGACAGCACCATAACAAGACTCTACTGTATATTAGGCAATTGAACTATAGAACAATAAAGTCCTGCCCCAACACTGCTCCAACATGCAAACACTGTTGCCGACACAGGTGTGGTGCCAAACAGCGCCCAGGTAAGACTCAGTCCCCTGTGGCACCTATCCACACCCCACCAGCCTCGGCAGTGCCATACCAAGACAGTGCTAAGATAAAGACTTTATTGCATAGTAATGGCTGTTGGTCCACAAGTCTATCGCCATCCCCCCTATTAGTCGCCTTGTACGACACGCAGTAGGATGCGTGAGGCATATTTTTTTTTTTACCCCCTGGGGGTAAATATTTTTGTACAATACATTGTGATATGCATGTAGCCTACAGGTATTTTATTTTTGTACAGTTACATATGTTGTTATATACATGTACTGAATGTTTAATATGTGGTGCAATTTACTACAACCTCTATCCAAGGTTTCAGGAAGTTGTACACAGTGAATTTTTAAGTACGCCACCTGTACCCCTTTTTATACATTTTTTGTCACAAAAATAAAAAAGTTAGAGCTCTAAGCAACGGGTTTATAATTAAGGCCCTGTGCCCCTCAGCAATTATGAAGGGAAAGTTGAGGGGAAAGGGAAAAAAGTTATGCTTTGGCTCCCAATCTGCCAACTTCTAGGTTGGCAGTAGGGAGGTCAATCCACGGAAAAGACGCCGTCACTTGAGATCTAGAAAATATATAAGTGAAAGGAACAGTCAGAGTAAGCTATGGGTATGGCAGAGATTGCTCAGCTCTCACTCTGATAGACCAGCCCATCACCACAAAGGTTTATGCACACGCCTACGACTTATTATCCATTCTCGAATACTGGATATTAATCTAATCATGTTCATATTTCCAACCACGCTATGGTAGCCTACTGTTTAAGTGAGAGGAAAGAATATTCATGGGGCACAGATCATAATAGACCAGCCTCGCTACGAAGTATCCCTGAACCTACTGATAATCTATATTTTATTAACTTCACCACAACACCAAACACCTCCAATGAAATTAATGAAAGCATATATATGTCTGGAGCTTTTAGAGGCAGACTCCCGTGGGAACTGTTTTATGCAGACGATTTAGTCCTAATAGCTCAATATGGAAGATGCTGAGGCCAAATTCTGAAGATGGAGAGAGAGCATGGCGAGCAAGGGTTTAAGAGTCAATATTAACAAAACCAAGGTTATGCATTGTAGATTGAGATTGTAAAGTCAGTGAAAATAGGTTAGCCTAAAACAGACCGGATGCGGAAATAACTTGAGCCGACCTTGCCAAGTGAGATATCTTTCTTGGTCCAAGGGTCCCGAGTTCCCTGTAGGAATTGGTTTTTACACCATACCCGAAAGAGGATTTATGGAGCTCCGATCTTACTCTCAACCATCTGAACAATTTTACCAACACACCCAAACTTCGTTAGATGTGGGAATAGCCTCACGAAAATATGCCAGGGCCTGGAATTGAACTCGGGACCCTTGGGCTATGAGGCGAACACTCTACCAGTGTCACCAAGAAAGATATCTCACTTGGCAAGGTCGGCTCAAGTTATTTCCGCATCCGGTCTGTTTTAGGCTAACCTATTTTCACTGACTATACAAGACGAGGCAATGTGGAAAAGAGCGGTGAATACCCATGTGCAGTGTGTGGAAAGGGTGTGGGCGCTAACTCGATTCGATGTAGCATCTGTCGATGTTGGGTACACCATGGGAGTAAGCGCTGTAGTAGAATAAAAGGACCCCTGCCGAAGGATAAGTCAGAAATAGAGAAATTTGAGTGTGTAGTGTGCAAAGGCGAGCTTGAGTTAAGTGATGATCCTGTGGCAGTGAACTTTGGAAATGAGTCATTGGAGCTGGTGGACAAGTTTTGTTACCTAGGAGATACCATCTCTGCCGGTGGTGGGGCCGAGGCTGCCACTGTCGTTAGAATTAGATGTGGCTGGGGGAAGTTCAGAGAACTGCTACCAATTCTGACCATGAAAAGAATGCCTCTCCCCCTGAAGGGAAAGGTGTATGCCTCATGTGTTAGAAGTGCAATGACGTATGCCTCAGAAACATGGGCCGTTAAAGTAGAGGATGTCAACAGATTGGAACGTAATGAGATGAAAATGGTGAGATGGATGTGTAGGGCCAGGCTGCAGGATAGAATAACAAATGATGAGTTGAGGAGACGTTTAGGTATAAAGAGCATTAGCGAGGTGATGCGTACAAGTAGACTGGGATGGTATGGACATGTGGAGAGAATGGAGTAACAAAATTGGGTGAAAAAATGCAGGTCTGTGATTGTGGAGGGAGCTGCACCAAGGGGTGGACCGAGGAAGACCTGGGTTCGGACTATATGTGCCGATCTCAAATCCAAAACACTTGACAAGTGAAGCAGCCCTTAACAGGGTTGCATGGAACGCCGCCATTAGGACAAGAGACTGAAACTGCACGTAGGTGTGGAGCGCTCAGTCTTAAAATTCTATGTATGTATGTATGTGATCCACCGGAATTCAAACCTGGGTTATCACACACAGATTTTTATAAACACTCTAACCATTACACCACCAAGACAGTTAAAGGTTTATGCACATGCCTACAACTTATGATCCATTCTTGAATACTGGATATTAACCTGGGAAAGGCGAGAACACTCTTAGAGGTCTTGGTGGGCAAAGGCGCGATTTTTTTTTTTTTTTTTTTTTCTATATGATTGAGGGAGGCAAAAGGCAGAATTGCCTATAGTGAGTACCTCCCCTATAGTTGAAAGAGTGACAGGACCAAAATCAAGGGACGTTCGAGCCAAAATGCCTGGACACACAGAGTTTGAAGCAATTTAAGTCATAGGAAGAGGGAAAGACTGATTCTGGGAGAGTTCCAGAGCTCAGCTGTTGAGTAGAAGAAAGTTTGAGAGTAACGTTTCACTCTTGGGTTGGAGAGTTGCACAGAGTAGGGGTGGGATTGTGTTGCAAGATGGGTACCACGTGCTCTACGTAAAGGAGGTGGTATACACTGGGAAAGCTCTGAGGAACACTGATTATTATTAAAATGCCCCAGAACGAGAAGCCCACCACGGAAGCCACGAGCGAACACCACACAGAAACACCCGAAAGAAAGGCCCACAGAACGAAAGGACCAGGTGACCGAGCCAACCAGTTAAGACAGGCCGAAGCCCGCAGGGCTAAGCAGCTCCAAACCACACCTGCCTACCCCTTCTAAACACTGACCTTTCCCCCACCTCGCGTATACACTACCCCTCGTGTCCTACACCTCTACCTACATGATGATGAACATAAATACACCTTAAGTTAATACACCCATGCCCTGTCCCTAAGTTAGGATATCAATATCAACATACCCTAAAATACCTTGTCTTGCCAGACTAAGTTTCTGAAGACCAATCGCCCCATAAATCTATGTATGTTCTTCCATCTGAGAAGTAATATGTTAACCCCTGTCTTGCCAGACTAAGTTTCTGAAGACCAACCGCCCCCATAAATCTATGTATGTTCTTCCCAGGTTAAAACACCCATGCCCTGTCCCTAGGTTGAGCCAATGCCAACCAGTTCAGACAGGCCTAAATCTATGTATGTTTTTTCCCATCCAAGAAGTAATATGTTAACCCCCTGTCTTGCCAGACACAGTTTCTGAAGACCAACCGCCCCCATAAATCTATATACAGGTATGTTCTTCCATCCGAGAAGTAGTATGTTAAAACCCCATGTCATAATTGATAAGAAACTATGATACCCACGGGTACACCAGTGTATATAGAACCATTGTTCCTGTAAGACCTAGACAGAAATTACTGAAGATGTTAGCCACCATGCAGTAACTTTAATTCTTACCCCAACCAGAGATTGTATAATTATACAACCCTCTTTTACCATTGTCTCGACGCATTTTCACCACGAAACAATACCGAAGCTACCCCTACGAACTGCCGTTTTCTTTGGTGTATATGTCATAGAAAACGCAGTTCCCAGGAACAACTAGATCAGCAAGAAATAGTGTCAGATTAACAGTGTCCATAACCATCGTATTGACGAGTAATAATACACCATGTTTTTCCCTACTTTTATCCACAGTCAAGCACACACCTACAGTTAACCTCCTCTTCCCCACAGCCCCACAGTCCACATGATTCTATCCTTTCCAGACTCATATACCAACCCATATTGCTCATCTCCCGGTAGCGTTTGGCTAACATACTTTCCCTGTCATTAACCCCCAAGCTCCGATACCAACTGTAGTCTAATGCCACCCCTACGCCCAGAGACCTTAGGGTCAAACTTCCACGTAGCCCCCCCTTAACCCTCTCCCTCTCGTTAACCCCCCACGCTCCTCGACTCCTTTCCGACCTAGCCTCTCCACCATACCTCCTGAATATCCTTGATTTTTCCGTTGCTAACATTCTCAAACCTTTTATATATATACTCCTATCCAGCCTACCTTCCTTTGGTAGGACGGAACAACATTAGAACTTTACTAACCCTTTGCATGCCATCTATTCCCTCACAACCCATTCACAACCCTCTACCAAATGATCGTCAGTGCGAGGCTAGCCGCCTTGCCAGTGACTAACTTCTATTGCCATACTTCCAGATAAATGTGGCAGAGTTAGCAACCCAGTCTCCACCACATCCAGCAAACCATGCAATTAACAACCCAACCGATTAAACCAGCTAGTCAAGGCACCTTCAGTTTTGGTATTACGAACACCCACATCTGTCTCATAAACAGAGGGTTATTACAAACACTTGTGATATGGCAAGCCCCTAGCCACAGCCGCCGGACGACCATCACAGAGAGAGGGCGCGCACCTACCCTTTTTTACCCACCCGAGGAGGGAGACCCCACCCCTGCGGAGGTATACCTGACCCCTGTTTTGACTTCCGGGTCATTGCCAGGTAGCACAGGAATTCTTCCTATCAATGAACTAACCATGCATGACTAACCCCTTTACTAACCTCTATTAACCCCCAATAACCCATTCACCTTTCTTGCATACTCTGATAACTAAATTAGCACCTCAGCTATACCATAGAATGAAGACTGAGCAATGTAAGAGAGACACTCCTGTCACAGCTGTCCCAGTCCTCCTCGCAAAGTAGATCCAGTCTCCCTCCCCTCAATACTTCCAGTATAGCCAAAATAGTACCTCTTACTAAGGCTCAGTTATATCACATTATGAAGGCCCCCTATAGCCATGTGCCACAACAGTAATCACCACCTTACCTAGTCCCCGTATCTATTGAGAGCTCAAATAATTCCATAAGACTCGAGATCCCTATGGCCTACAGGGTCCAAAACCGAGCCTATAAACCCAACTCCAGCCCCCAGTAAAATCAGTTGAAAGATAGACACCAACCAGTGGCTGGCCCCCTTAAGTTGACCTCTAGCTCTGCCCTTGTGTTGTTCCTGAGAATTGAGTTCCAGAGCCGGCAGACTCCGTGGCAGATTTGAGATAGAAGAATCTGTCCACGTACAAGAAATCTATGTGCACCTTATAACCTTCACACACCAGTGGGTATATAAGCGTGTAGCCAGCAACGATCGCCAAGAGATCCTTTTTTTTTTTTTTTTTTTTTTTTTTAAAAGAGACAATGAACGGAGGAAGGAAAAACACAGATAAAACAAAAAGGTCCATGTGCCTAAAGGCATCCTCCATTCATAAAATGTTTGTAACAGCTGGATTTAAACATTTGTAGATTGTAAGTTTGTGGAAAGCAATTCGAGGGAAGTGAATTCCAAAGAGTAGTAGCTCTGGGGATAAATGAATTCTGATAAGCAGAAGTTCTGCATTGTGGAGGAGAAAGTGTAAATTCATGGGCGCTCTCAGCTGCCCTAGTTCTACGGGGAAAGATGTGGAGAGGCGGCACAATTGAAGCAAGTTCCTCGGAACAATTGCTGTGAAAATATCTGTAGAATAATGCAAGGGATGCAACGTTTCTTCGTATGGATAATGTAGGAAGGTCCTGTGTGATTGCAGGGTTATTGATTAATCTAATAGCTTTATTTTGAATGTTGTCCAACTGCCTCAATGCAACCACTCCACTTCCACCCCACAGAGGTGAACAGTAATCCATCTGAGAACGCACATGACTTTTATATATCACGGCCATCTGCTCGTCAGTGAAGAATTCTCGAACTCTGTACAGGAGTCCCAGTTTTTTAGAGGCATTCTTAGCAATGCTTCTAACATAATGTGTCCAGCTCAAGTTAGTAGTTAATGTTACACCGAGAATGTCAATACTAGGGGAAGTGGGAATATTTACATCATTAAAAATATATGGGAGTCAGTGAGATTCTGTCGGTTAGAAAATTGAATGTACTTGGTTTTCTGTGCATTAAAGGAAACTAGATTCTTTTGTCCCCATCCATCAATTCTAGAAAGGTCCTGGTTCAGAGAAATTGCAGTGTTTATTTTTGAATTTATAAGATCGGGTTGGGTGAAAGAATTGGTAAATGTGAAGGAACTGTGGAGTGTTGAGTCATCTGCGTAGGAATGTATTGGATTATGAGTGGTAGATAGGAGATAATTGATATGAATGAGGAACAGAATTGGGGCCAAAACTGATCCCTGGGGAACACCAGCATTTATTGAGTGAAATTGAGAATAAAGGCCATCTACCATTACACATATTTTTCTGTTATGAAGATAAGAAGAAATTAGTGGAACTAATGATGCAAGGCCGTAGTGTGACATCTTCGACAATAAGGATTGATGCCAGACTCTAGCAAATGCCTTTGATATATCCAGTGCTATTGTATGTGTTTCACCATGTTGGTCTGTAGCTTGGTTGATTTGATGCATAAGAAGGCAAAGCATGTCTGCAGTTGATCGACATCGTCTAAAACCATATTGCCTATCACTGATTAATTTATTATTCTCAAGATGCTTAATTATGTGATTATTTAATATAATTTCAAAGACTTACCAAGAGTGGAAGTTATAGCTATTGGTCTGTAGTTTGATGGATCTGAAGAGGCACCCTTTTTAGGAACTGGATGGATGTTTGCTTCTTTCCAGGGTACTGGGAAGCATGAGGTATGAGTACACAGACGGAAATTTTTTGCCAATACAGGAGCGAGCACCAAGGAGCAATTGTTAAGTACTATTGGAGGAATTTCATCTGGACCAGGAGCCTTATCTACTGAGAGATTCTGCAAAATAGTTTTGACATGTCTGGTGTGGATCTTAAGTGAGGGAATTTCAGGCGAATTAAAATTATGTACAGGGACATCTTGATTTATTTCATCTAAGGTTGAGTTGGTGGAGAAAATATCCGCAAGAAGGTTAGCTTTACCTCGTGGGTCACTTACAAGATTGCCAGTCGGAGATTTTAATGGTGGAATGGATGAAGCAGTAGTGAAGTTGGATTTAAATGAGTTAAGAGTAGACCAAAATATTTTGTTATCATTTGGATTATTTAGAAGTTTATTTGCCTGCTTGTGGAGAAAGTTTGATTTAGTTAGGTTTAATACAGTTTGGCATGATTTCTGATGTTTCTAAAGTAATTAAAGGCTTCATGTGTTTTTGATCTTGTGTATGCATTGTAGGCTATTGCTTTTTGTTCAGTTACTCTAGCACAATTATGGTCAAACCATTTAGGTGAATTAGATCTTTTACTGTACTTTTGATGAGGAATAAAAGTTTCCATTCCAATTTTTACAAAATCTTGTATGTGGCTCAAGGTGGAGTGTGCATCATTAGAAAAGAAAGAGGTCCAGGGAATATCAATAAAGAAACCTTGAAGACCCTCCCAGTCTGCCCTATCGTAATGCCATTTAGTCACCAAAACAGGTTCAGAGTGGGAAGGTGTGGTAGGTGATAGATAGGTGGCCTGTATCAGACAGTGATCAGAAGATCCAAGCGGGGACCTCACTGTAACATCATAATTTTCTGAATTGGTTGTTAAAAATAAGTCCAGTAGGTGGGAATTATGATTAGGATTATCTGGTACACGGGTGGGTTGGTTGACTAGTTGAGTGAGATTAAATGAGTCTGCAAATAGCTCACATTCAAGACCAGCATCATCAGTCCTGGCTGAATGAGTGAGCCATTCAACATTATGGACATTAAAATCACCCAACACAGTGATTTCAGAAGAAGCATTTAAGTTGAGGACACTGAGTTGTGAGGACAGAGAATCAAAAAGACTTTGCTCTGGAGGAGTATTTGGGGAACGGTAGATGCAACATATGTATTTAAATTTACCAGCAGAAATTAATTTGTATATAGAATAATCAAAATAGGGACAATTGAAACTAGTAACCTCCTCCAGGGCAATTTCAGATTTTGCGAAGCAACATACACCTCCTTTAGGTGTGAAATTTTGCCCAGCAGTTGATAACCTGGAAAATTAAATCTAGACGTGTCAGATGTGGATGTTACTTGAGTCTCTGTCAAAAAAAAGGAGAGTAGGAGATTCTGCTTGAAGAAATTGGTGTACAGAATTGATGTTAGAGTGAAGTCCCCTTATATTGCTAAAGAAAAAGCTGCACCGACGAGCAGCTTTGGGACGTTGCAATGCTCTTGACACAGTCGCATGATGACGACCGGGAGGGCCCTGTGTCAATGACCCAACCCTGCCGGGGGTGGATATCCGAGGGACCACCAGGTTTGCTCTTAACAATTGTACTGTCATATTTATTGGGTAAGGTGTATGGTGTTACATGTATGATATGTAGTGGGAAGAGTAGTGTTTTATGGATAGAGGATAGCAATGTAGGGCAATGTCGTGAAGTTGGATGTGTATGTTATATAAAGAGGGTTTTCCTGATACCCCTGATGTGTGAGGCAGAAAGATATGTATCCAGCTACCAAGGCCTGGGAGAGAAAATGGAATTCAGGCTATTCCCTGAGTCTCCCGAAACCTTGGCGGTAGTACTTCCCTGGGCGGGGCTGCCTACCCCTACTACTACATAGTAGTCTTGAGAACTTCCTACATATGTACCCCCTGGACGGCCGCGGAACCAGTCATTAACCCCAAACATCACGGATGCAAGATAACCAGGACCAGACCAACCAAATACTACCCAAGATTCACTTTATTAGTACTACAGTGTTACAG
>CM064564.1:13757710-14306866 GCA_032716605.1 Paralithodes platypus | reverse complement strand
ACAGTGTAAAATACCTTACCACCCGCTAAATAAGGGTTAAGGGGGTGAACATATTACTTCTCGGATGAAAGAACATACATAGATTTATGGCTGTCTGAACTGGTTGGCATTGGCTCAACCTAGGGACAGGGCATGGGTGTATTAAATGAATGTGTATTCATGTTCATCATCATGTAGGTAGAATCTGGCGGGTAAGAGGTGTAGGACACGAAGCAAAATAGAGTAGGGTGGACTGTGGATACGAAGGAGGTGATTGGAAGACGTATAACAATTGTGGAAAAGTAAATGGAAGAGATGAACACAATGGCGGATAAAGATAACTAACCTAAGAATTGAATACATAGATTTATGGCTGTCTGAACTGGTTGGCATTGGCTCAACCTAGGGACAGGGCATGGGTGTTTTAACCTGGGAGGAACATACATAGATTTATGGGGCGATTGGTCTTCAGAAACTTAGTCTGGCAAGACAAGGTATTTTAGGGTATGTTGATATTGACATCCTAACTTAGGGACAGGGCATGGGTGTATTAACTTTAAGGTGTATTTATGTTCATCATCATGTAGGTAGAGGTGTAGGACACGAGGGGTAGTGCATACGCGAGGTGTGGGAAAGGTCAGTGTTTAGAAGGGGTAGGCAGGTGTGGTTTGGAGCTGCTTAACCCTGCGGGCTTCGGCCTGTCTGAACTGGTTGGCTCGGTCACCTGGTCCTTTCGTTCTGTGGGCCTTTCTTTCGGGTGTTTCTGTGTGGTGTTCGCTCGTGGCTTCTGTGGTGGGTTTCTCGTTCTGGGGCATTTTACTTCCCTCTCCTTCATTGTAGGCTCGTCCCCGAGCCTCAAGGGTGAAGTAAAAAGAAGCATAGTCATGGTGGGTCATTTTGAGTGTATTTAGAAGGTCCCACCAAGCAAGAGAGCGAGGGTCAGGTTTCTTTTGCAGGTCAATGTAGACCTGTAGGAATGTGTCCTCTGTGTTGTGGAGGGCGGTTGCCCGGGCTTGATGTGGGCGTTGTAGACGGGCTAAGCGTCCTGTGGACGTTTTTACTTTAACCTTTCGTATGAATGGTTTGTAGTTTTCCCCCGTGGGGGTAGGGATGGGGGCGACGAAGGGTGTGGATTGGTTCATGGTGGAGGTCATGTATCGAGTGAATTGTGTGGGACTGACAGGAGGCCTCTTCAGTGTGGTGAATGGGTTACTAACTGAAGGGGAGGGATTAACGCGTGAAAACGGAGCTGGGGGTGAAGGGGGGATATGAGTCTGGGGTTTTTTGGGTTTTCTTGGGTGGTGTTGTAGGCTGGGAAAATATATTGAGGCAATGTGCAATATCAGTTTAGGTAAGGTGCGTGAGGGAGGTGTGTGAGAAAGAGGGGGTGTGTGTGTTGTGTGGCTTGGGTCTTTAGTGTAAGAACGGGGTGTTGTTTTTGTATAACTGTCTTTAAATCTGATGGGTCTGTTGATTATTCTACCTTTGGAGGTCCTGGTGGGAAGGTAGATGTTTGTCGTGAGACTTGAGTCGCTCGACGATGTTTTATATTGAGGGGAAGAATGCTTTACAGGTGGAGGGTATTTAGTGGGGGTGAGGTCAGGGGTTATTTGAGAGGTAGATGCGTGTGGAGGTTTTTGTCGAGTGAGGGTGGTAGGCGGAATGGAAGAGGATTTGGTGGGGGTATGTATGGGGGTTCTCTCAGGGGCGACTTTGTGGGGAGATTCAAGTGGGGGTGTGGAGGTCGGGCCCGTCAATTTGGAGGGGCTTTGGTGAGGAGTTAGTTGCGTGTTAGACGTGGTGTGAGAGGAGGGTTGGTCGTTGGCATAGTGTATATTTTAGGGGTTGGTTGGTTGGGGGTTCGATGAGATGAGGAGGTTGGTTGATGTGTGGGTGGGGTCGCAGGGATAGTGGAGGGGAAAGGGGTGGATGCGGGGGGGGCTAGACGGGTGGGTAGGGAGTGGAGATTTAATTTGGAGGGTTGGGGTAGGAACGTGTGTGGGGTGTGTTCTTTGGTGGGGTCGGTGATTTGCTGGTGGTGGAAGTAGGCGGTTTTATGGGAGTTTGGTGGGGGGTAGATCTAGCAGGTCATTCGGGGTGATGAGGTGGGGGTTGAGAGGGGATGAGGTTGAAGAGGAAGGTATGTGTTTTCGTGGGGGGGTGGGGGTTGTTATTTTTGGAATATAGTTAGAGGGTTTATGGTGTTTACTTGTGATTATTCGTCTTCTTTCCCTTTGTGGAGGAGAATTCGACGAAGAAGAAGAGGAGGAGGAGGATAGTGGTCTGGCAGCCCTACGGAACTGGGTTAGCAGGGTGTGTTTTCTGGAGGTTTTAAAAGATTTTAGTCGTGGGCGTAAGTTGTAGCGTGAGGTTACTGAGGTAGATTGTGTGGTGCGGTTGGGTGTGTACTTGGTTTTGGGTGGGGGTGGTGGTTTTCTCACTGTGGTGCCTGGTGGAGGTATGTCAGGGCTAGACGGGAGGGTTTCCGTTGTGGTCGGGGTTGTGGGTGGAGGTTTTCGTACTTGGATAAGTTGGGGAGGTACTTGACTATCAGAAGTGAAGGAAGGTGTCATGGTGGAGGAAGGTGTGATAGTGGGGGCTTGGGGTTTGTGGAGGTTAGTTTGGGGGGTATGTTGAGGAATGATTTGTCGGTTCGGTGCTGGAGGGCTAAGGCCCTTAGGGGTTTGTATGGGAATATTCATAGCCTGAGTGGAAGGGTTAGTAGGGGTGTTTAATTCAGGGTCGGACGTGTGGGGTGGGGTAATGTCTTGTGGTTTTAGAGGTTTAAACGCTTGGACGAATCTAGTTCGGAACGTGCGAGTCACGCCGTGATAATCGATGGTGAATTGATATGCATTTGGGACTTGTATGATGGTATAGGGCCCGACATAGCGAGGGCCTAATTTGTTGGTGACAGGGAGGTTGGCTACCATTACGGTGTCATGGATGGCGAAAGGGTTTTTATCATCGGGGCAATCAGTTTTGGTGTCTTGACAGGTTTGGGCGGTATGGAGGGTGTTTTGCAGATGTTGCAATGGGTCAATTGTGGAGGTGTTGGAGGGGAGGTGAGCGTGATGGTGGAACGGCAGTAACAGGGGGGGCACGCCGTAAACACGTTCATGAGGGGAAATACCGTCTTCTCGGGGACAGGTGTTCATGCCCCATTGTATCATCTTTAGTTGTGATGGCCAGTCTGAGGTGTTAAGAGCAATCATTTTTGTACGTAAATGGTTGTTGATGGTGCGATGGCTGCGTTCGCATATAGCATTTCCTTGAGGCCAGTACGGGGATGAGTGTTTGATCTTAATACCGCATTGTTGGGTGAACTGGTGCCAAACGTGTCCACTAAACTCGGGGGCATTGTCGGATAGAAGAGCAAGGGGAAGGCCGAATATAGGGAACACTTCTGTGGCAAGCAGTGTGGCGACTGTGGTGGCTGTGTGGTCTTTAACTGGGCAGGCTATTAAAATTTTTGAATATACGTCAACAAATGTGACGATATAGCGGTTGCCAGCGTAAGAAGGAAACGGGCCCATGATGTCGAGGGATAGGACTTGGAACGGTTTGTTGGCAGAAATGGTACCAGCTGGGCCTGGGGTGCGTGATCTATCCTTCCCCAATAAACAAGGTTTGCAGGATTATGTCACTCGTTGTGCAATTTTGGAGGGGTTGGGAGTCCAGTATTGATCTGCGAAGATTTTTAACATCTTCTTTTGTCCAAGGTGTATGCCGTTTCCCTCGTGGATGGCAATCATGTAGTCGTGAGCAATGGTGGGGTCTAAGACTATGTGACCGGAGTCTGTGGCAAGTTGATCTCCCCAGCGAGTCAGTTTCCTGAAGACATTTAACGGTATCCAGGGTGGTCTGATTCTTGTTTCCCAAGATTGAATTAGTGAGGGGGCTGAGGGGGAATTATGTTGGTGGATGGGGGTAGATAAAAGCTCAGTGTTTTGTAAGGCGGCTAGGTTGGTGGGGGGGTCTTTTGGTACTGGCAAACGTGACAGGGCGTCTGCATTGGTGTGAAGTTTGCCTGGACGATACTGTATTGTAAAATCGTAGTCCTCTAGTGTCTCCCTCCAACGTACCAAAATGGCTGAGTTGGTTTCGCACTTACGCAACCATTGCAAAGATTGATGGTCGGTTATTATATCGAGTTTTGCGCCCAACACAAATGACCGGAAGTGGCTGAGTGCCCAAATGATCCCTAAGCACTCTCTCTTGGTGGCTGCATAATTCTGTTGTGCTTGGTTGAGGGTGGAGCTGGCATACGCTATCACATGTTCCTCTCCGTCTCTGACTTGAGCTAAAACTGCACCAATGGCGTACAGAGATACGTCGGTATAAAGACGGAAAGGTTTTTGGTAATCAGGGAAAGCGACAATAGGGGCTTGGATTAGCTTTTGTTTCAAAGTGTTAAAAGCGAGGTCTCTTTCAGGTCTCCAGGTGTTTGTGGGTGAGTTGGTGGAGGGGTCTGGCTATGGTGGCAAAGTGGGGGACGAAACGTCTGTAGTATGTGGCTAAACCTAGAAAAGAACGTACTCCTTTAACGGTGGTGGGTGGGGGTTGGTTTTGTATGGCTTGAAGTTTCTTTGGGTCTGGTGCAATACCATGTTCAGATAATACGTGGCCGAGGAAATCTACCTTATTTCGGGCAATCTCGCACTTTGAGGGTTTTAATTTCAACCCGGCGGCTCGGATTCTTTGAAGGACTTGTCTCAACCTGAGGAGGTGTTCTTCCCAGGTCGGTGAGTACACAATAATATCGTCTAGATAGGCTAGGCAGGTTTCCCAGGTTAGGCCATGTAATACCGCTTCCATCAAACGGGAGAAAGTGGCGGGTCCGTTACAGAGGCCAAAAGGTAGGACGTTAAATTCGTAGTGGTGGCCACCACTAGTGGAAAATGCTGTTTTTTCTTGGTCCTCTGCCTTGATAGGCACTTGCCAATACCCTGCTTGCAAGTCGAGGGTAGTGAACCATCTGGATCCGTATAGGGAGTCAAGGGAATCGTCTATCCTGGGTAATGGCGTAGCGTCCTTAATGGTTACGTCATTCAATCTCCTGTAATCGACGCAAAAACGGGTTGACCCATCTTTCTTTTTTACTAGGACAACAGCGGAAGACCAGGGACTAATGGACGGGGTGGCAATACCGGCCTCTAACATCTCTTGGACTTGGCGTTCCTCTTCCTGGCGTTGTATGGGATTTTTTCTACGGGATGGTTGTCTTATGGGGGGGCCTGTGGTGTTAATGATGTGTTGTTCTACATCGGTCTGTCCGATTTCAGTGGGTTGTTGGGCAAACACGTCACTGAACTCTAGCAATAGGTCGTACATGCTGTGTTTTTGGTGGTCGGATAATGTGTCCGGGAGAGGGGGCAATTGGAGGCTAGTAGGGGTGTCATTAAAATATATGGGGAGGTCATCAAAAGTTTCGAGGTCTCCTATAATGAGACCTTTTGGTAATGTCAGGGATTCCTCAGAGATATTTGCCACGAGAATGTGGTTGATGCGAGCGGAAATGATGGCGGGTTGTAAGAGGCAACGATTGGGGTTGGTGGACGTGGTAGTGGGGGAAAATATCATGTGAGTTTGGGGTATGGGTCGAAGGTTAACCCATTTTTGATGGCGGGGGGGAATTTGGCATTTATCTTGAACTACAGCTGGGCTAATGATGGTGGGGGATCGACTGGCGAGCAGGTGCTCGGTACGCATAAGGGGGGAAAGGTCACTTTGATGGGGGTCACGCGTGAGGGGGGGATTAACGGCGCGTGTGGGAGGATCAGCGGGGCGAGGTGTGAGGGATTTAGAAAACGGAATTTGTTGGAGGGACTGTGGAGGGTTGGTGGGGGAAGAGTGAGGTATAGAAGATGGGTTATTGGTGGAGGACTGATGTACTGATTGGTGGTTGTTAGAAGGACGAATTTGGGGAGTTTTGTCGGTGGCAGTGACGGTTTGTTTGGAGTTTATATGGGATTGGTGGGTTTGTCTGTCATGAGAGGGCGAGTCAAGTGTGGGGTTTTTAAGTTTTCTAGGGGTGTGAATTGTGTGGGGGTGGAAGGGAGCTACTGACGGAAAACTGTCACAAGGGGAATTTAGTTGGTTGTGGAATAGCTGGACATTTCTGGGGGCATGGGGGGAACATAGTTGGGTCCCTAGGTCGTCACGCGTGAGGGGAGGATTAACGGCGCGTGTGGGAGGGTCAGGGTGGTGAGAGGAGAGTGAGTTAGAAAACGGGATTTGTTGGTGGGATTGCGGAGGGTTGGTGGGGGAAGAGTTAGGTGTAGAACATGGGTTATTGGTGGAGGACTGATGTATTGATTTGGGGTTGTTAACAGGACGAATTTGGGGAATTTTCTTGGTGGCAGTCACGGTCTGGTTAGAGGTTATCTGGGACTGGTGAGTTTGTTTGTCATGAGAGGGCGAGTCAAGTGTGGGGTTGTGAAGTTTTCTAGGGGTGTGAATTGTGTGGGGGTGGAAGGGAGATACTGACGGAAAACTGTCACAAGGGGAATTTTGTTGGTTGTGGAATAGCTGAACATTTCTGGGGGCATGGGGAAAACATTGTTGGGTACATAGGTCGGCATTTTCCCTGGAAACACGTGTACATAAATATTTGATAGAATTGTGGTTACATACATCAGAGTCTGTCATGGAAACATGGGAGGATTTATCCTGGACAGAGTTACGAGAATTGAGGGGATTACCGAGAGGGAGTTGCTTGGACTTGTCTTCTTTCGTTTGTTGAGGCATTTTTTCAACGAATTGAGTGATATTTTAAGAGAACTCGGGGCAAGGGGAGGGGTTAGAAGTTACCTTAGTGCTAGCTGCAACTTGGTAACCCTGACTCAGGGTTTGTTGAGGGGGAAGGTGTTTTTTCTTTTTGTGAATAGGTTTCTGCGTGATTGGTTTGTCAGAGGCTTTGGGTTGGATTTTTTTTTGAATGAGATCAGCCTCTGGCTGCAGTCAACCTGGGCCTGGAGTTTTTGAAGGAGGTCAAGTCTAAGGAAACCATCGTAATGTTTACAGTGGGAGGAAAATACTGTGAACGTGTGATAACAACGAGCATGGGGGGCAGGAGTAGTTACTGACAGGGGCAAAGTGTCTCCTAGGAGATTTAAGTAGGTATCAGCAGCTGAGATTAGTTCTGCTTTGGTGGTTAACAAGGGGCCAAATAGTCGGTGGTGTTGATCATAATAAGACTTGAACACACATGACTTGGCAGCTCCCGTGTCGATTAACAAGCGGACAGGAATGTCCTTGATTTTGGCCATGTAATAAATGGGGGCAGTGCGGTCAGTTATGGCGTCCCCCGCCGAGGCCATCTTGGGCGGGGGGTACTTTAAAAATCCTGGGAGTCGGTATCTACCTCCTCCAGGGTTTCCTCGGTATCATCTGAGGTCATGATAGGGGCTATTTCTCCGGTGTGCATTTCCTCCATTTCTTCCTCTTGTCCCAACTCCTCTTCATTTACAGAAATGCGAGGAGTAAAGGGGCGAGGTTTGGCAGAGTCACGAATTTGATGGAGGGCACACTGAGCACTACAGGCAGGGAAATCATAGGGGTTGATAATTACTAATGTAGGGTTTTTACTTTGGTAGGTGTTGTAGGTTTTGTTCCGGTTGAAGATTCTGCGTGGCTGGGTAGGTTGGAACCGGGGCCTACTGGGTTGGGGCTTGCCGGAAGGGTAGGTGGGTCTGTTGTGGAAGGATGAGGATGGGTAGGCATTCTTGGAGTTTTGGTGGTCGGGGTGCTGCGGGTGCGTGGGAAACCTCTTTATTACAGCGATTTGGGTGGGTGCTTCTGTGCGCACGGCCAAAATACGTCGGATCGTGATGAGATCTTTTTGATATCCGACGAAATCGTGCACACGGAAATGATCTTTTACTGCTGAGGGCAATATTGATACAAGGTTGACCAGAATCTGCTGCTCTTGTTGGATTCTGGTCAATGTGGGGAAAGAAACTATTATATGTTGGGCGATCTTATTCACTGTGGCATCTAGATCGCCTTCGAATTTAGTGTCTTGGATACGGGTGTGGGCCACAAAAACGCCCAACGAAGGCTTAATGGCTTCTATCACTATTGGGCGAAATTCATCCCATGTGAGATCAGGGTGTACTTGGTAGGCAACCAGGAAAACGGCTTTTCCCAGGTGCGTTAATGTCACGGCTATCTTTTCTGCGTCCGTGGTATAAACTAGGTCAAGTACGGGTTTCACTATGTCCATGAACGTTTCGATCTCGTAAGTTTCTCCATCATAATGTGGGATGGGAATGTGAGAACGGTGCGCCATGATGTTATCGTGTTCTGGCTGTTCCAAACTTGCAATGTAATGCAACCTTTTATCCGAATCAAGAACCACCGCTGCCGCCAATGTTATGCCCTGTTTTTCTACAGGATTAACTTGGGTAATGTGAGTTCTAACTGACTGGGTATATAAGGCTGCATGCACAATACAAGGTATGAGGAATAGAGAACACAAAATAAACACACGGTAACAAGACACACGATCACGTTTATTGAAGATGATTAATAGGAAGCATAAGAAGGTATGAATACTCGTACAAGACAAATGATAGAAATGAACAACTAGCATTAGTGGATCTGGATGGAGCCTAGTCTCCCACTTCCAACGTTCAGGTATACTCTTCTGATCACTGGCTTGGTTCGCAAGTTTATATACTGAAAGACATCAATGTTACTTATAGATTCAATTTCACTAATTAGATTTATTACTGGCAGTTCTGGTGCACAAGTAGTAGTTCACAGACTAGAAATAGACACGCGTATTTTTAGAGCACGGGAATTCTAGTAACCTCAGCGGGGTACTGATCTAAGTTTTATATTCTTATAGTAGAAATACGTAGAACACAAATCAGTGGGCGAACGTTAGATATCACTAGGGTTTTACTTCTATGTAATAATATCTGAATAGGGGTAATTACGAGAGTTAATGTCGCCTGTTAATTAATGAACACTGATACGCTTAGCACTTCCCAATAGAATGGTTGTATATGAATTATACTGGGGCAAAGATATAGCCACTTCATAGAAAGATTAATAAGTGAGTCTCTAATTAGTACTGTAACACGGTAGTACTAATAAAGTGAATCTTGGGTAGTATTTGGTTGGTCTGGTCCTGGTTATCTTGCGTCCGTGATGTTGGGGCTAACGACTGGTTCCGCGGCCGTCCAGGGGGTCCATATGTAGGAAGTTCTCAAGACAGATCTCTTGGCGATCGTTGCTGGCTACACGCTTATATACCCACTGGTGTGTGAAGGTTATAAGGTGCACGTAGATTTCTTGTACGTGGACAGATGCTTCTATCTCAAATCTGCCACGGAGTCTGCCGGCTCTGGAACTCAAATCTCAGGAACAACACAAGGGCAGAGCTAGAGGTCAACTTAAGGGGGCCAGCCACTGGTTGGTGTCTATCTTTTAACTGATTTTACTGGGGGCGGGAGCTGGGTTTATAGGCTCGGTTTCGGACCCTGTAGGCCATAGGGATCTCGAGTCTTATGGAATTATTTTAGCTCTCAATAAATACGGGGACTAGGTAAGGTGGTGATTACTGTTGTGGCACATGGCTCTAGGGAGCCTTCATAATGTGATATAACTGAGCCTTAGTAAGAAGTACTATTTTGGCTATACTGGAAGTATTGAGGGGAGGGAGACTGGATCTACTTTGCGAGGAGGACTGGGACAGCTGTGATAGGAGCGTCTCTCTTATATTGCTCAGTTTTCATTCTATGGTATAGCTGAGGTGCTAATTTGATTATCCGAGTATGCAAGAAAGGTGAATGGGTTATTGTGGGTTAATAGAGGTTAGTAAAGGGGTTAGTCATGCATGGTTAGTTCATTGATAGGAAGAATTCCTGTGCTATCTGGCAATGACCCGGAAGTCAAAACAGGGGTCAGGTATACCTCCGCAGGGGTGGGGGTCTCCCTCCTCGGGTGGGTAAAAAAGGGGAGGTGCGCGCCCTCTCTCTGTGATGGTCGTCCGGCGGCTGTGGCTAGGGGCTTGCCATATCACAAGTGTTTGTAATAACCCTCTGTGTATGAGACAGATGTGGGTGTTCGTAATACCAAAACCGAAGGTGCCTTGACTAGCTGGTTTAATTGGTTGGGTTGTTAATTGCATGGTTTGCTGGATGTGGTGGAGACTGGGTTGCTAACTCTGCCACATTTATCTGGAAGTATGGCAATAGAAGTTAGTCACTGGCGAGGCGGCTAGCCTCGCACTGACGATCATTTGGTACAGGGTTGTGAATGGGTTGTGAGGGAATAGATGGCATGCAAAGGGTTAGTAAAGTTCTAATGTTGTTCCGTCCTACTAAGGGAAGGTAGGCTGGATAGGAGTATATATATAAAAGGTTGGAGAATGTTAGCAACGGAAAAATCAAGGATATTCAGGAGGTATGGTGGAGAGGCTAGGTCGGAAAGGAGTCGAGGAGCGTGGGGGGTTAATGAGAGGGAGAGGGTTCAGGGGGCTACGTGGAAGTTTGACCCTAAGGTCTCCGGACGTAGAGGTGGCATTAGACTACAGTTGATATTGAAGTTTGGGGGTTAATGACAGGGAAAAGTATGTTAGCCAAATGCTACCGGGGGATGAGCAATATGGGGTGGTATATGAGTCTGGAAAGGATAGAATCATGTGGACTGTGGGGCTGTGGGGAAGAGGAGGTTAACTGTAGGTGTGTGCTTGACTGTGGATTAAAGTAGGGAAAAACATGGTGTATTATTACTCGTCAATACGATGGTTATGGATACTGTTAATCTGACACTATTTCTTGCTGATCTAGTTGTTCCTGGGAACTGCGTTTTCTATGATATATACACCAAAGAAAACGACAGTTCATAGGGCTAACTTCGGTATTGTTTCTTTGTGAAAATGCGTCGAGACAATGGTAACAGAGGGTTGTATATACAATCTCTGGTTGGGGTAAGAATTAAAGTTACTGCATGGTGGCTAACATCTCCAGTCATTGCTGGCTAGGTCTTACAGGAACAATGGTTCTATATACACTGGTGTACCCGTGGGTATCATAGTTTCTTATCAATTAGGACATGGGTTTTAACATACTACTTCTCGGATGGAAGAACATACATAGATTTATGGGGGCGGTTGGTCTTCAGAAACTTAGTCTGGCAAGACAAGGTATTTTAAGGGGGTGAACATATTACTTTTCGGATGGAAGAACATACATAGATTTATGGCTGTCTGAACTGGTTGGCATTGGCTCAACCTAGGGACAGGGCATGGGTGTATTAAATGAATGTGTATTCATGTTCATCATCATGTAGGTAGAGTCTGGCGGGTAAGACGTGTAGGACACGAAGCAAAATAGAGTAGTGTGGACTGTGGATACGAAGGAGGTGATTGGAAGACGTATAACAATTGTGGAAAAGTAAATGGAAGAGATGAACACAATGGCGGATAAAGATAACTAACCTAAGGATTGAATACATAGATTTATGGCTGTCTGAACTGGTTGGCATTGGCTCAACCTAGGGACAGGGCATGGGTGTTTTAACCTGGGAGGAACATACATAGATTTATGGGGCGATTGGTCTTCAGAAACTTAGTCTGACAAGACAAGGTATTTTAGGGTATGTTGATATTGACATCCTAACTTAGGGACAGGGCATGGGTGTATTAACTTTAAGGTGTATTTATGTTCATCATCATGTAGGTAGAGGTGTAGGACACGAGGGGTAGTGTATACGCGAGGTGTGGGAAAGGTCAGTGTTTAGAAGGGGTAGGCAGGTGTGGTTTGGAGCTGCTTAACCCTGCAGGCTTCGGCCTGTCTGAACTGGTTGGCTCGGTCACCTGGTCCTTTCGTTCTGTGGGCCTTTCTTTCGGGTGTTTCTGTGTGGTGTTCGCTCGTGGCTTCTGTGGTGGGTTTCTCGTTCTGGGGCATTTTAATAAATAACTATATTAAACTCTGGGTGGCCAGAATTAATCAGTTATTAATATGTAGTTCTTGTTGTACTCTATATAAATGGTTATACAACTCAAGTGGAAGAGGTGATACCAACAAGGAGTTTTTAATCACTTATTTGGGGTAGATATATGTATTAGTAAAAGGTCTCTATATTAATCGGTGGGTTGCCACGATTAATAAAGATCCAAAAGAATATATATATCAATGTCACTGATTTTATCACAGACTCCTGGGTGCCGCTCGTCTATAGGTAATCTTGAGTGGTGAGTTAAAATAGTCTTCAGTCAGAGAGCGGGTTGCCGTTCATCATAAGCGATATTTGCACTTACCTAGCTCTTCTCTTCTCAGGGTTTATATAGCAGGGCTGCCCGGTGTTGCCTGGGCTGGTGGTTGATGGGTTTGTCATTTCTGGGCTGTTCAGTCAAGTTGCAGGGGAGTTTTCGCTTTCTAGGAGGAGCCTTATGGGGTGGGGGGGGGGGGGGGCTTACTTCAGGAAGTGAAGAGGAGGTGAATGCACAATTTTTGGGGCTGGGGCTAACAGGCTCTTCAAGTTGGCAAGATGGTGGAGGTGCGGGGAATGCTGGAGTCGGGATGTTGCCTTTGCTGGGGGTGGTCCTTTTATCCCTGGGGGTGGGGGGGGGGGGCTGTGTATGGGGTTGTTGTGAAGTAACTGTCTGGGTAATTGGCTCCTCATTTCCGGTGCTCTGAATTAGATAACAGTGTTAGTCTATACACCGGACATATACGAACAAGTAATGGAAGGGGTGTTGGCAAGAGGCCCCTTTGTTGGTTGTTGTTCGTGGAGGCTGGGGGCGGAGTACCTCGCCTCGTGAAGGCCAGGTGGCTAATTGTCCGACTTTTATAAGTAAGTTACTTTTTGAGGAAAGAAATGAGTGGGGGGGGGGAATGTATAGCTCTCCCGTTACCTGTAGTCCTTGGATAATGAAATGACGAAGTAATGAAATACACTCAGACGTACCCGCACGTGTGTATACGTGGTTGCTAACCAGAGTTCCTCCGGTGGTCCTTTATGTCGGGGTCGAGGGGGGGGGGGGGGGGAGAGCAGGTGGAAGTCCCTCCGTGACCTGACATGGCTCGGCGGCCTGGCCTTCGAGTGAATTGGTTTGTTGTGGTCAGCCAAATCTGGTTCAGGCTGGAAAATACTAAGATAGAAATTTATTGGCGAGGCGAGAGAGAGAGAATATATATAGACAGAGATAATGATCCAAGAGAAGGGCAGGACATGCATAATCAGGGCGGTAGTGCAGCTATCATTATATCACATTGATAGACTCTGGTGGTCACGTACCTGAAACAAACACAACGCAAGGAATTGTTGCTTCGTCGTGTGAGTGAGGTCATCATCTAGCTCTGGCATAGCTTATACGTCGCTTGGTTACTATAGGGGAAAGGAGATTGAGCAATGTGTATTGTGTACTAGAAGGTGGTGTCTGACGAGATGTGTAGAAGGGGGGTGAAGAAATTGGAGAAGGAAAATGCATAACGGGTTACGTAATTCAATGGTCAGTAGAACATACCAAGTGAGGTTATGGATATGTAATGGTTAGAAGGGGGAACGAAAAATAGGTGTTTTTCCCTTTCCGGTTCTCCCTTACTTAGGTTAGTGTTAGTGGGTTAGTATATTACGAAAGGAAACAACAATAAAATATCATATGGGCCCCCAGTGAGTTACGGGGTGGCCTAGCTAGGGTAATTGCATAATTCCATCTCGGAATTACTCCTCCAGATTTGTTAGGCTAATATTAGGGGGTTAGTATATTACGAAAGGAAAACAACAATAAAAACATATGGGCCCCCAGTGAGTTACGGGGTCGCCTAGGGTAATTGCATAATTCAATATCGGGATTACTCCTCGGGTTTGGTAGGTTGATATAAGGAGGTTAATACTAGAAGGGTTGGGAATATACAATCAGGTGGGGGGTTGGAGGTTGACGTCTGTGGTCGGCCATCTTGGGGTGGGTTGTCCCCGCGGTTTGTTGAGGGGGTAATCCTCCGGGACTGGACAAGGTGACCTTGGTTCGGGGATTATCGCGGCGCTCCTTTTGCTGTCTTGGGTGAGTGTCTGTCTGTCTGTCTGGTTCTGCTGTATTTTACATACTTTAGTTACTAGAAAAGGGAATAACTGAGCATGGGGGTCCATATATATATATATACTGGTATTGCAGAGAGATACCATGTGTCTTTCCTGCATCTCTCTCTTGAGATGGTCGTATGCAGATTGACCATAATTAAACATATATAAATCAACAGAGGTAAATCAATACAATAACTGGGCATGGGGTTACCTACCTATACCGTCGTAACGTAGAGATAAAGGTGTCTTCCCTTTTGTCTCTCTCTTAGGCAGTTGTCATAGTTAAAAATATATATATATAAATCAATACAATAATACATGGTTTGCAGTTATGTTGTTCATAGGTCTCCAAGCATCTCTCTGCGGCGGTTGTATTTGTTTTGGCCGTGGCCAAACGCACGTGAAATAAATGCAACGATAACTACAACAGTCACAGTGAACATGCACACGACGCGGGTATTATAGCTTACGTCGTATAAATAGTGGTGGTTACATAATTAAATACAGGGGCGGACGTAATCATGACCTGATCTGTTGTGCAATGGAAGCTAAGGTGTCTTGAGATCGCCTTTGTACCTACACAATGAAAGTATTATAGCCTGTATGGTTGTTATCTAATTAAATACATACTTAGTTGGTACTTCAAAAATGTCAAGGAGTAAAGAAATGTGATTTGTATACTAGAAGACTGTGATTAAAGAGACGTGTAACATGTGGAGTGAGGTGGGAGAGGGAAGAAACGAAGTCGGGGATAATCATAGTTATATTCGTTCCTGGGGCATTTTAGATCGTCCCAGCATAATCATTTATCTTTCCAACTCTCGAATATAGATTCGTAGTCAGGGATTGGCTGCTGATCTGAAATCATAACAAGAATAACACGAAGAAATAAATGGTATATTAATCCAGGTAACGTCTATCCTATAGATCGTCTCAACATAATCATTTCAATCTCCAACTCTCGAATATAGATTCGTAGTCGGGGATGTTCTCTCATCTGAAGCAATAATAATAATAACATGCAAAGGATAGGGGACATAATAGGTTGGGAATAGATCCTACACAAATGTGGTTTGTATACTAGAAGACTGTGATTGGAGGGACGTATAACATGTGGAATGAGGTGGAAGAAAGAGAGAGGCCAAATCGGGGATGGAAAAGGGACCGGGGATCCCGCTGGGGGTGGGAGTTTCGCTCCCAGGAATTTTCGTTCCTTGGGTATTTCACACATCATTTGTTATTCTGGTCCCACACATCTATCTCACCATTCTCATCTCATTACGTTCCATTCTGTTGACATCCTCTACTTTAACGGCCCATGTTTCTGAGGCATACGTCATTGCACTTCTAACACATGAGGCATACACCATTCCCTTCAGGGGGAGAGGCATTCTTTTCATGGTCAGAATTGGGAGCAGTTCTCTGAACTTCACCCCAGCCACATCTAATCCTAGCAACAGTGGCAGCCTCGGCCCCACCACCGGCAGAGCAAACTTTCAGCAAGAAGCGAAGATGTTAGAGGGAAGACATATGGAAATGATTGCCTAGGCAGGGTTTGAGCACAGAACAGTTTTTGAGCATAACAGGAGGAACACCACCCAGTCCATAGGCCTTCATAGTATTGAGCCCAGAGAGAGCTGAAATTACACCTTTAGAAGAGATCAAGATATTGGGTATAAGTAATTAAGAGAGAGGGAGGAATAGCACCGGAATCATGCAAGGTAGAGTTTTTAGAGAAAGTTTGAGTAAAAAATTCAGCTTTGTCAGAGTTGAAGAGTGGAGGGAAGGATGAAGTAATATTTTTAGAAAGATTTTTGGCAAGATGTCAGAACGACTGGGAAGAGCTATAGTTATAAAGTTCAATGCATTTGTTATTGATAAAAAGTTTTTGGCAAGTCGAAGAACAGATTTGGCTTTACTCCAAGCAGAAACATGAAGAGTGTGAGATTCTCGAGTTTGAAGGCAACGGTACTGTTTGAATATTTCTTCCCTTTGTAAACAGCAGTAGAATAAGCATGAATAGACAAAGATTTGATTACATTAAATTGAGATATGTATATGCCTCCATAATGCGTTCGGCGCACTCTATTGGTTAAAAAGGTGCTTGGGGTGTATAATGAAGGAGAAACACAAAGTAAGTACTTCCTAGCCCTTGTAAGGGGTAAAAAGGCGCGCGGAAGTCACAATAAACACCCCCACTGAGATGAGCATCGGCCAATAGTCTATCTAGTGCCAGAAAAGCCTTGATTCTTCAGGGGGTGTGGCTACGAATTAATCGTCTCTATCGAGGCAATCCATTCAATTCTTTATTTTGGGGAGAGGATTGCTAGCCAAATTACCTAATGGTGGTATTTGTTCATATTTGCCCAATTGATAAGTGTGTATTGTCTTTTAATTTGATTATAGATCCCCCGCTATGTCTAACACATTGGCCCACCTTCGGGTACGTACCGGGGCTGACGGAGGTGACATGGGGGGTGTGCTGGTGTTCCTGCCCACCCCTCCTGCCACCTCCAACCAAGTGAGCAGGCCCTTTCACTTCTCCTGCTATATTTCTTTTCATTTTTCCCTCTTCCACTATCATGGGGGGGAAGTTCTGCTTCTCCCCTCGAGGATAAATACTCGCTAACGATTGAGCGTCTCAGAGTCCGATAGGATGCCACACGCTCTGCGCAAAGTAGACAGCATGTCGTCAGAGGCCATATTATGGGAGATCGTAGTGACAGTGAGGGAGATCATGTGATCGCCCAGGAGGAACCGCCGTCCTATGGTCGCCAAGGAAGAACCGCCGGTCCATTCATGTGCGCGCAAAACGCGATTCCTGGAGTGTGAGGTTGATTTGATGGCGATCTGGTGGATAGGTGGTTCCTTATTGCCCTTTTGACGGGGAGTTAGCAAAATCCCTACTCAGCTTTGCATCTGGGCCTAACTATGTTGTTATAGTCAGGGGTGCTATCGCGGTTGTTCACCGAGTCCTACATATACAATTTGGGCGTAGGTTGCATGTGCACGGTGATATCGTGAGTAACGACAACTACCTATTTATTAGTGGCCCCTCCATCATTGACGAACATGCCTATTACATAAGGCATCCTCTTCAAACACTAATCCGCCGTAGTTTGAATCTACCGCGCAGAGCATTTAAAATCTGAGGAGCCTTCATCATGAGCGCACGCGACCTCACTCATGGCTTCAGTCATTATGAATTGGGTTCTCACTACGAAAAAACTTCTTAAAAAATAAAAACAAAAAGAAAATAAGAATAACTATCCAATAAGCTTTCCATCATATCGTGGATGTACTTGTGTGGATCTTTGACCAGACGCTGATTCAGGCGTCATTCTTCCTTCCTTCTCTGCTCTGCGATCAGCCGGCCCGGACGTGTCTCTCCACGCTCCGCATTTGCTGCGTCCCTAGTGAGTTTTTTCTCATTTGTTTACTCCGGGATGTATCGAGTAAGGTTAGGATATGCGTAGCAGGAGTGTCCTGGGCTGGTTGCCCGCAGTGCAGTGTATTTTGGGTCGTGTGTTTGGGGCATCTATTTCGGATGTACCCTCGTGGTCCTGTTGTGGACAGGTGAATTTTTTTTTTCATAGTTGAGTTAGCTTGTGATGCAGGCGGCTTTCATTACACGATTATTTCTGCTGCCTTTTATCTTTCTGATGAGGTAGCGTTGCTTTGCTGACGTTCCCAGCGTATTTTTCTTCACTTAGTGAAGTTTTTTCTGGGTCCCGAGTCGGTCTTCCCTTGGTCGGAAGTATTTGCTACAGTGGTGTATTGGCGGTGGTTCCTGTTGTTATATTTCCAGTGTTTTTTGTTTATATTTCAACATTTCTTGCGCCGTCTGCTTAGGCCTAGCCAGCCGCTCGTAGCTTTGCCACATGTACAAGTGTTATTGATTTATTTTATAAATATGTCCTACTGTGTGATGTGTATCCGGGTTTAGTTGTGTATTGGTTAATTCCACGGACTATGTTTGTTTCCTGGATTAGTTGTGTATTGGCTAATTCCACGGATTATATTTGTGGTCCCTAGGTTAGTCGTGCTTGGCTATCTCTCGGGTCCTATGTGCGTTCAGATGGTGTCTGAACGGGGTGGGTTACTTTCCGGTGGGGTTTTCTCGGTTTCACCATGAAAACTCCGGCCGTGAGCCGTGTTTGGCCACGCGTGGTTTCAAAACAGGCTGGTGTCCCCGGCGAGTTGGTGTCTGTGGCTCTCCAGGACTGCGTCTCTGTGTTGGTGCCTGTTTCAGGCTCCCTATGATTCCCGGCGGATTGGCTGTACCCATCTAACATTGTTCATGCGGACATATGTTATGTAGTTTTTCTACTCGGTTTTACAAACCAAAGGAAAAACCCTAGCTGTTGTAGTGGGTTTTCCTCCCCGGCGATCTTTTACAAAGAAGTGGGGATAGGAACTTATGGGGTTAACGTTTAAGACATCAGATCTCACCCGGCGGGTGTACCTTGGTAAGGTGGGATGAACGAATTGGTAATTCAGTTTAGTTAACCGGTCCATTTTAGTGATACTATATGTATCGCCGCCCTCACTCATACGGCGATCGAAGGCTCAATTAGGGTTAACGTATTTTTTCATAAGTTGGCCACACCCGGCGGGTGCTCCTGGGAGGGGGAAATACGGAATTTACAATTCAAGCTAGTTACCCAATTATTGAGAGATACGGCTATGTATCGCCGCCTTCACCATACGGCGATCTATGTGACAATTCATTAGAAGTCAGGTCTCGTATCAGCCTGCCCTGTGTTAATCTGCTAGATAATTCAGGGGCCGGCGTCTTTGTGGGGGGTTGTTTTTCAAAATTGAATCTTGTAACAGTCACCGCCAGAAAGACTTTATAAATGCCATACTGGTCTTTTATATTATGTCAGAGGGTATTCTTAAACTTTCTTAAGACATGTCTAGATATTCGGATATCTTTATAGAACCCCGCCGCGTAACGAGCTGTAATCATTGTGAGATTACGTCTCGTTATCCGGCGGGTTATGAACACTTGTATGCGATCATTTTGGGTTAACCTTATGAGCATCAATTCCTGGAAATGTTCCTTTTTTCCAGGGCTGGGCCCCGGCGGACCAATACAGAACCTGCAGTAAGTTCCCACCAATCTCTGTCATGGCTACCTTTGCCCCAGTTTTTGCTTTATGCATTAATCCAACCTGTGCCGGTATCCCTCTTTTTGCGCACACTCTTTGTATCAAGTGTGTTAAATGTCTAGACCGTTCAAGAGGTCTGTGGGTGATGCGCAACTGTTCCTTTTGCTCCCAACTAAGTGTCAAAGTCCTCCAAGATAATGATAAGACCGCAGCGGTCGCCTTACAAGAAGTTCGGCAACAAATGTCAGCGTATACTACGATTGTGGCTCATAAGTCACTTCAATGTGGCAATGTCCCTCTTTGGGATAGGCTTCTTCTTGAGCACCCTCCCCCTAATAAACGTTCCTCTCGAGTAACTAGTCTTAAGCCGGCGGAGACTGGACAGGGTTCTGTGTCATCTCCTGCCCCTGCTACTTCGAAACGTCACCGTGAGCCTACACCCCCGGCGGCAGCCTCCTCGTCTCGGGCGAGATCTAGGTCTAGGTCACCCCTTAGACACCAGTCACCCAGTCTTGCCTCTTCACCATCGAGTAAGAGGAGTAAGACAGAAAGTTCCACCAGTGATCACGGCGATAAATCCTCCAAATCAAAGAGTGGTTCACGGTCACACCGCAGCCATAAATCTTCAAAAAAGGATTCCCATGATAGAAAGGCCTACCGACACTCACCAGTTTCTAGTGCTTCTCGTCATACCTCTACCACAGACAGAGTTTGTGTTCGGTCTCAAGGGTCCAGTGTAGTACCTGTACCTAAAGATGATTTACCCATTAACATTTTAACCCTGGAGTTGGAGAGTTCAGAGAGCTCAGTGGTTGAGAGTGTTTCAGACTCCCACGGGAGTATAGGCCAAGGCCTAGGTGTTTGTCGATATTCTCGTCCGGGGCCTGACCACCCACTTCCGGCTCAAACTATTCACACAGTGGCTGACGTCCACCGGGACGCGGCGATCCCTTCCTCTATTCCTAACTTATCTTGGCAACAAGATGGTACCCCAGCTTCGGCGGGATCTTCTCAGGAGGAACAGGATGACAAAGACGAGGTTTCGATTATATCGGATATGGAAGGGCAAGAGTCAGGTTCAGGCTTCGATGCCGCACAAGATCTTAATGATTCACCAGTGAGTACATCATCAAATCAATTTGTCACTGTACAGGAAATTGATGGGCTACTTGTTAATGCTTTATCTAAAAAATTTGGCCAACAGCAGGAAACTCCCACAGTGGACTTGGGAGCTCCCACGACAAGCTCTACGGTACGGCCTCTGATGACTTCTATTGCTTTGACTCAGATCCCTCACCCCCCCTCTATGTCACCATCGGTGGTTACTAGGCCTGCTACGGTGGCATTGACCACTTCGAATGTAAGGGTTATAACGGATGTCAATCCGCCCCCTCTAGACAGAGCGCCTCTCAAAATGGTAGCTATGCCCTTGCTTTACGGACCAGACGAGTCATGGGTCCTTTTGACCCCCACTAAACCAGAGCTCGCCCAACCTACCTTGTCAGGGGAGCTCCCAGTGCCGCGTGAATGGGTCATCCAGGGCAATAAATCTAAGAAATTAAGGGCCTTGGATACTTTGGGGAATGTGCTAGATGTCAACATCAAGGGTATACCTAGTTATTATCACCAGGACTATTTTGTTTATACTGCTAAGCCTGCTTTACCCCCTGCCTCAGCTTCAAGATTGTTTTCTGACTGGTCTAAGCATGATGGGTTTAATGACATTAAGACACTGTCAGCTCTCACTCCAGAACTCGATTTGCAAACCGTCACAGACGCAGCAGCTAATCCAGTCTTGAAGGTGGGGCAGTTGGGTCCAGGACCTTGGTTGGAATGGGAGACAGAGGCTCAAAACTTTGCGACCACATTTACTTCCAAAACTTCCCACCAGATCCCTCAAGATACTCATTCTTGGTTCTCCATGCCAGTGTGTTCTGCCGGCGGAGTCCCTTCAGCTTTGTTTGCTTTCTTAGCTGCCCCTAAAATTAATCTTTGTGAGCTAAAAGACCATTTCACTACCCCTACCCCAACTCACCTAGACCGTGAATTTAGGCTACGGGGGAAAGTTTTTCGCCTGTTCTCTCAATACATAGTGTCTCAACAGGTAGCAAAGTCTTTGCTCCGGTCCACTCAGGCAATCGCAGACGCGGATGCCAGACGATCGGTTGAATTGTCCCGGCGACTGCTTCTTCAGTCGTCAATCCAATCATTAGGTGACGTACGCACTGCCTTGCTTGAGGCGGTACGAGCGAGACAAGATCTCAGAATGTCCTTAGTCCGAAAACTGCCTGATCGCATTGTGAATCAGGTGGTCATGTCACCAGTGCTCACTCCCTCTTTAATGTCCCCTGAAGTGTGGCGAACGGTTTTTAATATGGCTCAGGCCGTTAAACACAGTCCCACCCCTTCTAAGAAACCTGCCTTTAACTTCCCCAAACCCAGGCCAGTCGCTAAGGCTCAGCCGGGGGGATCTAAGCCCTTTCTTCCACCTAAGTCCTCCTCCACTCAAGGTCAGTTCCGGCATAGACAGGGTAGGTTTTCAGGTCAGAGAGGACGCGGCTATAATAAACCAGGTCAGGGCCCGTCTTCTGCCAACGCCAGCCAGCCGGCGAAGCGTCCACCGCCGCCAACTCCACCACCATAAAAAAACTAAGGTCTCTCTCACTCCCGGTGCCAGTCTTAAGGCCGGTGGATCCGAGGGTAGTACAGCCGGCGAACCCTTGTCTGCTAACTGGGTCGTTCCGAACGTGTCACAAAGCATGGCCGTTAAACACTTGGGCACGGATGGTGGCACGCAAAGGCATCACTTGGCAGTGCTCCGGCGACCTCGCTTACGTCAGCCGACAACGGCGAATTTTGTTTCTTTAGAGGTGGAGTCACTGGTCCAGGAAATGATTGCCAAGAATGTCATCATCCCGGTCCCCCCAAATTACCCTGTATTCACGTCCAAGCTATTTTTGGTTCCCAAAAGGGACAGTGTTCAGATGAGACCGGTCGTAGACCTGTCTTATCTGAACCTTCACATTCACAACGAGTCATTCCGAATGTTAACAGTACACCAAATCAGGCTAACACTTCCGCCGGGAGGTTGGATGTGTTCCCTAGACCTGACAGACGCTTATTGGCACGTATCGGTCAACAAAAGATTTCAAAGGTTTCTGGCCTTACGGATCAGGCACCAAAATTTTTTTTTTCAGAGGATGCCATTCGGTTTGAACCTGGCACCTCGACTATTCACGAAATTAGTCCGGCAAGCCCTGATGCCGTTGTTAAAGCAAGGAATCAGAGTTCTGTGGTACCTAGACGACTGGCTGGTGGTGGCAGAGACAGAGCAATTATGCATCAAACATGTCAACATAATTTTAAATCATGTCAAAACTCTAGGGTTCAAGGTAAATCTGGTAAAGTCAAACCTTGTCCCCTCACGAGTAATTCAGTGGATAGGGCTGGTTTGGGACACAGCTGCTCTCACTCTGAGTCAGAGTGTGGACAATCGCAACAGGTTTCGCAGGAAACTGTTCATGTTTCTTCACAGTCTGACTACGACACGGAGGATCTGGGAGTCTCTGGTCGGCTCTCTCAACTGGATTCAACTAACTGTAATGTTGGGCCGGTTGAAAGTAAAACGGTTAATATTGGAAGGCAACAAATATTTCCCACTCTTACCGGCGGGAAAATTATGGCCCATCCCAAAATTAATCCACACCTTACTAGCGGTCTGGGCGAAGAGGGAAACGCTGCACTCAGTAATGTCATGGACCTCTCCTCCGCCAACGGTATGGGTAGACACGGATGCGTCAGGCACGATAGGTTGGGGATTTCAGTCAAACCAGGGGCACCAGGGTCAGGGGCTTTGGTCCCACTTAGAAATCTCCCACATCAATGTCAAAGAATTACTAGTCCCCTTGTATTTCCTTCAGGCTCACGGCTCTACTTTACGGGGCAAGTCGGTGGCCTTCAGAATGGACAATCTGAATGCAGTTCACTGTATTCAGAAACAGGAGTCAACGAGATCAAGGAAGTTGCTAAACGTGTCGGAAGAGATTTTTACTCTAGCCAACAGGCTAGACATTTATCTTCACGCATCTTATCTCCCAGGCGTAGCAAACGTCTGGGCAGACGCTCTGTCCCGGAGACAGAGCACGACAGTAGAATGGGAGCTCAAGCAACCCATTTTCAACCTAATGATTGCAGAGCTCTACCATCCAAGGGGACTCACAAACTCCCTCTATACCTCACCCGCCGGACGGAAACGCCGGCAGGGGGGCCAGACGCCCTAGTGACAGACTGGAACAGATGGAGCTCCATCTATCTGTTTCCGCCGCCAGACGCGTCACTAATGTGCCACGTAGTGAACAAACTACGAGATTATCGAGGCTTAGTCTCGCTAATCGCGCCCCTGTGGCCGGCGCAGTTATGGTACCAGCAATTGAAGACGTGGTGCTCGCACCCGGTGTCGCTCCCGGTCGAGTATTTCCACTTAGACACGATTGGCAATCTAGCGACCTCGCTGACTTTTGCATTATGGACATTCAGGAGGCCAAGTGGCTAGCACCATATGGTAGAGATGTGACCAATAAATTAATCAATCAATATACTCAGTCTACGAAACGACAGTATCAATCACATTGGCAAGCCTTTACTTCTTGGATCATTAGAACAGAACAGACTGTGCCCTCAGTGGCGTTAGTATTTAATTATTTGAATTATCTGTTTGAGCAGAAACGTTTATCTGTGGTAACGTTAAAAAATCACTTAACTGCGATTAGAGTGCCCTTTTTAGACCTTACAGGTCTCTCCATACCGGTAGCGGAGGAAACAGGTTTTATGAGAGCATGTTTTAAACTCCGCCCACCTCCCCGTCAGCTCATGCCTACTTGGTCTCTGGACAAGGCATTGTCTTTACTTCACTCTCGTCTGTACCAAAATACTGCAGATTTTGCATTACTCTTAAAAAAGGCTGTATTCCTTTTGGCTTTGGCCACCGGGAACAGAGTGTCTGAGCTGGCGGCGATGAGCAACACACCTAATTGCCTTAGGTTTGGTAGACTTAATGAATGTATTCACATTGCACCTTCCCCGGGATTTGTAGCCAAGAATGAGCACAGTGCACACGTGTTTTCTGAGTTCACTGTGCTGGCGTTAAAAAAGGGGAAAGGTGCACCATAATCTATGTCCAGTGCAAGCTCTAACCAAATATTTGAGAGTAGCTCCTCTAAACCCCCAAGGTGCTTTATGGGTAGCGAGTACGGGCAAACGCTTACTGAAACGGAGATTAGCTTCTCTTCTGGTCGAAGTCATTAAAGAGAGTAATCCCGGCGTTGTGGGTAGGGCCCATGATTTACGCAAATGGGCAGCCTCTTTACGTTTCTTGAAGAACTTTTCAGTAGAAGATATTTCGTCCACACAGTTGTGGGCGTCTAATCATACGTTTTTGACTAGATACTTGTCAGTTTCTCTAGACAAACCTTCCTTACCATGTATAGCTTTAAGGCAGAGGGTCTAGGTGGCCCTTCAGTCACTTTTGTTTACTTTCAAGGAGAAAAGGGGGGGGGGGTGCAGTCAGTGTAACATAGGACACCCTAGACCCCGCCGGAATGTAAGAGCTGTGATACAAATTATGGATAATGTGATATGAAAATTTCTCTGTTCTATTCAGGGCGAGAAATTGTGCTAGTACAATGTTAGTACAAACAACACTGTTGTTATAGTAGTTTTAGCTGTGAAAGCAATTTAGTTTAAACAGTGGAGATCGTTTGCAAAACATTTCCACGAATATTATGGGGTTTATTATGTGCACATGTAAACTTATAACTTGTTATTTTTGTCACCACTCGTTGAGTGGGGTGCCTTCGTAACTACAGATCTGTTCACAGAATCTCCAGAGTTATTTTTTTTTTTTTTTATCAAGCAGGCTTCTTTGAAGCACGCACCTGCTTGAACCCCTTTTTTGTATTGATATGGACTGCGCCATATTTAAATATATTTTCAAAGTAAGAATACTATGTGGTTGTTTGATTATCTGCTTTTCTAGAGTTATGATATGATTACGAATGTCCCCCTCCAGTCTTAGAAATCAGGCATGTTCGTCAATGATGGAGGGGCCACTAATAAATTATAGGTTTGACTCCTGTAAGGAGATAAAGAAAACCTAATATTTAGTAGTGGCCCCGTAATCATTGACGACTGGGGCCCTCCCGACCATCCCCTTCCCATTCGTTGATGTATTAAGGATTTTGGTTTACTTGATATGTCAGTGAAGGAAGAATGACGCCTGAATCAGCGTCTGGTCAAAGATCCACACAAGTACATCCACGATATGATGGAAAGCTTATTGGATAGTTATTCTTATTTTCTTTTTGTTTTTATTTTTTACGAAGTTTTTTCGTAGTGAGAACCCAATTCATAATGACTGAAGCCATGAGTGAGGTCGCGTGCGCTCATGATGAAGGCTCCTCAGATTTTAAATGCTCTGCGCGGTAGATTCAAACTACGGCGGATTAGTGTTTGAAGAGGATGCCTTATGTAATAGGCATATTCGTCAATGATTACGGGGCCACTACTAAATATTAGGTTTTCTTTATCTCCTTACTGGAGTCAAACCTATAATATGGGCCTCCTCACTTTATGCCTGGCAGCATAGGTTTGTAGGTACTGTGGGTCTGGCCCTGCCCTAACTTCCTTGTTGCTTAAAGTGGGCCTCCTTCACATCCCACCATGATGACGACGATAGATGACCACCAGTTGTTGGCTGACCCCCCTCCTGCCCCCTCGTCTTCCCCTGGTGTAGTCGGTACTCTTCCTGCGCCTATCCCCTGTGGGGACATGGACCTGAACTCTGGTAACGTCCCCTGCGAGACACTGATCACTGATTCGGACACAACCCACCCCCAACGTGCTCCCGGACATAGTGTCAGGTCGAGAGTTGGGAAGCTCTACTATAACACCTTCGCTGACTGATGTAGATCGCCACACGACTCAACCTCCTCCTCAAATTGTTCGACCTGTAACGTCCAGTGGTCCTGATGCTTTTGCATCATTGCCAACGCCGCAACAGACTGTAAATTCTCCTTAGTCGGCTTCTTCCAAATGCGACGCAATTCATATACCTTCATTCGTTACGACGCTCGAGCCCTACACCGACCCTTCCCAGCCACGCCGGCAGAGAAGGAAAAAGTTTACTACACCGTCAACTGCCACTCTACAGGAAATGTTTGCCCCTCCATGTTGGCCACGATTTTTCTCAGTTGCAAATGATCCACTGGATGATATTAATTTGTATACTTATCTCCAAACTGAAGTTGGTGATATAATTGTGTTCACTGCATCCGACTCGACGAGATTGGTGGAAGTTTCCAATGAGAGTCAATCAATGGCCATGCAGTCCCTTCTGGGTGACCCACAGGAGGGTTTTGCTGGTCACGAAGAAACAAAACTCAACCAATGCGTCGGCACTATCTCTCTCCCTTCAGATATCAAAGTCCTAGAGGATAAATTTGCTGACTCTGTGCCAAGGCTGTTCTCCATGCTACAGAGGATTGATCCCACTGTCGTTGCTGTTGATGCGTACGCCATTCCTCCACGTCGCGACCAGGATACTCGACCGCCGTTGCGTATTGTAAAAGTCTCTTTCGAACAACATGAACTGCCATCTACTCTGAATGTTGCAGGCCGTATATTGCAAGTAAGACCCTATAAGAGGCGCCCGCGCCAATGCAGGACCTGCTGGAAATTTGGCCATCCCGAGAAATATTGTCGATCTCCCACTTCCATTTGCCGACACTGTGGCTCTGACTCTGATCATCATCCGCGTGTCTGCACACGTGATGCCTTTTGCGCCAATTGTAGTGAAGCTCATGCAGCGACTGATAGATCTTGTTCCCATTAGAATTTCCAGGAGAATGTCATCCATCTCCAGGATACTAAGGGCCTGTCTTACCGAGCAGCTTCGAGAACTCTCAGAGAACAAGGCCTTGGCCCGAAACGTAGGTACGCTGCGGTTGCGCGGCCGCTCTCCCAGCCTCATCAACACCTACCAGGAGCGCCTCCTCCCGCTGTTCCCCAACCGACGTCTCATGTACCACCTACTGCTAAACCTTCTGTGCCTGCACCTCCAATCCC
Organism: Paralithodes platypus; assembly: GCA_032716605.1. Taxonomy (NCBI): domain Eukaryota; kingdom Metazoa; phylum Arthropoda; class Malacostraca; order Decapoda; family Lithodidae; genus Paralithodes; species Paralithodes platypus. The sequence continues at coordinate 14,279,612 of CM064564.1, read as the reverse complement.
AATTTCCAATAGGTTTGGGAGTTTGACAGACGATATGGAGGTCTCTCCGTCCTTCGCAAACCATTTCGCCAAAGTATCCACCCCTTCTCGCCGGTCGAGACCCTCCCACCCCGCTGCTCTGCGACCCGTACGGCCTACCTCCTCTCTGATTACCAAGCCCAAGCGATCGGTCATTTGGCCGGCTCCTGTCAGGCAGTCCACATCCGCTACTCGTCCCTCGACATCCCAATTCCAACTGCATTCTTGCTCCAAGATTACGAAGAGGAAAGCGTCTTCGTTCACACGCTCAGCTGCGACTTCTGCTGCTATAGCAGACCACCTTGCTTAGATTGAGGAAACAGTTGCATAGTTTGATAGTTCTGAACAGGACACTCCTGCCTGGGCACTCCCCCATAGTGATGATCAATGTGGCTGTCATACTTGTGGTAAGGCTTTCCTTCTCGGTCATAAGAATTCCCCTCTAGCCCAGCTTACTGCTAATTTACCGGATTTTCTTCGTCGGAATCCTCCGTTGGAACATGCCCCTGATTGCGTGTGTGTGACCCACAAGATTGAGTTTGAACCATGAGACTTAATGGCTCACTTCAAGGAGGTTTGACTTGATGAATTCTGACCTTGTAACTATGAACCTGAAGGATCTCAGTGCATCGTTCACCAACCTCCGGCTTCTCCGATCCATCTTAAACAGGTTCGTGATTCGAGTTCACCTCCACTGACTATACGAAAATCCAACAAGACTACATCTACAGTATCGGCTCTGGGCTCACAGCCTGCCAGTGTAAAGTCAGTGAAAGTAGGCTAGCCTAAACAGACCTCGGATGCGGAAATACCCTGAGCCGAATAGGCCAAGTGGGATATCTCTATTGGTCTAACTGGTAAGGTGTCTGCCTCACACCCAAGGGTCGAGAGTTCGTGCCTCCACCAGGGCTTGATATTTTCGTGAGGCTATTTCCGCATTTAACGAAGTTTAGGTGTGTTAGTAAAATTTTTCAGATGGTTGAGAGTAAGATCGGAGCTCCATAAATCCTCTTTCGGGTATGGTGTAAAAACCGATCCCCACAGGACAAGTAAGGGGAGAGGAGAGACCAGGGAGTTTATGTGAGACGCGCTTGGGTTGGGTTGTGGAAGTTGCCAGCCGCCCAAGCGAGTTGCCAACTGGGCAGTTTGTAGGTGCGTGTATGCACCGCTCAGTGAAGTTGACTCACCATTCCCGTTCATCTCTCTGACGGACTCTCGGTCGATTCGGCTCAAGCTTGTTCCTCTCTGTTCGTTCCTCTCTGTTCGGAGCTTTCGCTTCCCGGAAGGTGAAGTAGTGTAAAGTCAGTGAAAGTAGGCTAGCCTAAACAGACCTCGGATGCGGAAATACCCTGAGCCGAACAGGCCAAGTGGGATATCTCTATTGGTCTAACTAGTAAGGTGTCTGCCTCACACCCAAGGGTCGAGAGTTCGTGCCTCCACCAGGGCTTGATATTTTCGTGAGGCTATTTCCGCATTTAACAAAGTTTAGGCGTGTTGGTAAAATTGTTCAGATGGTTGAGAGTAAGATCGGAGCTCCATAAATCTTCTTTCGGGTATGGTGTAAAAACCGATCCCCACACCAGTCTCCCACGATGGCACCGATGTTGGCTCCTCCACTGTAGGGATTGTGCACGATAGCAAGTGTGGTTGCTCCGCCTGTTTTAAGGCATATATCACACCCTCTTTGACGTCCTCTGACCACAGATCCATTACCACCCGAGTCAACACTTTTCTTGCTACCCGCGTCGCCCCACCTGACGCTACATTCCATGGATCCGAGTGCTTGTGTGTCGTCCATCTTCGCAGCATTCGTCTTCAGCCTGATACGCTGCTCACTTTACTACAGTCACAATTCTGACATTCAGTCTCAACTTCCATCGGCCGCTCCTATCCCAGACTCGTCGGCGACTCCTTCCCCGCATGATCCCCCTCCACCTCCTTCTCCTTCCCCTGTTCGAGACCGTCACCCGCCCCGCTCTTCCGAAGTTACACCATCGACCCTGCCATCGGTTACCTCCGTACGGAGGGCTCAGAACCATGGCAATCTGACAGTGATTACCCCTGATAATGCCTGATTATATAATCCACTGGAATCTTAACGGATATCAATCTCTCATTCGCATGGGTGAACAGCGTTTAACACTGCATTCTCCATTGTGTCTGTGTTTAAAACATATTGGTACAAAAATCTCGTCCCTTAGAGGTTATCAGGTGGCAGCTGTATCTCCGGCTGTTGCTAATCTTTATCGGACTGCCATCCTTGTACGAAATGATCTTGCTTATGTTACTGTCCCATTGTCTCCAGCACCTTTTCAGTCTATTGCAGTTAAAATTTCCGTGCCTCGTCTACCGAACTTAATTGTTTGTTCGGCTTATAATCAACCCTCATGCAATTACCCTATGGCAGACCTGCAGTTACTCCTAGATCAACTGGCACATCCCTATCTAATTCTTGGTAATTTCAATGCACATTCGCCTCTCTGGGGATGTTCTTCTACCGATAGTCCCGGCCGCTGCATTGAACACATTAATGAACAATCACCTCTCTTTTGTCTGAATCTTGGCACTCATACATATTATTCATCCTCACATAATACTTCATCTGCTATTGATTTATCTCTTGCCTCTGCAGCTGCAGCCCCTTGTTTTGAATGGACACTATCGGAGGATCGTTTCTCCAGTGATCACCACCCTGTCATGTTGCGACTACTTGGCGCAGCACATAGTACTCAAATACCACACTATAACTTGTCTAAAGCCGATTGATTTCTTTTCAAGCTTCCACTGCCTCGATAGAAGTTTTCTCCTCCCGCACCACTCCTGCTGACAACTATCAACATTTTCTAACCTTTTTACGTTCTATTGCTGATGAACATATTCCACTCACCAAGCCTGTTATTCGTCCCCGCCAGGTGCCTTGGTGGTCACCACAGATTGCTTTATTAGTAAAGTTTAAGCACCAGTTAGAGCGTCGTCTCCACGCAACCTCTGCTCGTATACGTACGTTGCAGAGTACTTTCACTAATTCTTCCCCTTCATCACGTTATCTTCATATTATCACTCTTGCAGTATTTCAGTCATTTTTGAAGACTTTTTTTTATAATAAAGTAAGTGCCTTTACCAAACGTGCGATAACTCTGAGCAAGCAACTTTCATGGAGAAGTTATACTTCTAGTTTCACATCTCGTACATCTATCAGTACTCTCTGGTCTAAATTCCGAGGCATTACTGGTGTGCGCTCCCGTTCTCCCGTTTCCCCATTGCAAGATCCTGCCACTGGGGACCTCGTTCAAGATCCACCTGCCATTGCTAATATCCTTGCCGACCACTTCGCTAGAGTCAGCTCAGATTCCTCTCTACCGGCTGCTTTTGTCAATCTTATACGAACTGCTGAGTCACGTCCCCTACGCTTTGATGGAGGGGGAAACTGTCATTACAATGTACCTTTTACCCTTTCAGAATTGGAACAAGCACTAACTAATTGCTCTGACTCCACCCCTGGACCAGACGGTATATCTTACGCCCTCATTCGTCATTTACATCCGACGGCCCTTCTCTTTCTCCTCCGATTATATAATCAATTTTGGACTGATGATTACAGTACTTCCCCCATGATTGGCAGTATGCCTATACCGTACCTGTTCCTAAGTCCGGCAAGGATGCTAGCCTCCCCACCAATAACAGATCTATAGTTCTCACCTCCTGCTTGTGTAAACTAATGGAGAAGATGGTGAATCCTCGATTATTACACTATGCAACAGAACATGACCTACTGTCCCCTTATCAGAATGGTTCTCGCCCTGCGCATTCTATGCACCACTCTCTTGCGAGACTCGAGCGTCAAATAAAGAGGGGATTTTCCCAGCGGCTACCAACTGTCGCGGTCTTTTTTTATATTGCTAAGGCTTATGATACCACTTGGAGATATAGAATATTGAAACTTCTACATGCCTCGGGAATGCGTGGTCCTTTACCGCGCTTCCTGGCACAGTTCTTGGCGAATCGCACTTTCCAAGTCAAGCTAAATGGGACTCTATGTACCACACATCCACTTTTCATTGGTATCCCCCAAGGGAGCGTCCTTAGCAGCACTCTCTTTATCATTGCCATCAACGGCGTTACCAGTTGCTTGCCGTCTGGGGTCCCATAGCCTTTTCGTAGATGATTTTGCAATCTTTTACACCTCTTCCAGTCTCGTGCACATTCAACGCCGGTTAGAGGCGGCGCTCGCAAGTATTCATCATTGGGCCCTATCTACTGGATTCCAATTTTCCGCTGAAAAGACCAAGGCACTGGCCTTTTGTCATGATGCGAGGGTACTGCGCGGCCTGTCAATCAACTTGCGGATGGGCGCGGTGGATATTCACTTCAGCCCTACTGTAAGGTTTCTTGGACTGATATTTGATACGCATCTCAACTGGAAGGCGCACATCTCTGCTTTGAAGGCTCAATGCCTGGGACGCTTTAATGTCATCAAGGCGGTTGCCAGAGTCCACTGGGGGGGGTGACCAGACAACATTACTTAAATTATATAATGCCACTATTTTATCTGTTCTTGATTATGGTTGTACAGTCAGTCTCCCCAATCCGCGCCTATATGGGCGGCATTACACGACGTGTATTGGGAATTCGCGCATTGGGGATAACATAACTTATGGAGAAAAATACATATGGGCGGCAGCCCGCATTTCCACACACATTTGACGGTAATTTTTGTTCAAAATCAATACTAATTGGACAACCAAGCATACACAATAATAGAAACATAAACAAGTCATTCCTTACATAAAAATTAAATACTATAAGTAGGTGAGAAGAGTGGGGGCTCCGAGGCAGACCCCCGTGACAGGGCGAGTTCATATAGCCTAGGCCTAGGCTTCCCCGGCCTCGCCACTGTCACTGGCCCCGTCCCCAGATAAACCCATAGATTTCCCGATCGCAGTAGTGCCTTCACCACTTTATTCTTCCTAGGCATTTTGAAGTTGTTGAAAATGCCTAGGAAGAATAAGCTGGTGAAGCACTACTGCGATTGGGAAATCTATGGGTTTATCCGGGGACGGGGACGGGGCCAGTGACAGAGGCGGGGCCGGGGAAGCCTAGGCCTAGGCTATATGAACTCGCCCTGTCGCGGGGGTCTGCCTCGGAGCCCCCACTCTTCTCACCTACTTATAGCATTTAATTTTAATGTAAGGAATGACTTGTTTATGTTTCTATTATTGTGCATGCTTGGTTGTCCAATTAGTATTGATTTTGACGTTACGATGACATTGTGGGAGACGCTTCCTGGAAGCGTCTCCCACAATGCCATCGTGAAGTCACCGTCTTCCCGGTGCCGAGGGCATAGAGTACAGGGTGTGCGCGCCGAGTAGGGAGGGGGGTGGCGCGGAATACAAAAAACAGCATTTTTACACCACTCTTCAACCGTGATTTGTGTTTTGTGGGGTCAATACGTGTTTTAGGGATTTTGAGTACCTGTTTTACCCCTCGGCGTGGAATAGGGTAAACGCGGACTGACGATACGTGTATTAGGGGGGACTGACTGTACTATTTACGGGACTGCCTCCCCCCGCTACCCTTGCCACCCTTAACCCGGTCCATCACTTAGGGGTACACATTAGTTCAGGTGCCTTTCGGTCTTCACGTATATGCAACCTTCTCGCGGAGGCAGGTACATTGCCCCTTCCAATGCATCGACAGTTGGTAACGATGCGAATGGCGATCCGACGTAGGGCTGACCCTTCCCTGCAAGATCTTTTTAGGGATACCGTGGACACGTCATCGTCTAGGCAAGTTACTTTTCCGGATGTCTCAAGTCAACTCCTATCAACTTATGGAATACCTTACCCTTCACCACCCCCACCCCTTGACTTTACTCCGTGGTGCCTCTGGCGCCCTGATGTTTGTTTCCTACTCGCTGACCTCCCTTCCTCAATGCCGCCCTACGCTCGGCGCTCTGCGGCCCTCAACCACCTATTTGGCCATACTCCTGCTACTTTTATTTATATGGATGGGTTCAAGGATGCCTCCTCTGTGGGCTATGCCGTTGTTTCTGAGTATGGAACTCGTCAGTGTACTCTCCATCCACACTCTTCCATCTTTACGGCGGAAATTCTTGCAATAAAGAGTGCCCTCAACTTGGCAAACACACTACCTGTTAATGTCCCTAGTATTGTCGTGTGCAGTGACTCTCAAAGCGCACTCCTATCACTTAAAAATGTTACACTCAAGGAAAATCTGACTTGTAGTATTATCCGGGATATCCATGATCTCCTTAAGTCGGGACGTCGCATTACATTCTGCTGGATACCCGCTCATGTGGGGATCCTTGGGAATGAGAGAGCAGATTCTTTGGCGAAACGGGCGTGTCCAGGCTCGCCGTCACCTTGCCTCGAGAGCCCCACAAACATTTTCCCCATACTCCAAGAACGGGTATGGGCAGCTTGGCAGAAGGAGTGGTCGGCTGGCTATTGACACTAGTAATCATCTTCGCTCTCTTCAGACTATGGTTGATCGTTTGACTCATGTCGCAGGAATCAAGTTGTCTTAACGTGCTCGCGCATCGGGCACACGCGATATACACATGGCCATCTAATGACTTCACCCCCGGACCCTCCGCCATATTGCCGACGTTGCCAAGCGCGCATCACGGTTCGTCACATTCTCTGCGAGTGCCCTTTGTATGAGCGGGAACGCCAACTTCATTTCCGTAGCGATTCTATCCACACTATCTTAGCTATTTCACTTTCGTTTACCTTCTCCCCTATCCGCCGGTACCTGACAGCGATTAATTTATTTCAGGAAATCTGATTGACGTCTTTCAATCAGATTTCATGAAATAAATTTATTTACGTACCAATTCTGGTGATGGGCTGGTCTATCATTGTGAGAACTGAGCGATCTCTGCCATACCCATAGTTTACTCTGACTGTTCCTTTTACTTATATATATTCTAGATCTCAAGTGACGGCGTCTCTTCCGTGGATTGACCTACCAATCTACCAAGATTGGAAGCCAAAGTGTCACATTTTTCCTTTGCCCCTCAACTTTCTTTTCATAATTGCTGAGAGGCACAGGGCCCTGGGTGGGGCTTTGGTTTCCCGGGCGTTTCCGCACCCTCCTCAGCTCCCCGCCATGGAGTGGCTTCGGCCACCCAGGCTTTATTGTGGTTGGCAGGGAGGGTTCTGTGGGGGCGCTCGGTTATGGCCTTGGCCTTGCTCGGGGCCTTGGGGCTGTTCGGCCAGGCAGCTTGGGGAACAACAACAACAACGTACCAATTCAATCCACTATCTCCTAGCAATTTCGTCACAGTTTACCTTCTTCCCTATTCACCAGTTCTTATAAGACTTAGATTTATTTCATAGAATCTGACTGTTGTCCTTCATATATCGCATTCTACTCCCTTCTGTAATATTTCCCTTCACCAGCCTTATGTCAACCCAGTAGGCTGACAAATTACGTCTTTCTCTCTCTTTTGATTATAGATGATTATAATCTCATGCACCACAATGCACCAGCTAAGAACGTGAGATGGGCTCAGTAGCATAGACTGTGAATGCTGCTGGTGTGCAGTGGATCTTTATTTTATGGTGTAGTGAGCATGATGATTGTGCTGTGCTCACCGTGTTAATGGATATAGAGAAAGTATTTGGCGGTGGTTTGGCCATGTCTATACAGTATAATAGATAAAGTGGCCAGAACGATACATTTATGTGATGTCACATGACAGGTGCAATAGGTAATGGATTAGTGAACCATATTTTGCAATTGGATAACAAAAATACATATGGGAGTAAGAACTGTAGTAGAATAAAGGGACCCCTGCCGAAGGATAAGTCAGAAATAGAGAAATTTGAGTGCGTAGTGTGCAAAGGCGAGCTTGTGTTAGGTGATGATCCTGTGGCTGTGAATTTTGGAAATGAGTCTTTGGAGCTGGTGAACAAGTTTTGTTACCTAGGAGATACAGTAGGGTCCCGCATAAAACGAGTATACAGTATGGTCGATAAACGAGGGAGTTTTATGCGATTTCGTTTTATGTGAACACAGCATTTTGGTGGCCCAATATCGTCAATGTTCACTGGAAGCGTAAATTTCCGTCAGGAGCGTACGATATTTCGTACGTTTTGTACGATATTTCGGCGTTCTATATGAAAGCGTACGATATTTCGTACGTTTTGTACGATATTTCGGCGTTCTATATGAAAGCGTACGATATTTCGGCGCTCTATATGAAAACTCCTCGGATTTGCCCCACTTTGGCGGCGGACTCGTTTTATGTGATCACATTCGTTCTGATCGAAAATTAAATATTAATATTTTAGGTCGGACGTTTTAAACGAGACTCGTTTTATGCGAACACGTTTTATGCGGGACCCTACTGTACCATCTCTGCCGGTGGTGGGGCCGAGGCTGCCACTGTTGCTAGAATTAGGTGTGGCTGGGGGAAGTTCAGAGAACTGATGCCAATCCTGACCATGAAAAGAATGCCTCTCCCCCTGAAGGGAAAGGTGTATGCCTCATGTGTTAGAAGTGCAATGACGTATGCCTCAGAAACATGGGCTGTTAAAGTAGAGGATGTCAACAGAATGGAGCGAAATGAGATGAGAATGGTGAGATGGATGTGTGGGGCCAGGCTACAGGATAGAATAACAAATGTTGAGCTGAGGAGACGTTTAAGTATAGAGTATTAGCGAGGTGATGCGTACAAGTAGACTGGGATGGTATGGACATGTGGAGAGAATGGATGCACACAATTGGGTGAAAAAATGCAGGTCTGTGATTGTGGAGGGAGCTGCACCAAGGGGTGGACCGAGGAAGACCTGGGATCGGACTATACGTGCCGATCTCAAATCCAAGAACTTGACAAGTGAAGCAGCCCTTAACAGAGTTGCCTGGAACGCCGCCATTAGGACAAGAGACTGAAACTGCACTTATGTGTGGAACACTCAGTCTTAAAATGTTATGTATGTATGTACTGTATGTATGTATTTAATAAAGCTGCATTTAATTATACTATAGGTTTGACTCCTGTAAGGAGATAAAGAAAACCTAATATTTAGTAGTGGCCCCGTAATCATTGACGAACATGCCTATTACATAAGGCATCCTCTTCAAACACTAATCCGCCGTAGTTTGAATCTACCGCGCAGAGCATTTAAAAACTGAGGAGCCTTCATCATGAGCGCACGCGACCTCACTCATGGCTTCAGTCATTATGAATTGGGTTCTCACTACGAAAAAACTTCGTAAAAAATAAAAAGAAAAAGAAAATAAGAATAACTATCTAATAAGCTTTCCATCATATCGTGGATGTAATTGTGTGGATTTCTGACCAGACGCTGATTCAGGCGTCATTCCTCCTTCACTGACATATCAAGTAAACCAAAATCCTTAATACATCAACGAATGGGAAGGGGACGGTCGGGAGGGCCCCAGTCGTCAATGATTACGGGGCCACTACTAAATATTAGGTTTTCTTTATCTCCTTACAGGAGTCAAACCTATAATTTATTAGTGGCCCCTCCATCATTGACGAACATGCCTGATTTCTAAGACTGGAGGGGGACATTCGTAATCATATCATAACTCTATAAAAGCAGATAATAAAAACAACCACATAGTATTCTTACTTTTGAAAAATATATTTAAATATGGCGTAGACCAAAAATATACAAGAAAAGGGGTTCAGGCAGGTGCGTGCTTCAAAGAAGCCTGCCTGACAAAAAATGGGTAACCCTGAAGATTCTGAACACAGATCTGTAGTTACAAAGGCACCCCACTCAACGAGTGGTGACAAAAATAACAAGTTATAAGTTTATATGTGCACATAATAAACCCCAAAATAATCGTGGAGAGAAATTGCAAAGGATCTCCACTGTTCTAATATTAGACTGCTTTCGCAGCTAAAACTACTATAACAACTCCGTTGTTTTGTACTAACATTGTACTAGCACAATTTCTCACTGAGAAATGTTCATATCACATCAACCTTAAATTATATCACAGCTCTCATACTCTGGAGGGGTCTAGGGTGTCCTATGTCAACTGACTGCACCCCCCCCCCTTCTTGTGAAAATAAACAAAAGTGACTGCAGGGCAACCTAGACCCTCTGCCTTAAAGCTATACATGGTAAGGAAGGTTTGTCTAGAGCAACTGATAAGTATCTAGACAAAAACGTATGATTAGACGCCCACAACTGAGTGGACGCGATATCTTCTACTGAAAAAAATTTCAGGAAACGTAAAGAGGCTGCCCATTTGCGTAAATCGTGGGCCCTACCCACAACACCGGGATTACTCTCTTTAATGACTTCGACCAGAAGAGAGGCTAATTGTCGTTTAAGTAAGCGTTTACCCGTACTTGCTACCCATAAAGCACCTTGGGGGTTAAGAGGAGCTACTCTCAAATATTTGGTTAGAGCTTGCACTGGACATAGATTATGATGCACCTTTCCCCTTTTTAACGCCGGCACCGTTAACTCAGAAAACACGTGTGCACTGTGCTCATTCTTGGCTACAAAACCTGGGGAAGGTGCAATGTAAATACATTCATTAAGTCTGCCAAACCTAAGGCAATTAGGTGTGTTGCTCATCGCCGCCAGCTCAGACACTCTGTTCCCGGTGGCCAAAGCCATAAGGAAAACTGCCTTTTTTAAGAGTAATGCAAAGTCTGCAGTATTTTGGTACAGACGAGAGTGAAGTAAAGACAAAGCTTTGTCGAGAGACCAAGTAGGCATGAGCTGACGGGGAGGTGGGCGAAGTTTAAAACAAGCTCTCATAAAACCTGTTTCCTCCGCCACCGGTATGGAGAGACCTGTAAGGTCTAAAAAGGGCACTCTAATCGCAGTTAAGTGATTTTTTAATGTTACCACAGATAAATGTTTCTGCTCAAACAGATAATTTAAATAATTGAAAACTAAAGCCACTGACGGCACATTCTGTTCCGTTCTGATGATCCAGGAAGTAAAGGCTTGCCAATGTGAGTGATACTGTCGTTTCGTAGACTGAGTATATTGATTGATTAATTTATTGGTCACATCTCTACCGTATGGTGCTAGCCACTTGGCCTCCTGAATGTCCATAATGCAAAAGTCAGCGAGGTCGCTAGGTTGCCAATCGTGTCTAAGTGGAAATACCCGACCGGGAGCGATACCGGGTCCGAGCACCACGTTTTCAACTGCTGGTACCACAACTGCGCCGGCCACAGGGGCGCGATTAGCGAGACTAAGCCTCGATAATCTCGTAGTTTGTTCACTACGTGGCACATTAGTGACGCATCTGGCGGCGGAAACAGATAGATGGAGCTCCATCTGTTCCAGTCTGTCACTAGGGCGTCTGGCCCCCTGCCGGCGTTATCGCCCGGCGGGTGAGGTATAGAGGGAGTTTGTGAGTCTCCTCGGACGCAAATAGATCCACTTGTGGATGGGAGAGCTCTGCAATCATTAGGTTGAAAATGGGTTGCTTGAGCTCCCATTCTACTGTCGTGCTCTGTCTCCGGGACAGAGCGTCTGCCCAGACGTTCGCTACGCCTGGGAGATAAGATGCGTGAAGGTAAATGTCTAGTCTGTTGGCGAGAGTAAAAATCTCTTCCGACACGTTTAGCAACTTCCTTGACCTCGTTGACCCTTGTTTCTGAATACAGTGAACTGCATTCAGATTGTCCATTCTGAAGGCCACCGACTTGCCCCGTAGCGCCGGACCGTGAGCCTGAAGGAAATACAAGGGGACTAGTAATTCTTTGACATTGATGTGAGAGATTTCTAAGTGGGACCAAAGCCCCTGACCCTGGTGCCCCTGATTTGACTGAAATCCCCACCCTATTGTGCCTGACGCATCCGTGTCTACCCATACCGTTGGTGGAGGAGAGGTCCATGACATTATTGAGTGCAACGTTTCCCTCTTTGCCCAGACCGCTAGCAAGGTGTGGATTAATTTCGGGATGGGCCATAATTTTCCCGCCGGTAAGAGCGGGAAATATTTGTTGCCTTCCAATATTAATCGTTTTACTTTCAACCGGCCCAACTTGACAGTTAGTTGAATCCAGTTGAGAGAGCCGACCAGAGACTCCCAGACCCTCCGCGTCGTAGTCAGACTGTGAAGAAACATGAACAGTTTCCTGCGAAACCTGTTGCGATTGTCCACACTCTGACTCAGAGTGAGAGCGGCCGTGTCCCAGACCAGCCCTATCCACTGAATTACTCGTGAGGGAACAAGGTTTGACTTTACCAGATTTACCTTGAAGCCTAGAGTTTTGACATGATTTAAAATAATATTGACATGTTTGACGCATAATTGTTGTGTCTCTGCCACCACCAGCCAGTCGTCTAGGTACCACAACACTCTGATCCCCTGTTTTAACAATGGCATCAGGGCTTGCCTGACTAATTTCGTGAATAATCGAGGTGCTAGGTTCAAGCCGAACGGCATCCTTTGAAAAACAAAATTTTGGTGCCTGATCCGTAAGGCCAAAAACCTTTGAAATCTTTTGTTGACCGAGACGTGCCAATAGGCGTCTGTCAGGTCTAGTGAACACATCCAACCTCCCGGCGGAAGTGTTAGCCTCATTTGGTGTACTATTAACATTCTGAAAGATTCGTTGTGAATGTGAAGGTTCAGATAAGACAGGTCTACGACCGGCCTCATCTGAACACTGTCCCTTTTTGGAACCAAAAATAGTTTGGACATGAATACAGGGTAATTTGGGGGGACCGGGATGATGACATTCTTGGCAATCATTTCCTGGACCAGTGACTCCACCTCTAAAGAAACAAAATTCGCCGTTGTCGGCTGACGTAAGCGAGGTCGCCGGAGCCACTGCCAAGTGATGCCTTTGCGAGCCACCATCCGTGCCCAAGTGTTTAATGACCATGCTTGGTGACACGTTCGGAACGACCCAGTTAGCAGACAAGGGTTCGCCGGCTGTACTACCCTCGGGTCCTCCGGCCTTAAGGTTGGCACCGGGAGTGAGAGAGACTTTAGTTTTTTTATGGTGGGGTTGGTGGTGCTGGACGCTTTGCCGGCTGGCTGGTGTTGGCCGAAGACTGGCCCTGACCTGGCTTATGCTGGCCGCGTCCTCTCTGACCTGAAAACCTACCCTGTCTATGCCTGTACTGACCTTGGGGGGAGTGGGAGGACTTAGGCAGAAGAAAGGGTTTAGATCCCCCTGGCTGAGCTTTAGCGGTTGGCCTGGGTTTGGGGAAGTTAAATGCAGGTTTCTTAGAAGGGGTGGGACTGTGCTTAACGGCCTGTGCCATATTGAACACCGTTCGCCACACTTCAGGGGACATTAAAGAGGGAGTAAGCACTGGTGACATGATCACCTGATTCGCAATGCGATCAGGTAGCTTGCGAACTAAAGACATTCTGAGATCTTGTCTTGCTCGTACCGCCTCAAGTAAGGCGGTGCGTATGTCACCCAAGGATTGGATTGACGACTGGAGGAGCAGTCGCCGGGATAATTCAACCGATCTTCTGGCATCCGCGTCTGCGATTGCCTGAGTGGACCGCAGTAAAGACTTAGCCACCTGTTGAGACACTATGTACTGAGAGAACAGGCGAAAAGCTTTCCCCCTTAGCCTAAATTCTCTGTCTAGGTGAGTAGGGGTAGGGGTAGTGAAAGGGTCTTTTAGCTCACAAAGATTAATCTTAGGGGCAGCTAGGAAAGAAAACAAAGCTGACGGGACTCCGCCGGCAGAACCTACCGGCATGGAGAACCAGCAATGAGTATCCTGAGGGATCTGGTGGGAAGATTTAGAAGTAAATGTGGTTGCAAAGTTTTGAGCCTCTATCTCCCAATCTACCCAAGGTCCTGGACCCAACTGCCCCACCTTCAAAACTGGATTAGCCGCTTCGTCTGTGACGGTCTGTAAATCAAGTTCAGGAGTGAGAGCTGACAGAGTCTTAATATCATTAAACCCATCCAGCTTAGACCAGTCTGAAAATAGTTTCGAAGCTGAGGCAGGGGGTAAAGCTGGCTTAGTAGCATACACAAAATAGTCTTGGTGATAATAACTAGGTATAGCCTTGACGTTTACGTCCAGTACACTTCCCAAATTATCCAGGGCCCTTAATTTCTTTGATTTATTGCCCTGGATGACCCACTCACGCGGTACCGGGAGTTCCCCTGACAAAGTAGGTTGGGCGAGCTCTGGGTTAGTGGGGGTCAAAAGGACCCATGACTCGTCTGGTCCATAAAGCAAGGGCATAGCCACCTTTCTGAGAGGCGCCTTGTCTAGAGGGGGTGGATTGACATCCGTGATGACCCTGACATTTGAAGTTGTCAATGCCGCCGTAGCAGGCTTAGTAACCCCTGATGGTGACAGAGTGGGTGGGTTAGGGATCTTAGATAAAGCAATTGAAGTCATCAGAGGCCGTACCGTAGAACTTGTCGTGGGAGCCCCCAAGTCCATTGTGGGGTTTTCCTGTTGTTGGCCAAAAAATTTAGATAAAGCATCAGTAAGTAGCCCATTAATTTCTTGTGCAGTAACAAATTGGTTAGAAGATGAACTTACAGGTGAATCATTAATATCGTGCGCGGCGTCTAAGCCTGAGCCTGACTCTTGCCCTTCCATCTCCGAAATTATTGAAACCTCGTCTTTCTCCTCCTGATCCTCCTGAGAAGACCCCGCCGAAGCTGGGGTACCTTGTTGCCAAGATAAGTCAGGAATAGAGGATGGGATCGCCGCGTCCCTGTGGACATCAGCTACTGTGTGACTCGTTTGAGTCGGACGTGGGTGGTCAGACCCTGGCTGAGCAAACCGCCAAACACCGAGGCCCTGGCCTACACTCTCTTGGGAGTCTGAAACATTCTCAATTATTGAACCCCCTGAACTTTCCAATTCCAGGGTTAAAATATTAATAGGTAAATCCTCTTCAGGGACAGGCACCGCACTGGACCCTTGAGACCTAACACAAACTTTGTCTGGGGTAGAGGTACGAAGAGAGGCACTAGAAGCTGGTGAATGTAGGGAGGACTTTCGTTTCTGGGAATCCTTTTTGGAGGATTTATGGCTACGGTGTGACCGAGAACTACTCCTAGATTTGGAGGATTCATCGCTGTGACCACTGGTGGAACTTTCCGTCCTACTCTTCTTACTCGCTGGTGAAGAGGCAAGACTAGAAGACTGGCGTCTGAGAGGTGACCTAGACCGAGATCTCGCCCGAGACGAGGAGGTGGACGCCGGGGGTGTAGGCTCTCTTGGACGTTTTGGTGTAGTAGCAGAAGATACAGAACCCTGACCAGTCTCCGCCGGCTTAAGACTCGTGACTCTAGAGGAACGTTTAGGGGGAGGGTGTTCAAATAGCAATCTATCCCAAAGAGGGACGTTGTCACATTGAAGTGATTTATGCGCAACAATCGTAGTGTAGGCTGCCATCTGTTGCCGTACTTCTCTTAAAGCTACTGCCGCGGTCTTATCATTGTCGCAAAGGACCTTGACAGCTAATTGGGAGCAAAAAGAACAATTACGCATTACCCAGAGACCCCTTGAACGGTCTAGACATTTAACACACCTTATGCAAAGGGTATGCGCAAAAATAGGAATACCGGCACAAGCAGGGGTAGTGCATAAAGCAAAGACTGGGGCTGAGGTAGCCATGACAGAGACTGGTGGGGAAAACTACCGCCGGGTCTGTATTGGTCCGCCGGAGCCCAGCTCTGGAAAAAAAGAAAATTTCCAGGAATTAATGCTCATAAGGTTAACCCAACATGTTCGCATACAAGTGTTAATAACCCACCGGATAACGAGATGTAATGACACAACGATCACAGCTCGCTACGCGGCGGGGTTCAGAATATCTAAACAAATCTTTTGACGAAAGTGAAGAATACCCTCTGACATAATATAATTGTCCAGCATGGCGATTATAGTCTTTCTGGTGGTGACTGTCTTAAGATTCAATTTTGGAACAAAAACAACCACCCATAAAGACGCCGGCCCTTGAAATATTTTAGTAGAATAACACAGGGCAGGCTGACACGAGATCTGATTTCTAACGAATTGTCACAAAAAGATCGCCGTAAGGTTGAAGGCGGCGATACCTAATTGTATCACTAAATTAAGTGGTTAAATCGAAATTGAATTTGTAAATTCCTTATTTCCTCCACCTAGGAGCACCCCCCGGGTGTGAAAAACGATGTTAACCCTAATTGAACCTTCAATCGCCGTAAGTATAAAGGCGGCGATACATATAGCATCACTTAAAATGGATTGGTTAATGAACTAAATGACTTAGTTGTTCATCCCACCCTACCAAGGTACACCCGCCGGGTGAGATGTCAAAAAGTTAACCCCATAAGTTCCTGTCCCCACTTCTTTGTAAAAGATCGCCGGGGAGGAAAGCCCTTAACAACAGCTAGGTTTTTCATGTGGTTTTGTAAAACCTGGTAGAAAAACTACATAACGTATGTTCGCATGAACAACGTTTTAAAGATGGGTACAGCCATTTCCGCCGGAATCAAAGGGTGCCTGAAACCAGGTACCAACAGAGACGCAGTCCTGGAGAGCCACAGACACCTCATCGCCGGGGACACCAGCCTGTGTTTAAAAACCACGTGTGGCCCAACACGGCTCTCGGCCGGGGTTTTTTCATGGTGAAAACCGAGAAAAAACCCGCCGGAAGGAAACCCACCCCGATCAGACACCATCTGAACGTACAACGGACACGAAGGAAGCCACGCACGACTAACCTAAGTCCACACAATAATCCGTGGAATTAGCCAATACACAACTAAACCAGGAAACAAACATAGTCCGAGGAATTAGCCAATACACAACTAAAACCCGGATACACATGACACAGTATGGCATATTTATAAATAATAAACAATAACACTTGTACATGTGGCAAAGCTACGAGCGGCTGGCTAGGCCTAAGTAGACGGCATAATAAAAGTTGAAATATACACCAAACACTGGAAATATCACAACAGGAACCACCGCCCACACACCACTGTAGCAAATACTTCCGGCAAAGGGAAGACTGACACGGGACCCAGAAAAAACTTCACTAAGTGAAGAAAAATACAAAGGGAACGTCAGTAATCAAAGCATACCTCATCAGAAAGATAAAAGGCAGCAATAACTAACGCGTGATGAAAGCCGCCTGCAACACAAGCTAACTAACTGTGAAAAAGTTCACATGTCCACAACAGGACCACGAGGGAACATCCGAAATAGATGCCCCAAACACACGACCCAAAATACACTGCACTGCGGGCAACCAGCCCAGGACACTCCTGCTACACATATCCTAACCTTACTCGATACATCCCGGAGTAAACAAATGAGAAAAAACTCACTAGGGACGCAGCAAATGCGGAATCAGCGGAGCGTGGGGGAGACACGTCCGGGCAGGCTGAGCGCAGAGCAGAGAAGGAGGAATGACGCCTGAATCAGCGTCTGGTCAGAAATCCACACAAGTACATCCACGATATGATGGAAAGCTTATTAGATAGTTATTCTTATTTTATTTTTATTTTTATTTTTTACGAAGTTTTTTCGTAGTGAGAACCCAATTCATAATGACTGAAGCCATGAGTGAGGTCGCGTGCGCTCATGATGAAGGCTCCTCAGTTTTTAAATGCTCTGCGCGGTAGATTCAAACTACGGCGGATTAGTGTTTGAAGAGGATGCCTTATGTAATAGGCATGTTCGTCAATGATGGAGGGGCCACTAATAAATATACCTGTACAAAAGTAGGTTTTGCACAACAGGCTTGTAAGAATTTTCCAGTGATATAGGCTACTGTATATATGACAATGCACTACTAAAATATCAACAATTTCAACAATTTGACAAAAGCTACTGTATATACTAATATGAAGGTATAATGTACAAACAATATGTTTACTATAACTAAAAGACAGTTTTAATCACTTTAAAATTAGAAAGCAAAAACAAATGAAAAAGTACTGGTAAGCAATAATAAACAGATACTGCAGTACTTCAACCAAAGAGTAGATAAAGAACAGAACTTTCACATACTATACTGAAACATAGTTTAAATGAGCTGAATTATGATTGCATTTGCATTAAAATTACAAATCATAGTACAGTACAACAATTTATGATATCGACTTTCTGTATCACCACAATGATCGGTGTTGAAGTGCATATCAGTAATGTAGATCACCACAAAATTTATTATGAAGGGATAAACTATGTACCCCTCATATTGGTTTTAGTTGGGATAAAGATTGGCATTTAATGAAGAAATATATAATTTTGACTAAAATATAAAGATGGAATTAATCATATTACTTGATATAACAAGTTGTTGTTGAAGATGTAATTATTTTATACTAGCCCTCTGGGCCTTGATATAACAAGCCATATACATAAATGTTGGTGTAATATCTTGACTGATTTAAACTACTGTAGACCCAAACATACGTTAGCATACCGGTAACACACAAAATCATATCATGTAATTACAAATGATTGATAATTTTCGTTTGACACACATGGTTTGATTTTATAGTAAATTTCTACACACATAGTTTTACATGCCAATTACGATAATCAGAACTATTTTTAGGAGAAATTAATAATACACAAGTTACAATTGTCCACTCTACCGCTCATGATTCTGGACAAGAGAAATAACATTACTAACAATTACAATAACAACACAATACATAACGTAAAAAATTACATTACAATAACATGTACTGTACTAATTATAATTAGCGAGGTTTGCATTTTTGCGCCACTCGGATGAGGGGTTTTCGTCAATTTTGTGATCATGTATTCATATCTCTACAAAGAAAATGCCTAACCAAGGTTGGATATATAATGTCGAAGATTAGAACACACTACACTAAGGGGTTCTTGTATGGGGTGGAAAATTAAAGTGGAGTTTTGGCGGCCGCGATCCCAAATCCCAGTGAATATTGTATTATTATTATAAAAATTAGTTAAACCATACCACTGAGTTTAAACTCTCATAGGGCTGGCCCGAAGGATTAGGTCAGAGTTTGGCAAACTGATCATAGTGTCGTATATGAATATCATGTACAGTACTTTCTCTTCATAATTGCTGAGGGGCACAGGGCCCTGGGTGGGGCTTTGGTTCCCCGGGCGGTTCCGCACCCTCCTCAGCTCCCCGCCATGGAGTGGCTTCGGTCACCCAGGCTTTATTGTGGTCGGCAGGGAGGGTTCTGTAGGGGCGCTCGGTTATGGCCTTGGCCTTGCTCGGGGCCTTGGGGCTGTTCGGCCAGGCAGCTTGGGGAACAACAACAACAACAACAACTTACCTTATTCATATCTCCACAATAATATCGACTTGGGTAGGTCTAATATATACAGTATATCAAAATGCAGCACTTGCTGTTAGCTTGCGAATGTCACGAACATTCTACACCAAGTGGTTCTTGTTTGAGGTGGAAAATCAAAGTGGAGCTTTGGCGACGTATCCATGAAGTGTTCGAATGTGCGGCTGGCAAACCTGAAGTCGTAGACTTCAGGTTGTAAACATTCAAGCAATTATTGCACTGAGTAATGATTGCTTTGTATTGAATATATTATTAGCCTATTGATTTTTTTTCTTCACTATTGTAACCATTCTTATGTCACTGTACACTGCTTGCGTCCATGGGTTCAGACACCATTGAAATGTTTGAAATGTATTGATCGTCTGTGCTTGCAGTTATCATATCACCAAGCGTAGCTGAGTGGAGTTTTGTTTACATTCCGAGTCCGGCCCAATTGGCACATTAGCTTTTTTTGTGCCGGAATTAATAGCCCTGTAATGCCGGTGTTTGGAGCTTGAACTGAAACCACATTCTCTGGGGACAAAGTGGTCTAGTATGTAATAGCCACTGGCCTTCCCAAAGGCCATCCGGGCTCCTTGTGAAAATCAATCTTTACTTAAACTAACCTAACCTAAATTAACCAACTAACTAAGCAAGCCTAAAAGTTCAATTTTTAAAAGGTTGTATCTTTTTTATTATATATTTCTAAAAAAAAAAATGGTTCTGATTTTCGTAATCGGCATGTAAAACTATGCCTGTGTAAAAACATAAATAACTACTAAATGTAATTACAGGTACTGAAGTATAAAACCAGAAGTAAATTGCAATGTTGAATTATATATTTATAAAAAAATAACATTGTCCCAATTTCATCAAACAAATACCAAATAATTTATTGCATATATCAAGGATGTTTTTCAAATATTTGTCTACATATACTGGCACAGGTGAATCAGTTTTATGTGCTGTGAAGGATTGATGGGACTTAATGCTTTTTAAATTCTTTTTAAAGTACTGTTGTTTGAAATTGAATATACTGTACAAGTTTACTATCTTGTAATAATGATATAAGTACTGTAGGAAAGAACAAGCATTCACATTAATTTCTGAGACAATCAGCCCTTCATAGCAGTTGTACCAGGTGCACCTCTTGGTAATTACTGAATAGTCAAAATCAATTATTTGTCAAACACCTTGATGATAATTTGTATATAATCTAATAAAGAGAGAGACATTAACCTCTAAACAGACTCACATCAAAAATGTGTGAAGTCACTCCCCCTTCAAATTTCACACAAGGCAGAATAAAAGGTCTTTGTGTCATATGATTTCTTCCAGCATTTAAGGGTTAACTCTGATGTGGAATATATAGCAGAAACGAAGCCAAAGGCTCAAGAAACACAAGAGGACAGTCAAGGAAATGTGACAATACAATAACTTAGAAATTACAAACTTTATGAGCAAGCTTGTAAGCGAACTATTGAGTTTGATTACAGAACATAACTTATTCAACAGCTGGCAGAAATAAATTACAACTGAGAGTGTGACACATACTGACAACTGTTACTTTATTTTAGAAGTTAACTGGATAGGGTTATGATACTAAAAATTGTCATGGGCTTTTGGGGAAGAGGGTCATAAAAATATAATCTGCAGAATGAAAAGGAGGAAAAAAAAATTGAGTTTGTTGTCCATGGCTATGATACGAAGAGAACATTGACAGCCATGAGAACACACGCTGCTGCCACCCAGGGACTTTTACGCTCACCAATCCGGGCCATCTTCCAAAAGGTCCCCACTGGCCTGTTGGTACAAGATTGTTCCATGCTATTATATTGTTACCAATAAATGGCTAATTAAACTATACTGGTATACCAGTACATACAGTTAATGTACATATTATAATAATTATATAATACAACTAGCTAAATCTATATACCAGTACTGTACTGTATACAATACAGTACTGTACCTGGATATCTATCTATCTATCTATCTATCTATTGCCTGACGCCGTGATCCCCGAAGGGGTGGCCACGAACGAACTGCCCCCATGCACCTCTGTCCCCAGTCAGTCGACGCCCCTCCTCCCAACCAGCACCGCCTTCATCCATATGCTTCATCATTCCATCCTTCCACCTCTCTTTCGGTTTACCTCTCCCTCTCTGTCCTTCCACCTCGCTTACGTACACCCTCTTAGTCAATCTCTCGCTTCCCATACGTTCCATATAGCCGAACCATCTCAAGGTGTTCCTTTTCACACTTTCCAGCACATCTACCTCCACACCACACCTTCTTACTTCCTCATTCGTCTGTCTATCCCTCCATGTAACTCTGCGCGCACTTCTCAGGTAACTCATTTCCACCCCTCTCACTCTTGGTCTGAGTCTCTTCTCAAACGTCCATGCTTCG
The DNA here is from genome assembly GCA_032716605.1 of Paralithodes platypus. Taxonomy (NCBI): domain Eukaryota; kingdom Metazoa; phylum Arthropoda; class Malacostraca; order Decapoda; family Lithodidae; genus Paralithodes; species Paralithodes platypus. Next base: position 14,257,933 of record CM064564.1, on the reverse strand, counting down.
CTTCCGTAAGTCAGTGTCGGGATTACCACACTGGCATACAAGGACTTCTTCACTTCCATACTGACCACCCTATTTCTTGTTACTGCTTTCAGCGTTCCTACAACCCTCTTCCCCTGTTGCACCCTTTCCCGCACTTCCTCATCCATAGTCCCATCTTTACTCAACACACTGCCCAGATACTTAAATGAGCTGACAATCTCCATAGACTGACCGCTCAACTTCACCTCACACTACTGTATGTGGCTTCACCCCTTTCGAAGACCATAACCTTGCTCTTCCCCACATTTACCTTCAGATTCCGTTTTTCGCACACTGTTCCAAACATATTTACCAGACCCTACAACTCCCATTCATTATCGCTCATCAGAACTGTATCATCAGCAAACAGCAAGTACAGGCAGCTTCCACTTATTTCCCTCCCTTATCAGCGATAAACCAACATCCACTGCTCTTCCTTGTATTTCTTTCATGACTCCATCCATATATACAGTAAACAACCACGGGGACATCACACACCCCTGTTTCAACCCAACATTCAGGTCAAAGAACTCGCTCTGCTCATTCTCCACACATACTGCCGCCTTTGCACCCTCATACATGCTCTTCACTGCTTTCAGCAACTTGCCATCTACTCCGTATATTCTAAGTACTTTCCACATACCTTCTCTATCCACTCTGTCATAGGCCTTCTCCAAGTCCATAAAGGCAACATACACCTTTTGCTGCTTCTCCAGATATTTCTCCACAACACAATTCAGGGTAAAAATCTGATCTACACATCCTCTTCCCTTCCTAAAACGTCCCTGCTCATCACCTATCCATTTCTCCGTTTTCACTCTCTCTCTCAATCACTACCCAACTGTACACCTTCCCTACTACGCTTAGAAGACATATTCCTCGGTGGTTACCACACACACCTCTTTCCCCTTTACCCTTATATAGGGGGACTATTATGCCTGTCTTCCAGTTATCAGGTGCACTCCCCTTCTCCCATGCTAGTTTGCACATTTTCCATACCCATTCGATCACTATCTCACCACCATACCTCAACATTTCCCCACACACTTCATCTCTACCTGGATATATATATACTGTGTATATATTATAGGTTTGATTCCCGGTGGGAAGTAAAGAAAACCTAATATTTAGTAGGGCCCCGTAATCATTGACGATATGCCTATTAGTATAATAGTCTCCCTTCAAACGCCGCATCGCCAGTTTTGAATCTACCGCGCGGGAGGAAAGGGCGTACAACTTCATAAATGCAACGCGTATTCTCTTATGGAATCGTTTTTATGATTGGGTACTCTACGAAAAAACCTCGTAAAAAAGAAAAAAGAAAAATTAACTTAATAATTGCTATACTCAAGCTTCCCAACTGCGTGGATTTCTTGCGAGTGGATTCCTGACGCTGGCCCTTTAGCGTCTTGCTTCACTGACATATCAAGATTCAACCAAAAAATCCAGCGAATGGGAAGGGGATGGCAGGGAGGGCAATACCATAGGGAACAAAGAATCCGTATAACATTTTAAGTATTTTTATTGCTTTCATACAATAATATAAAAATATAAAAGAAGGTAAGCAGTGCATTACTTCGAAGAAGAGTTGCTTGTACATGACTAGACCTTCACTTGAGATCTATTGCATGTGAAGTGAGAACATTCTTGTACTCTAGAACTCTAATCCTTAGGATCATGTTCTGACCTTAAAATTATTTGTACAATAAAATCTGTTTGTACATTTTTGTTAATACTATCTAGATACAACTATGATAGCTTTCTTAAAATAAAATAAAAATATGATTAACTGTATAACCAGTTCTATTAACTGTATAACCAGTTCTATTAACTGTATAACCAGTTCTATTAACTGTATAACCAGTTCTATTCATATCACAGCTTGTGATTTATCACAATCTCCGGCGGAGGGTTCTAGTGGGTCTTAGGGCTATTTTGCACACCCACCTCCCCCCCTTTTTCAACTGGAGAATAACATAAAAACAAATAGCACTTGGACCGCTAGACCTGCTGCCGTAATGCGACACAGGTCCGCTTTGGTTTGTCCAGGGCGACCGACAGGTATCGCGTAAGGAATGTGATTAGACGCCCACAACTGAGTGTCGGCTATGTCGTTAATGGAAAAAATTTGCATAAACCGGAGGGAGACACTCCACTTTCTAATGTCGCGGGCTCTACCTATTACGCCGGGATTACTTTCCTTAATTACATCTACGAGTAAAGAACCCAATTTCCTTCTCGTGACGAGATTACCTGTCCGGTTAACCCATAGGAAGCCTGGTTGTAGAGGTTGTGCAATCCTCATGAACTTAACTATAGCTTGTACCGGGCATAAAATGTGATGCGTATGTCCACGTTTAAGCGCCGGAACTGAGAATTCTGAAAAAAGGTGATCACAATGTTCGTTTTTGGCAATAAAAGTAGGAGACAGCACGATCTGCACATGTTCGTGCAGTCTCCCAAACCTGAGACAATTTGGCTCGTTGCTCATCGCCGCCAGCTCTGACACTCTGTTACCTGTCGCCAAAGCCATTTATAAGGAACACCGCCTTTTTTAATACTGACTCAAAATCTGGCGCATGGTTAAACTTGCGCGATTGAAGTAATTCTAACGCCTTGTCTAGCGAACAGGTAGGCATGAGCTGGCGTGATGGTGGGCTTAGTTTAAAACATGCTCTCATGAACCATTTCTCCTCCGCCAGTGGTATGGAGAGACCAGTTAGGTCGAAGAAGGGGTTTCTAATGGCAGATAAGTGATTCTTTAAAGTAACAACTGAGAAGCGCTTCTGTTCAAATAATTAATCTAAGTATTTAAAAATTAAAGCCACTGAGGCATCAGATTGGGAGGTTTGACATACCTCCCAACCTACCAAATAGGAAAACCTACTATTTGGTAGTAGTCTTGGAAAATCCAACGTCAAGGCTATTAACCTAATTGCAATGACGACTTGGCTATTTTGACTGCTATGTCGTCATTCCAACCGCGGTTAAAAAGAAAACGTCTAGTCTACTCCTTATCTTGCTCTAGGAGACGTTGTACATTAACCAAAACTACCACCGAAGGTGAAAAAAGCATAGAAGAGAAGAAAAAGGGGTTTACCTAAGTTACCGCTTAAGGCCCATCCCGTGTTCCGTCATGTGCAGATCCCTGTAGAACGTGCGCATGAGCGACCCTCTCTTGTTATCACATCTCACGTCAGCAGAAGAACGCGGATGGGCAGGGGTCCGGCGTGAGGGAGGGTATTATGTACGTTGGATTTTCCAAGACTACTACCAAATAGTAGGTTTTCCTATTTGGTAGGTTGGGAGGTACGTCAAACCTCCCAATTTGTTAGTAGTCTTGGCAAATCCAACGTCAAGGCTGCATAACAAATAGGAGGACATCCAAGCCCAACATACCAAAAAAAACAATGCATAAAACAAAATTATGAATGACAAAGAAACACAATTTAAACAAGAGAGTTTAATAAAAGAGTGAAAAACTGAGGAGTAGCTAAAAAGAACAGTTTTAACACGTGCCCGTCATTCATAGTAATGCAAAAACATAGACTTGTCTTAAACCAAAAAAGTACTGTACCCAAAATCCCTTGTCTTCCAAAACCAACAAAAACATTGAACACAATAACAAAACACAATTTTCAATTTGGCAAAAACACTTATGTACTGTATACATAAAACATAATCCCAAACTTGCAATCAAGTGTTGCAAACCCGTACTCCCCCCCCCCCCCCTTTTCCAAATAAAACAAAGTAAAAGAAAGAGTGACAAGGGGGGAAGACCAGGTATCTTCGCCAGAGCTCTAGGAAACACGACTCCCGAGAGCTATCACAGGCCGAGGGGGTCTAACAATGGACATGGAGAGGTAGGAGGAGACGAAGGTATTGACAGAAGACCAAAAACCCGCCGAGGCGATGTCAGGTAAGGATCGACTTTGCAGGAACCGTAAGGAGGCAGCAAAGGATCGCACATCGTGCGCAGAACCCCTACAATCAGGGTTACTGGCACGAATGACCCGACAAATGTGGCGTTCTATCTGCACCTTCGAGAGCCTCCCACCAGTCCGAGGAGACACCCACACAGCAGTACCCGAAGTCGGCGCCACAGACTCAACATAGGAGTGCAAGGCTTGCACCGGGCACAACACATGGTGAGTATGCCCACGCTTTAAAGCCTGGATGGTGAAAGGCTTGAAAACGTGGGTCTCTCTCTCATTCTTGGCAACAAAATGAGGGGAGGGGGCTAACGTGACGACATTCAAGGACGGGGAGAATCGCATGCATTCCTGGGACCGTGACATGGCTGCTAGTTCAGACACCCTATCCCCAGTGGCCAGAGCGACAAGGAAGAGTGTACGCTCGAGCAACTGAACCGGTGTAGTGTCCCGTGTATATGGGTGTGAAGCCAGAAGGTCCAGAGCTCGCCCCAGATCCCACTGAGGAGGGATCTGGCGCGGAGGCGGTCGTTCCCGGAAGGCAGCCTTCATGAAGGAATCCAGCTCCTTCGGCGGAACGACCAGCCCAGTGACGGACTCAAAGACCTCCCGGATGGCAGACAAGTGGTTACGTATAGTGTTGACTTGAAAGCGACGTGTACGGAAGAGGTGAAACAAGTAGTGTAGTATGAGGGAAGGAGAGCTAACTGTCTGGCGAGTGTCCTGTATCCACCTAGTAAAAGACCTCCAGTGGGACTCGTAAGTCCCCCAAGTCGAAGACGTCCATGAACGCTTCAGGAAGTCAGTCAGGTCCCGTCTGTGGACTGGGAGCCACCGTGCCTCACGAACATCCACGATGCGAAGGCCAACGAGGTCCGCAGGTCTCCAACCTGGCTCAAGTGGAAGTTTGAGAGAGGGAGAGGGACCGGACTCGGGCACCACCGCTTCAACTGGGCGTACCAAGCCTGGGCCGGCCACAGAGGCGCTATGAGCCAGACTCTGCCGCGGTACAGCCGCAGCCTCGCGAGGACTTTGCACATCAACAGTGCGTCTGGTGGCGGAAATATGTATATCGACTGCCACCTGTTCCAGTCTTCCATGAAAGCGTCCGGACCCCCCTCCGGAGTGCGAGTCCGGAGGGATAGGTACTGAGGCAACTTGCGCGTCTCCTTCGATGCGAACGAGTCGACCTCCGGAACACCCCAGGAAGCTGCGAGGTCGTCGAACACAGTCTGTTTCATTGCCCATTCTACAAGAACGCCCTGTCCTCTCGACAGGGCGTCCGCCCACAGGTTGGCAGTCCCGGGCAGGTAGGAGGCGTGCAGGGAGATGTTGTGTCAGTTCGCGAGGAAGAACAACTTCTCTGAGATCCCCAATAGAGTCAATGACCTGGAGGACCCCTGCTTTTGGATACAGTGGACAGCTGTCTGATTGTCCATCCTGAAGGCCACCGACTTTCCCCAAAGGGCCAGCGCGTGGTCCCTCAGGAAGAACAAGGGAACCAACAGTTCGAGGGCATTGATGTGTAGGTGTGTGTGTCCCACCCATCTGCCGTGATGTTGATGTCCCAGGTTGGATTGGTAACCCCACCCTACCTCGCTCGACGCATCTGTGTCTACCCAGATCGTCGGCGGGGGGGCGGTCCAGGGCACAGCCGCAGAGAGCGTGCCCCGAGCAACCCAGTGTCTTAAGTGTCTGTGAATGGTACGCGGGATCGGCATGAGCCGATCCATAGGGGCCAACGGAAACGCCTTGTTGCCCATGAGTATTAGGCGGCGTAGCCTGAGCCTCCCTAAGGGAATGGTCAGAGCGGCCCAATTCAGTGAACCCACTAACGAGTCCCAGATCCTCCTCGTGAGGGAGACCGAGTGCAACACGGCGAAGACCTTCCTGCGAAGTTTCACCGCGTTTGGCTGACTCTGGGTCACTGTAGCGCTGGTCAGATCCCATTCGAGACCTACCCACGTCACGACACGCGACGGGGTCAGGCGTGACTTGGGAATATTGATTTTGAACCCTAACTGTGTGATGTGGTGAACTACTGTGAGGGTGTCGTGGACGCACTGTTCTAGGGTGTCTGAAACTATCAACCAATCGTCCAAGTAAAACAGGATCTGGAGGCCGCTCCTGAGGAGAGGATCCAGAGCCTGCTTCACCAGTTTCGAGAAGATCCGCGGCGCGATGTTGAGACCGAAGGGAAGTCTGTCGAACATGAACACACGATCGGAAGTCTGAACGGCCAAGAATTGCTGGAAACGAGGATGGATAGGAACGTGCCAATACGCATCCTTGAGGTCCAGCGACACTACCTACGACAGAGGTCGCAGGGCCAGTCGTACCTGGTGCACCGTCAGCATCCGAAACCGTGTGTTCACGATGTGCCCGTTGAGGGCCGACAGATCCACCACCGGTCGCATCGCGTCGCAGTCATTCTTTGGTACCAGAAATACACGGGAGAGGAAAACCGGTTGACCGGCTTTCACCTCCTTGACGATTCTCTGCTCGTGCATGGACGTTATCACGTCGGCCACCTCCGAAGAGACGGGCCGGCTTCGTTGACAAGAGCTGAGTGGGGGTCTGGACTTCCATCTCCAGGTTAGACCCCTCCGTGCAATCTTCCGCCCCCACGTCGGAAGGGCGCAAGGGCGAAAACAACCTGTGGTAGCCCCCGAGATGAGGTGAGCGACCCTTTCGGCTAGGCGAGAAGGAGTACAAAGGAGTACAAAGGAAATCAAGCAACAACAGGTCTAGTGACCCTTCTAGGTTGCTTGTCCTCCAAAACACTGAGGATCAAGTGTCCAAACAGTGGTTTAGAGTGGGTAAGGGAATATTGGAAAGGGAACTACTGCCCTGCCACTAACGTGGCAGGACTAGGAAGTTAGTAGGGGACATATGGGTTAGTAACTGAGGGGAGGATAAAGTTATTCATTTACAAACGCAGTCAGTCGCAGGTTTGATGCGAGATATTTGTCTAGGCGGAATTTAAATGAATCAACGGTGCTGCAGTCTATAACGTCTCGGGGAAGCCCATTCCACAAGTTGACAACTCGATTGAAGAAGAAATTCTTAGATTCGTGCGAGTTAAAAGATTTACCAATAATTTTGCAACCGTTTCCCCGCGTGTAATTAGATTGGTCGATAGTGAAGTACTTACTACAGTTCATATTGTCGATGCCTTTGATGATTTTGAACACTTGAATTAAGTCGCCTCTTAATCTGCGCTGGGTTAAAGGAAATAGATTTAATTCTCTAAGACGCTCTTCGTATGGTTTGTTCTTTAGGCTAGGTATCATTTTGGTAACTCTACGTTGAACTCGTTCTAGCTTGTTTATATCTTTTTGGTAATAAGGGCACCAGGATTGAACGCAGTATTCCAGAAGAGGGCGGACTAAGGAATTGTAAAGGGTTAGGATAACTTCTTTGGATTTATGCTCAAATGACCTGCCTATAAAGCCAATTATTTTGTTTGCCTTCTTAACAACTTCTGAACATTGTTGACTCGGTTTTAGGTTACTCGATATTGTTACTCCCAGATCAGTTTCTCTGTTTACATTCTTAAGCTGAGTGCCATTCATCGAATAGTTTGCTTTCTCATTTAGGTATCCGACATGTAGTACTTTACATTTATCCGCATTGAAACTCATTTGCCAAAAAGGAGAACAAGGAGACCGACCCGGAGAACCTACACATTTTTTGACGTGGAGGGTCCCCCGGTACGGTCCTTGCGGTCATAAGCGCCATGTTGACCTCCTCTACCCCCCCCACCTCGCCGAAAAGGGCGGGTCACCCCATCCCCTGTCCGTCGCGCGTATGACCCCGTCGAAGTGCGGCCGGAAGTGGAAGGCTGGCCAGCCCCTTCTCGGCGGGGATGAAAGGGAGCAAGAACAGAAGTGCAAGGCGGAACCGACGCTCTGGCCGGCAACTTCCCTTTCCTGCGCCCTTTCTTGGCGGCAGCACTGGCGGCAGCACCCCGAAGAGGACCGTCAGAAGGACGGGACTGAGAAGACCCTGGTCGCGACACAGCGCGTCGTTGCGTGTCGTAAGCAGGGTCCGCCGACAGAGAAGCGTAGCGTTCCCAAGCATCCTGCGCAAAAAGCCCCGATGTATAGAGCTCAGAGTACAACAAACCCTGACGCATATCCAAGGGGGCTTTCCGGCAGAACGAGGACCTTACCGTCTGGCGTTGTCGAGTTGCCTCGCACAAAACCGCCTTCAGCTCGGGAACCAAAGACACCGCGAGCTGAAGGTGGATCCGCCGAACGTGGTCCAAACCCTCGCGAAGATCGCCCGGTGCAGTCGCCTCGATAAGCCGCAGGTGGTAAAAGACAGGATAATAAGTTCGCCACCCTCTGTCGCAAGGTAAAATCCCTGTCGACAGAGGACTTATCTGGGTGAGAGAAGAACGGGTTAGCAATAGAACAAATTTCAAGTTTGGGCGCGCTGATCCAGGACCAGAACTTGCCGTCCAATCCGCCGACAGATACAAGAGGAGGCAAAAGCAGTGATGACTCCGGGGGAGGGACTGAAGTAGATCTGTCGACGGAACGGTTGGCAAATTCTAAGGCCTCGGCAAACCAGGCCTCCAATGGGAGAGGGTTATCGAGCACGACGGCTAAGCCAGGCTTACCGTCGTCGCACAAACCCGTCCCATAGGAGGACAGTCCCGTCAACACAGCCAGGGACTGAACATCCTGAAGGATGTCCTGGCGGCTGAAGTCTGACCAGAGCTTAGTCCGAGGAGCAGACGGGGGCTTGGGCTTCACCGAAAAGTACTGAAGGTCAGTCCTCGTCGGGTAAGCCCGCACCTCCACGTCGGCCACCTGACCATCCACCCTGATCGCCCTGAACTGCATCTTATCATTAATTTGCACCGACCAGCCCGATGGGAGGGCCCTCTCACCTGACGGGAAGCCGGTAGCACGCTCCGGGTGGGAGGCCTGCACCCCCTTCCAAACAGCCAAGGAGCCATAGAGGAGCGGCATGGTCCGCGATGGGACCTTGGCCTTCTGGATGGGGGGCAAGCGCGGACCCTGCCCTAGCAGACAGAGAACCCCCCGCATGGGAGACAGCAGGGGCAACCTCCTGAGCTAGGGCAGGAGCAGTACTAGCCGACGACCGGGCAGGCGGAGAAGCTGGGCGAGAAGGAATGTGGTCCACTGCAGAAGGGAGGGGGACCATAGCAGGGGTAGGTTGGGTCAGGCGCTGAGGTTGTGTCACCGCCAAGAAGCGCGATAAGAGGGAGTCTTGCATCGCCTCCAAGCGCTCGTCGATGCGTGACACAACCCACCCCTGCATAGCCGAAAATCGATCCGAGAGAGGCGACCCCCCCTAAGATTGTTCGGCCCGCAGGGGCGAGCGTGAGCGGGAGCGAGACCCACGACACGAAACAGCAGCGTCGCGGCCCAAAGAAGGCGAGTGACGACGGCCGTGGCGCCTCTGAGGGTCTCGTCCCCGATCACTAACGCCCGAGGGGGAAACATCACCAACCCCCTCTTCCAGCGACACGTCAGCTCCCGAGAAAGGGGACCCCGAAACCTCGCTATACTCCACCGAGTCAAGAGGCGGGGTACCCCCCTGGCAAGATGGTAAGTGAAGATCAGGGATAGAAGAATGAGGAGGAGCAGGATGACGGGAGTGGGAAGGCTGGCCGGGTGAAAGGAGATCAGAAGGAGCCGCGGGGGGAAACAGAGCAAGGATCCCCGGGGCTGAGAGAACAGGGCGGCCCGACACCGAGGCGGAGGAGGGAGGGACCTCCACCTTGGGACGAGACCGTGAAGGAAGAATAGGCACCGAAGCAGAAGTAGGAGGAGAAGCAACTACATCCTGGCGGACCCTCCTGGACAGTGTAGGAGGAGGGAGCAGAGGGCCAGCTACAGCATGAACTTCCGCGCGCGTAGAGGACAAAGGAAGAGGACGTCTTTTGTGCAGGGGAAGCGGGCGGAAGGTAGTAGAGCCCCTATCCGGAGAGGCCAGGGAAGGGCGCACAGGGGCAGAGCCGCTAATCCCGGCCTCAGGGCGATAACCATGACGAGGGCGATGGGTGTCGTCAAGGCGATCAGGAGGACGACGAGGGGCAGTAGAGGACGACGAGGGGCAGTAGAGGACGGGCGATGAGGCGAGCGAGAGCGTGGACGGAGCTGGGGATCCTCCCGACGATGTGACGACCGGCCGCGGGACCCAGGGAGGAGGGCCCGAGCAGGGAGAGGGCCAGGTGAACGGCCTCCAGACGGGTCAGGGATACCCAGGGCGACGCGGATCCGGTCGTCAACAAAGGCCGGGGAACGGTGGCCCACAGTCCTAATGTGGTGGGAGACCACCGCCCACACTGATTGAAGGGAAGCAGAGGCCACTGCCGCCTCTGAGGAACCAGGGCTATGGTCCACCACATCCACCAGGTCCATACACAGGCCACACAGAGCAGGGAGGTAGGCCGTAGAGGACACACATTGCGAGTGGCGTAAGCAGGACCTGTGGCTCTCCAAGCACGGGGAGCCACAACCCTGGCGAAAGCAAGGCATCCCACCTGCAACGGAAGAACACACACCATAAGCAGCACGTCGACGGAGTAAGTGTAGAGAATGTCCAATAAAAACCAGGGAATAAGCATGGGGAAACAGTAACACACCGGTAACCGTACTCACTCTAAACCGGGAGCACCGAGGTAGGTGAGGAGGGCGGGCGAGGTGGAAGAGCACAAGCAGAACCTGCAAAGATGGAGAAAGTGTTAACCACCACTCAACACCTTACATGCAGGGTCTATAACACTAGTAAAGTGCATACACCAATATAGTATCAGGCAACAAGATGACATAAAAAAGGTCAACAGTGAAAGCCAACTATTACCGCAAATTTGCGGGCCAATGGAGGCATAACCGTACCGACACAACCCTCCCGCATCTCCGCGGGACCCCCCAGCGATCTCCGCAAATTTGCGGGGAGCCGAAACGTCCCAGAGGACCGAATCGAGCTCTCCGCAAATTTGCGGGACCGGCCGAGATGGTCCGGCGCCGAAAAAGCGAGAGGAGCGTCTAGGGAATACCAAAAAAGGCCACAAAAATGCGTCATCTCCTTATGAACTCCAAGCGATGATGGCCATCAAGCTGAGCAGTGTCTTCCTTGAATTTATCCTAACTCAACCGGTAAAGGGAGAGGCAAGGAAGACACACCAGGGGAGAGGAGGCACATCCCCCAGGAACCACCCAACCCACAGAGATAGAGCAAAGCCCATGAGAAGTGGCAGGGAAGGTGGTTTCGCACAAACAGGGGCCCCCGTGGGGTACCCCTGGATTGGGCAAAAAGACTATGAAAGGATGGAGGTGAAACAGGAAGAGAAAACAAAAACCAGTAAATGAAACTGGTGAGAAAAAGGGTGGCCTAGCCGTGAGCAGAGAATGTGTCAGGTGCGAAAAACCCTGTGGTGTGAAGGAGGGGCCCCCGTGGGGTACCCCTGGATTATCACGAACCACCTGTCGCCCAGACCCTTGAGACACAGTGAAGGCTCGAAAGGGGGGACTCGGGAATAACGCTAATACAGTAATGCGGCCGACACAAACTCTACAAACAGCACCGCCACCAACGAAATCTCAGATTGTTAACGGTTACACCTAGGCTATGAAAAAATGAAAACTCATAGGGGCATAGCAATTCCTGAATGAGAAAACGAGCTAGGCTAAAATAAGCTAAAAGCTAAACTATGCCCAGACTAACAAGAAAAAAGAATATGAAAAGAGAAAGAATGAAAAACATATACGAGGAACGCCAGGCGCCCCCGTACCTTCGGTAGGCTATTTCCACACGCGTCTCCATTATACACACTTAGGAGCCCATTTACGTGTGCCCTAGATCACGTAACATCTGTCTAACAAAAAAGAAGGCCAGATAAGCCGAAACGAACCTAAAACAGGGTGAATTGAAGGAGCACAACAAAAGCGGACTCAACATGGAGACGCGTGAAAAAATGATAACAAGAGAGGGTCGCTCATGCGCACATTCGACAGGGATCTGCACATGACGGAACACGGGATGGGCCTTAAGCGGTAACTAAGGTAAACCCCTTTTTCTTCTCTTCTATGCTTTTTTCACCTTCGGTGGTAGTTTTGGTTAATGTACAACGTCTCCTAGAGCAAGATAAGGAGTAGACTCTAGACGTTTTCTTTTAACCGCGGTTGGAATGACGACATAGCAGTCAAAATAGACAAGTCGTCATTGCAATTAGGTTAATAGCCTTGACGTTGGATTTGCCAAGACTACTAACAAATTACGCTGTTCCTACTATCCAGGTTGTGAAAGTTTTCCAATGTGATTGGTACTGTCTCCTGGTTGACAGAGTATATTGATTCAGAAATTTACTAGTGACACTCTGCCTATACCGAGTTAGCCATTTTGCATTGTAAATGTCCATAAGGTAAAAGGTAGCAAGGTCTGAAGGTTGCCAATTGTCTCCAAGTGGAATGCAGAGATCGGGAGTGACACCGGGTTCCTGCACCACGTGAGTAATTGGTGATACCACACTTGAGCCGGCCACATTGGCGAGATCATCGAGACTATGCCCCGGTAACCCCGTAGTTTATGAACTACCCGACACATGAGTGACGCGTCTGGAGGCGGAAAAAGATAGATTGAATTCCACCTGTTCCAGTCCTCCAATAAAGCGTCTGGACCCCCCGGTGGGTCAGATAGAGGGGAAGTCTGTGATTCCCTTCCGCCGCAAATAAATCCACTTGTGGACGGTATGGCTCTGCAATCATCTTGTTGAAGACGTTTTGCTTGAGAGCCCATTCTACTAGGGTGCTCTGTCTCCGAGATAAGGCGTCCACCCAGATGTTCGCTATCCCCGGGAGGTAAGATGCGTGGAGATGAATGCTCAACGATTCGGCCAGAGCAAAAATCTGAGCCTTCGGCTCACTAGCTGCAGTGTCTTTTAATTTTAAAAGTGCATATTAACTTTGTAGCTTTATAGTAAATTCCTTAAGTTTTCAGTACTATCTATCTATCTATCTATCTATTGCCTGACGCCGTGATCCCCGAAGGGGTGGCCATGAACAAACCGCCCCATGCACCTCTGTCCCCAGTCAGTCGACGCCCCTCCCCCCAACCAGCACCGCCTTCGTTCATGTACTTCCTCACTCCATCCTTCCACCTCTCATTCGGTCTACCTCTCCCTGTCTGTCCCTCCACCTCGCTCTCATACACCCTCTTAGTCATTCTCTCGCTTTCCATACGTTCCATATGGCCGAACCATCTCAAGTTGTTCCTTTTCACACTTTCCAGCACATCTACCTCCACACCACACCTCCTTCTTACTTCCTCATTAGTCTGTCTATCCCTCCATGTAACTCCGCACGCACTCCTTAAGTAATTCATTTCCACTGCTCTCACTCTTGGTCTGAGTCTCTCAACCAACGTCCATGCTTCGCTTCCATAAGTCAGTGTCGGGATTACCACACTGTCATGCAAGGACTTCTTCACTTCCATACTGACCACCCTATTTCTTGTTACTGCTTTTAGCGTTCCTACAACCCTCTTCCCCTGTTGTACCCTCTCCCGCACTTCTTCATCCATAGTCCCATCTTTACTCAACACACTGCCCAGATACTTAAAAGAGTTGAAGATCTCCATAGCCTGACCGTTCAGCTTCACCTCACACTCTGTGACTTCACCCCTTTCGAAGACCATAACCTTGCTCTTCCCCGCATTTACCTTCAAATTCCGTTTTTCGCACACTGTTCCAAACTCATTTACCAGACCCTGCAACTCCCATTCATTATCACTCATCAGAACTGTATCATCCGCAAACAGCAGTATAGGTAGCTTACACTCAATTCCCTCCCTTTTCAGCGATACACCAACATCCACTGCTCTTGATAGTATTTCTTTCATGACTCCATCCATATATACAGTAAACAACCACGGGGACATCACACACCCCTGTTTCAAACCAACATTCAGGTCAAAGAACTCGCTCTGCTCACTCTCCACACGTACTGCCACCTTTGCACCCTCATACATGCTCTTCACTGCTTTCAGCAACTTGCCCTCTATAACCCATCATCTCCAGACATCACCTTTTGCTCCCCAGAACTCGCCCCCACAACATCCTGGAGGGTGGTCAGAACCTTAGGCTCTGACCACCTCCCGATCATTATCACCACCAAAACCAGACTCACCCCAGCTAGCCACAAACACACATACACCAATTATAAAAGAGCTAACTGGGAAGCATTCACAAATGAGACAGAACAACACTTCACAACTCTAAACAGTACACCCATCACTAACATCAACAATGCTGTACACATACTCAATAAAACTATCCAAAACGCTGACAAGAAACACATTCCAAGAGGTAACAGAAAAAGACACAACCCCAACTTCACACCAGAAATTCAAAACCTCATCAGACAACGCGACATACTGAAACACTCCCCAGCACCCCACACACAAAACATCACACAACAAATCCAAGCACTCAACACCCAAACTAACAACAAAATACAAGAACAACAAAAACTAAATTGGAATAACTTCCTACAAACACTTGATCACAAAACAAACCCCAAAAAACTCTACAAAACACTAAACAGCATCACACTTTCCAACAGCAACACAACACAATTACATGCTGCAATCACAACAACAGACTCTACTCCTTCATGTAAACAACAAGCAAACACTCTCATCAATCACTTTACACATGTCAGCCACCTAAAACCTCACAAAGACGACCGACGTGTCATCCGACGTAAGAGACAATTCCCCACAGACCCTGACTATACACCCTTCACCAATCACCAGACAAAGCATATCATCAACAATCTCAAGCACTCACCCACCTGTGGCCTAGACAACATAAGCAACATACACCTCAGACACCTGGGACCACAAGGCATGCAAGCACTCACTAACATATCAAACTACAGCTATTCACACAACACAATACCAGACATTTGGAAGCATGGTATCATCATCACATTCCCCAAACCCAACAAAGACCCCACGCTACCCTCCTCGCACCGCCCCATCACACTCCTTTGCTCCCCCTCTAAAATCATGGAACGCCTAGTATTACAACTAATTACACCTGACCTATCCCTAGCTCCAACACAACATGGCTTTAGGCCACTGCACTCCACAAACACTCTTCTCACAGACCTAACACAAAGAGCTTTCGATGGCATCAACTCAGCTAGACCACCACACAGATCACTATTAGCCACACTCGACATTAGTAAAGCCTTCGATGCCATCCCCCGCCACAACCTAACAAACAAAATCTACAACACAAACATGCACAACACAAAACGGTGGCTAGCCAACTTCCTAGCAGGCAGATGTGCACACGTATCTTTTGCCGGTCAGTCATCTAAAATCAGAAACTTTCCAAACGGAGTCCCACAAGGATCCGTCCTATCGCCCGCACTCTTCAATCTGTACATGCACGATATAACTACACCCAATACGCCCCAAATAAACTTAGCCTCCTATGCAGATGACATAACACTCACATGCACACACCACGACCCAAAAAGAGCAACAGATCTCCTTCAACCCTATCTCAACACACTACATGGCTGGTGCACTACAAACAGACTTAATCTAGCCCCAGCCAAATCCACCGCAACCCTGCTCACAAGTTGGACAGGAGAACACGAATACATCCCTCAACTCACCATAAACAACACACCCCTAACACATACACACACACCCAAAATCCTAGGAGTAACATATGATACTCATATGACATTCAAACAGCACACCACAAACTTAAAAAGAAACTGACACCCAGACTTAACGCCCTCAGGTCACTTGCTCACACAAAATTTGGACACAACAAAGAAACTACCACCAAAGATCAGTGATGGAATACGCAAGCCCAGCCTGGGCTTCTAACCTAGCTGAAACACATCATAAGACCTTACAGACTATTCAAAACAAAGCCCTGAAGATCATTACAGGCTGCACAGCTACTGCACCCACAGATCACCTACATCAAGAAACCAAAATCCTCAAAGTCAAAGACCATCTGGACATGAGAGGCACTCAATTCCTGGCAGCAGCCTCCATGAACCAAGACCACCCACTAAACTACATGGCAACACACCCACAGACACCAAGAAATATCAAAACAACACCCAGCACACGGTATCACACACAATTATTGTCCTCTCTCCCTCCCTGCCCACCCCGAACCAACTTCCAGAAGCACATCCATACTCATATCTCTCACCGATCCATCCACTCACTCACAGACAACACACAGCTGCATGCACGACCTCCCGAAATCCATCCTTCCGAATCCTCCCTTCCTCGCGAGGACAAGTCCACCTGGCCAGGCTGAGATGCGGACACCATCCAGCTCTCCTGAGCTATCAGTAGAGACTGGATGACTCCGTTGTCGACGCCTGCCCGGGATGTAACACAGCACCCCATACCATGAAACACATCATAGAAGACTGTATTTCACACAACCACTTACGCCAACAACACAATCTACACTCAATGAGAGCTCTGTGGGAAAGCCCGATCGTGGCCATGGCCTTTCTCAGGGACTCGGGGCTGTTCGGCCAGGCAGCTTAGGGAACAACAACAACAACAACAACTTGCCCTCTACTCCGTATATTCTAAGTACTTTCCACAAACCTTCTCTATCCACTCTGTCATAGGCCTTCTCCAAGTCCATAAAGGCAACATACACCGTTTGTTTCTTCTCCAGATACTTCTCCACAACACAATTCAGGGTAAAAATCTGATCTACACATCCTCTTCCCTTCCTAAAACCTCCCTGCTCGTCGCCTATCCATTTCTCCGTTCTCACTCTCTCAATCACTACCCTACTGTATACCTTCCCTACTACGCTTAGAAGACATATTCCTCGGTGGTTACCACACACTCCTCTTTCCCCTTTGCCCTTATATAGGGGGACTATTATGCCAGTCTTCCAGTCATCGGGTGCACTCCCCTTCTCCCATGCTAGTTTTCACATTTTCCATACCCATTCTATCACTATCTCACCACCATACCTCAACATTTCCCCACACACTCCATCTGTTCCTGGTGCTTTCCCCAACTTCACTCTTTTCATGGCTTCCCACACTTCTGACCTCCTGATCCCCACTACTTCTCTTCTTCTCCCTCCCATACCATATCCAGCTATGTTTGCTGGCTCTTCATTCCTTACATTTAGCAACTCACTGAAGTACTCCCTCCATCTTTCGACTCTCTCTTGCTTCTCGGCTAGCATTCTCCCATTCTTATCTTTCACACCCTTACTGTTTCCCTTGCTACCTTCCCTAACTTTCTTGACTTCTTTCCAGAACAGTTTCTTACTCTCCCTCCATTTTACACTCAGATTCCTTCCAAATTCCTCATCACATGGCGGCACACCATGGCGGAAGGCGGACGCAAGTTTGAGGCTCCGGCATATGTTATGGGAATGGTCAATTAATTCACGGATATCGAGTGCATACGGGGCTAACAAGAAGAGGAAGGATTTAGTGAAGTGTTTGGAGGATATATTGGTGTGGTGGAGGGGTGATATATAGTGTAATAAGAGTGTGTAGGGACGGGACAGCGGTAGGGTGTGAGTTGTTGAGTTTGTAAACAAACATGGCAGAGGGAATTTCGGGTATGACGGAGGCGGAAGGAAGGTTACAACGTTTTCGGGGATTTAAGAGCACAGATAAGAAGTTAGAAGAGGTTAGTATTGTTGTGAAGGATTTGGAAAAGTGGATGAGTGATACGGAGAAATGGAAGGGGGATATTGGTGAGAAAGTTAAGGCACTGTGTGTAATGTGTGGTGTGACAGGTGGGAAGGGAATAGGCCTAGCGAAGGAAGTGAATGCAGGCCTATTTTGGCAGTTAATGAGAGCCTAGAGATGGTATTGAAAAGGGTAGATGAACTGGGAGCAGAGAATATGGCATTGAAGGAGCAGCTGAAGGAATACGAAGGACGTTTCACGGAAGTAAAGGAGTCGACTGCATGGACGGTGGTAGGTAAACAAAAAGTCAAGGATTTGGAGGATATTATGAAAGAGCCAAAGGAAGAAATGAATATGACCAAAAAAAGTTTTGAGAGTGCAGTTGTAGGGGTCATGAAGAACAAGGAGAGTGTCGTGAGGGAGGCCATGGACAGGGATAGGGGTGTAATCTTGTATGGAGATATGAAGGACGTTTCACGGAAGTAAAGGAGTCGACTGCATGGACGGTGGTAGGTAAACAAAAAGTCAAGGAATTGGAGGATATTATGAAAGAGCAAAAGGAAGAAATGAATATGACCAAAAAAAGTTTTGAGAGTGCAGTTGTAGGGGTCATGAAGAACAAGGAGAGTGTCGTGAGGGAGGCCACGGACAGGGATAGGGGTGTAATCTTGTATGGAGATATAGAGACTCATATGAATAATAATGGAGTGAGAAAAGTGAGGGATATGGAGACAGTGAAGGAGGTCTTGAAAGGTGTGGATGAGGACGAATATGGATGGGAAGGGCAGGTGGAGGTCAGTAGGATAGGTAGATATAAAAGGGGAGAGATGAGACCTATAAGGGTACAGTTTAAAACTAGGATAGTGGCGGAGACTGTGACAAATTTTAGTTGGAGGCTAAATACAAATTATAAACTGAAACACATAAGACTAAAGAAGGATTTGAGTATAGAACAAAGGAAAAAAAATAAGGAATTACAAGAAAAGGCTGATGAAAATAATGGAAAGTTGGATGAGGAGGATAAGAGAAACTTTTACTGGAGAGTGAGGGACGGAAAAGTGAGGAAGTGGTTTATAAGAGTAGAAAGGAGGGGGAGATCAGGGAGGGGAGAGAATGTGATGAGAGTTGTGACGGAGGAGGAGAACGGGGTGGAGGTGTCACAGGGAGAGACAGGAGACAAAGAGGCAGACCCAGTAGTGCTAACAGGGGAGTAGGGTACGGACTGGAGGAGCGGGATGGTGCAATTGCTGAAGGAATGGTAGATGGATTAAGGATTATGTTTAGTAATGTGGATGTGTTTACCCAGGACAAGAAAAGAGAACTGATATGTAGGTTGCAGGATGAAGAGGAAAAACCTGATGTCATAGCCCTACAGGAAGTAAGACCAAAAATTTTTAGAATTGAAAGGGAACTGGTGGAATATAGTTTGGAGGGTTTTGAGTTATATGAGAGAAATGCTATTAGAGCAGAGGTTGGAAGAGGACTGTTTATTTATGTAAGAAAAGAGCTCAAGGTTAATGAGGTGGATATGAGACAGCAGTATTGTGAGTATTTGTGTATTGAAGTAAAATGTGTAAGAGGATCAATTCTAATTGCCTCTATATATAGAAGCCCAAATAATAGCAGGGGAGAGGATGATAACCTACTGAAAGCAATGGAGGAGATAGATAATAGAGAGAACAAATATAAAATTTTGATTGGAGATTTCAATTTGCCAAGGATCAACTGGGCAAATTGTACTACTCCAGCGGGACAGGGTAGCCTGGAAAATAAGTTTATAGAGAAAGTGAGAGATTGTTTTTAACGCAACATATTGTAGAGATGACAAGATATAGAGATGGGACGCAGGGGAGTGTACTTGATTTGATTTTTAGCAATGAAGAGGATATAGTGGAACATGTTAATGTGGATAGCCCTATAGGTCGTAGTGACCATGCCTGTATAAGCTTTAGTTGTAACATTAAATCAGAGAGGGATAATAGAAGCAATAGAAAAATATACATGTATGATAGAGCAGATTATGAGCTGCTGAGACGGTGTTTGGACATTGACTGGGGGGAATATTTGAACGGTGAAGACGCTGAAGGAATGTGGAGGAAAATTAGAGTCAAACTGGAGAATGCTGTATCCAAAAGTGTACCAGTAAGGGAATATAAGGATAAAACAAAATTGAGGAAAAGAACTAACCCAGAATTGCCAATGAAAAGAAAACTTTGGATATTGATTAGAAGAAAGAAACGATTGTGGGAAAGATTAAAATTGTTAAAAAAGAACAGGGGGTCTAGTATAGAGGCTAAGGAAGTGGATCTGGAATGCAGACAAATAAACAATAAAATAAGGTGGGAAACAAGGAGGGGGGTGAAGGAGAGGGAGAGAGAGATAGCTAGAAATGTGAAGGATAGTCCAAAAATATTCTGGAAGTACATTCAGGAAAAGTTAACAAGAAGAGTAGGGATCCCAGAGCTGGTGGGGGGGTTGAATGATGGGAGTAGAGCGGAGACTGATAAGGAGAAAGCAGAGGTGCTGGGGAAATACTTTGGGGGGGTACTAACAGTGGAGTCGGAGGATGCAGTGCCTACTATTCCCATCAAACAGGCACCGGCACTAGAACTAATAGAGTTTTCCCAAGCTAGAATAAGAAGGGCTATAGAAAAAATGAACAGAAGTAAGTCACCGGGACCGGATGGGATACACCCAAGAATCATAAAGGAAGGAGGGGAGATGTTAGTAGAGCCATTGAAAATGTTATTTGAGGTATCGTTTAATACAGGACAAATCCCGATGGACTGGAGAGAGGCGAACATAACAGCTATATTTAAGAAGGGAAAGAGAAATGACCCAGGGAATTATAGACCAGTCAGTTTGACAAGTGTTGTGTGTAAACTAATGGAAATGGTAATTAGAGAAGGAATAATGGATCATATGAAGTCAAACCAACTTTTCAGTGGGAGACAGTTCGGATTCTTGCCGGGGAGGTCGACGGTACTACAGCTAATTAAGGTGGTAGATGATTGGATGCAAATTCTAGAAGATGGTGATGTAATAGACGTGGTATATTGCAATTTTATGAAGGCCTTCGATAAGGTCCCACATAAAAGGTTAATAGAGAAAGTTAGAAGCTATAATATAGGGGAGAAATGTGTGAAATGGATAGAAGCCTTCCTGAAAGATCGGAGACAGAGGGTACTGGTGAATGGAATAGGCTCGGGGTGGAGGGAAATTACAAGTGGGGTACCTCAGGGATCTGTGTTGGGACCACTGCTGTTCGTTATATTTATCAACGACTTGCCTGAAGTTATAACTAATGGAAGTGAGGTATACCTGTATGCGGATGACACTAAACTGTATAGAAGAGTGAGGAGTAAGGAAGATATGGGTTTGCTTCAAGGAGATGTGGAGGGCATGAAGGGATGGTCTGAACATTGGTTAATGCCTTTTCATCCAAAAAAATGCAAGTACATGCGGATTGGGACCAGCAAGATAGACAAGGTAGGATACAGTATGTATGAAGCGATGGAGGAAGTGAGTGCAGAAAAGGATATAGGAGTAGTGATAGACAATAAGTTAAATTTCTCAGAACATTTAGCGGAAAAGATAAACGAAGCCAATAGAATTGTAGGGCTGATAAGGAGGACATTTGTGTCACTTGACGAAGAAATATTCAGGAATCTATATACAGCGCTGGTTAGGCCGCACCTGGAATATGCAAACCAGGTGTGGGCTCCATATATGGTAAAGGATATAGAAGCAGTGGAGAAAGTGCAGAGGAGAGCTAGCAAGCTGGTACCAACGTTGAAGAACGCGGGCTATGAGCAGAGGTTGAGGACACTGGGGCTTCCGACACTGGCATATAGGAGAAAGAGAGGGGATATGATAGAGACTTTTAAGATAGTGTCAGGAAAGTACGATGAGGATGTGTGTGAAGGTATCTTCTTGATGCGGGAGGGAACAAGAACGAGAGGACACTCTAAGAAAATTTACAAAGAAAGAAATAGGCTTGAGAAGGCAAAGAACTCATTTTGTGATAGAGTGGTAAATGAGTGGAACGCACTGCCCCAGTATGTAGTCGATTCCGAATCAATAAGGGAGTTTGAAAGTAATCTTGATAAAGCATGGGGAAGACAAGATTTGAAGTTTGATTATAAAACAAAAATACAGAATAGTAAAAATGTTGCGTCTGCTACCGCCGCCGCCAACACCGTGAACGACCGCAGCAGTGCAAGTACTGGTACTGAGCTGGATACACAGGCATAGTTTGCCTTTTTCCAGAGGATCTACTGTAAGAAACTGTAAGAATCTACTCTTCTCTTACTTTCCTTCACTACTCTCTCCACGTACCTCGCTCGTTTCTGTCTCTCGGAATCTTCATTCCCTCTACTACCCAACCACTCTCTATATGCTTTCTTCTTTTCTTCCACAGCTATTCTTACCTCTTCTGTCCACCATGCTGTACCTTTCACTCCCCTCCCTCTTCTCCTCACTCCACACACCTCCTCACATGCTGCACAGATCTCATCCTTAAACACCTTGCTCATCTCCTCCACTTCCTCCATAACTTCCAGGTCGAACCCACCTAGTCGTCTTTCCACTGCTCTCCTGTACTCCTCCCTGACTTCCTCCTCCTGCAACCTCTCCACCCTCCTCACCATTCCCTCCAGCTCTCCTCACCCACTTCTTCAGTACTATGATAGTATCAAATTCATGAAACTTTAAATTCTTTGCTTATCCCCAAGATTGTGCATTGGCCAAGGGTCACTTTTCAAAGCCATATGTTATTTATCAGAATTTTAGTTCCCAAATTTTATTTCCGAAAAGGTTTTGAGCAATTTTCCTTCAATTCCGATCAGTGTTAATTTGTTCATTAATTTATCACAAATACACATTGTAGGGAATAAATGGTTCATACCATATCGACTACAATACCTTCAGTATTTACCATCAAAGTGTTCTATGCGATGGTGGAATTCGTAACGTTTTTACGTTAACAATCAAGATCGAGTGCCTTAATTGTCAATATATTTGCCTTCAAGACATTTTTATATTGCATTATTTTCAGTGATAGCCATCAAAGTACTTATATTTGATGGCATTATAATGTGATGTTAAATTCAATAACAACATTTTAATAGTAGCCTATTTTACTACTTATTTAGGCACTCGTATTAATTATTTCCAATGGTACCAAGTAGGCCTATGGCCAGTGGAGTACTCGAAATAATATCTTGATTGAATATATCGCACTGACTTACAGTCCCCGAAAGATATAAGAATTTAAACCTGTACAAAGATACATAAAGGAACGCCGAATAACACTCGTGGCCGAGTAGGCCCACCCTTACGAGTGCTAAGACTATGGCGGGTTGAGATTTTCTCAAGTCCCCGGGTACCAGTATTGGCGGGTGATATTATAATACCATAACAAGTATAGGCCCGGGTACCAGTAGGCTATTTCCGGGTACTCTGGCGGCTGTTAAGACTATGGCATATTAAAATTTTTGAAAGCCCCCGGATACTCTAGGCCTTGTCTTAACAGTATAAGACAGGCCCGGGTACCAGTATTGGCGGGTGATATTATAATGCCGGGTACTCATGGCTTGGTTCATAGTATCATAATGACAGGCCCGGGTACCAGTAATTGAGACGGCTATTTATTTTTGCCGGCTCAATCTACTTCTGTGACTGATCCAAGTTCTGAGGATGTCAGTCCCCCTCCACTTTCCCTAGTACAGTTAGCGGATACTATTGAACAGCAATTTGAATCAACCCCGTTACTTGCTCTACCTACAGTACATTAATTCACCCTCAACTGATTCAGGTGAATACTGAAGCTGAAGTGCGTAAACCCATAGACTACTCACCTGTTCAGCCTTCTTCGGACTTACCTGTTCGTTTAGACCCATCTTTGGGAACTCCAGACATTTTTGGTTACAGTACGGTTGGGGCAAAGCTGGAAGAAGTACTTCTTAAAAGATACTCCAGAACCTTTGGACATAAACGATTCTATTGTAGAATGTTATGGTTTGGAGACCGGTGACCATATTGAGGAGGGTTTGAGTGAAAATGAGTCTCATCTTGGTTCTTCATTAAAACTTGCTCCATCTATGTGACAGCCTGCCATACCAGACGTAGTGCCACTGGCTCATGTACCTGTCCAACCCAAACAACCTGCTCATGAAATAACAACCACTCCTTCATCCTCCACTCAGGCTAGTCTTCAGGCTTCTGGTATTCCTAGTAACTTTTCTGTCACATATTCAACCCCCACCTATTGAGCAGGAACCTGAAATGAACAAGAAGCTTTTTCCTCTACTATTTGGTGAATCTTGATACTGGAAACAATTACCAGTGGTAACACCTGCTAAGCTGACACAGGTCATCCAGATTGGGTGCCAGTACCAAATGAATGGATTGTTGAAATGGACGAGCTTAGGCATCTACGTGCAAAAGATGCACAAGGCCGATTACTGGATGTAATCATAAAACCTTAATTCCCATCTCTGTTGGAGACTAAGTACTCTACTTACACACAGACCCCTGCGGTGCCTTCGGGTAAGCCCTTCAAACCATGGTCTGATTTGAATAAAGTGGATGGACATAATGCCATTAAATCTCTCCCTAATCTCTCAAAATCCGGAGGTTGTTCCACAAAAAAATTTGAGAATAAAATTCCTATATTAGTTTTTCTACTCTGGTCCATGGGCTGAATGGGTGACTAAGGCAGAGAAATTTGCTTTGTCTTGTGGGGATGCTGCCCCCCATAATCTTTCATTGGAGGAGCACCAGTTGCTACTACAGTATATGTATGTATACAACTCCGACTCTTACCCCAGGAGTTCTGAGAATATCTCAGAGGCCCAAAAATAGTTTGTAAGTTAACAAATGATCCCCTGATTTGTACACTTACTCCTACACTGATTAACAAAGATTTTAGACTGCCTCAAAGAGCCCATAGGTCGCTGTCAAATTTTATTACACAGCGACAACTTGCACAAGCCATACGGAAAGTAGCTGATTCTATCCCTGAACAAAATTCTAGGGCTGCACTTCATTTTATCAGAAGAGCTTCGCTTGGTAATTCTCTGATGACCTATGGGGATGTCAGGATTGCTATTTTTGAGGCAGCTAGAGCTAGACAGTATCTGCGCATCCACTTGTCTAAGAATATGCCCAAAGATATTGCAACTCGAGTTCTCCTTTCTCCGCTGTTCATATGTAGATTGATACCCCAAACTACCTGGAGTGAGGTTCATGCTCTGTTGCTAAGACCTGAGATGGCTACGTTTAGGCAGTCGCTTGCAAACAAGCAGAAACATCCTAGACAGTTCCACTCTCGTTCTCAATCACAGCGTGGAAAACTTAAAGAGTCCAATTTCCCTCTCGTAAGCTTACTCCACAAACATTTCAGGCGCATAGGGGTAACTCGTCAAACAGGGGACACTATCAGTCCAGAGGTCGGGGTGCAGCATGGACCCAACCATCATCCTACACATGACCACCTCATAAGCGACATAACTATGGGTCACAACATAGACCCCAACAAACAAAACAGAAGACTGCATTTCACACAACCACTTACACCAACAACACAATCTACACTCAATGAGAGCTCTGTGGGAAAGCCCGATCGTGGCCATGGCCTTTCTCAGGGACTCGGGGCTGTTCGGCCAGGCAGCTTAGGGAACAACAACAACAACAAACAAAACAACATGCCCCCAAACACCAGAGACCACTTGGTCATCAACATACCATCCTGCCCAAGGTACACAAAACTAAATTTTCTAGAGGCCATCAACAGGAAACTAGTCCTTCAACCGACAGGTCAGTTCAGGGAAAATTTTCATCATTGACCTCAGAGATCTTGGGCAAAGAGAGTAGTACAGTACATGGCGCTGGTTGGTAAGACCCCACCTCAGAGCTCAGTCAAACAATGTACAACTATCTCTAGAGTTAGAAACAGTAATAAACCAAATGTTGTCAGACAATGTTGTGACTTATGTACCAGAAGGCATGCCAGTTTCTTCTATCCCGTATGTTTCTCGTGCCAAAGAGCGACAGTCTACAACTAAGGCCTGTGATAGACATGTCCCTCCTCAACAAATCAATTCACAATATGAAGTTCAGGAGGTTGCCTATTTTCTCAAGTAAGGCTAGTTCTACAACCAAAGGTCTGGATAATTACTCTAGATCTAAAAGACACCTACTGGCACATCCCAATAGCAAAGAGATACCAAAAGTTCCTAGCTGTCCCATTCAGAAACAAAGCAGTAATGTTCACCAGAATGCCTTTAGGCTTGAACATAGCTCCCAGAATTTTCACCAAGATAGTGAAACAAGCTCTTCTTCCTCTACTCGAAGACGGAGTGAAAATACTGTTTTACCTAGACGATTGGATGATTCTCGGGTCTTCTCCACTCCATTGCCAAGAACAAACCTTGAGAGTCATACAACATGTAACAAGTTGGGTTTCAAAGTAAATTACATAAATCAAATCTCACTCCTACACAATCAGCAGAATGGGTAGGCGATCTGTTCGCATCTCTTCAATCAATGAAGCTCCAGTCTTACATATCTCGAAATCACATAACACGAGAAGGGGGCCCGGATGCTTTCACAGTGGATGGGAACAGGTGGAAATCGATTTATCTCTTTCCCCCCCCCCCAGACACATCACTGATGTGCAGAATCATTCATCACCTCAGGTCGTTCCAGGGTCAAGTGGTCCTGGTTGCTCCAATGTGGCCTACTCAGGTGTAGTACACTCAGCTTACTCAGTGGTGCAACAAACCTCTGCAACTCCCCCTGTCCTATCACTTGGAATAAATTGGAAACCTGCAGACCTCGCTCAATTTTGCTATGTGGACATTCTCAAATCCAAGTGGCTACCGTCCTACACAAGGAAGTCACGGACAAGCTCACAAATCAGTACACAGCGTCCACTCTAAGACAGTATAGTTCACACTGGAAACAATTTACAACTTGGATTGTAGAGTCAGACCAGCAGACTCCATAGGTTGCTTTGTTGTTGAAGCACCTAAATTACATATTTGACTTTAAAAAACTAGAAAACTAGCAGTTAACACACTTAGAAACCACTTATCAGCGATAAAGGAATCCTTCTTTACGCTTACTGGTTTATCTTTACCCCAGAAAGACGAACAGGGTTTTATGAAGGCTTGTTTTAAACTCAGAGCCCCAAATCGTCAATTGCTTCCTCAATGGTCAATCTCGAAGGTCCTAAATTTGTTACAGTCTAGGTCATATTCTGTGAGACCAAATATAGACAAGAAACTTAAGAAGTGTGTTTTTTCTGATGGCCCTGGCTACTGGCCATAGTGTCTCAGAATTGGCAGCCATGGCAAGGTCTACTAACTGTCTATGTTTTGCCCCTAATAATGACTCTGTACATATTGCTCCTCCTGCACCAGACTTCAGCGCAAAAAATGAGCACCAGGAACATATCTTTACACCTTTCTCTATTCCTACCTTGAAAAGAGGAAAGATACACCATGCTCTATGTCCTGTTAAGGCACTATATACCCACTCTAAGTCTGTTATTCCTAGAAATAAGGCAAATTGTGGGTTTCTCCAGATGGTTCAACAAGGTTAGGAAAGAAAGTGTTAGCATCCATTATTGTAGATACAATTAAGGAAGCTGAGCCTCAGGTGATTGCAAAAGCTCATGGTGTGCACAAATGGGCCACTACCATTAGATTCCTCAATAATTTTTTCAGTAGAGGATATCACTCAAACGGGTCTTTGGTCCTCTAGCAATACGTTCCTATCCAGATACTTGTCAGTACATCTGGAAAGACCCAAATTACCATGCATAGCATTAAGACTAGAACATACCCCCTAAGGCCAATGAGTAGATTGATATATTTGGTCAATGCTTTTATTACCAGTATTGTAATGTAATAGAAGTTGTGTCCTACCATTCACCTTAAATGAAAAAGGAGGGGGCGTGTTAAGTTCCATGACAAGTTGGCAGGACACACAATCTGGAATGGATAACAAGGGTGTTATTTATAATCTGTTACATAGCAATATCTATACATTATTGCAACTATAAATGTGTAACTTTATTTTTATTTTTATTTTGTGATATGACATATGTCACAGTTTACATATTCGTTTTTAGTCTTCCTATTAAATTTTAGTTTTAAGCTTGATGAGCATATTAAGGTCCCTCCACCGGTCGTGATATTCAATCTAGGCTCTTTCGTCATTGACGTAAGGAGCCACCAATAAATTACGGTTTTGACAACCCGTAAGGGAAGGAAGGAAAAACTAATATTTATTGGTGGCTCCTGAAGTCAATGACGACAATTGCCCTCCCACCATCCCCTTCCCATACACATGCTCAACTTGATATATACATTAGAGGTCGCATCTGGGTAGGTGAAGGTAGCAGGCATGTTATGGGAAACAAGAGGAAGATCTGAATGCGCATAGGCGCGGTATTCAAACTGTGTTAATTCTTTTCTTTTTTATTTTCTACTTTTCAGTGGCTCCGTCCCAATGACGTACCTTAGGAATGATTAAGGGGTACCCCCTAAGATGATCTTGGTTCTCGACCGTCGCGATCAAGGTTAACCCGGTCTCTGAGGAGACCGGAACGAGGCCATATTATCATAGGCTCTTACGTCATTGACTTCAGGAGCCACCAATAAATATTAGTTTTTCCTTCCTTCCCTTACGGGTTGTCAAAACCGTAATATATACAGTATACTGGTATATATATATTTTTTGAAGGAGACAAAGGCAGGCTGCCTGTAATGAGTGTCTACCCCAAAGCCAAAAGAGTGACAGAGAGCAAATTCAAGGGACATTGGTGTCAAAATGCCTGGACACACAAAGTTTAAAACAGTCATAGGATGAAGGAAAGACTGATTGAGGGAGAGAGTTCATTATTTTATTAGAAATAACACTGTAAAAAAAAAAAAATCTTGGGTTGGAGAGCGGGACAGAATAGGAGTGGGACTGTGTTGAAAGTCGGGTCGCACTCGCCGCAAGAGAAGGGGTATGCACTGAGAGTTCTGAAAAACACTGATTGTTGTAATAGCAATAGAAGAGTGAAAGAGATTGTAGGGAACTAGTAAGAAGTGAATTGATGAGGCAAAATGCTTTTGATTCTATTCTTTCGAGAAGTACGGTATGGGTGGAACCTCCTCACACATGCAAACAATACTTGATACTTGGGCGCAGTGCCCCTATATAGAGCAAGAAGGTGTGTGGGGGTGAAGAACCCATGGAGACAGTTGAGCACAACTAACTTCTGGGAAATTGTTTTTAGCAAGAGTGGCACTATGATCTTTTCAAGAAAGGTCAGATGATAAGGATACACCAAGAATATTGAGAGAAGATAAAGGGTTGATTTGTGTATTGTTGAAGAGTACTTGATAGGCTTGTGGAAGATTGTGATAGGTAGATAGTAGAAATTGGGTCTTGGGAGGCATTGAAAGTAACAAGATTTTTTCTGTCCCATTCAGAAACAACAGATAGATCAAAAGATAGGCGTGCTATGGCCTCGTCATGTGACTTTTGGAGTGATTGCATGCTGGGTTGTTGTGATAAACTATTTGAATAGTGTAAGGTAGCCTACAGTCATTAGCATATGAGTGGATGGGACAAGAGGTACAGTTGAGATCATACTGGAGACAGGACAGAACCCTGGCGAACACCGGAGTTGATAGGTTGAGGAAGTGAGCGATGGCCATCCACAACTGCAGCTATGAAACGGTCAGAAAGGAAATTAGAGACAAAAGCACAGACAGAGGGATAGAAACCGAAGGAGGGTAGTTAGAAAATTTGAGATTTGTGCCGGACTCTATTGAAGGCTTTCGATATGCTTAGCGCCTTTAACCCTTCCCGCCCGGTTGTCATTTTAAAAGGACACCGCGGCAGATGGGCAGGAACCCGGGTGTCCTTATAAAATCCGTAAGCTTGAAAGCCTATTCAGCTTGTTTTGAAAGCCGCGCATCCGACGTATGTAAACAAAGCCTGTCGGAGGCGACGCATACACCTCTGGCAGCAAGCAGACGTCGGAGCTTTGTTGTTGTGTGGTCTGCAAAGACAGATTCAGTCTTGAAATGTGTGTCACATTGCTAAAATCGTGGCAAAATGCGCTCCACGGAAATCATCATCATAACTGAACCAGTTGACTTAGAGAGCTCTACTCAACGCCAGTCTACAGATTGGAAACCAAAGTACGTTTAGACATGCGTGGGAATTTTCTAGCAGTTAAAATAACAAAGATACAGTAGCCTAGGTTAGACGTATTTCGGCCATATCGCCCGGGTCTCAACAACGTCCTTAGGAGGGCGAGCCCGGGCCAGAAGGGTTAAGGAAACCATACTGGTGATCTGAAAGTATATTATGGGAAGATACAATACTAAAGAAATATTTAACTGAGAATATTTTCAAAAACTTTAGAGATGCAAGAAATAAGAGCAATTGGACGATAGTTGGAGGCTTGAGAGAGGTCACCCTTCTTTGGGACAGGTTGGATGAGAGCAAACTTACTTCCAACAAGAAGAAAAGATATACAGTCCTCCCTCGGGTAGCGCGGCTTTGGACAGTGCGGTTTTGGTCTAACGCAGGTACCCCTAGTGTGCGGAGTCAGCATCTAACACGGTTTTATTTATGTAGCGCGCTCTGTGGTCGGCTGGGGGCTCGGCATCTCTCGCCATATCTCGGCCGTGACGTCAGACTCGGTAGACTCGTGACGTCAGACTCGGCTAGGCTCGGCTCGGCTCGGCTCGGCCTCCCCCACGCTTGGGTAGGCCTAGTCCTACGCCGCGTCTCTCCGTGATAACATAGTGCCCGCCCAAATAGTTTCTGTTCTACCAAGTATCACCGCAACCATGCCCCCACCACTCAAGCGCCGCAAGTTCACTTATGCAGAGAAGCTAGAGGTGGTGAAGAAGGTGGAATCTGGTACCAAGAAGGCACATATTTCCCATACTTATGGGGTGAATGAATCGACAATACGAACAATCTTCAAGAATAGAGACAAGATACGAAAAGTTCTCAAGGGTAACCCAGGCGTAGCGAGTCAACATGCCTTTAAGGTAGCCAACCCTGTTCTCAGACGACTGAGAAACTTGTTGGTCGTTATATTGATCGCCAAAGCAGGAGGGGGGTCCCTCTTGATGGAAAAGCTATTCGTCAGAAGGCCAAAAAACTTTATCTAGAAGTTGCTGTCAAGTTGAGCGTGCCTAACCCGCCACCATTTCAAGCGTCACACGGATGGCTCTGGTCTTTTCTTAATCGGCAGAAGGTTAAGAATGTGCGAATAACTGGAGAAGCCGCAAGTGCCAATGTTGCAGCTGCCCGAGAATTTCCTGCCTACCTACGCCAGATTATAGAAGAGGGTGGATATTCAGCTGACCAGATTTTCAATGCCGATGAGACAGGCTTTTTTTGGGAAAAAATGCCCAAACGCACCTACATCCACAGGAAGCAGAAGAGCGCCAAGGGTTTCAAAGGGGCAAAGGATAGGGTAACATTGCTCTTGACGTGCAATGCTTCAGGGTCTTGCAAGATGAAGCCCCTAGTCATCCACCGAGCTAAGAAACCTCGCCCCTACAGGAACTTAGACATGTCACGTCTCAACGTGCATTGGATGTCCAACAAGAAAGCCTGGATGTCAGCTGCCCTCAGTCTTGAGTGGTTTGATAAATATCTTGTACCTGAACTTGAACAGTTTTGTCTGCGGAAAAATCTAGCTTTTAAGATCCTGTTCTTGCTGGACAACGCACCTGGTCATTCGCCCCTGCTAGTTGACAGACACCCTTCAATAAAGGTGATGTTTATGCCACCCAACACAACCTCTCTTCTACACCCATTAGATCAGGAGATCATCGCCTGTCTTAAAGCTGCCTATGCCACGAAGACCTTCTTAATGTTGGATTCTGCAACCGACACAAATGAAGAAATTGATCAGATGTCCGACCTGGATTCTGATCCTGATGACCCCAATGCCGCCCCACAATAAGCCCAAGATCCAGCCCCTGAACAAGCCCAAGATCCAGCCCCTGAACAAGCCCAAGATCCCCCTGAAAATCCAGCCACCCTTACAGTCTTCCAATTTTGGAAGCAATTCCACATAAAAATGGGAATTGACTTCATTGTCGAGAGTTGGAACTCAATCAACCAGCCCACTATCCACCACGCATGGAGGAATATTTTGGAGGGGTTACCTGGCCACAAGCTAGACCTGCCAGGTGAGCGTCAGAGGGTAGAAGCTGCGGTTGAACAGGCAGTGGCAGCAGCTCGTAACGTGGCAGGCCTACAAGATATCAACGAGGAAGACGTCCGAGAGATGATTGTTCCACCTGAGCAGGATCCCGAGGACTTACTGCAGGAATTGGATGAGGAACTAGCGGATGAAGAAGCGCCTGCCGAAGATGGAGTTAACGATGGAGATCCTATCACCAGTGACTTACGTGAGATCGTCGAGTTGGCTGATCGCTTGGCTGACCGTATCCAGAACAAGGATCCAAATAGGGATAGGGCTCGAGCAACGTCTATGCAACTCTCAACTTTGCTGAGACACTACTCCGAGATGTTTACTGAGAGGGTCAATGCTCGCCAACAGAGAAGGATCACAGGCCCGCAGGCGGGCGGGCGGGAGAGAGAGGGAGGCGACGCACCACATCCACAGCACCACTCGACAAGGTAATGAACAGTAACTTACCTGTGTGTCTCATTTCATAGATATGATCTGTAAAATAGGGTTAGGTTGTCTGTTACTAATGTTTGATCCATATTTGGTAAGGTTATTGGGTGGTAAATGGTCAAAAAGGTGACTTTGGGGAAGTCGTCATAACCAATAGAATTAATCCCATAAGTTCTTTGCTTTGTGTAGCGCGTGTTTGCGTAGCGCGGCGCGGTCCCAGTACGATATACCCGCGCTACCCGAGGGAGGAGTGTATACAGTATATATATATTTTTTTTGTTGTTGTCTATGATTGAGAGAGGCAAAAGGCAGAACTGCCTATAGCGAGTGCCTCCCCCATAGTTGAAAGAGTGACAGGGCCAAAATTAAGGGACGTTCGAGCCAAAATGCCTGGACACACGGAGTTTGAAGCAATTTAAGTCATAGGAAGAGGGAAAGACTGATTCTGGGAGAGAGTTCCAGATCTCAGCTGTTGAGTAGAAGAAAGTTTGAGAGTAACGTTTCACTCTTGGGTTGGAGAGTTGCACAGAGTAGGGATGGGATTGAGTTGCAAGACGGGTACCACGTGCCCTACGTAAAGGTGGTATACACTGGGAAAGCTCTGAGGAACACTGATTATTATAGTAGCGATAGAATAGCGAGAGAGATGCAACATTGCGGCGGAGAGAGAGAGATTGCAGAGAGTTGGTGAGTGGACGGGAGTTAATGATATATACAGTAAACTTCCGTTAATCCGAAGGGCAGCGGACCGGCCCTCGTTCGGATTAGTGGATTTTTCGGATTATCGGACTTTACCCCTATGAACCTGTGTATGACAAAAACATTGAGGCATTAGGCCACCCAAATGACACAATGGTGCACACACACATATCATATGTTCATGAAATCACTTCAAAAGTTTACCATTGTCATGGTAGCCTATTACCTACTTCAAAACATTCAGATTAATGGTCAAAGGAATCTGCTGATATAAACGTAAACACCATATGTCCGCATCGTCGTCTTCTTCTTCTTCCGTCTACTAGCGAGTTTGTCTTGCTCTTGAAGATCAGATCAGATGTGATTCGGGAAGTAATGCCTTAACAATGGCACTTCCCTGAGAGGTTCTTGTAATTTTCCTTTTGTGATTTTCCTTTTGTGACGTGCTCTGTTATATTATATTGTATTGAAAGCACCCTTGTCTTGTTGTCTTGAAAGCACCCTTGGGACGCTCCGATCACTGAACTATAAATAGTAGCGTATCGGAACGTCCAAAGGTGCGTTTTCAAGCTCAAGACTGAATGCGCTTGCAGAAAATGTGGTGCAAGCCAGTAGCGCATCGGAGCGTCCCAAGGATGCGTTCAAGAGCAAAACAAACTCTCTAGCAGACGATGTGGTGTTTACGTTTATATCAGTAGCTTCCTTTGACCATTAATCTGAATGTTTTGAAGTAGGTAATAGGCTACAATGACAATGGTAAACTTGTAAAGTGAATTCATGAACATATGATATGTGTGTGCTCCATTATGTGTCATTTGAGTGGACTAATGCCTCAAAAAGGGGACTTTGGGACTTCTTGAAATTCGGACCATCGGGTGAATTCGGATTTGGCCTCAAATTGAAAAATTCGGACTATTGGGAGATTCGAATCATCGGTCGTCGGATTAAAGGACTTTTACTGTATATACTGTGTGTATATATGTATATATGTATATATATATATATATATATATATATATACTCTGTATATAATATATACTGTACTGTATATATACAGTACCCACGGAAATTTTTGGCGCGGCTGGTACAGTTGTGGACAGATGAAACAGATACAGTACAGCCTTGGTCTGTCCAAAACCTCAATAGAGGGCAGCACAATTAGTGCCCATAAATTATCTGGTAACAGTGATGGTGTGGGGGTAGGAGGTGAAGGTATGGGGTGGAGGGAGGGAGGCGAGGAAGGGTGAAGGAGGGTACAGGAGTGGGAGGGGTAACCAGCGGCAGGTGGGAGCAGGTGGGGGTGGAGGGAAGTGGTGATTGCGAAATATTGGAGTCGTGAGGTGTGTGTAGCATAATAAACGTGCTACAGGCTGCTATCTGCTATTGCTCTCTCTCTCTCTCCATATACAATATATATGTGACATATAGGCATTCAAATACTGTATATGATATCTTAAATCTCTAATGTAGTACTACTTCATTTGTGTTCTCTGCTTATAGCACCTACTGAGTTTTTATATCGGGAACATGGTATTGTTCAAACATGGGAGCGTCAGATACAACTGAACTACCTGCTGGTTACGTAACAAGGGGAAATATAGTAATTGTTATTATTTGTCAGTTGGTGAGTCAGTCAAACTTCAAATATTATAGTTAGTGTTTCAGCATAATGGTGAGTGTATAGGTTATATTATAGTAGTAGGCTAACGAAAGTATGTAATGCATATATGGTGTATATAATACGGTATCAATGACATGCCAATTAAAGTGTTTTCCAAGTGTACTGGAGGTGTTATCAGTGTTGGCATTGTCACGGGTATATAATCGCTTTTCATTATATACGTCCATAAGAATTTAAGCAATATAATATTATTAATTAATAAAACATTATTCAATGTATCTATAAATAATAAATTTTTATTAATTTCACTCCAAAGCAGAAACCAGGAAACAAAGGATGACTAATGTATATTTACATAGCAATACACCTGTTCAAGAAAAGCAACCAGTTATATATAATGTGTCAATACAATCCTCAAAGTTTCGGTATAGAGTCGCAAAAGACCATACTAAGTTATATTTATTGGTCAAACCTCTTGGTAGATATGCTCAACAATAATGACGCAAGGGTGGTGTAAGCTTAATCAATATCAAATGAAAACACGATTATGCAGAATCTTTCCGGTATATCAGGTATTGTTTGTTACGTTTTGACGGCATCAGTAGAAGTGTAAGCATTAAATGAGATAGCGTTAGGGCCATTCCTTGCTACGGGTTCTAAGCTGTATACAGTTGGTTAGTGTCTCAGAGATATGAGGATACGCTTCTTCACTTATTATGGCATATAGTAGATGAGTTCATTAATTTGTGGCGGGACGTCTTGTAGTTGGAGGAGTAATTGAGATAGCCATTACCGATTTTATAGATAAATAGCATTCCAAAACTGAGGAACATCCTATAATGATCGTGAAATTAAAGTGAAACAGCTTACACGTATTAAGAAAGAGTTGGGAATACATTAAAATTAAAATACTTAATAGGATTGTAATAATTATGGTGAGCAAAGATGCATAGTACAGTATATACAACTAGTAAAACTAAAATAATGGATTGTGCTGCTTTATGATATACAGTATACGGTAAATGGGTTTAAGATAATTAGAGAAATTCATAATATCATGACCTAGGCAAAAGTAGACTTTGAATGTTTGAGATATAGCTACTAACAATCTAGAGAAAGATGAACCAGGAGAGGTACATAAAGCTTGATAAATTAACTTTAGCAGATTACAGAAAACAGGAAGATGTTAAAGACGCAAAAGATAAACGGGAGCAACAAATTATCAGTCCTCATTAATAATATAATCCCGTTCTAAAAAAGCAGGGTGAATGTTCATGTATGTGAATATATGACCTGTGATTTCGTATAATATTTAACAGTAAATTGTGAATAATATAAAGCTTAACAACAAGGTCAGTACCGGTATCTAAAAGATGATTGCAAAGGAGGAGTTGCAGCATTTCCGTGTTTATTGTTGTTGTTGTTGTTGTTCCCCAAGCTGCCTGGCCGAACAGCCCCAAGGCCCCGAGCAATTCCAAGGCCATAACCGAGCGCCCCCACAGAACCCTTCCTGCCGACCACAATAAAGCCTGGGTGACCGAAGCCACTCCATGGCGGGGAGCTGAGGAGGGTGCGGAAACGCCAGCATTGTCAGCATTGTTGTACGAAAAAACACACTTGGTATGGAATATATACACATATATTTCATTTATGGGGCTTTCAAACTATTGCACGTAACATAACATTTCTTAATTCAATATTTCCTTAGGTTACCAATAATACAATCTTGACAAATATTGCCAATCAATAATATAAGGTCCATTGATGTATTAATATATTTAGTTACAAACCGACTTTACAATAGCATTATTGGTAACTCTAGATTTTATACATTCCTTCATTATTAACCAATAGTGTAATCGTAGTGGGGAGATTGTAGGCACCAATCGATCAGGGCTAGACCCAGGTGAGGTTATAGGCATGTAATAAAGAGTCGCTGGAACTCCTGTTTCATTTGCTTGGCCTCTCTTACTGATTTTCTTTGTGCCTCATTTACACTGAGAGCAATCCAGCTAGCTCTCACAAACACCTCCTCCTCCTATCCACTTCACTACACTAAACATGCACACCACACTTCATTCCTCCACACCAAAATTTAAAAAAAACAAAAAATGATGAATTCTAGCCCAGCCTCGGAGTCCCCAGGGGGAGGGACCATAAATGCCCCCACACCCAACCGACCATCCCCTGACGACCCCACACAATTACCTGGACCTCGGCCTGTTACTCTTTATATTAATTTCTGCAACATTCGTGGACTTTCCTCTAACTTTCACTCTGTTGAGCACCATCTCTCCTCCTACAAACCTGATCTTCTCTTCCTCACCGAAACGCAGGTGTCTGTAGCAACATCCAGCAGCCCCTTCTCTGTATCCTCCTACTTTCTCTATCCTAGTTTCAAAGCCAAAGGCGGATGTTGTGCAAATGTGCACAACAAACTCACTTGCTCTTGTGTTCCCGATTTCGACTCCTCTGAATTCTCAACTTTATGGCTCAAACTTTCCTGTCATTCTCTTACTAAATATTTCTGTGCTGTCTATCTTTCCCCTAACTCTACCAACTTTCCCAAATTCTTTGACTATCTAAACTCTACAGTGGAACACATTCTATCCATTTCTCCTTTCTCAGAAATCTCCATCTTAGGAGATTTCAACGTTCACCACCGCCAATGGCTCTCCTCTCACACTACTGATCCACCTGGTGAACAAGCCTACGTCTTTTCTATCCTAAATGACCTAGAGCAGTTAGTTCAGCAACCCACCCATATCCCGGATCGCATCGGAGATCGGCCCAACATTCTTGACCTGTTTCTAACTTCTAACCCTTCTTCTTATACTGTCGATCTTTTCTCTCCTTTGGGCTCCTCCGACCATAAACTTATCTCTGTCACCTGTCCTATCTCTCCAGTACGGCCACCCGATCCTCCTAGCCGGCGGCGCTTGTGGCACTTTGGCGCTGCCGACTGGGAGGCTCTTCGGCAGTACTTCTTTGATTTCCCATGGAATGATTTCTGCTTCCGTGGCCGGGGACCCTCGGAGAGTGCTGAACGTATTACCGAGGTAATCCTATCGGGCATGGAAGCATACATTCCATTCTCTTTCTCTCAGACTAATGCTAAAAAATCTTGGTTTACTCACACCTGTTCTACTGCTGTCCGCAATAAGGAGGAACCATTCAAACGGTACCGACGCCTTAAAACTCAAGACTCTCATTCTTCATATGTTTCTGCCCGGAATCAAGCCAAATCTGTTCTTCGACTTGCCAAACACTCTTTCATCAATAATAAATGCACTGAACTATCCAACTCTAGCTCTTCCCAAGCTTTCTGGCATCTAGCCAAAAACCTCTCCAACAATTTCTATTCCTCGTCTTTCCCTCCCCTTTCCCACTCTGATGGCACAACCATCACTTCTTCCTCTGACAAAGCTAAACTCTTCGCTCAAACTTTTGCTAGAAACTCCACCTTGGATGATTCCGGTGCTATTCCTCCCTCTCCGCTCTCCTCTCTCTTACTTATGCCTAATATCCTAATCTCTTCAAAAGATGTACTTTCTACCCTCTCTGGGCTTAACACTAATAAGGCGTACGGTCCGGACGGTGTTCCTCCTGTTGTTCTCAAAAACTGTGCTTCCGTGCTGACTCCCTGCCTAGGCAAACTCTTTCGTCTCTGTCTATCCTCTAACGTCTTCCCTTCATGCTGGAAGTTTGCTCACATTCAACCTGTCCCAAAGAAGGGTGACCGCTCTCAACCCTCCAACTATCGTCCAATTGCTCTCATTTCTAGTCTTTCTAAAGTTTTTGAAACTATTCTTGCTTCAAAATTTCTTAAGCATTTCTCTTCTCATAATCTGCTCTCAGATCGCCAGTATGGCTTCCTTAAGGGTCGCTCTACTGGTGATCTTCTTTCATATCTTACTAACTCTTGGTCATCCTCCTTTCGGGACTTCGGTGAGACTTTTTCTATTGCACTAGATATATCGAAAGCCTTCGATAGAGTCTGGCATAAATCTTTAATTTCTAAACTACCCTCCTTCGGTTTCTATCCCTCCATCTGTGCCTTTGTCTCTAATTTCCTTTCCGGCCGTTCCATAGCCGCGGTTGTGGACGGCCATTGTTCACTTCCTCACCCTATAAACTCCGGTGTTCCTCAGGGCTCTGTCCTATCTCCTATTCTCTTTCTAATTTTTATAAATGATCTCCTTAACTGTACCTTAATTCCCATCCATTCATACGCAGATGACTCAACCTTACACTACTCCATTAGTTTTTCAGAACGCCCCAGCCAGCAATCCCTCAACGACAAACGTAATGAAGCCATACAACTCTTAAATTCTGATCTAAATACTATTTCCAATTGAGGCAGAGAAAACCTTGTTAACTTTAATGCTTCCAAAACCCAATTTCTCCATCTATCTACCCGTCAGGATCTCCCAGCGGACTATCCCTTATTCTTCAACAATACAAAAATCAACCCTTCATCTTCTCTCAATATTCTTGGTGTCTCTTTTTCTTCTGCTCTCATTTGGAAGGACCATATTACCAGTCTTGCTAAGGCAGCCTCCCAGAAGCTGGGTGTGCTCAACCGCCTTAGGGGGTTCTTTTCCCCTGCACAGCTTCTTGCTCTGTACAGGGGCATAGTGCGCCCTTGTATTGAGTATTGTTCACATGTGTGGGGAGGTTCCTCTCACACCGCTCTCCTAGACAAGGTCGAAAGGAAGGCCTTTTGTATCATTAACTCCCGTCCACTCACCAACTCTCTGCAATCTCTCTCTCTCCGCCGCAATGTTGCATCTCTCTCGCTATTCTATCGCTACTATAATAATCAGTGTTCCTCAGAGCTATCCCAGTGCATACCACCTTCTTTACGTAGGGCACGTGGTACCCGTCTTGCAACTCAATCCCATCCCTACTCTGTGCAACTCTCCAACCCAAGAGTGAAACGTTACTCTCAAACTTTCTTCTACTCAACAGCTGAGCTCTGGAACTCTCTCCCAGAATCAGTTTTTCCCGCTTCCTATGACTTAAATTGCTTCAAACTCCGTGTGTCCAGGCATTTTGGCTCGAACGTCCCTTGATTTTGGCCCTGTCACTCTTTCAACTATGGGGGAGGCACTCGCTATAGGCAGTTATGCCTTTTGCCTCCCTCAATCACATAGAAGAAAAAAAAATAACAAATAAATAAAGAGGGTAATCTTAATCTTACTAAATAATTGACTCGCACAAAACCTGTAGAGCGAGACTGTAATAAAAGCATGGTCATATTATAGTTAGTAGATAATTTTTCTATGTGAGTTAGTGAGACAAAAGGCAGAACTGCCTGTGATGAATGTCACATAGTTGAAAGAGTGACAGGGCGAAAATCAATGAATGTTCGATCCAAAATGCCTGGATACACGGAGTTTAAAGTAATTAAAGTCATTGGATGAGGAGAAAATGGATTCAGGGTAGAGCGTTCCAGAGCTCAGCTGTTGAATAGGGGAAAGATTGGGAATATCGTTTCACTCTTGGGTTGGAGAGTTGCAAAGAGTAGGGGTGGGATTGTGTTGGAAGACGGGTTCTACGTACTCTTCGTAGAGGAGGTGGTATACATTGAGAGAGGGTGAGGAACACTGATTATTGTAATATCGGTAGAATAGCGAGAGAGATGCAACTTTGCGGCGAAGAGAGAGAGATCGCAGAGACTCAGGGAGTGGACATCAGTTACCGGTAATGAGACGAAAGTTTTTCTTTTCTACTTTGTAAAGAAATGCTGTGTGAGAGGATCTTCCCCACACATGTGAACACTACTCAATACATGGACACACAGTGCCTCTGTACAGAGCAAGAAGCTGTGCCGGGGTAAAGAACCCCGGAGGCGATTGAGCATACCCAGCTTCTGGGAAGCTGTTTTAGCAAGGGTCGTAATATGATCTTTCCAAGTGAGATCAGGAGAAAGGGAGACACCGAGAATACTGAGAGAAGATGAAAGGTTGATTTGTGTATTGTTGAAGTATAAGGGAAAGTCCTGTGGGAGTTCTTGATGGGTAGGTAAATGAAGAAATGGGTTTTGGAAGCACCAAAAGCAACAATATATTTTCTGCCCCAAATGGGAATTGTTGATAGGTTAGAAGATAAATGTTTTATGGCATCGTCACATGACTTTTTGAGAGATTGTTTGCTGGGGGGTTCTGAAAAACTAGTTGAATAGTGTAAGGTAGAGTCATCAGCATATGAATGAATAGCTGATAGTTGATAGGTTGAGGAAGTGAAAGATGGCCGTCCACAACTGCAGCCATGGAATGGCCAGGAAGGGAAATAGAGATAAAGGCACAACTTGACAGACAAAAACTAAAGGTGAGTAGTGGGTAGTTGAACGGTCAGGCTATGGAGATCGTCAGCTCTTTTAAGTATCTGGGCAGTGTGTTGAGTAAAGATGGGACTATGGATGAAGAAGTGCGGGAGAGGGTGCAACAGGGGAAGAGGGTTGTAGGAACGTTGAAAGCAGTAACAAGAAATAGAGTGGTCAGTATGGAAGTGAAGAAGTCCTTGCATGACAGTGTGGTAATCCCGACACTAACTTACGGAAGCGAAGCATGGACGTTCGGGAAGACTCAGACCAAGAGTGAGAGGGGTGGAAATGAGTTACTTGAGAAGTGCGTGCGGAGTTACATGGAGGGATAGACAGACGAATGAGGAAATAAGAAGGAGGTGTGGTGTGGAGGTAGATGTGCTGGAAAGTGTGAAAAGGAACAACTTGAGATGGTTCGGCCATATGGAACGTATGGGAAGCGAGAGAATGACTAAGAGGGCGTACGAGAGCGAGGTGGAAGGACAAAGAGGGAGAGGTAGACCGAAGGAGAGGTGGAAGGATGGAGTGAGGAAGTATATGAATGAAGGCGGTGCTGGTTGGGAGGAGGGTCGTCGACTGACTGAGGACAGAGGTGCATGGGGGCGGTTCGTTCGTGGCCACCCCTT
Source organism: Paralithodes platypus (assembly GCA_032716605.1). NCBI lineage: Eukaryota > Metazoa > Arthropoda > Malacostraca > Decapoda > Lithodidae > Paralithodes > Paralithodes platypus. The sequence goes on along the minus strand of CM064564.1, from coordinate 14,216,332 downwards.
CGGGGATCACGGCGTCGGGCAATAGATGGATAGATAGTGTTTAGAAGTTAGAGATTTGTGCCAGACAATATTAAAGGACTTAGATATGTCTAGCACAATAGAAAAGGTTTCACCGAAATCACGAAAGGAGGATGACCAAAAGTTAGTAAGATATGAATAAGATATGAAAGAAGATCACCAGTAGAGCGACCCCTAAGGAAGCCATACTGGCGATCTGAAAGTAGATTATATGGGCAGAGAGATGCTTAAGAAATTTTTAAGTAAGAATAGTTTCCAAAACTTTGGAGATGCAAGAAATGAGAGCAATTGGACGATAGTTGGAGGGTTGAGAGCAATCATCCCTTCTTTGGGATAGGTTGAATGAGAGCAAACTTCCAGCAAGAAGGAAAGACATTAGAGGAGAGACAGAGACGAAAGAGTTTGCCTAGGCAGGGAGTCAGCACGGAAGCACAGTATTTTTTAATACAACAGGAGGAACACCATCACGCCTTCTTAGTATTTAGCCCAGAGAGGGTAGAGAGCACATAATTAAAAGAGATTATGATATTAAGTATAAGTAGGAGAGAGGGGGTTGGAGAGGGAGGAATAACACCGGAATCATCCAAGGTGGAGTTTTTAGCGAAAGTTTGGGTGAAGAGTTTAGTTTTGTCAGAGGAAGAAGTGACGGTAGTGCCGTCAGAGTGGAAAAGGGGAGGGAAAGACGAAGAAGAACAATTGGTGGAGAGGTTTTTGGCTAGATACCAGAAAGCTTGGGAAGAGCTTAGAGTTGGATAGTTCAGAGAGGTAACCTGACCAAGATTCGAACCCACTCACTCCAGGTATATTTGGAAGAGCTGGGCACCATAACCACTCAGCCATGAGCATAGGCTATGGCTGAGTGCTTATGGTGCTCAGCTCTTCCAAATATACCTGGAGTGAGTGGGTTCGAATCCTGGTCAAGATACCGAGCTCTCCCAGCCTGTCCGACATTATCATTAGATATTGGATAGTTCAGTGCATTTAATATAGAATCGATGAAAGAGTGTTTGGTGAGTGAAAGAGCATATTTGGCTTAATTCTGGGCACAAACATAGGAAGAATAAGATTCTTGAGTTTGAAGGTGTCGGTACCGTTTGAATGCTTCATCCTTATTGCGGACAGAAGTAGAACAAGCGTGAGTAAACAAAGTTTTTTTTACATTAGTCTGAGGGAAAGAAAATGGAATGTATGCCTCCATGCCCGAGAGGATTACCTCGGTAATGAGTTCAGCACTCTCCGAGGGTCCCCGGCAACGGAAGCAAAAGTCATTGCATGGGAAATCAAAGAAGTACTGCCTCCCAATCGGCAGTGCCAAAGTGCTACAAGTGCCGCCGGCTGGCTAGTTCGGCTCAATCGGGTGGCCGTACTGGAGAGATAGGACAGGTAAGAGAGATAGGTAAGAGGAGCCCAAATGAGGGAAAAGATCGACAATGAGAGGAGAGCAATTGGTGGTGGTGAGTGTTAAAATCTCCTAAGATGGTGATTTCTGAGAAAGGAGAGATGGCTTTACCTTTTGAGGTGTTCGCCACTCTTCTAGCGGCACCAAGGAGCGCGACGCCCCTCGTTATGGGTGGTGATTTGGTTCAGTAGACTGTTTGAAGCGACAGCTCGCTCCCTTGCGAGGATGGGCTCGTCTGGCACTTTTTGCAGTTCGACATTGCGGGCTCTCTTGAAGTTGTCTAACGATGCGTTCCAGTTAAGCGTTTAGATACTCAAAGCATTTGGGAAAGTCAGTAGAGTTAAGGGAAAGATAGACAACACAGAAGTATTTAGTATGAGAATAACAGGATAATTTGAGCCATAAAGTGGAGAATTCAGAGGAATCAAAATCGGGAACATGAGAGCCTGTGAGTTTGCTGCATCTGCCTTTGGCTTTGAAAGTAAGATACAGAAAGTAGGATGATACAGAGAAGGGGCTTCTTCTTCTTCTTCTTCTTTTGAACTGCTGTCAGTTGCATACAATTATGTCTAAACAAAATATGGTAGTATTTATTTTACAAAATCAAGGAACTACACTGCAAATATATATAGTGTAGTGTGTAAATATAATCACGGTCGACCCAGTTTGCTATAACAGTAAAACTGCAGACTAAAACATATAGGCCTAATGAATATAGCAAAGATAAATAGGTAGAAAAAGCTGGCTTCGTTTACTGTAATACTGTATGTACAGTATATATAATATATATATATATATATATATATATATATATATATATATATATATATATATAATGTTTCAAAGTAAATTAGATATACAACCGACAAACGGTTTGTGTTTGGTCAGAGAGAGAGAGAGAGAGAGAGAGAGAGAGAGAGAGAGAGAGAGAGGAGAGAGAGGAGAGAGGAGAGAGGAGAGAGAGAGAGAGAGAGAGAGAGAGAGAGAGAGAGAGAGAGAGAGAGAGAGAGAGAGAGAGAGAGAGAGAGAGAGAGAGAGAGAGACAGAGAGAGAGAGAGAGAGAGAGAGAGAGAGAGAGAGAGAGAGAGAGAGAGAGAGAGAGAGAGAGAGAGAGAGAGACAGAGAGAGAGAAAGCTAGCGAGAACAAGTTGCTAATAGCGTGTTTATCATGCTACACACACCTCTACCTAATCTTATCAAGGTTTATGGTATTATGAGGCTCTGCGAAGATGTTTTTCATAGTTGAATATTTAAAGCATTAAGAATTTGTTATATTACTATCACAATCGAAGGTGGGTAAGTGAGATGTTAGACAACTTATTTATCACCGGTATGCCATTACCAAAGTTTAAATTAATTGTTCTTCATAACATAATTCACGCTCCAGCCACAGGTTTCTTTGTAATCCACCACCATGCACCTACTCCTATCCTGCACTACTGCTAGGTTGCCCTCTATAGTTTGTTACTCCGCATTTTGTATCTGGATCTCTTTATGCATTTTCTGTCTCGTGCTCGTTTTTTTCCCATAGCTTTGTATCTTTCTTGAATTCGCCTAACTTACCGTACCTCTGCCGTTTTAATCATGCCACAAAGTGTTCATGGGCTTGGTGCTATGCTAGTCCTTATAATAATAATAATAATACCTTCTCCCCTCCCCCATCTAAGATCACACAGTTTCTTATTGGAGGGTGTGTCTGTTTCAATTTGCTACAACTTTAGCAGTATTATATGTTTCAATAATACCAGCAATCCAATATTTTGCAATCATAATACCCACTTCCCTCCACCCCCACCTGCTCTCACCTCGCCGCTGGTTACCCCTCCCACTCCTGTACCCTCCTTCACCCTTCCTCGCCTCCCTCCCTCCACCCCATACCTTCACCTCCTACCCCCACACCATCACTGTTACCAGATAATTTATGGGCACTAATTGTGCTGCCCTCTATTGAGGTCTTGGACAGACCAAGGCTGTATCTGTTTCATCTGTCCACAACTGTACCTGTCTGTTCCCCCACACTCGCTCGCCTTCCCACACACAACAAAGGGACAATAAAGGAAATAAAAACGAAATATAGGGGGTACTATGCTTTATTAGCATCTTATGGGATATCCCTTAGCCCTCCTCACAAGTTTAAGTCTCCCCATTACAGAATCAGCCATATTCTTGAGGTAGATAGAGTTAAAATTATCCCAGATGTTCTCACTGTCGAGGGTACGGTACACATACTATTTGTTGCTGCCTGACACAGTAAATGTGGACTCAACTGACCATAACACTTCACGCCACTTCAGATGGTCCCAGTGGCGATATGTTTTGGCGAAAGCAAGCCGATTCTTGAGGTGATGCTTTGTTAGCAGGGGTTTTGGAACGGCCCTGCACCTTCGGTATCCCAAGCGCAGGCGGAGGTAATCTTGTAGCGTCCGAATGGCGATCCCTTTCAGTAGCTGTGCATTGATTTGTTATATTTGTCTTGCTGTGAGTGAAGGATTGGCCTCCACCTGTCGCCTGATGAGCCACAAAGTCGTATCCTTCACCTTCCTTTTTCTCCCAGACCGCTTCTTGTTGGTGGGGAGAAGTGGCCCCTTGCCTGCACGCATTTTTGTTGTCCATCGCTGGACAGTTCGAAGGGTTACTCCCGTGTGCGGGGTGATATCCTTGTTTGTTTTGCCCTCCTTCAATAGTGCACCTATCACTGCTACCTGACACTCCTTTAATTCCTTCCTAGGTGCCATGGTGTGTGAGGGAGGGCGGTAAATGTAGGGCGAAGGGTAGCGGTTGGCACCAAAACTGGGCCTAACCACGCAGCAGTGTCAACTCCTCACAAAGGCTTGAGGGACACTGAGGTCGTAGTCCTACCCCTCACAGTCCTACTGGTCTAGATGACTTGCTATATACCAAAAAGTTGCCTGATGTCGCCAGATTAACCCTCCAGCCCCGGCTATGTATTATATATATATTCCCTGAAACCCGGGTGTTTTGGCCGAAAAACGTCTAGGCTAGGCTACCGTATCTTTGTTATTCTGACTGCTTCCGCATTCCCGCGCATCCCCAAGCGTAGCTGTGTTTCTTACCTGTAGAATGGCGTTAAGTAGAGCTCTCTAAGTCAACTGGTTCAGTTGTGATGATGATTTCATTGGAGATAACTTTATGGCAAAAACAGCCACTTTACACTACTTTTCGATACTTAACAACATACAGGCACACACGAACAAGCGACGCTCTCCTTCTTGTGGCCGGAGATGCGGGGCGTCGGTCCAGCCGGCTGTTGTTTACATGCGTCGGACGACGCCTCGCACACCAAGCTCACAGGCTTTCAACCACTGGGCGTTAAAGAGCCCTTCCGGGCAGCTCTGTTATGCTTTTTTATGGGCGTTCAAGAGCCCTTCCGGGAACGAAGGGTTAAGGAAGTATATGAATGAAGGCGGTGCTGGTTGGGAGGAGGGGCGTCGACTGACTGGGGACAGAGGTGCATGGGGGCGGTTCGTTCGTGGCCACCCCTTCGGGGATTGCGGCGTCAGGCAATAGATAGATAGATAGACCTCCCTTTTTTATTTACGCAATATTTTCTGGCGCGGACCCTCTCGCGCCAAAAATTCCGTGGGTACTGTATATATTTATACAGTATATATATATTTATTAGTGGCCCCTTCATCATTGACGATGCACCTTACGTAGGTAAAGGCCAATCTTTGAACTCTAGGCTTGCTGTTCAAACTTACCGCCCAAGGAGAGCTCAAAATACGATTGCCTTACATCGTGAGCGAAACGCTCTTAATAACCACTCACGGACTCGTCCTTATCCCTTCCTACCCGGGCTCCCTTAGGTAAGGACAGCTCTGCAGAAGGGCCGCTACCCGGCCGTCGTTACCTAAAACAGCAGCTTAATAGCCTAATTAAGCTTGGTCTGAATGCCGTGCGTACGACGTATGTCAACAAACCCAAGCGTTGCGTCACCGCACCTCCGAAAACAAGAAGGAGAAGACTCTTCAATGTTATTGTTCTGACATCAGACGAAATTAGTGTCTGAAGAGCCCCCATATTGGCAACATCTCTGCAATATTTGCTCCACTGAAATCGTCATCACAACTGAACCAGTTGACTTACAGAGCTCTACTCAACGCCAAAATACAGATTGAAAACCGCACTACGATTATAGATGAGTGGGAAAGTTCTAGCAGTGAAAATAAACATAAATACGGTAGCCTAGGCCTAGACGTTTTTCAGCCATTTCGCCCGGGTACGGGCGACCGTCCTTAGGTAAGACAGGCCGGGTAGGAAGGGTTATGATGTGGGTCCACTACTAGGAAAAACTAGTAAAATAAATACCGGTAAATAAAAAAAAAAAATTAAACTTGACCTGGCTTGCGCTTTCCATGCTTCTGCTTTTGGGCACAGCTCGTCACCCGCTCTCTGCGAGCATTCCTCCTTAACCCCTCAGACCCGGTTGGGCTCTGAGGCATCCATAAAAAACACCCCCGCGGAACCCGGAAGGGCTCTGAGGCACCGGCAGCTTGAAAGCCTGTAAGCCTGTAAGCTTGTTTTGAAAGCCGTCCGTCCGACGCATGTAAACAACAGCCGGTTGGACCGACGCCGCGCATCTTCGACCACAAGAAGGAGAGGCGTCCTTGTTCGTGTGTGCCTGTATGTTATTATTACGTAGTGAAAAGTAATGATAAGTGGCTGATATCGCCACAAAGTTATCTCCACGGAAATCGTCATCACAACTGAACCAGTTGACTTAAAGAGCTCTACTCAACGCCATTCTACAGGTACGAAACACATCTACGCTTGGGGATGTGCGGGAATGCAGAAGCCGTCAAAATAACAAAGATACGGTAGCCTAGGCATAGACGTTTTTTCGGCCAAAACCCCCGGGTTTCGGTATGGAATACATAGCCGGGTCTGATGGGTTAATCTCCTTGGACCCGTATCGAAAGGACATAGGTCCCAAACGCTCCCACCCACACCCCATTCGTCACCTTAATTCATCATATAGTGAGTCCTTGCTCACTTGTCCATGACAGTGCTGAAATTAGGTTAGATTATAGATTCTGTGTAGGCTGAAGTGTTAAATACGGGCCCTGGAGACTGTTTTTTCTGGGTCTATAGCATTCGTGTTAATTAAGGAATTTAAGGAGTGGTCGCCCCTAGTGCGTAGTTTCCTTATACCTAAGGGGTGTTCGTATCGTGATAAGGCGCTTCAACCCTAATGTGTTGTTTTCTTACCCTATTCCACTATTAATTCAGTTATTAGGCATGAAGCTTCTTTTAGGGTGAACTGGAGCCTGTTGCTCGGTCCATTCAGGGTGTGCAACAAGTATGCTTCGAGGCTAGTGCCATCGGATTTTCTCACGTAGCTGAGGGGTCTGGAGTTATTAACGATGGAAATAGTCAATGCAAGGCTATTCTCCAACATATTAAATTAGAATATGGAACATATTGTAAAACAAAGGCTCATAAATCCCTCCAGTTAGATGATCAAACTCTGGAGGATTCACTAAAGAGTCCAGAGACTACCTCACCCCCTCCGAGATCTTCTTCGGGAGACTCTTCCTCCAACCACCGAAAGAGACCTCGGGACAAAAGCCCACCAGAGGAACGACCTTCAACCAGCCGGCGAGACAGGTCGAAATCGCCCTTGCCACAAACTTAGCCCCAGTCAGAACACCAGGAAGCCAAGAGGCCCCGCTCGGACTTTGACTCCACATTAGCAGCCGGGGACAAACCAAAGTCGAGCCGGCATAAGACGTCCTCCTCAGCAAGTAAGAAGACAGCTAAGGAACCGTCAAAATCTAGACGGCAATCCTCAGCAAAAAGAGAGACATCACGAGACACATCTAGTTCGGTCTCAGGCTCTTCCCACAAATTTACTATCCCCCATAAACCTACACCAGACCCTGTCACGTTACCAGTGTTAGGGAAAGAAAGAAGTGGCAGTGTAGTTTCTCACCAGCGGGGACAGAAGAGCCCCACAGAACAGTATACAACTATTCAGGAATTCCCCATGTCTGAGGTTACAGATTTGCATATGATTAATCTACCCGGTCATGAGGATTCCTATCAATCACAAACAGATACATATGATACCGATGCCCAGGTCGATGAGCTTGGGTGGGAAAATCATCCAACCCCATCGACACGGTCAACGGAATCACTAACGAAGGAGCCACTGATAGAGATTTACCAACAAGGGGGATATACTGAGGAAGTGGGGCCTAGCCACCGAACAATCTCTCCACAATCTGGGATGCAGGGCTCAGAGGTGTCACAGCACCCATCCCAGTATGAACAAGACAGTGAAGCTCCACAATCTGGGACGCAGGGCTCAGAGGTGTCACAGCCCTCATCCCAGTATGAACAAAACAGTGAGGCTGAGTTAACAAAGAGCGAGTTACGAGAACTATTTGGTTTTATGAGACAGTTTAAGAGTGAGAGACAGATGACTATCACAACACCTGTAACCCCGGCGGTGCGACCTCTGGGGGAAGTAGTGGTACATCCTCAAGTTACAGTAACTTCTCCTCCCCTGCCCCCACAATCAACCCTATGGCTTCGATTCCAGGCACCCCTACTCTCTTACAACCTCACATGAAATTGTTTTCGGGTTTGTTAGCTCCCCCACTAGACAAGTCCATCCCTAACAAAAAGGGCCCTATGCCACTCTTGTATGGACCAGACACTTCTTGGTCACCACTTGCCCCACTACGCCCAGACCTCGCACACACCTTGCGTTCAGGCAAGTTACCTGTCCCAGAAGACTGGGTTATAGAAGTAAGTGGAAAGAAGAAATTAAGGGCCAAGAACCATTTAGGAGAGGCACTTGATGTTATTCAGGCCATTCCACATTTTTTCAATCCGGAATTTTTTGTGTACACATCATCCCCCGCCTTGCCTCCTGCTTCCACCGGAAAACTGTTTTCGGACTGGTCTAAAACTGATGGATTTAATGACTTAAAAGCATTGCAGAGTTTGACCCCTGAACTGAATTCCACTCCTTTCAGGGATGCTCATGGGACCTCATTAGTTCATATTAAGGGAGGGGAGCATGGGCACTGGGTTACTTGGGGTCAGGAGGCCCAGGTGTTGGCCAGCATCATCTACAACAAAAGTAATCATCAACTTCCGGCATCATTGGTTTTCTCTGTCAGTAGGCAAGGTGGACAGGATTCCCCAACATATACTTGATTTCTTGAGTGCCCCAAAATTATCCTTGTGGGATCTACCTGAACCTTTTTGCTTACCCACACAGGCTCAGATTGACAGGGATTTTAAAGTAAGACAGAAGGCTTGGAGACTGGCATCTCCACACCTACTCAGCCTACAATTAGCAGCCTCTCTCGCTAGAACGGCTGAGTCGGTTACGGACGCCGGATCTAAGAAGGCCCTTTCTCTGACCAGACGTCTTCTCCTCCAAATCTCATTTCAATTTCTTGGCGATATCCGGACAGCTATCTTTGAGGCTGTACGGGGGCGCCAAGATATGAGAGCGCATTTGGTGAAGAAACATCCGGGGGAGATCGGTAGAAGGCTACTCCTATCCGATATTTTTACAACCACTTTGGTCTCCCCAAAAACATGGAAGATAGTGACGATCCTTCTAGACCACACAACTGCCACCACTTCTAAACACAGAGATGGGCAGGCAACTAAACAGAAATTCAAACCTAAAAGTTCCTTTCGTGGTCAGTCACAGTTCAGTTCCTTTCGTGGTCAGTCACAGTCCAAGCAACCTGCCACGACTTTCACAACCCCTGCACATTCCGGGGCACCTAAAGGGCACGGTGGCTTCAGGGGTAGAGGGAGGGGCTTTCGGGGCCAATACAGGGGTCACCACAGCAGCAATGGTAGCAAGACCTCTCATCCCCCCAAACCAAAGTCAGAATCACATTCAGCCTCCACTAACTGAGACATGCCACAGGGCTCTCCCACTTCCAATGCCAAAGCAAGGCAAGACGGAACCGAGAGAAGCCCTGCCGGACAAGACCAGTCACATGACTGGCAACTTCCGAGATCATTTCAGAGCATGGCCCCGGCGAACATGGGCAAGGACAGTGGTCCGCAAAGGACTCTCATGGCGGTGGTCCCGGCGACCCCGGTTACGTTTCCCCACAAAATTCAACAGAGTCTCATTAGAAGTAGGATCCGTTATCAAAGAGATGGAACAAAAACAGATCATAATCCCCAGTCCTACGTCAATGCCAGTGTTCATATCCCGGTTGTTTTGGGTACCAAAAAGGGACAGTGTTCAGATGAGGCCGGTGATCGACCTCTCATATCTCAACACCCACATTCACAATCAGTCATTCAGGATGCTGACAGTGAATCAGATCAGGTTGTCACTCCCACCACAAGGCTGGATGTGCTCGATAGATCTAAAAGACGCCTATTGGCATGTCCCCATCAACAAACGCTTTCAGAGGTTCCTAGCCTTACGCAACGGGGATCAAACGTTTGTCTTCCAAAAAATGCCCTTTGGGTTAAATCTAGCACCCAGAGTTTTCACAAAATTAGTCCGACAGGCATTGCTACCATTGCTCAAGCAGGGAATCATGATTTTATGGTACCTAGACCATTGGCTAGTGGTAGCCCAATCCAAGATAATGTGCCTTCACCATGTTCAACTAGTATTAGATCATGTAAAAGCCTTAGGGTTCAGGGTAAACTTTGCAAAGTCATCTCTCATTCCCACCAAACAAATCCAATGGGTGGGCCTTATTTGGGATACCGAATTACTAACTCTGAGTCAGAGTGTAGACAATCGCCAGAGGTTTCGCAGGAAATTCTTCCGATTCCTACACTCCCGGACGACAACGAGGAAGATTTGGGAATCTCTGATACCAGTAGGCTCACTCAACTGGATACAACTGACGGTACCGTTAGGTCGCCTGAAGGTCAAAAGAATTATCTTGGAAGGAAACAGGTGTTTTCCACTTTCACTGGCAGAAACACTGAGGACAATTCCAACCTTAATCCACAAACTCCTAGCGGCTTGGACGAAGCCAGAAGTTATTCACTCATCCTTGACTTGGACAGCTCCACCTCCGACAGTTTGGGTAGACACAGACGCGTCAGGAACCCTGGGGTGGGGTTACCAATCGAACTTAGGACACCAGAGCCAGGGTCGTTGGTCAACATTAAATCATCTTCATATCAATGCCAAGGAGTTGCTAGTCCCACTATTCTTCTTACAGGAGCATGGCCCAAGCCAAGCGGGAAAGTCCCTAGCATTCAGAATGGACAATTTGACTGCAGTGACATGCATTCAAAAGCAAGGGTCAGTGAGATCACAAGTGTTACAAGGGTTGTCGGACAAGATATTTCGGCTAGCCGCGAGGCTCGGGATTTATCTTCACGCAACGTATCTGCCCGGCGTGGCGAATGTATGGGCGGATGCTCTGTCCCGGAGGCAGAGCACTCAAGTAGAATGGGCCCTCAGGCAAAACATCTTTCAAAAGTTGATTGCGGAGCCCTACCATCCACAAGTGGATTTGTTCGCGTCAGAGGCAAGCCACAGGCTCCCTCAGTACCTCACACGCCGAAGTCTAACTCCGACGGGGGGTCCGGACGCATTTCTGGTAGAATGGAACAAATGGAGCTCCATTTATCTGTTTCCACCTCCAGATGCATCCTTAATGTGCAAAGTAGTTAAAAAACTACGGGGTTATCGGGGCATGGTCTCAATGATCGCGCCCCTGTGGCCGGCTCAAGTGTGGTACAACCAGTTGAAGACGTGGTGCGAGAACCCGGTGTCACTCCCGATCTCGTATTTCCACTTAGAGACAATTGGAAACCTCAAGACCTAGCTGACTTTCGCCTTGTGGACATTCAGAAGGCCAAGTGGCTAGGCCAGTTTGGGGAAACCGTGACTCATAAATTAATTAGTCAGTATACTCCATCAACCCAAAGACAGTACCAATCACACTGGAAATCATTTACTACGTGGATTGTAGAAACTGGTCAACAACAGTCCTCCGTGGAACCACCTCACAGCAATTAGGACACCATTTTTAGATTTAACTGGTCTAGCTGTACCGGAGGCGGAAGAAAAGGGGTTCATGAGGTCATGCTTCAAGCTTCGCCCTCCCCCCCGTCAACTCACACCCACCTAGTCTCTTGATCTAGCCCTTGAGATGCTGCAGTCCCGTAGATATTGCAAAGATCCTCCCTTTGACATAATACTAAAAAAGGCAATTTTTCTGATGGCACTGGCTACAGGGTGTCTGAGTTGGCGGCGATGAGTTCGGAGCCAAACTGTCTAAGATTTACAAGGCGCAACATGAGTGTATATATTGCCCCTGCCCCTAACTTTATTGCTAAGAATGAACATTCTAATCATGTATTTACAGAGTTCGAAATTCCGGCTCTGAAACAGGGTGACAGGCACCATTTATTGTGTCCAGTGCAGTCACTTAGGTTATTTATGCAAGCTTCCCGGCCATCACAGGCGGGAGCCCTCTGGGTTTCACGGACAAGTGTTCGATTACAAAAACGCCGACTAGCCGCATTATTGGTGGAAGTCATTCGAGAGAGTAATCCGGGCGTGTTGGCAAGATCACACGATATCCGTAAATGGGCAGCATCACTTAGATTCCTCCATAATTACTCTCTAGAAGATATTCAGAAGTCCCAATTGTGGTCATCAAATCATACCTTTCTCACACGGTACCTGTCCGTCAATCTCATGAAACCTTCTCGTACATGTGTAGCATTAAGGCAGAAAGTCTAGTTTTAAGCTGAGTTCATTATGTAAAAAAAAGGGGGGGGGGGGAAGTATCCTAGCTAAGGACTCTACCTGCCTCTGAAGTGAGACAAAATGTAACAAGTATTAATTAAGGTCATGTGTTAACCCGTTCCCTAGGCTAGAGTAAGCCTACTCAGGAAAAGGTATAAATATATATATATTTTTTTTTGGATGAAACACTGGATGCAATAGGGTTTCCAATATACTCAATAGTCTCAGGGATTATATCTAGAATAAGAGTACAAATATTTTGGTAATACAGTACCTAAAGACCATGAATATGTAAGCCTACATATTAATAAAATAGGGTGATAATGAAAGTTTCATTTTCCTTGGAATATATAGATTATATGAATAGTTTATCCTTGTGTTACACCAACTGTTCTATTAAAACTTAAAGGTGCTAACACCACAGGCTTCCTTTAGGAGACGCCGCCTGTGACTCTCTTTTATAATTTTCTTTGATATTAAACTGACCTGATTACCTGGGTTATTAGTGGTATGCGATGTTTATGATGAATGTCCCCACTCCAGTCTTGAGAATTCAGGTGCATCGTCAATGATGAAGGGGCCACTAATAAATGATAGGTTCAAGTCCCGTAGGGAAGAATGAAAATCTAATATTTAGTAGTGGCCCCGGAATCATTGACGATTTTTGCCCTCCCGTCCATCCCCTTCCCATTCATCTGCTACATTTTGAGAGTCTCGATATGTCAGGTTAAGGAGGAATGCTCGCAGAGAGCGGGTGACGAGCTGTACCCAAAAGCAGAAGCATGGAAAGCGCAAGCCAGGTCAAGTTTAATTTTTATTATTTATTTATTTATTTTACTAGTTTTTCCTTGTAGTGGACCCACATCATAAGGACGAGTCCGTGAGTGGTTATTAAGAGCGTTTCGCTCACGATGTAAGGCAATCGTATTTTGAGCTCTCCTTGGGCGGTAAGTTTGAACAGCAAGCCTAGAGTTCAAAGATTGGCCTTTACCTACGTAAGGCGCATCGTCAATGATGAAGGGGCCACTACTAAATATTAGGTTTTTATTCTTCCCTACGGGACTCAAACCTATAATATATATACTGTATATATATATATACCGGGTATATACATTTGAACATAGAGGCTTGTCTTATAGAACTTCTTTGCCCCTTTCAAGGCCAACTATGTCAGAAATACGAAATCACTGTACAGTACTGTAATGAAAAGAAACATGCATGTGGCTTGAATGACTTTAGTATTTTAAATAAGTGTACTGATAGGATTAGCCTTCGTATTTTAGAATCTATTTACATTCATAAACTGAAGCCATCTATAAATAACTATGAAGCTTCAACTAAATTATATATACCGATATATATACTGTGTATATATATATATATATATATATATATATACAATACTGTATAATATTACAGTATATTGGGCATATAAATATGGATGTAGTTATACCAGGATTTAAGTTGAGAAATTGGCATACCAGTACTGTAATGTATATTTTTAATACTGTATACCGATAGCTTATGTAGCAATGTATTCATATCTCACCCAGTTTTTTGTCTGTCAAGGAGGGATGGAGCGAAGGAGTGAATGTAGGTACAGGTGCAGATCATCAAGAGTACCACACTCAGTAAACTCTCAAAGTTGAAGAGAGCAGACTGTAATAGAACAAAGAGGCACAAGTTATTGGTACCGGTATATACTTTATGTTGCCAAAAAGTCAGCTAAACTATGTGCATGTATACTGTACAGCAATATTCAATATTTCACCGATAACAATGATGATAACTGTACTTTGAAGATAAAACACATAATCTTGAGTCTTGAGTTGCTTCCCAACACTCTCTAATCACTGTTCTTTGTTTTCCTCATAAATTTGTGTTATTTAATTTTTCATCCAGTAAACTTTCAAATCCGATTGTACATTGTACAACACACACTATAATTTCTCAAGATTACAATAATAGCATAGACTAAAAATGTTAGTTTATAACATTCAGTGTCAGCTGAAAGGCGGCTCCATGTTTTGTATGGGTATGCCTTCACCATCTGATGACTGCTCTCCATACTGCAAGGCTCTTACCGTATCCCTATCATTCATCATCATTTAGGATGCCTTGCTCAACTAGTGGATGAGGACGAAAAAATAAAAATAAAATAAAAGTTGCTGAAATCACTGTCAGTCCTAAAAGTAACGGGATGGATGTACAGTAGAGTCATGCATCTCACGCATTTCGATCCCACGATTACGCATCCCACGGTACTATCCAATGGCTACCTGAATTCTCATCCCACGAAAAACCACACGATTCCCACGGATGCAGAGCTAATGGAAGCTCTACAGGACGCCGAACTTGATGCCATGGACGATGATTTCACGGGCTTTAGGGGCCGATACTTAAGGCTATCCCTCAACATCATCATCATCATCATCATTGGCGGCGACGGTGGGGTAACGGAGAACGAGAGTGGGGCCACGGAGGGTGGTAACGAACATCCGCCTCCCGTCTATCACCACATCCATCACAATAATCACCTCATCAACTTTTCTAAGTTTTTTGTTTGTGTTTTACTTACCTTTCTTTTCATAGCAGCTTGAAAGCCTGTAAGCTTGTTTTTAAAGGCGTCCGTCCGACGCATGTAAAAAACAGCTGGTAAGGCGTCGCTTGTTCGTGTGTGGCTGTGTTATTGTTAAGTAGTGAAAAGTAGTGAAAAGTGGCTGACATCGCCACAAAGTTCTCTCCACGGCAATCGTCATCACAACTGAACCAGTTGACTTAGAGAGCTCTACTCAATGCCATTCTACAGGTACGAAACACATCTACGCTAGGGGATGTGCGGGAATGCGGAAGCTGTCAAAATAACAAAGATACGGTAGCCTAGGCGAGACGTTTTTTCGGCCAAATCCCCCAGGTTTTGGGGATATACCGGTATTATAGAATGCGTAGCCGAGGCTGGAGGGTTAAAGCAACTTACTTTGGATTATTGGCATGTAAAGTGATGGTCAATAGTCGCCCGACGATAGCCTCCAGTACTTTTGTAATTTTCCCCATTACTTTAACCCTTCAACTCCGGGTGGTAAAATAAATAATAATAATAAGCATGTTACTTATTTCTCATAAGCGCCAATTTTTCCGAAGAATTCACTAGCGCTCGAAAAGAGAAAGAAAAAAGAACAAAAATCAATGCATCAAAAGAAGGCTCATATACAACACACATTTAACAATCACAAGCAGTGGCAAAATAGCCTAAACTCTATAGCCATCTGTCATGACACCTCTCTCAAGATCATAGCTTCTCTCAAAGAGAAAAGTCTTAAGTTGTCTCTTGAAGCATTCAACAGAACTCAGTTGTCTCATGGACAGCGGCAACCTGTTATACAACCTCGGAGCCATGTAGGAGAATGACCTCTCAAAGAAAGAAGACTGCCGGAAAGCCCTTGGTTCATCAAGACGAAAAGGGTCATTGTCATGACGCACAACTACACCATGGTGTGCCGGTGGGCGCCTGAGCAGCTCCGCAAGGTACCTAGGCTCACCAAATTTGAGAACCTTAAAAGTCACCAAACACAACTTAAATTCTATTCTTGCTCTTACTGGCAGCCAGTGCAGTTCTATGTGAAGAGATGTAGTAGGAGTTCTAGGTGGAACACCAAAAATTAGTCTTGCGGCCCTGTTAAGAACAGACTGAACTTTCTTCAAAATATAATTTGGAAGACCCACCAACAGGGCATTGCAATAATCAACACGAGAGAAGACCAATGAGTGAACCAACGTCAGGAGGCAACGTCTGGTTATAAACGGCTTCACCAAATAGAGATTTCTGATGTGCAAGTAACAACTTTTAACTATCTGGTTTACATGCTCTTTGAAATCTAATCGGGAGTTCACATATACACCCAGATTTCGAACAGAGTTGGCCGGTCGCAGCTGAGATCCACCCACATTGATGGAGAGGGCACCTACCATATCATCAGCTCTTCTATTTCCTCGGATGATGAGAATATCAGTTTTACCATCATTTAGTTTAAGTTTTCTCGCTCTCATCCACTTCTTGATATCAGACATCAACAATTCCATCTTACTCCGTATATCAACTATATTTGTGATTCTCACATAAATCTGGGTGTCATCTGCATAAAAGTGAAAGGTGACATTATGTGCACGAAGCAGAAGAGACAAACTGCTAATATAAATTATAAATAGGATAGGACCCAAAACTGATCCCTGCGGAACACCATACTGCAGGGGTATCGAGTCCGAGACCACTTGATTTACCATCACACTCTGGGATCTACCTGACAAGTACGACCCAAGAAGCAAGAGAGCGGAGTCACGCACACCACAATCATAAAGATCACTCAATAACAACTCATGATCCACTGTGTCAAAAGCCGCAGAGAGATCAAGCAAGACCAATAGTGAGGCCACACCATTGCAAATGTTCTCAACTAGATCATTATGTACTCTAATCAATGCTGTTTCAGTTGAATGATGCTGTCGGTAAGCAGACTGAAAAATTGGGATAGTTTCATTCTGCTGAAGTAGTGGTTGTAATTGGTCAAGTATTGCACACTCTAATATCTTTGATATGAAGGACAGGTTGGAGACAGGACGATAGTTCAACATGTTCTCAACATCAAGTCCAGGTTTCTTTAGAGTAGGTCGGAGTAGTGCATGCTTTTCAGAATGTGGGAAGCTACCTTCAGAGAAGCACTTATTAATTATTTTGGAAATAAACTCAACTGTGTGATCATAGACTCTTGGTAGCTTGGAAACATTTATGGGATCCAACGGGCAAAATGTTTTATTGAGGTTTCTTATGTAGGACGAGATCATGTCCACCTCTACACGTGTGTACCATTATGTTTTGCCCCCAGGAACCCGGGTGGTACAACATTGTACCATTGCTTGAAAGCCTGTGAGCTTCGTGTGCGAGGCGTCAGTCCGACGCATGTAAACAACAGCCGGCTGGACCGACGCCCCGCATCTCCAGCCACAAGAAGGAGAGCGTCGCTTGTTCGTGTGTGCCTGTATGTTGTTGTTAAGTATCGAAAAGTAGTGTAAAGTGGCTGTTTTGGCCATAAAGTTATCTCCAATGAAATCATCATCACAAATCAAGCACTTGACTTAGAGAGCTCTACTTAACACCATTCTACAGGTAAATAACACAGCTACGCTTGGGGATGCGTGGGAATGCGGGAAGCAGTCAGCATAACAATGATACGGTAGCCTAGCCTAGACGTTTTTCGGCCAAAACACCCGGATTTCGGGGAATATTTATGTAATGCGTAGCCGGGGCGGGAGGGTTAATACTCTGCATCCCACGAATTCCGGTCCCACGGTAATATTTCGGTACCAATAAATCGTGGGATGCGAGATTCTACTGTAGTGTCCGGGCGCACGGCCGTCATGTTTACATAGGTCGATCGCCGCGGTTAAGTTCGCGTCTATTTTGACGGCGATATTTTTTGTTATTTGCCCCCTGCTGGCAACATATATGATGATGACAATATGTCATTGGGAGGGGGGGGGGGGGGGGGGGGTGACAACATATTATTGGGGATGGATGTAGATTCCGGGCGTACGGTCGTCATGTTTACATAGGGCGATCGCCGTGGTTAAGTTCGCGTCTATATTGACGGCGATTTTTTCGGTTATTTGCCCCCTGCTGGCAATATATATAAATGATGATGACAATATGTCATGGGGGGGGGGTGAGGGGGGCAAAGCCCCCCCTCAACATATTATTGTATCCAAAGGCAGTCAAAATAGATGGGAACACGATTGCAAGCGTCCGACACGGCTCCGCGTAGTGTAAACAAGGCTGGCGGTACGCCCGAACTCTACATTCTACCCTATTATTGTATCCAATAGCATTCAACATAGACGGGAACATCATCGCAAGTGTCCGACGCCGACGCCGCCATGTTTACATATGTCGATCGCCGTGGTTAAGTTCGCGTCTATTTTGACAGCTATTTTTTTCGGTTATTTGCCCCCTGCTGGCAATATATATGATGATGACAATATGTCATGGGGGAGGGGGGGGGGGGGTGAAGGGGGGGGCAAAGCCCCTCCTCAACATATTATTGTATCCAAAGGCAGTCAAAATAGACGGGAACATGATGGCAAGCATCCGCCGCCGCTCCGCGTAGTGTAAACAAGGCTGGTGGTATGCCCAAACTCTACATTCTACCCAAAGTAACCTCTACCAACTAATTTCCCATAGGCCTATTGGCGGTTCAAGTAAAATTTAGGTAATTATTCTATAATTTCACCTACTGTATATGAGCTAAACAAATTATTATTGTATTTAACAGGATGGTACGACGAGGTAAGTGATGTGGTATAGGTGGCAATATGCGGAAATGGATTATAAGGGCATTCCGCCCCCTCTGACCCCCTTACAAAAATTGGGATGGATGTTGAGTTCGGGCGTACGGTCGCCATGTTTACATAGGGCGATCGCCGCGGTTAACTTTTGATGGCGATTTTTTCGGTTATTTGCCCCCTGCTGGCAATATAGATGATGATGTCAATATGTCATGGGGGGGGGGGGGGGTTAGGGGGGACAAAGCCCCCCCCTCTACATATTAGTGTATCCAATGGCATTCAAAATAGACGGGAACATGATTGCAAAGGTCCGACGCCTCCCCCGCCGCCGCCATGTTTACATTTATCGATCGCCGTGGTTAACCCTCCAGCCCCGGCTATGTATTATATATATATTCCTCGAAACCCGGGTGTTTTGGCCGAAAAACGTCTAGGCTAGGCTACCGTATATTCGTTAATCAGACTGCTTCCCGCATTCCCGCGCATCCCCAAGCGTAGCTGTGTTATTTACCTGTAGAATGGCATTAAGTAGAGCTCTCTAAGTCAACTGGTTGAGCTGTGATGATGATTTCATTGGAGATAACTTTATGGCCAAAACAGCCACTTTACACCACTTTTCGATACTTAACCCGTGGAGCCCCGGCTAGTTTTGTAATGTTTGCGCACCAGAACCCGGCCGGTTTTCAAAAAATGGTTTTATTCCAGAAACAATAGCGAATGGGTTAGGAATGAAGGAAAAACCACGAAAAACCGCTCAAAAAGCTTAAAAAATGGTCCTACAGAGCTCCGAAAATGGATTTTACAAGAGTAAAAAATTGAAGGCAATTATCCCAAAAAAACAGGTTATTGCGCGCTCGCGCGCACGCACGTGGACTTTGAGAGTTTTCAACCATCGGCACGGTTGCGTGGGATACGTACACAGTTCCCATACAAATCTGAGCCCTCTTGAGTGGCTACACCTGAGGTTACGGTCGGCGCAATTAGGGTGACGCGCCAGGCGCGTCTCTGGGGCTGTGCGTTACATACATCGCCGACGCGTCAGGCGCGTCGCTGGGGCTATACGGGTTAACAACAACATACAGGCACACACGAACAAGCGACGCTCTCCTTCTTGTGGCTGGAGATGCGGGGCGTCGGTCCAGCCGGCTGTTGTTTACATGCGTCGGACCGACGCCTCGAACACGAAGCTCACAGGCTTTCAACCACTGGGCGTTCAAGAGGCCTTCCGGGTACCTGTTATATGCTTTTTTATGGGCGTTCAAGAGCCCTTCCGTGGTGAGAGGGTTAAGTTTGCGTCTATTTTGACGGCGATTTTTTTTCGGTAATTTGCCCCCTGCTGGCAATATATATGATGATGACAATATATCATGGGGGGGGGTGAGAGGGGGCAAAGCCCCTCCTCAACATATTATTGTATCCAAAGGCAGTCAAAATAGACGGGAACATGATGGCAAAGGTCCGACGCCACTACGCGTAGTGTAAACAAGGATGGCGGTACGCCCGCACACAACATTCTTGCCCGAAAATCTACGGTTACCGGTACTCACTCCACCCCAACTGGATTTCTACCGTTTTACCCAACCAGCGGGGGTGTGGGGGCGGCAGCCCCCACCCATAATACTAGTACTGTATAGGTTAGGTAAGGTTGTTAGGTTAGGCTAATGTCTCTCTGAAACATTGTAAAATCTGTGTCACATCTCTCGTCAGAGAGACGCAGAGTTAGAGGGGATATGATAGAGGTGTTCAAGTGGGTTAGTGGGATTAACAAAGGGGACATGAAAAATGTACTAAAGCTCAGTGATAGCGAAAAAACTCGAACAAATGGTTTCAAATTATAGTAGATAAATTTTGTTTCAGAAAAGATATAGGCAAATATTGGTTTGGTAACAGAGTTGTAGATAGGTGGAATAGGCTACCAAGTGCCATAGTGGGATAAAAAACAGTAGGGAGCTTTAAGATAAAATTAGATAGGCATATGGACGAGATGGGTTGGGTATGAGGGGGGGATCTGCCGGGTGTGGGCCAATCAGCGCTCTGCAGACCCCCGTAATCTTGTGTTGATCTCTGACCGTTTTGGTAAGGTCGGTACTCAAGGTATGAGTGTGTTGAGCCTATAATTAGGCCTTGTAATTAGGGTTGGGTGGGACAGAGATCTGCCTTGTATAAGCCGATCGGCTTTCTGCAGAATCCAATTTTCTTATGTTCTTATGTAGATTGATAGACTTTTGTCAGAGGGGGCGGAATGCCCTTATAATCCATTTCCGTATATTGCCACCTATACCATATCACTTACCTTGTCATACCTTCCTGTTAAATACAATAATAATTTGTTTAGCTCGTATAGGTGCAATTATAGAAATTTACCAAATTTAGGCTGCGGGAGACACTATATGTTGAGGGGAGGCTTTGCCTTTCCCCCCCCCCCCCAGACTTATTGTCATCCTAGTATTACTGTATCACACATCAAAACACCCTTACACAACTCTAAACTAGATAAAAACAATCGAAACAATATTTTTTGAAATTTAATTAGCCTACAAGATCTTTATATTGACCAAACAAATAGATAAGTACTGTATATCTCTTACGTGACCTAATATATATATTGTCCGTGGTTTTCGACGAGAATAAAGAAGCGCATTTGGTCCGAAAATCGGGAGTTTACCGCCTATTCCGATCATCGGTTTGTTGACATGACGCTCGCCGTTAGTTACGTTTGCTTTTTTTTTTTTTTTTTTTTTTTGCCCCCTGCTGACAATGACATGCCCCCCCCTTAACATATTTTGTATCCCACAGCAAAGGGTTATGTCCAAATAGTTATTTTTCGCGAGTGGAGGGGCGTGTTCTTAGATTGTTGTTTAACCCTTTCGCTGAGGGTGACGTTCTGAAACGAACTGGCAATTTACAGCAATTTCCAGGCTTTAAAAGCCTGTAAAAACTATAGAAATCGAGTGTCAGTGAGCGGGAGCGTGAGGGGCCCACCTCCGACCCTCAGAGCAGCCAGAGGCTCACTGAGGTAGACTGTGTCTCGTGCGGGTCTCTCACTGCCTCTCACAACAGTGTTGCCGAGCGAGCGAGTGCTAATAAATAGCGGGTTTCCCGCGTTTCTATAGCACCGCTGCGGGTGAACTAGGCCACCTACGAGGCCCGTTCTGTTCTCATTTTGAAGCTATTTTCGCCTAGTTTTCGGCAGAATACAATTCATTTAATGCAGATGCTTGATTTATCATTCAGGAGTGCCTGAATATGCCCTAAATAGCCCAAAACACACCGCAGAGAAAGGGTTAATGGGTAAATATGCGTTGGCAAGAATGTTTGTGCGGGCGTACCGCCACCCTTGTTTACACTACGCGTAGTGGCATCGGACCTTTGCCATCATGTTCCCGTCTATTTTGACTGCCTTTGGAATATGTTGAGGGGGGGCTTTGCCCTACCCCACCCCCTCACCCCCCCATGACATATTGTCATCATAATATATATTGCCAGCAGGGGGCAAATTACCGAAAAAATCGCCGTCAAAATAGATGGGGAAAATTAGGTTTTTGCCCACTACTGTTTAAATATATGAGGATTTCAATCATTCCTGGGTGGGGTGAGGGGGGGCTTGAACCCCCTCAACATATTTTGTATCCCAAAGCAAAGGGTTATGGACAAATGTAAACATGACGGGCCGACGGTGTTGGCGGTGGGGGAGGCGTCGGACCTTTGCAATCATGTTCCCGTCTATTTTGAATGCCATTGGATACAATATGTTGAGGGGGGGGCCCTATGACATATTGTCATCATCATATATATTGCCAGCAGGGGGCAAATAACCGAAAAAATCGCTGTCAAAATAGACGCGAACTTAACCGCGGCGATCGACGATCATCGACCTATGTAATCATGACGACCGTACGCCTATACAAGTACAGTATTAGTTTATGACCAACCAGTTACGGGCCCCATCGATGATTATCATTGTTTTATCACTTTCATGAACGATACTTTGTTGGTGTACATGTAATTACCGTCGCAAAATCACTATAAGTGAATTACGAGAAACTGCTAGATTGTTCACTCATAACACAGGGAACGTGAGCTGGGTTTAGACCGTCGCTAACCCATAAACAGGGAACGTGAGCTGGGTTTAGACCGTCGCGCACCCATAAACAGGGAACGTGAGCACGGTGAGCTGGGCTTAGACCGTCGCGGAGACAGGTTAGTTTTCGGGGTTCAATGTTATTTTAATACCACAAATTTTGTTGATATATTTGAAGATAAATATTGAATTTATATGCTCTAAAGATCATAAGAACATTTGTTTTAACCCTCGGCAAAACCTAATAAAAAAGTATAGTATGGTACTAACATTTATTTTTCGTAACAAGGCTGTCAATACGGTACTTCCAGTTATCGACAGCTCTAAAGATCATATGGAAATGTGTTAAACCCTCGGAAAAACCTAATATTAAAGTATGCTACTAAAATTTAATTTTCGTAACAAGGTTGTCAATACGGTACTTTCCCGTTATCAATGTACAATCAAAGCTGAACATTGCAGAGTAAACACCGTAGACTTCATCGACTTTTCTTTCACCTTCGTATAATTGACAGCCAATTGTTTTCGTTTTATTTACTAAGGGATTAGTACTCAACCAGCGGGGGTGTGGGGCCGGCAGCCCCACCCATAATACTAGGTTAGGTTAGGTAAGGTTGTTAGGTTAGGCTAATGTCTTTTCAAATCACTATCGGGGGGCGTGTCTCAACATCGATCGATAGGCCTAATAGGGAAAATAGGTTTGCCCGAGATTTCTAATTAATTACAAACACTATATATTGATGCAAATTAACAATTTTGTTTATAAAAAACACTCCGAAATTTTTTGGTATTAAAATACCGTAAAGTGGGGTAACTTCGGACATCGGCGATAATTTCTTACAGTTTCTTACAGTAGATCCTCTGGAAAAAGGCAAACTATGCCAGTGTATCCAGCTCAGTACCAGTACTTGCACTGCTGCGGTCGTTCACGGTGTTGGCGGCGGTGGTAGCAGACGCAACATTTTTACTATTCTGTATTTTTGTTTTATAATCAAACTTCAAATCTTGTCTTCCCCATGCTTTATCAAGATTACTTTCAAACTCCCTTAT
Organism: Paralithodes platypus; assembly: GCA_032716605.1. Classification (NCBI taxonomy): domain Eukaryota; kingdom Metazoa; phylum Arthropoda; class Malacostraca; order Decapoda; family Lithodidae; genus Paralithodes; species Paralithodes platypus. Next base: position 14,192,713 of record CM064564.1, on the reverse strand, counting down.
TGATTCGGAATCGACTACATACTGGGGCAGTGCGTTCCACTCATTTACCACTCTATCACAAAATGAGTTCTTTGCCTTCTCAAGCCTATTTCTTTCTTTGTAAATTTTCTTAGAGTGTCCTCTCGTTCTTGTTCCCTCCCGCATCAAGAAGATACCTTCACACACATCCTCATCGTACTTTCCAGACACTATCTTAAAAGTCTCTATCATATCCCCTCTCTTTCTCCTATATGCCAGTGTCGGAAGCCCCAGTGTCCTCAACCTCTGCTCATAGCCAGCGTTCTTCAACGTTGGTACCAGCTTGCTAGCTCTCCTCTACACTTTCTCCACTGCTTCTATATCCTTTACCATATATGGAGCCCACACCTGGTTCGCATATTCCAGGTGGGGCCTAACCAGCGCTGTATAGAGATTCCTGAAGATTTCTTCGTCAAGTGACACAAATGTCCTCCTTATCAGCCCTACAATTCTATTGGCTTTGTTTATCTTTTCCGCTAAATGTTCTGAGAAATTTAACTTATTGTCTATCACTACTCCTATATCCTTTTCTGCATTCACTTCCTCCATCGCTTCATACATACTGTATCCTGCCTTGTCTATCTTGCTGGTCCCAATCCGCATGTACTTGCATTTTTTTGGATGAAAAGGCATTAACCAATGCTCAGACCATCCCTTCATGCCCTCCACATCTCCTTGAAGCAAACCCATATCTTCCTTACTCCTCACTCTTCTATACAGCTTAGTGTCATCCGCATACAGGTATACCTCACTTCCATTAGTTATAACTTCAGGTAAGTCATTGATAAATATAACGAACAGCAGTGGTCCCAACACTGAGGTACCCCACTTGTAATTTCCCTCCACCCCGAGCCTATTCCATTCACCAGTACCCTCTGTCTCCGATCTTTCAGGAAGGCTTCTATCCATTTCACACATTTCTCCCCTATATTATAGCTTCTAACTTTCTCTATTAACCTTTTATGTGGGACCTTATCGAAGGCCTTCATAAAATCGCAATATACCACGTCTATTACATCACCATCTTCTAGAATTTGCATCCAATCATCTACCACCTTAATTAGCTGTAGTACCGTCGACCTCCCCGGCAAGAATCCGAACTGTCTCCCACTGAAAAGTTGGTTTGACTTCATATGATCCATTATTCCTTCTCTAATTACCGTTTCCATTAGTTTACACACAACACTTGTCAAACTGACTGGTCTATAATTCCCTGGGTCATTTCTCTTTCCCTTCTTAAATATAGCTGTTATGTTCGCCTCTCTCCAGTCCATCGGGATTTGTCCTGTATTAAACGATACCTCAAATAAAATTTTCAATGGCTCTACTAACATCTCACCTGCTTCCTTTATGATTCTTGGGTGTATCCCATCCGGTCCCGGTGACTTACTGCTGTTCATTTTTTCTATAGCCCTTCTTATTCTAGCATGGGAAAACTCTATTAGTTCTAGTGCCGGTGCCTGTTTGATGGGAATAGTAGGCACTGCATCATCCGACTCCACTGTTAGTACCCCCCCAAAGTATTTCCCCAGCACCTCTGCTTTCTCCTTATCAGTCTCCGCTCTACTCCCATCATTCAACCCCCCTACCAGCTCTGGGATCCCTACTCTTCTTGTTAACTTTTCCTGAATGTACTTCCAGAATATTTTTGGATTATCCTTCACATTTCTAGCTATATCTCTCTCCCTCTCCTTCATCCCCCTCCTTGTTTCCCACCTTATTTTATTGTTTATTTGTCTGTGTTCCAGATCCACTTCTTTAGCTTCTATACTAGACCCCCTGTTCTTTTTTAACAATTTTAATCTTTCCCACAATCGTTTCTTTCTTCTAATCAATATCCAAAGCTTTCTTTTCATTGGCAATTCTGGGTTCGTTCTTTTCCTCAATTTTGTTTTATCCTTATATTCCCTTACTGGTACACTTTTGGATACAGCATTCTCCAGTTTGACTCTAATTTTCCTCCACATAATAAGTAATTAGACATTGTCATTATATAATGGAAACGCTTTTTATTGTTTTTTTTTGTGGGGTCCGTTTAGAGAAATGGCAAAGGAAGAGCATGTAAAAGCCCTAGGGAACTGATATGAGTATATGTACACTAAAAAAATATTATATACTGTATATGACGAAAATATGTAAATTTTTTGCTACCCTGCCAAACTTCTATTACCCTGAAGATTTTTTTTTGTATGAATGATGTTGTGACTGATATAATTTTGTAGTAACATTACCAGAGACAACATCCACCAAAGGAAATTTGTTACACTTGTATAACGCTCTAGCTAGAACACTATAATTTAACCGATTGTGTTTTTTAAAAAAACATGCTAACTTAATTAAATTAAGGACATGGAACAAGACAATCGTTTGTTATTATTTGCCCTATGAAAATCATTCATAATACTTGTCCATCATTAACATAGTGGTAAAAGATCAAATAATAATTCTCAGAGTCCAAAAACCCATAAAAATATGATAATATGCTAACCGATTTATGTACAGTATTTCGGATAATTCTGGATATATAATATATATAAATTAGGAGGCATATATCTTGTCCAAATTTGTTTTTATCTGCCGAAAGAAACACCAACAAATACGTTATACCTATAAAAATGCTCAAATTCATAAAAGTGTAGCCTATATGCAGTGATAGTATACATACCTATATATTTTCACTAGGCCTAGTTAATTTTCGAGTTATTGATTAGACAGCATTGGTTATTTTTCCTGCTCAATATTTTCTAAGAGTGAGCTCAATGCCTAACGAGAACAGATCCAAACAGAATATATGTTAAAACATCGTATATATCCCCCTCCTATACTGATTATACAGGCCTAAAAGTATTGACTGTGCATTTTCCACTTAAACATCGGACAGGAATAAGCAGCAATAATAAAATATTCATATTTGTTAGTAGTCTTGACAAATCCAACGTACAAGGCTATTAACCTAATTGCAATGACGACTTGTCTATTTTGACTGCTATGTCGTCATTCCAACCGCGGTTACAAAGAAAACGTCTAGAGTCTACTCCTTATCTTGCTCTAGGAGACGTTGTACATTAACCAAAACTACCACCGAAGGTGAAAAAAGCATAGAAGAGAAGAAAAAGGGGTTTACCTTAGTTACCGTTTAAGGCCCATCCCGTGTTCCGTCATGTACAGATCCCTGTCGAACGTGCGCATGAGCGACCCTCTCTTGTCATCATTTTTTCACGCGCTCCATTGAATGAAGTCGCTTTTGTTGTGCTCCTTTAATTCACCCTGTTTCGGTTCGTTTCGGCTTATCTGGCCTTCTTTTTTGTTAGACAGATGTTACGTGATCTAGGGCACACGTAAATGGGCTCCTAAGTGTGTATAATGGAGACGCGTGTGGAAATAGCCTACCGAAGGTACGGGGGCGCCTGGCGTTCCTCGTATATGTTTTTCATTCTTTCTCTTTTCATATTCTTTTTTCTTGTTAGTCTGGGCATAGTTTAGCTTTTAGCTTAATTTAGCCTAGCTCATTTTCTCATTCAGGGATTGCTATGCCCCTATGAGTTTTCATTTTTTCATAGCCTAGGTGTACCGTTGGTAAACAATCTGAGATTTCGTTGGTGGCGGTGCTGTTTGTAGAGTTTGTGTCGGCCGCATTATTAGCGTTATTCCCGAGTCCCCCCTTTCGAGTCCTTCACTGTGTCTCAAGGGCCTGGGCGACAGGTGGTTCGTGATACTCCAGGGGTACCCCACGGGGGCCCCTCCTTCACACCACAGGGTTTTTCGCCCCTGACACATTCTCTGCTCATGGCTAGGCCACCCTTTTTCTCACCAGTTTCATTTACTGGTTTTTGTTTTCTCTTCCTGTTTCACCTCCATCCTTTCATAGTCTTTTGCCCAATCCAGGGGTACCCCACGGGGGCCCCTGTTTGTGCGAAACCACCCTCCCTGCCACTTCTCCTCATGGGCTTTGCTCTATCTCTGTGGGTTGGGTGGTTCCTGGGGGATGTGCCTCCTCTCCCCTGGTGTGTCTTCCTTGCCTCTCCCTTTACCGGTTGAGTCAGGATAAATTCAAGGAAGACACTGCTCAGCTTGATGGCCATCATTGCTTGGAGTTCATAAGGAGATGACGCATTTTTTGTGGCCTTTTTGGGTATTCCCTAGACGCTCCTCTCGCTTTTTTCGGCGCCGGACCATCTCGGCCGGTCCCGCAAATTTGCGGGAGCTCGATTCGGTCCTCTGGGACGTTTCGGCTCCCCGCAAATTTGCGGAGATCGCTGGGGGGGTCCCGCAAAATTGCGGGAGGGTGGTGTCGGTACGGTTATGCCTCCATTGGCCCGCAAATTTGCGGTAATAGTTGGCTTTCACTATTGACCTTTTTTATGTCATCTTGTTGCCTGATACTATTTGGTGTGTGCACTTTACTGGTGTTATAGGCCCTGCATGTAAGATGTTGAGTGGTGGTTAACACTTTCTCCATCTTTGCTGGTTCAGCTAGTGCTCTTCCACCTCGCCCGCCCTACTCACCTACCTCTGTGCTCCCGGTTTGGGGTGAGTACGGATCCCTGTTTGCATGTGTGTTCCTGTTTCCCCATGCTCCTTCCATGGTTCTTCTTGGACATTCTCTCCACTTACTCCTTCAACGTGCTGATTATGGTGTGTGTTCTTCCAGTGCAGGTAGGCTGCCTTGCTTTCGCCATGGTTGTAGCTCCCCGTGCTTGGTGAGCCACAAGTCCTGCTTGCGCCACTCGCACTGTGTGTCCTCTACGGCCTACCTCCCTGCTCTGTGTGGCCCGTGTCTGGCCCTGGTGGATGTGGTGCACCATAGCCCTGGTTCCTCGGCGGCGGCTGTGGCCTCTGTCGGTGTGGACGATGGTCTCCCGCCACATTAGGACTGTGGGCCACCGTTCCCCGGCCTTTGTTGCCGACCGGATCCGCTTCGCCCTGGGTATCCCTGACCCGACTGAAGGCCGTTCACCTGGCCCTCTCCCTGCTCGGGCCCTCTCCCTGCTCGGGCCCTCTCCCCTGGGTCCCGCAGCCGGTCGTCACATCGTCGGGGGGTTCCCCGGCTCCGTCCACGCTCTCGCTCGCCTCGTGTTCCGTCCTCTACTGCCCCTCGTCGTCCTCCTGATCGCCTTGACGACGCCCATCGCCCTCGTCATGGTTCTCGCCCTGAGGCCGGGGTTAGCGGCTCTGCCCCTGTGCGCCCTCCCCTGGCCTCTACGAATAGGGGCTCTACTCCCTTCCGCCCGCTTCCCCAGCCCAGACGACTTCCTCTTACGTTGTCCTCTCCGCGCGCGGTTGTTCATGCTGTAGCTGGCCCTCTGCTCCCTCCTCCTACACTGTCCAGGAGGGTCCGCCTGGATGTCGTTGCTTCTACTTCACCTGCTTCAGTGCCTATTCTTCCTTCACGGTCTCGTCCCACGGTGGAGGTCCCTCCCTCCTCCGCCTCGGTGTCGGGCCGCCCTGTTATCTCAGCCCCGGGGATCCTTGCTCTGTTTCCCCCCGCGGCTCCTTCTGGCCTCCTTTCACCCGGCCAGCCTTCCCACTCCCGTCGTCCTGCTCCTCCTCATTCTTCTCTTCCTGACCTTCACTTACCGTCTCGCCAGGGGGGTACCCCTCCTCTTGCCTCGGTGGGGTTTAGCGAGGTTTCGGGGTCCCCTTGCTCAGGAGCTGACGTGTCGCTGGAAGAGGGGGCTTGTGCTGTTTCCCCCTCGGCCGTTTGTGATCGGGGACGACTCCCTCACCGGCGACACAACCGTCGTCACTCGCCTTCCTTGGGCCGCGACGCTGCTGATTCGTGTCGTGGGTCTCGCTCCCGCACACGCTCGCCCCTGCGGGCCGACCAATCTTTGGGGGGGTCGCCTCTCTCGGATCGATTGTCGGCTATGCAGGGCTGGGTTGTGTCACGCATCGACGGGCGCTTGGAGTCGATGCAAGACTCCCTCTTCTCGCGCTTCTTGGCGGTGACACACCCTCAGCGCCTCACCCTACCTACCCCTGCTACGGTCCCCCTCCCTTCTGCAGGCCTACGCTCTGGTCAGACTTCGGCCGCCCTGACATCCTTCCGGCTGTTCAGTCCCTGGCTGTGTTGACGGGTCTGTCCTCCTATGGGACGGGTTTGTGCGACGCCGGTACGCCTGGCTTAGCCATCCTGCTCGGTCTCCCTCTCCCATTGGAGGCCTGGTTTGCTGAGGCCTTCGACTTCACCGACCGATCCGTCGACGGCTCTCCTTCCGTCCCTCCCCCGGAGTCATCACTGCTTTTGCCTCCTCTTGTGTCTGTCGGCGGGTTGGACGGCGCGTTCTGGTCCTGGATAAGCGCGCCCGTTCTTGAACTTTGTTCTATTGCTACCCCGTTCTTCTCTCACCCGGATCAGCCCTCTGTCGCCAAGGATTTTCCCTTGCGACAGAGGGTGACGGACTTATTGTCTTGTCTTTAGGTTCCCTCCGGACGTCTGTTCACCACCTGCGGCTTATCGAGGCGTCTGTGCCAGGCGATCTTCGCGAGGGTTTGGACCGCGTTCAGCGGATGCACCTTCGGCTCGCGGTGTCTTTGGTTCCCGAGCTGAAGGCGGTTTTGTGCGCGGCAACTCGGCAACGCCCGACGGTACGGTCCTCGTTCTGCCGGCCGGCCCCCTTGGATATTCGTCAGGGTTTGTTGTACTCTGCGCTATATACGTCGTTTTTTTTTTAGCAGGATGCTTGGGCATGCTACGCTTCTCTGTCGGCGGCCCCTGCTTCCGACACGCGACGACGCGCTGTGTCGTTGCGGACCCTGCTTACGACACGCACCGACGCGCTGTGTCGCGCGGCGGGGTCTTCTCAGTCCCGTCCTTTTGCCGGTCCTCTTTGGGGTCCTGCTGCAAGTGCTGCCGCCTTGCACGGGCGCAGGACTGGGACGTTGCAGGCAAGTGCGTCGGTTCCGCCTCGCACTTCTGTTCTTGCCCCCTTTCATCCCCGCCGTGTCGGGGCTGGCCGGCCTTCCACTTCCGGCCGCCCTTCGACGGGGTCAGCCCCGCGACGGCCATGGGTTGGGGTGGCCCGCCTGGCCCGCCCTTTTCGACGAGGTTGGGGGGGGGGGGGTAGAGGAGGTCAACGTGGCGCTCATGCCCGCACGGCCCGTACCAGGGGTACCTCCACGTCAACACAATGTGTAGGTTCTCTGGGTCGGCCTCCTTGTTCTCCTTCTCGCCTGGCCGACCGGGTCGCTCCCCTCCTCTCGGGTGCTCCCTCGGGTTGTTTTCGCCCTTGCGCCCCTCGGTGGCCGCGAGGGATGTTGGGGGCGGCGGGTTGCGCGGAGGGGTCTCACCTGGAGGTGGACGTCCAGACCCCCTCTCCGCTCTTGTCACCGACGCCGGCCCATCTCTTCAGGGGTGGCCCACGTGTTCACTTCCATGCCCGAGCTGGGTAGCGTCGAGGGAGTTGACCGCCGGTCACCCGGTTTTCCTCTCCCGTGTCTTTCTGGTACCGTAGACGAACTGCGACGCGATACGACCGGTGGTGGATCTGTCGGCCCTCAACGGGCACATCGTGCACACACGGTTCGGATGCTGCCGGTATCCCTGGTACGCCTGGCCCTGCGCCCTCTGTCGTGGGTAGTGTCGCTGGCCCTGCAGGATGCGTCTTGGCTAGTTCCTCTCCATCCTCGCTTCCAGCGATTCTTGGCCGTTCGGACTTCCGATCGTGTGTTCCTGTTCGACGGCCTTCCCTTCGGTCTCCACATCGCGCCGCGGATCTTCTCCGCACTGGTGGGGCGGGCTCTGGGTCCACTCCTCAGGAGCGGGCTCCAGATCCTGTTTTCCTTGGCCGATTGGTTGGTAGTTTCCGAAGCCCTAGGACTGTGCGTAGGCGACGCCCTCACAGTCGTTCGCCACGTCGCACGGTTAGGGTTCCCCTTCGATGTTCCCAAGTCATGCTTGACCCCGTCGCGTGTCGTGCCATGGGTCGGTCTCGCATGGGTTTTGTCCGGCGCTACGGTGACCCGGGGTCTGCCGGCCGCGGTACACCTTCGGTGGAAGGTCTTCGCCGTGTTGCACTCGGTCTCCCTCCCGGGGTGGCTCTGGGACTCGTTCGTGGGTTCGCTGCATTGGGCCGCTCTGCCCCTTCCCTTAGGAGCCTCTGGCTACGCCGCCTCCTCCTCATGGGCACCGCGGTGTTTCCGTTGCCCCTATGGATCGGCTCCTGCCGCTCCCGCGTACCGTTCGCAGACGCTTCGGTCGCTGGGTTGCTCGGGGCGCGCTCTCTGCGGCTGTGCCCTGGTCCGCCCCCCCGCTGACGGTCTGGGTAGTGTTACGGCTGGATCGGCAATACATATTCGGGATTCTTGATCGTAGGACAGAAATGGCTTAAGTGACAACGACACGCTCGATTCCAGTCCCAAATACTATATGCTCCAGACAACAAAAGCACCAACGCCCTACAGAGTTATCGTCTACGGTAACGAGGTACCTTAACTCGGCGAAAGTGTACAACAGGGGTAGGCTATGAGGCTAAACTCCCTCAGACATTTATAGGTTACGTTATTACTAAAGAAATGCAATACTCAAGAAACTACGTTAATATTAAGCCTCTAATAATGTAGAATAGAAGCAGGCTAAAGGTATGACAGTGAAATGCTAAATGACAAAATGTACACGCCTACTTGAAAGCGCGTGCACTACACTAACTGTCCCCTACTAACATGCACTAGCATGTAGCATACAAGATGTTCATGATCCAGTAGATACCTAATAATACACATGGGAGGAACATAAACAGTAGTCACTTATTATAATAATGAATCTATACTTGGAATAACTAAAAGGTTGCAGGCAACAGTACTGCGCCGGTAGCCTACTACCGCATAGGCTACTTCGCTTCTCTCACTCTGTCTCCCCTCCGAGTCCGTATGCGCCCTACGCAACAGAACTCCGGACACAGCAGCAAAACGACAGTGCAGTTAATTGATACATGAAAGTATTAATAGTGTTGTCTTGTGTGTGAGTAATGTGTATTGTAAAGTGTTATAGATATATACTTAAAGAGAGCTGCAATGCATAGTAAAATAAAGATATATCCCACTCATCATCCCCATGTGTTCTAGCTAGCAGGCCAAGTCACAGGAACAACGAGTCCCAGCACCGAAAGCGAGAACCCAGGAGAAGACTGTAGAGAACACAAGGACAGATAAATTACGTTACTCTACTATACCGGCACTACGAGCGAGCTGTAGTCTCGGGTGCTACACTCGCTCCTGGCTCGGTATGCAAATCAAGGCTAAGTCCTCGTCCCTCTACAGACAACTACTGGGCATGGTCGGGCTCTTACACATGGCACCAGTCTAGTCACAAATGGGATGATGAGCAGGGCATATAACTCGTGAACATGTAGAACGTTCACCAACTATCCTCATCAAGAAGATCGCTGTTCACATTAACCCCTTAAATCTAATACATGTAAATATATGCTTGTCCTAAGAGTAATACGAGAGGTGAGTGCTGAAACTCCTTTAGGACCTCAAGGGAAGGTTATGCATTTAAATAGAGAGAAGAATGAAATGAGAGTAATGTCGTCAGAGAGAAAGAGTGCAACCGTGAGAAGTGGGGAGAGAGAGCAAGGGATGTTAGAATCTCAAAGGTTCTAGGCAACCTAGTCCAGGAACACACAGCCAACCTCCAGGCAGTGTGCTGTACGACAACATGGGCCCAGCCCAGGCAGGCAACAATGGACTACTAACCCTATCGCGCCTAGCTATAAGGGCAAGGCTGCCAACCAGTCCATACGTCTGGCAACCACCCGGCCGGCAGCGCGGCGTGTTGCTACCCTCTTGCTCTGAAGCCCAACTCACTCTCTCTCTCTGAATTCCCATTATCCCATCTATCAACTTCTCTATTGATACTACATATTAAATGGAAGGTCTCGACATGGCTTAAAACAAAACCCACCACTGGTTAGCACATGACGAGACCTTTGCAGAGATACAAAGAACATAGTTATAAGTTGTCACACTCAATATACATAGCGGCTGACGGTAGCCAGATCACGGGCGGTACAGTGGAGTACCAAGGAGTACAATCAGGTTGCGTTGCCCAGCACTGGGGTGCGTCACAGTAGACACAGATACGTCGAGCGAGGTTGGGTGAGGTTCCCGATCGGACCTGGGACGTCCACTTCCCGGCAGATGGGTGGGTCTCCCTCCACTTCCCCGTCTATGCCCTCGGACTGTTGGTTCCTTTGTTCTTCCTGCGGGACCACGCGCTGGCCCTTCGGGGTAAGTCGGTGGCCTTCGGGTTGGACACTCAGACAGCTGTCCACTGTTTCCTAATGCGGGGGTCCTCCAGGTCGTTGACTCTATTGGGGGTCTCGGTGGAGTTGTTCTTCCTCGCGGACCGGCACCCCTTCTCCTTGCATGCCTCCTCCCTGCCCGGGCCTGCCACCCTGTGGGCGGCCGCCCTGTCGAGAGGGCAGGGCGTTCTTGTAGAATGGGCGATGCAACGGACTGTGTTCGCCGACCTCGCGGCTTCCTGAGGTGTTCCGGAGGTCGCCTTGTTCGCATCGGGGGTGCCGCGCCAGTTGCCTCTGGCCCTCTCCCTCCGGCCTCGCGCTCCGGGGGGGGTCCGGGCGCTTTCATGGTAGCCTGGTACAGGTGGCGGTCGGTATACATCTTTCCGCCACCAGACGCACTGTTGATGTGCCCAGTCCTCGCGAGGCTGCGGCTGGCTCCTCGCGCCTCTGTGGCCGGCACGGGCTTGGTACGCCCGGTTGCCGCGGTGGTGCCCGAGTCCGGTCCCTCTACCTGTCTCCGGCTTCCACTTGAGCTAGGTTGGGGACCTGCGGACCTCGTTGGCCTTCGCATCGTGCTTGTTCATGAGGCACGGTGGCTCCCGGTCCCCGGCCGGGCCCTGACTGACTTCCTGCAGCGTTCCTGGCCGTCTTCTCCTTGGGGGACTTACGGGTCCCGCTGGAGGTCTTTTCCTAGGTGGCTACAGGACACTCGCCTGCCAGTTGGCTCTCCTTCCCTCGTCCTACGCTCCTTGTTTCACCTCTTCCGTACACGTCGCTTTCAAGTCGACGCTATACGTACCCACTTGTCTGCCGTCCGGGGGGTCTTTGGGTCCGTCGCTGGGCTGGTCGTTCCGCCGCAGGAGCTGGATTCCTTCCTGCCGGCTGCCTTCCGGGATCGACCGCCTCCGCGCCAGGTCCCTCCACAGTGGGATCTGGGGCGGGCTCTGGTCCTTCTGGCTTCACCCACGTATACAAGGGCCGCTACGCCGGTTCCGTTGCTCGGGCGTCCACTCTTCCTTGTCGCTCTGGCCACTGGGGATCGGGTGTCTGCACTAGCGGCATTGTCACGGCCCCGGGACTGTGTGCGATTCTCCCCGTCCTTGCATGGCGTCTCGTTCGCCTCCTCCCCTCCTTTTGTTACCACGCATGGGAGGGAGGCCCCCGTTTTCCAGCCTTTCGCCGTCCAGGCTTTACGGCGTGGGCATCCTCGCCATGTGTTGTGCCCGGTGTCAGCCTTGCACTCCTCTGTTGCGTCTGTGGCGCCGCCTTCGGGTACTGCTGTGTGGGTGTCTCCTCGGACAGGTGGGAGGCTCTCGCAGGTGCGGATGGGCAGCCACGTTTGTCGGACCGTTCGTGCCCGTCACCCTGTTTGTAGGGGTTCTGCGCACAGTGTCAGATCCTTTGCTGCCTCCTTCCGGTTCCTGCCACGTCGATCCTTACCTGCCATCGCCTCAGCGGTTTTGTGGTCTTCCATCAATTCCTTCATCTCCTCCTACCTCTCCGTGTCCAGTGTTCGACCCCGTCGGCCGGTGATTGCTCTCGGGGGTCGTGTTTCCTGGTGCTCTGGTGAAGATCCCTGGTCTTCCCTCCTTGTCCCTCGTTCTTTTCCTTTGTTTTATTTGACAAAGGGGGGGGGGGGGTGTACGGGTTTGCAACACTGGATTGCAAGTTTGGGATTATGTATTGTTCCAGTACATAAGTGTTTTTGCCACATTGAAAATTGTGTTTTGTTCTTGTGTTCAGTGTTTTTGTTGGTTTTTGAAGAAAAGGGATTTTGGGTACAGTACCTTTTTGGTTTAAGACAAGTCTATGTTTTTGCATTACTATGAATGACGGGCATGTGTTAAAACTGTTCTTTTTAGCTACTCCTCAGTTTTTCACTCTTTTATTAAACTCTCTTGTTTAAATTGTGTCTTTGTCATTCATAATTTTGTTTTATGCATTGTTTTTTTTTGGTAGGTTGGGCTTGGATGTCCTCCTCCTATTTGTTATGCAGCCTTGACGTTGGATTTGCCAAGACTACTAACAAATTGGGAGGTTTGACGTACCTCCCAACCTACCAAATAGGAAAACCTACTATTTGGTAGTAGTCTTGGAAAATCCAACGTACATAATACCCTCCCTCACGCCGGACCCCTGCCCATCCGCGTTCTTCTGCTGACGTGAGATGTGATGACAAGAGAGGGTCGCTCATGCGCACGTTCGACAGGGATCTGCACATGACGGAACACGGGATGGGCCTTAAGCGGTAACTAAGGTAAACCCCTTTTTCTTCTCTTCTATGCTTTTTTCACCTTCGGTGGTAGTTTTGGTTAATGTACAACGTCTCCTAGAGCAAGATAAGGAGTAGACTCTAGACGTTTTCTTTTTAACCGCAGTTGGAATGACGACATAGCAGTCAAAATAGACAAGTCGTCATTGCAATTAGGTTAATAGCCTTGTACGTTGGATTTTCCAAGACTACTACCAAATAGTAGGTTTTCCTATTTGGTAGGTTGGGAGGTACGTCAAACCTCCCAATAAAATAGTAGGAGCCGAAAAATGAATGAAATAAGGCCACGAGAGTACGTCCGAAGTTCTCCTCCGTTTCTCCGGAGTTATCCCAGCTTTCTTGGCAATCATTTTCCATAAGAAATCACCTATGTCCGAAGTTATCCATACATGTCCGAAGTTTTCAACTTTTCAAGCAAACTTCGGACATCATTTAGGATAAGGATAGCTCTCTTATTATGGGGGATAATTTTAGGAGGCTTCCTGGATTACGGCGCACTATCACCATACATCACTTGACCTAGTTAAATCTCTATAGCCTAATGTGTTTACACTCAGAAATTGTTAAAAAACCTCGAAAAATGTCCGAAGTTACCCCATTTTACGGAAACATTTTTCCATTTTCGGTTAGGTTAGGTTAGGCTAATGTTGAAAATACTAAAATGCGACGGTCCTCGGTATTAAACAACACTGTATAACAAAGAAAAAATTAAAAACAACAACAAATTACCTGAAAAACTCGTAAATGGTTGGTTATAAACTTTTACCCCCGTACACTACATCCATCCCCAATTTTTTAGCAATTTAATTACATAAACTTTATATTGACCAGTATAACACCTTAAAACACACTAATCAACTAAGGAACTGATGTCTGATGATAAAAAGGATTATAATAGCCTACTAAAATGCATAGGCCTATTGACCAAAACCACATTAAAAACTTTATTAGGCCTAGGTTAGGCCTAAATTGTTTCAGTTATATTCAACGACACTAGTGCAGCGTTATGATTAACAATTTATTAGGGAAAATAGGCACCAATAGATTCGCCATATTTTTCTCCATATACAGTAGTACGCATGGAGGATTTTCGTTATCAACAAATTGAAAAATACCCACTTCACAGACAAATACACCAAAAATCTAAGTCAAAGCGGGGGTGTGGGGGCGGCAGCCCCCACCTTTAATACTAGGATAGGTTACGTAAGGTTGTTAGGTTAGGCTAATGTCCTTTCAAAGGGGTATAGCCTAGGCTAGTAAACACTAGGATAGCCTATACCCAGTCAGAGTTAAGAAAAAGAAGAAGTGTCCTGCAGTAGTCTCCTTGAATGCTACCATTGTTTCTATTACTAGTATCAGACCAGAAAAGAGTGTACAGTAGGTTGTTGATGGATGTGTGGAAACCTTAATTAAATCTTGAATAAATATGTGGTGATAGCCTAGGCCTAGGCTACCTGGCAAAAAAAAAAAAAAAATTTGGATTGGGCCTGAGTAGCCTATAGGCTAGGCAGCGACTATATAGATAGTCAGTGGCTCGCTGATGTAGTGACTAGCGTCATGGACTTCCACCCAGAAGGCCCAGGATCGCGCCCACGCTCAGCGCATTAAAGATTTTTCACAAGCACTGAGTCATTACTGTCCCTCATGAGCAAGGGGATGGGATCATGGACATGGGGTAGTAGTACAGGACCCCATGGAAATAGGCCTATGCCTAATCGGCTTTATTGGGCTATCCTTAGCTGGCTTAGCAAAGTTAGCATACGCTAGCTTTAACCCATCAGACCCGGCTATGTATTCCATAGCGAAACCCGGGAGTTTTGGCCGAAAAACGTCTACGCCTAGGCTACCGTATCTTTGTTATTTTAACTGCTTCCGCATTCCTGCGCATCCCCAAGCGTAGATGTGTTTCGTACCTGTAGAATGGCGTTAAGTAGAGCTTTCTAAGTTAACTGGTTCAGTTGTGATGACGATTTCCGTGGAGATAACTTTGTGGCAAAATCAGCCACTTTACACTACTTTTGACTACTTAACAATAACATACTGTACAGGCACACATGAACAAGCGACGCTCTCCTTCTTGTGGTCGGAGATGCGCGGCGTCGGTCCAGCCGTTTTTTTTTTACATGCGTCGGACGGACGCCTCGCACACTAAGCTTACAGGCTTTCAAGCTGCCGGAGCCTCGGCTCCCTTCCGGGTTCCGCGGGGGTGTTTTTTATGGATGCCACAGAGGCTCAGAGCCCAACCGGGTCTGGAGGGTTAAGAACTATTATTATTATTATTATTAGGCTATTATTGACCTGTCAAGTGCACGCCCCTTTAGTAAAATTGGGAAGGATGTAGTTTCCAGGTGTACGGTTGTCATGTTGTACTTACTCTAGTTGTACTTACTCTAGTTTAGGGATGTACCGATACCCAAATTTTGACCGATACCGATACCGATACCACAAAATTATACCGATACCGATACCGATACCTGTGCACCAGGCTTTAAGGCTTATAAGTAACAAAGAATGGACTGCACTACTAGGCTACACATTATGTACGGTACTTAACCCTTAAAGAGCGGCGCTTGACTTCAGTCGTGCACCAATTTGCAGCAAGTTAGGAGCATTATTAAGGCTTTTAAAGGGTTAAAATCGAGTGCAAATGGCCGGGAGCGCAGCAGGCCACACGTCCGACACCCAGGGCTTACCGCCACCCACTGACTCACGCTCCCTCTGTTCTCGAGAGGACGGCAGTGTTACCATTAGTGAGCGTAGTGGGAAAAAATATGCCGCTATACGCTAAACTCCCATGTTGGTGGCACCACTGCATGAGAACCACGAGTGCTACGTAGCTTGTTCTGGTCTCATTTTGAAGCTTTTAGCGCCTAGTTTTTTGCTGAATACATTTCTTTTCATGCAGATACTTGATTGATCATTCAGGAGGGCCTGAATATGCCCAAAATAGCCCAAAACACCCCGCTAGACAAGGGTTAATGTAATTGTTATCAGATATGTACCAAGATTCCAACAAATATATATTTTTCATAATTATAAAACAACCAATCACTGCTGAACCAAGCAACCTTCACTCCTTCAGTGAGTGATATGTGACATAGCAAATTACTTCTAGGTATCGGTAGAAAATCAGCCGATACCGATACCAATACTCTAAAAAAGGGCCGATACCGATACATCGGTACATCCCTACTCTAGTTGTATTGCGGGAGTGAGCATGCTCGTTATTTCCCGCCTCCTATATGTGTAGGTGTTATATGTATCGTTGGAATGGCTGTGGATGTGTGTGTAGTCTGTATTTTTAGCCAATTGGCGACATCGGAAACGAAGGCTTAGGGTGGATCTGTATGGTACCATTCTCACTATAGACGGTACCGTCTCACCCGAAGGCTTAGGTAGCCATCAGCTTAGGTGAACCATATGATACCCATCTCGCCTTGTACCATTTTTGCCAACCCCAGATGGGACGTCACAACGTCGTCCACTTATTCCAGGTACCTATTTACAGCTAGGTGAACTGAGGCTAACACATGAAAGGAGACAAGCCCAATTTGTCTCCGCCCGGCCGGGGATTGAACCCCCGGCCCCTCGTGTGTGAGACGAGAGCTCTACCACTAGGCTACGGGCTGTGCGCTCGCACTTACATTCCCGTCTATTTCGACGCTATATTTTCTGCTATTTGCCCCCTGTCATTACTGCATGAATACTAGGTTAGGTTAGGTTAGGTTGTTTGGTTAGGCTAATGTATTTTTGGTAAAAATTGAAGACAACCCGGACAGGTGGGATCTCATTTCTAATGGTAGTTTTGGGTTCCTATCATGTTATGCTTCATTGCTATATAGGCTAGCCTACTTTTTATCCACCGGAATTATTTTTTTCTTGGCTTTAGGCTAGGCCTAATTTTTTTGTTTAGCATTAGCCTAACCTAACCAAAAAACCTAACCTAACCTAATAGCCCCCAAATACATTTAGGTTAGGTTAGGTTAGGTTTTTTGGTTAGGTTAATGCTAAAAATGATAAATCTACAGTTACCATATACTACCCCTATTTTGTCGCTATTCTGTTGGTACTAATGGGTTAATATTATTAGTAGTAGACTTAGTATGGTTTGATGATGCGCGGAAATGTATATTTGACTTGAAATAGCTACATTGAAGTATTACAAACCTTCACGAACCCATAAACAGGGAACGTGAGCTGGGTTTAGACCGTCGCGAACCCATAATACTTTGGGGGGGTACTAACAGTGGAGTCGGAGGATGCAGTGCCTACTATTCCCATCAAACAGGCACCGGCACTAGAACTACAGTAATAGAGTTTTCCCATGCTAGAATAAGAAGGGCTATAGAAAAAATGAACAGAAGTAAGTCACCGGGACCGGATGGGATACACCCAAGAATCATAAAGGAAGGAGGGGAGATGTTAGTAGAGCCATTGAAAATGTTACTTGAGGTATCGTTTAATACAGGACAAATCCCGATGGACTGGAGAGAGGCGAACATAACAGCTATATTTAAGAAGGGAAAGAGAAATGACCCAGGGAATTATAGACCAGTCAGTTTGACAAGTGTTGTGTGTAAACTAATGGAAACGGTAATTAGAGAAGGAATAATGGATCATATGAAGTCAAACCAACTTTTCAGTGGGAGACAGTTCGGATTCTTGCCGGGGAGGTCGACGGTACTACAGCTAATTAAGGTGGTAGATGATTGGATGCAAATTCTAGAAGATGGTGATGTAATAGACGTGGTATATTGCAATTTTATGAAGGCCTTCGATAAGGTCCCACATAAAAGGTTAATAGAGAAAGTTAGAAGCTATAATATAGGGGAGAAATGTGTGAAATGGATAGAAGCCTTCCTGAAAGATCGGAGACAGAGGGTACTGGTGAATGGAATAGGCTCGGGGTGGAGGGAAATTACAAGTGGGGTACCTCAGGGATCTGTGTTGGGACCACTGCTGTTCGTTATATTTATCAACGACTTGCCTGAAGTTATAACTAATGGAAGTGAGGTATACCTGTATACCTGTATGCGGATGACACTAAGCTGTATAGAAGAGTGAGGAGTAAGGAAGATATGGGTTTGCTTCAAGGAGATGTGGAGGGCATGAAGGGATGGTCTGAGCATTGTTTTTTTTTGTTTTTTTTTTTTTTTTTTTTTCCCAACTTACTTCCTCTCGGGCATAGGCTGAGAGCCTTAACATTCACCGCTTTACAATGAACAGTGAAGCCCGTGAGGTCTTGTTCCAGTCTAGGGAGTGAGACATGTGAAGCACGTAGAGTACAACGAGCACCTGCCATCTTGCCTTCACATGAGGCACGGTGCTCACTCATGGCCCGAAACGACCCCATCTCTGAAGCCACCTCGTTCCCGTGCTTCACTGTCTCACCCCATACACTCGGACTCTCACACTTACACACACACAACGCCACCTGTTGAGCAGATAACTCTGCCTTTTCATCCAAAAAAATGCAAGTACATGCGGATTGGGACCAGCAAGATAGACAAGGTAGTTAGGTAGGATACAGTATGTATGAAGCGATGGAGGAAGTGAATGCAGAAAAGGATATAGGAGTAGTGATAGACAATAAGTTAAATTTCTCAGAACATTTAGCGGAAAAGATAAACAAAGCCAATAGAATTGTAGGGCTGATAAGGAGGACATTTGTGTCACTTGACGAAGAAATCTTCAGGAATCTCTATACAGCGCTGGTTAGGCCGCACCTGGAATATGCGAACCAGGTGTGGGCTCCATATATGGTAAAGGATATAGAAGCAGTGGAGAAAGTGCAGAGGAGAGCTAGCAAGCTGGTACCAACGTTGAAGAACGCGGGCTATGAGCAGAGGTTGAGGACACTGGGGCTTCCGACACTGGCATATAGGAGAAAGAGAGGGGATATGATAGAGACTTTTAAGATAGTGTCAGGAAAGTACGATGAGGATGTGTGTGAAGGTATCTTCTTGATGCGGGAGGGAACAAGAACGAGAGGACACTCTAAGAAAATTTACAAAGAAAGAAATAGGCTTGAGAAGGCAAAGAACTCATTTTGTGATAGTGGTAAATGAGTGGAACGCACTGCCCCAGTATGTAGTCGATTCCGAATCAATAAGGGAGTTTGAAAGTAATCTTGATAAAGTATGGGGAAGACAAGATTTGAAGTTTGATTATAAAACAAAAATACAGAATAGTAAAAATGTTGCGTCTGCTACCGCCGCCGCCAACACCGTGAACGACCGCAGCAGTGCAAGTACTGGTACTGAGCTGGATACACAGGCATAGTTTGCCTTTTTCCAGAGGATCTACTGTAAGAAACTGTAAGAATAAACAGGGAACGTGAGCTGGGTTTAGACCGTCAGCGAGACAGGTTAATTAGTTTTCGGTTAGGTTAGGTTAGGTTAGGCTAATATTAAAAATACTAAAATGCGACGGTCCTCGGTATTAAACAACACTGTATAATCAAATAAAAAATAAAAACAAAAACAAATTACCTGAAAAACTGTTCTGGTTGGTGATAAATTTGTATCAAAATATGTTTTTTTCCAGTTTCTGCGTCTGCTGAACTATCCAAAAACATGGGTTTAATGTTATTTTAAATTTTGTTGATATATTTGAAGATAAATAATGAATCTATATGCTCTAAAGATCATAAGAAAATTTGTTTTAACCCTCGGCAAAACCTAATAAAAAAGTATGGTACTAAAATGTCTTTTTCGTAACAAGGTTGTCAATACGGTACTTTCAGTCATCGATAGCTCTAAAGATCATATGAAAATGTGTTAAACCCTCGGAAAAACCTAATTTAAAAGTATGGTACTAAAATTTAATTTTCGTAACAAGGTTGTCAATACGGTACTTTCCCGTTATCAATGTACAATCAAGCTGAAGATTGCAGAGTAAACACCATAGACTTCATAGACTTTTCTTTCACCTTCGTATAATCGACAGCCAATTTTTTGTATTTTTGTATTAAGGGATTAGTACTCAACCAGCGGGGGTGTGGGGGCGGCAGCCCCCACCCATAATACTAGGTTAGGTTAGGTAAGGTTGTTAGGTTAGGCTAATGTATTTTCAAATCACTATCGGGGAGCGAGCGTGTCTCAACATCGATCGATAGGCCTAATGGGGAAAATAGGTTTTCCCGAGATTTCTAATTAATTACAAACGCTATATATTGATGCAAATGCCCAATTTTGTTTATAAAAAACACTCGGAAAATTTGTGGTATTAAAATAACATTTTTCCAAAACATGCTAAAAGGCGTGTTTTGAAGGGTGGAGGTGGTGGGGGGTAGTGGGGGAGAGGTAGTATAACTGTAGATTTAGGCTACCCTTAAAAAAAAAAAAAAAAAAAAAAAAAAAAAAAAAAAAAAAAAAAAAAAAAAAAAAAAAGGCTAGCCTAGCCTAAAGCCAAGAAAAAAAAAATCCGGTGGATAAAAAGTAGCCTAGGCTATACTGTATAGCAATGAAGCATAACATGATAGGAACCCAAAACTACCATTAGAAATGAGATCCCAGCTGTCCGGGTTGTCTTCAATTTTTACCGTATTTTTATATCCAAAGGCATCCGCATAGTGTAAACAAGGTGGGCGGTACACCCGGTAACTACATTCTTGCCGTAAAATTCTAGGCTAGGGCTACCAATATTTATAATAAGGCACCGAGCCTTTTCCCTATAGCCTAATTATCGTAGCCCTAACAGATTCCAAAAATAAAAACCCTAGGAGTTTAGGGACATTAAAATGTATTTTTTCCGTAGACTAGGCCTAGGGCCTAGCCTACTCCCCTGAGGCAGAAGCACTTCAAGGTAAATTCATGCCATTGCAAATACATTTTTACCTAATGTGGTGCGACTCGTACATAGCCTATTGTCCCAAAAAATGTAGGGTAGCCTAAGGCTCAAGTCTAAAGAATTAAGCTTATTATCTTCATAAGTTAATTTAATAACCTTCACAGTAGCCTAGGCCTAATACTTCTGCATTCACAGTAGCCTAATACTTCTGGATAAGCCAAGGGCTAGGCTTTAAATCAAATCACAAATTAGGCTAGCCTAGGCTATGCTGATTTGTATTAACTTTCAAGATAGGCCTAGCTTAGGCTATTTGCGAATGGAAACGCGCAGTTGCATACCATCTTATATTGTAGGGCAGGGTTTCTCCACACAAATGGATGGACCAACCACAATATTACTAGGTTCAGTTGATGGTAGGAAAGACCTTTACTAGGTAATATTTGTGGCACACTCGTAACTCGTTCACTTTCAGCTGACAGGTTATTCTTCTTGTTGTTGTTGTTAAATCTTAAATGTGCAGTTTGCAGTGTCGACTCGACTGTCGAGTCACATCTGCAGGAGTAGGCCTATATATAGTAAACTAATAATGTACGTAAACTTAACACAACTAAAATAATAAGTAATTATACAATGCTAGGCATAATAATATTGAATAATATAATATTGAATCAAAATAATATTGTAAATAGGAATCCATAAATGGCAACTCCCTCATAGTTGTAGACATAAAAAGCTGCGTTTTTCGTTACCACCACTGATTAGCCATTGGGCTTTTGGCAGAAAATGCCTAAAATTATCAGTGATATCCGAGACATGTTTACTGTTATGCCCGGTCCAAATTGGAACGCGAGATATTCTTTGTATAATGAGCAGCTCTCTAACTGGATAGGTATACCTTAAACTTTAAATAAAGAGACAACACGGCAGGATAGTAAGCACACAGGTAACAAGTTAACATGGGTTTTATTCAGTTTAACACCTGGTTCATGGAGGAGCAAGACATATATTTTATACCTGTAACCTGGAGATCATCAACAACAATAAGAATAATTAAGACATACAATACTCAGGTTATCAAGTAAGCAATAGGAGTCGGACAATGGGTCCGGACTCAAGGTAATAATAATACTCCTAGGATACAATTATAAGGTATCCAAAATGGTGGAGGTACACCTACCCAAATAGATCTCAGAGAGGATCTCAACAAAAGACAAGAGTGCAGTAATGGCAAATGCCGTCTGGATCATGCAATGATGTCCCCGGCATATAGTGACGTTAACTGACTCTAAAGCAATAATGGCCAAGTGGTCATCAACAATAAAGTGGGCTCGGAAAGGCTCACAAATGATATTAATACTATAGGTGTGCTAGATCTCACCTGGCAAAGATTAATCCTTAACTCTAATTGTGTACTAGCAAGGTGCTGAAGGCTGAGGCAACAATCGTCGGGAGCTGAGATAGAGTGAAATCTATTCGAGTTATGAACCTGACAGAATGTTAAATGAATTAGGCTAGAAGTTATACAAGGACTAGATTACGTGCAAATATGTTTGTGTTTGATGCTATGACTAGTCTTATATAAGCACGCCCCCTCTGTCGGGCTATGGGAGACCAATAACCCGGGAAGGTGCATATATAAGGATCCCCTGATAGGTATGTATAATGGGTCCCGGCAAGTGGGCCAATTAACGTCAATTTAAGTAGGGAGAAGAAAGACCTCTTGCAAGACGTAATGTTAATGAGAACCCCTGAAGATAACTTCTACCACAACCCTGAGTCAACTCTATACCCCTAAACGGTACAAAAGCACTTAAAGGAGAGCTGTAGTGAAGAGGAGGGCCCGTAGATCGAGGGAGGATCCAGTAGTCCGGAGGGTGGCTGGGCGTGATGACTCCGGAAGTTGGTCCAGGGGGGGGGGTGGCGGCTGGGCGTGATGACTCCAGCTACTGGTCCAGGGTGAGTCACAAGATGATTCCTTAGACCTTGGCGCCTACCACGGGACAACCGGGTTCCTCTTGCACTCCCACAGTGCAGTGATCCCTAAAGGATATGCTGGAGTTCTGCTACAAGGTTTGGGGGGTTAGGGTGACTAGCATAATGATCTACCTAGAGTGGCAAGCAGTCTAGATAGTGACATTATAGGTTGTCTAAGGGGGGTCAAGGTAAGTGTTTTCCTTCCTTGCTAGTTCGTGGAACTATCAGAACCATGTAGCAAAAAGAGAATCCAGAAAGGGGAGCCCAAAGTGGGTTGCCCAAAATTAGTCCTCTTCCCGATGGGGGGAACCCGATCTGGTAGATCTCAAGTTACTACACTATCCTCATAATCCCTTGAACAAAACAAGGTAGGAATCCTTTGGTACTTGGTTTGTGCACCGCATCGAAGGCCAGAAAGGGGAAGCCCAAAGTGGGTTGCCCAAGCTAGTCCTCTTCCTGATGGGGGGAACCCGACCTGGTAGATCTTCGATCACAGCACACAACTGACAAGTTGAACACCAGCTATCTCTGGCTGTTCTTACTGAAATGCTGGGTGTGAAGGGAATTTCATGGTCTCCTGAAATTTCCCCAGGCTACCTTTAGGATCAACTTTTCCTGGTACCTGGCGCGGGGTACGAACCTCTGAAGGGAATTTAACCCCCCTAAAAACCCACAGATTTTGAGATGCCTTGGGTGGGGTTCGAACCCTGGTTAGTGACCCAACCATCACCACCAGGCCCGCGCGCTAACCCACTGTACTACCACGGACGTACTAAAAGTATAGCAACCTTAGTCCGATTTTTAAGAACCAGGTGATAGTCTCGTGGTGTTATCACGTGATGAGTTTATTGGACTTACCATCTCCGACTATTTTACGCTATACCTGACGTCAACTCGGGTTAGTATTATTGTGGGTGCGGGACATTTTCGAGGGCATTACATTACATCCTTCTTTAACTGGGCTAGTCCCTAGCCTATTTTAAGGTCGTAAGGTATCGTAGCTGTATTACCTCAGCAATCTCAATATTGTTGGTATAGGGTTCGCGTGACGGGTGCTCCACGTAGCTACCTGGTCACGTTCCCTAGCTGCCACCAATGAAATGCTGGGTGTGAATTGTGGGAGGGTGGAAAGGAGCTACTGACGAAAAACTGTCACAAGGGGGATTGGGGGGGTGGTGGAATAGCTGGGCATTTCTGGGGGCATGGTGGGAACATGGTTGTGTCCCTCGGTCGGCACGCGTGAGGGGGGGATTAACAGCGCGTGCGGGCGGTTCAGAAGGGTGCGAGGTGAGCGAGTTAGAAAACGGGATTTGCTGGGGGAACTGCGGAGGGTTGGTGGGGAAAAAGTTAGGTGTAGAACATGGGTTATTGGTGTAGGACTGGTGTATTGATTTGGGGTTGTTAACATTTCTGGGGGCATGGGGGAAACATTGTTGGGTACATCGGTCGGCATTTTCTCTGGAAACATGTGTACATAAACATTGGATAGAATTAGGGTTACATATATCAGAGTCTGTCCTGAAAACATGGGAGGATTTATTCTGGACAGAGTTACGAGAATTGAGGGGATTACCGAGGGGGAGTTGCTTGGACTTGTCTTCTTTCGTTTGTTGAGGCATTTTTTTACTGAATTGAGTGAGGTTTTGAGAGATCTCGGGGCAAGGGGAGGTTTTAGGAGTCACCTTAGTGCTAGCTGCAACTTGGTAACCCTGAATCAGGTTTTGTTGAGGGGGAGGTTGTTTTTTCTTTTTGGGAATGGGTTTCTGCGTGATTGGTTTGTCAGAGGCTTTGGGCTGGAGTTTTTTTTTAATGAGATCAGCCTTTGGCCGCAGTCAATCTGGGCCTCTAGTTTTTGAAGGAGGTCAAGTCCAAGGAAACCATCATAATGTTTACAGTTGGAGGAAAATACTGTAAATGTGTGATAACAACGAGCATGGGGGCCAGGAGTGGTTACTGATAGGGGTAAAGTGTCTCCTAGGAGATTTAAGTAAGTATCAGCAGCTGAGATGAGTTCTGTTTTGGTGTTTAACAAAGGGCCAAATCGTCGGGGATGTTTTTCATAGTAAGATTTGAACAAACATGACTTGGCAGCTCCCGTGTCGATTAGCAAGCGGACAGGAATGTCCTTGATTTTGGCCATGTAATAAATGGGGGCAGTGCGACTAGTTATGGCGTCCCCCGCCGAGCCCATCGTGGGCGGGGGATACTTTAAAAATCCTGGGGGTCGGTATCTACCTCTTCCAGGATTTCCTCGGTATCGTCTGAGGTCATGGTATGGGGGGCAATTTCTTCCTCTTGTCCCCACTCCTCTTCATTTACAGAAATGCGAGGAGTAGAGGGGCGAGGTTTGGCAGAGTCACGAATTTGGTGGAGGGCACACTGAGCATTACAGGCAGGGAAATCATAGGGGTTGATAATGACTAAGGTAGGGTTTTTACTTTGGTAGGTGTTGTAGTTGCTGTTCCGGTTGAAGCTTCTGCGTGGCTGGGACGGTTGGAACCGGGGTCTACTGGGTTGGGGCTTGCCGGAAGGGTAGGTGGGTCTGTTGTTGAAAGATGAGGCTTGGTAGGCATTGTTGGGGTTTTGGTGGTTGGTTTGCTGCGGGTGCGTGGGAAACCTCTTGATTGCAGCGATTTGGGTGGGCGCTTCTGTGCGCACGGCCAAAATACGTCGGATCGTGATGAGGTCTTTTTTATATCCGACGAAATCGTGCACCCGGAAATGTTTTTTTACTGCTGAGGGCAATATCGACACAAGGTTGACCAGAATTTGCTGTTCTTGTTGGATTTTGGTCAACGTGGGGAAAGAATTTTTTATGTGTTGGGCAAGCTTACTCACTGTGGTATCTAGATCGCCTTCGAATTTCGTGTCTAAGATATGGGTGTGGGCCACGAAAACGCCCAACGAAGGTTTAATGGCTTCTATCACTATTGTGCGAAAATCGTTCCAGGTGAGGTCAGAGTGCACTTGATGGGCCACCAGGGAAACGGCTTTTCCCAGGTGTGGTAATGTTACGGCTATTTTGTGTGCGTCCGTGGTATAAGTAACGTCAAGTAAGAGTTTCACTACGTCCATGAATACTTCGATCCCATAATTTGTTTCATCATAATTTGGGATGGAAGTGGGGGTAGGTTGCGCCATGATGTTCTCGTGTTCTAGCTGTTCCAAACTTGCAATGTAATGCAACCTTTTATCCGAATCAAGAACCACCGCTGCCGCCAATGTTATGCTGGGTGTGAAGGGAATTTCATGGTCTCCTGAAATTTTCCCAGGCTACCTTTAGGATCAACTTTTCCTGGTACCTGGCGCGGGGTACGAACCTCTGAAGGGAATTTAACCCCCCTAAAAACCCACAGGTTTTGAGATGCCTTGGGTGGGGTTCGAACCCTGGTTAGTGACCCAACCATCACCACCAGGCCCGCGCGCTAACCCACTGTACTACCACGGACGTACTAAAAGTATAGCAACCTTAGTCCGATTTTTAAGAACCAGGTGATAGTCTCGTGGTGTTATCACGTGATGAGTTTATTGGACTTACCATCTCCGACTATTTTACGCTATACCTGACGTCAACTCGGGTTAGTATTATTGTGGGTGCGGGACATTTTCGAGGGCATTACACTTACCCTGAACTAAATAATACCAAATGGCAAGCTTAGTTACTGATGTCCAGGCTGGGTGAGTATAAGGCAATCTTCTTGCCCCTACTTAAGGCGCCCGGCTTGAGAGGATCAAGGGCGTTTGGCGCGTGGTGGTTATGTCCTTGTAGCTCTGGGGGTGGCGTGCCTGGACTCTGGCTGTACCTTGTAGCTAGATGCCCCCGGGCAGATTCTGTTATAAGATGGGGGGGATCACTTCCTGGTGGGGGAGGAAGTGGATGAGAAATGGCATGTGCAGGATGATTCATATAAGAAAAGGTTTTAGAACTGCTGCATGGGTTGAACTGCTGGTTTAGTGGCAGCTAGAGATGCGGTCTTATCATCCTGAGACCGCATCTCACTACCGTCTGGTAGAGAAAAGTCCCGACCCCGGGACTGGAGCTGGTAATGTCTTGAAGTATTATCTTCATAGACAGGGGTCAGGTGCTGGAGGAAGTGGTAATAAATGACTCTCTGGTTGTTAGGGGTGGCCATCTTGTCTCCGGTGAGGGTGAGGAGAGAAGAGGAGTCATAGTACCTCAAATGGTCGAGGAGTTGGTGAGGTGACTTGATTACTTTGGTGGAGTCCTTCCGCGTCAGGGTTATCATGTCAATCCGCATCTTGGTGGTGGTCGTCAGCGAGGGCGTTGTCGTGGCTGGAGGTGGTTGGAGAGTGATGACAGAGAGCCTGGCTTGGCCCAGGTCATGAGGTTGTGCGGATGCCGAAGTACCAGGCTGGAGGGAGGAGCTTGGTGCGGACGCCGAAGTACCAGGCTGGGGGGAGGAGCTTGAAGACGCTTGATCCTTAACCTTTCTCGCTTTAGGCTGGGACAGGGCTGGTTCCCATCTGGTGGGTGGCTTCACAGATCTTCCACAGCGGGTATGAGAAGGCAGTCTGGGAAATGGGGGAGATGGAGTTAGAGGTGACATTGAGCGAAATTTGGATATTGTTTTTCGCCTGGGAAGTTGAGAAGGAGGGGAAATAGATTGAGGAGAAGAAGGTAGGGTTTTAGAGATAGGAGGAGTAGGTGAGGGTTTTTTAGGACGGAAGCTGGGGGTTATAGGCAAAGTGGGGGGTATGTTGGTGAGTTGTGGTGGCGAGGGGGGAAGACTAGACGTGGCAAGGTTAATTAAAGGCGATGGTTGAGAAGGAGGTTGCGGAGGTGAAACGAGAGGAGAGGGAGAAGGAGAGGAGATGTGAGAAGATTTGGGCTTAGGAATGTGGGAAGGGGTGAAGGTGACAGGAGGTGAAGAGAAGAGGGGGAAGTTTGGGTTTGAGTAGAGAGAACAGGAGGAGGTCGATGTTTAGGAAGGTGAGAAGGGGTGAACTGGGTGAGGCGAGTGGGAAGGGTGACAGGAGGTTGCAGTACAGGAGAGTGAAGGGCAGGCAAAGGAGAATTGAGAGGGGGAGTGGAAAGAGGTGGAGGGAGAGGGACAGCATGGTTGAGAGGGACAGGTCCGGAAAGACAGGAAGTTTGAGGGTGAAGATTTGAAACAGGGGTACAGTCAACATCCTGATCAGGCTCAGCTACAACAGTAATATTCTTATTAATAGGTTGAAACCTTCTGACAAACCTATTCCTATAAGTGCGAGATTCCCCATGATAGTTAATTATGACCTGGAAACAGTTTGGGATCCTAAGGACCTTAAATGGACCCTTGTACCGTGGCTTCAGTTTGGAGGGTACAGGTAAGATGGCGACCATGACTAGGTCGCCTACTTGGTGAGGGTTGTTCTTGGGGGCTTCATCAGGCTGGAGATCTTGGGTAAACTGGAGCTGACGTAGGCGGTTCCTGAGGTGGACGAGGTTGGTATTTAGACCTGGTGAGGCCTCAGTAGGGGCAGCTAGGTGACGTAGTGGTATGAGGAGAGGTGGGCTCCCAAAAACCATCTCATGAGGGGTGATCCCGTTGTCTCTGGGGCAGGTGTTTATTCCCCATAGTATGATGTGAATTTGGCTGGTCCAGTCCGATGAGTTCATCTGTTGGAGGCGGGTCCGGATTTGATTGGCGATGGTTCTATGAGATCGCTCGCAGATGGAGTTTCCTTTTGGCCAGTAGGGTGAAGAGTGGCTGATGTGAAATCCAAACATTTCGGAGATCTGCGTCCAAATTTGTCCGGTGAATTCAGGGGCATTGTCGGAGTGGATTGCCTGTGGCAATCCAAAATAGGGAAAGACATGTTGTAATAATGCCTCGGTGACGGCCATAGCAGTGTGTTCTCTGGCAGGGCAGGCGATCACGTATTTTGAGTACGTGTCCACGAAGGTGATGATGTAGCGGTATCCCCTGTCGTTTTGTAGAGGTCCCATGACGTCCACTGCCAAAATTTGCCAGGGTTTAGAAGCGATGAGTTTGCCGGAAGGTCCTGGGGTGCGTGTTTGGTCTTTTCCCAGGGTGCAGGCACGGCAAGCTTCAGTGATTTTCTTGGCCGTGGTGTAGGGGCGAGGAGTCCAGTAGATGTCTTTGAACGTGTTCACCAACTTCTTTTGGCCTAGATGGATCCCGTTGTTGGTGTGCAAGGAAGACATCATTTGTCAGCATCCTCAGGCCCTAGTACGATCTGACCTTCTGGGGTAAAGAGGGCGTCACCCCTTCTTTGTAAGAGGCCAAAAAGTCGGGTGGAGATCCAAGTTGGTTTGTCGTTCCGGAGGTAGGCCTGGATGAGAGGGGGAGTAGTAGTAGGTGGTGGTCGAGGTTCTTGGATGGCGTTGAGTTGTTCTGGTGCCAGTGGGAGCCGGGATAAGGCGTCTGCATTGGTATGGAGTTTTCCCGGCCTGTAGGAAATCTCAAAATCAAACTCCTCAAGTGATTCTTGCCAACGGACTGTTAGGGCATTCTTAGAGTCAGATTTCCTGAGCCATTGTAAGGCTTGGTGGTCAGTGATGATGGTGATCTTGACGCCAGCTAGGTAGGCCCGGAAGTGTTGGAGGGCCCAAACGATGCCTAAGCATTCTCTTTTAGTTACCGGGTAGTTGGTTTCTGCCGGGGTTAAGGTCCGGCTGGCACAAGCAATGATGTGCTCTCGTCCTTCTCGATTTTGGGAGAGGATTGCACCGACGCCGAGAAGGGACACGTCGGTGTAGAGTCTAAAGGGTAGTTGGTAGTCCGGAAAAGAGACGACAGGGGAAGACACGAGTAGGTCCTTGAGGGAGGTGAAGGCTTGGAGACGGTCGGGGGTCCACACAAAAGGTTCTTCCTTCCTAGTTAAGTCGTGTAGAGGTCTGGCAATGGTGGCGAAATTCTTCACAAACCTCCGATAGTAGGAGGCAAGACCTAGGAAAGCTCTTACTCCTTTTACTGACTTCGGGGGTTGGATCTCCTGGAAGGCTTGGAGTTTCTTGGGGTCAGGTGCAAGTCCTTCTTCTGACACCAGATGTCCTAAGAATTGGACCTGATGTCGAGCCATGGTGCATTTAGTAGGCTTCAGCTTTAATCCGGCTTGTCGGATCCTCTGGAAAACTTGGCGGAGGTGTTCTGCCCAGGTACGACCAAATACTATCATGTCGTCCAAGTACGCCAGACATGTTTCCCAAGTTAATCCCTGAAGTACGGATTCCATCAGTCGGGAGAAGGTGGCGGGACCGTTACATAATCCGAATGGCAGCACTGAGAACTCGTAAAGCTTCCCTTGGCTGGTGGAGAAAGCTGTTTTTTCTTGGTCGGTGGGGGCGACGGGGACCTGCCAGTATCCGGATTGCAGGTCCAGTGTGGAGAACCATCTGGCCCCTAAGAGGAAGTCTAGGGAGTCGTCGATGCGTGGTAGTGGGGTGGCATCTTTGATGGTGACATCGTTGAGTTGTCGGTAGTCGATGCAGAATCGAGATGACCCATCCTTCTTCTTGACCAGTACCACTGGAGAGGACCAAGGGCTAGTTGAGGGGTTGACGATGCCAGCTTCTAACATCTCTGCAACTTGCTTCTGTTCTTCTTGGCGCTGAAGGGGGTTCTTTCTTCGTATAGCCTGTCTGACTGGGGGTCCAACAGTGTGAATGTGGTGTTCTAGGACATGGGTGTGGCCTACATCTTGGGAGTTGGTGGCAAAGATGTCCTGGTATTCGGCCATTAACTGGCACAGATCGTCCTTTTGTTGAGGGGTGAGGTGAGTAGGAACGTCTGGGAGTGATGGAGTTGATGCAGGAATGGAGGCGGTGGTGTCGGTTGAAGGCTGGTCATCATAAGTCTCTAGTTCTCCGATGGTGAGACCCCTGGGTAGGGTGATAGGGTGGTCGGAGATGTTGGCTATTCTTACTGCATTTTGTATTAAAATGGCAGGAGCAGTGAGACAATCCCTGTCAAAAGGGCTCTGAAGAGAGGGAATGTGAATGAGTTCTCCGTTGAGGGCTGGATGGATGGGTACCCAATGTTCATGATGTGGCAGCAAGGTGATGGGTTGAATGGTGATGGCCGATGCAACACGGATGGCTTTCAAGGTTTGAGGAGGGTCATGGAGCGGTGTGGCAATCTTCGGAGTGGTGAGTCCTGGGGGTTTGGTGGAAAATAACAATCTTCTTTCAACACACTGGATAGTAGTGCGGAGGGCCGTGAGAAGGTCGAATCCCAGGTATCCGTCGTAGGTGGTTTCTTGGGAGGGAAATACCATGAAAGCGTGGTGATGGCCGTGGTTAGGTTGAGGGGTGGCCACATACAGTGGGGCCGTGATGCCAGTACTAGAAATAAGGTTGTTGTTGGCATCAATGAGGGTGGTGGACGAGTGTTGAATCGGTCCAAAAGTGTTGTGATGTCTCTGGTGGTAAGAGGAAAAAATACAGGATCTTGAAGCTCCGTGTCGACAAGGAGTCGAGAGTTGACTCCCTGGATGGTCAGGTGGGTGTAAATGGGAGGCTTTATCATATCATAGCTGCCCCTATCTCGAGCCCCCGCCAGTTTGCAAGTTGGTGGGCGGGGGCGGTCTAAAAACCCGGTTTGATGACTTCCGGCTCGACTGTAATGTGGTCGTCCGGGTCACCAACCTCGTCGTAGTCCTCAGCTCCTGTGGTGCCGTCTTCTAGGATGGTGGCAACTCTTCTGGAGGGCTTCAGCCAGGGAATCTGTCCCCAGAACAGTGGAACCCTCGAGCGTTTGGCCAGCAACTCGGCAAAAGACCTCTTCAACCCATTAATAGGGCACTGGGACCCGCAGGGCTTCCAGTCTCCAGGCTTGACTCTGGCCCATTCTTCCGGCTTGTCCTGGTTGCGGCTAGGGTGGTAGGTTGGTCCGGAATGAGCTCCTTGTGGCTTAGTGGGAGCTTGTTGGATACCCGCGATCTTTCCTTGCTCCTGGGATTTTTGCAGGGCCAGAATACGGCGTATGATAGGGAGGTCTGTATCATATCCGGCCGGTTCTGTGATGGCAAAGTGGTCCCGGACTGCACGCGGAAGGATCCTCATCAGGGTCCGGCGGACGTTCTCCTTCCTCTCTGCAGCTGTAGCCGTTGTGAATGCGGTGGAAGCCAGCCTGGTAAGCTTGCTGATGGTGGCGTCGAGGTCCCCGTCGTAGGTGATGGCGTGAAATTGCTGGTCGGCTATTACAGTACCTAAGACGGGGTTAATGGCAGTTTTAGTGTATGTTTCAAACTGTTCCCAGGTCATTCCGGGGTTCTCTTTTACATAACTGGAAACTAGGGCCATTGACCGCCCTAGCTTCATGACTACAGTATGTATTTTAGGGGCAACTTCATCTTTAAATATGATGTCAAGCACTGGCTTGACAACCTCTAAATAGGTGGCAATGTCAGTTTCCTCTGGTCTGAAAGGAATAATATCCAGTGCTTTCCCTGCCATCCTGACTACTTATCCCTGTCGTGATACTCTCAAAATATTTAAAGCAGGAAAAACCTGAAAGGCTACCTTCGAGAAAGAGACACCGCTGCCACCAGTGTTATGCCCGGTCCAAATTGGAACGCGAGATATTCTTTGTACAATGAGCAGCTCTCTAACTGGATAGGTATACCTTAAACTTTAAATAAAGAGACAACACGGCAGGATAGTAAGCACACAGGTAACAAGTTAACATGGGTTTTATTCAGTTTAACACCTGGTTCATGGAGGAGCAAGACATATATTTTATACCTGTAGCCTGGAGATCATCAACAACAATAAGAATAATTAAGACATACAATACTCAGGTTATCAAGTAAGCAATAGGAGTCGGACAATGGGTCCGGACTCAAGGTAATAATAATACTCCTAGGATACAATTATAAGGTATCCAAAACGGTGGAGGTACACCTCCTACCCAAATAGATCTCAGAGAGGATCTCAACAAAAGACAAGAGTGCAGTAATGGCAAATGCCGTCTGGATCATGCAATAATGTCCCCGGCATATAGTGACGTTAACTGACTCTAAAGCAATAATGGCCAAGTGGTCATCAACAATAAAGTGGGCTCGGAAAGGCTCACAAATGATATTAATACTATAGGTGTGCTAGATCTCACCTGGCAAAGATTAATCCTTAACTCTAATTGTGTACTAGCAAGGTGCTGAAGGCTGAGGCAACAATCGTCGGGACCTGAGATAGAGTGAAATCTATTTGAGTTATGAACCTGACAGAATGTTAAATGAATTAGGCTAGAAGTTATACAAAGGGACTAGATTACGTGCAAATATGTTTGTGTTTGATGCTATGAGTCTTATATAAGCACGCCCCCTCTGTCGGGCTATGGGAGACCAATAACCCAGGAAGGTGCATATATAAGGATCCCCTGATAGGTATGTATAATGGGTCCCGGCAAGTGGGCTAATTAACGTCAATTTAAGTAGGGAGAAGAAAGACCTCTCGCAAGACGTAATGTTAATGAGAACCCCTGAAGATAACTTCTACCACAACCCTGAGTCAACTCTATACCCCTAAACGGTACAAAAGCACTTAAAGGAGAGCTGTAGTGAAGAGGAGGGCCCGTAGATCGAGGGAGGATCCAGTAGTCCGGAGGGCGGCTGGGCGTGATGACTCCGGAAGTTGGCCCAGGGGGGGGCGGCTGGGCGTGATGACTCCAGCTACTGGTCCAGGGTGAGTCACAAGATGATTCCTTAGACCTTGGCGCCTACCACGGGACAACCGGGTTCCTCTTGCACTCCCACAGTGCAGTGATCCCCAAAGGATATGCTGGAGTTCTGCTACAAGGTTTGGGGGGTTAGGGTGACTAGCATAATGATCTACCTAGAGTGGCAAGCAGTCTAGATAGTGACATTATAGGTAGTCTAAGGGGGGTCAAGGTAAGTGTCTTCCTTCCTTGCTAGTTCGTGGAACTATCAGAACCATGTAGCAAAAAGAGAATCCAGAAAGGGGAGCCCAAAGTGGGTTGCCCAAAATTAGTCCTCTTCCTGATGGGGGGAACCCGATCTGGTAGATCTCAAGTTACTACACTATCCTCATAATCCCTTGAACAAAACAAGGTAGGAATCCTTTGGTACTTGGTTTGTGCACCACATCGAAGGCCAGAAAGGGGGAGCCCAAAGTGGGTTGCCCAAGCTAGTCCTCTTCCTGATGGGGGGAACCCGACCTGGTAGATCTTCGATCACAGCACACAACTGACAAGTTGAACACCAGCTATCTCTGGCTGTTCTTACCGTGAACTAAATAATACCAAATGGCAAGCTTAGTTACTGATGTCCAGGCTGGGTGAGTATAAGGCAATCTTCTTGCCCCTACTTAAGGCGCCCGGCTTGAGAGGATCAAGGGCGTTTGGCGCGTGGTGGTTATGTCCTTGTAGCTCTGGGGGTGGCGCGCCTGGACTCTGGCTGTACCTTGTAGCTAGATACCCCCGGGCAGATTCTGTTATAAGATGGGGGGATCACTTCCTGGTGGGGGAGGAAGTGGATGAGAAATGGCATGTGCAGGATGATTCATATAAGAAAAGGTTTTAGAACTGCTGCATGGGTTGAACTGCTGGTTTAGTGGCAGCTAGAGATGCGGTCTTATCATCCTGAGACCGCATCTCATTTACATACAGTATTCTCATCGTCCAGCGTACTGCTTCACAATCATCAGCCAACTTAAAATAGCCCTATATAATATTTAATTATCACTAGAACAATACTGAAATAACAGAGAAACAGTTACCCAAGCATTCACCACCACCAAGCCGTTTTCCCTCTCATCCTACCACACCTCCTCGCCACAGTGGAAGAATGGGAAACAGTGGCCGAGTAGAGGAAAGAGCCGGGAACGAAAGGACACGGCGGAGTTCCCTACCACACCGCCAGAAGACGCATCGGAGGCGGAGTTCCCTACCACACCGCCAGGGGAAAAACAACTCAAGGTCACCTCCCTGTACCAACAATAATATATCCTGCAAAACCGGAACACGAATTGCTACCATCGATATGGCACGTCCTGAAACACCAGCAGGGGACATACTCATCACCATCAACAATTCCAAAGTCCAGGAAAATAAAAGCAAGAAACGGAAAAGGCAGAATTCTCCCCCTAACCCTCAACTCAACAAAGGCACAGCCCCCAGCCCAGACAAACGTGCTCGAACCGTTACCGTCGAGATCAGGGACTGTACTACAACACCAGGAAAGGACATAATCATCAACCGAGACAATGCCAAAGCACCAAGGAAAGAGAGAAGCGAGAAAGACAGGCGACACCAATAATGGCACCATCAAAACCGTACCTACCCTCGTCCTTGTTGCTCGCCCCCGCGCCACCCTCGGGACAAAGGAAGCCGAGAAGTAGGGTCCAGACAGCCCACCCCCACTCCAAGCTACAGGGAATTAAGCACCACAAAATACCGGCTGCCAGGTGCCTTTCTGTCACCTAATTCCTTCACCGACCTGGCAAGGTAAAAAGGGAGATATATACTCCCACAGATTTCATTTAAGTATCTCAATTTAGAGCTGTTTCTTATGGTTGAAGGACGTGAGGACAGTTTCGAAGATTGAGGGCTCAGTTGAAGAATTGTTCCTATGATTGAAGGATGTAGAAACAATTGCGATACTGAAGTCACTCACCAATAATAATTATATTGAGTGGGTATCAACAAGGCTGGGTTATTATACTATAGAATCTTTCAGTGTGAATTAAGCAAGCTAATATCCTTACCCTACCCCAACCCTGGTGCTGTTGTGGATATAAGGACACTACTGATGTGGATATAGTGGCTTTATCCGGGATAGACCAAACCGCCAGAAACTCATCAACCCACCAAAATTCTTTCAAAGACCAGAGTAGTCAGGAGTTCACTCCTGCGTTAGCTCGATTCTATTTTACCTTCAGCGATGGCTAGGTAAATAGTATTTAAGGTCCCAAGTCAAGAACTCGAGTTAAACTGTGCTAACCCAGTCACGACAGGACAACCCCCCACGGCCAACGCAGCTACCCAAGATTGGATTACTGATTCTACACAAATGGTGGGAAGCATCATAGGCCTAATCCCTAAAAAATACTGTAGTAATGTCTTCCAAATTGAATATTGATACTCTCATGTGTCCAGTTTGGTGACTTTGGATAATAATACGAATTCCATGGATTATCGGTTAATGTGAATTGTAAAGGCAAGGCATTATAGCCTTATACCGCATTTTCCTTCACCATCAATAGCTGCATTTTGTGTTACCACCACTGATAAGCCATTGGGCTTTTGGCAGAAAATGCCAAAAATTATCAGTGATATCCGAGACATGTTTACATACAGTGTTCTCATCGTCCAGCATAATACTGCTTCATATTCATCAGCCAACTTAAAATAGCCCTATATAATATTTAATTATCACTAGAACAATACACTATACCATGTAGGAAGTCTTCTGGAGAAATAGGGCAAATTTAGACAAAAATGCAAGATAAACTAAATCACAAATGTATGCTAGAATAGCATTGACAAATCGCTAGATAGTCACCAGATACTAAACACTTGTATGTCACTAGAAAACATATGTTGAAGTATCTAGAATAATCTTTAACAATCGAAACATCTCTCCAATTCCATAAAATAGGGAAACTAACTTGAATATCGCTAGAATTCATCACATCTAGATGTCGTGATGGAAGTGATTCGCTGGATCTAGCGGTAGCCGCTACATTGGCAACATCGTACCAAGAACCTTCATTCCGTTATAATGATCAAGGTCAGATTTCGAAACTATTAAAATTATTTCAAAGTTCAGAGATCATCAGATCGGTTTGGAAGTTGATGTACACAATTTCAGTTCCATTAGCTTAAGAAACATTCACATAATATGCTACTTAGAGGGTTTAACCCTTAACTGTCGGCGCGCAACTTATGTCGTGTGAAATAAATATGGACTATGTGGCGGTTCACAACTTATGTCGTGCGCCATTTTCACCACGTAATGTTGCTGAGAGAGAGAGCTGAGCGATGGGAGGAGCGTAGCAAGCCTATGACCGTCGCCCACCACCGCGGTGGACCAACTGAACTGTATTCTAACTTCCTCCCCCTCTTCTCACTCGCTACACAGGGAATTATGTAGGGAAATTACCTAATTACAGGGTTTTTGCACTCGTGTTGCACGATCGTTGAAAGAGAACCAGTGGTCGTACAAGGATGGTTCGGGTGTCATTGGAAAGCTCTGTTTACGCCCTTTCAGGGATAGATACTTGTTTTACGCTATGGGTCTTATTTAGGCATGAAAATGATCACATAAACAACCCTATTTAGGGTAAAAACACCCCGCTGGGCGCTACGGTCAAATAGACCACCTAGCCCTCTAAATAAGGGTTAATAAAGAAGCATTCCTCTCCTGGCATCGTATAAGCGAACGCAAGCTGTTGTTCTTTTTTTTATTTTTTTTAAGAACGTCAATAAACGCTTCGTATATTTGGGTTTGGTGAACCTTTTGGGGTTCCTAGTTATACATTAGACCATATTTATATTTTGCACACTCTTATAAGTATAAACACTTACTTGTTAAAGAGGAAATACACAAAAGCCCAATATAGAATGATCGTGAATATCTTTACTTTGGCGTATGTTTGGGCTAATTTAAGACTACATTTAGATAGATAGAATTTTTTAACACTCGCCAATGAAATATAATGACTTGCTTACAGATATATACTTAACCCGGGAACTGCGGGAAGACTCTTAAGAGTTCCCCCGGCGGACTGCGGGAAGACTCTTAAGAGTCAGAGAAAAAAAAATCAACTTTAAACATCGAAAAAAAAAAAAAAAAAAAAATGGCCCCTGGGCCATGCAAAATATCACTCCTCTACCTCCCCTCCTTCAGTTATCACCTATTTTCCCTGTTATTCCCTTATTCCGAGGTATATTTTCGTGCTAACATTAGCGAGTTGCAAGCAGGGCATTGACATCACTGTTAGCAAGCGAGTGCAAGAGAGAGAGAGAGAGAGTATCGATCGACTGTGTCTCAGTGGCCTTGGGGGAAATTGGCGGGAAAGCAGGTTGCCTCACCCATACATTATATAACTCGCGGCCTGTATCTCCGATTTTGACCATCCAAACGCTGTTTTCACTTGATTTATTGTTGTTTCAGGTTAATACCTTTATAATCAACCCATAATAGGCACGTATGGATAAGTATTAATGCTATATATGGTAAAATGAATATTTTAGTGATGGAAACAGCTCAAATACGTCAGCACAGGCAGACGTTTCTAATTACCCCCATGCGCACTTCTTAGGTTAAAGCCCGAATCGGCTTGACTTTAACCCAGTTGTTTACTTCCTCAAGCCTGTGGAGGAGCATGGTTGAGTTGGCTTGATATTGGACACCTTTTTATAGCATTTGGGTGTGAAATACGACACCATTTCCAGTCTATCGGAGATAATGATGGTAAAGGAAAATGCGGCAATTATCTCAGATAGACTGGAAATTTCACACCCAAATGCCCTGAGGGGTGTCCAATGTCAAGCCAACTCAACCCTGCTCTTCTACTACTGTCACAAGTATTACCATCATGTATCCTACTGTCACCATCATCACTACTACTGCCATCATCACCATTACTATGATCATCATCACAACTATTGTCAACATCACTACAACTTTCACCATCATCACTACTACTCACCATCATCACTAATACTCACACCATCGTCACTACTGTCATTATTATAACTACAACTATCATCATTACTTGTCACCATCATCACTACTATTATGACCATCATCTCTACTACTAGTAGTCACCATCATATCTACTACTGTCATCATCATCACTACTGTCATCATCAATACAACTACAACCATCATCACTACTATTATCACCATCATCACTACTATAACCATCAATCCCACTATTACTACCATCACTTCTAATGCCAACTAAACTAACTTAACCTAGCAAATACGTAGCGAGATGTTTTCGCCCCCAGTACGCCATCATTGCTGGGGGGTCCTGGAAGGGAGGGGGCAGGGGGGGTAAAACCATATTTTGGACCTAAATATCATAACTATTGCATAAATTCAAAAAATCTTTTTTGACTGACGTTCACATTCACCCAACAAATGTTCGTGTGAAATTTGGTGAAAATCCGTCCAACGGTCTAGGAGGAGTTTCGGGACAGACGGACAACGACGATGACAGACATTTTTTTCCGGTGGTACCCACTATAGGCTACGGGGGGGCAATACCAAACTCTGCTTACGCAGAGTTGATAAAGTAGACGTGCCGTTTTGCCAAAATCAAAACGGCATACCCAACTCTGCGATGGGTTACCATCATCACTACTAATACCATCATCAATCACAATCACCATCATCACTACTAATGCCATCATCACTACAACTGCCACAATCATCACGACTACTGTCATCATAATCATCACAACTACTGTCATCATGACCATTACTATGATCATCATCACTACTACAATTACAATCATCACTACTACTCTCACCATAATCACTACTACTGTCACCATTGTCACTACCATCTTAATCACTACTAACATCATTGATATTACACCTATCAACCATCATTACTACTATCATCACCATCTTACAATCATCATTAGGCTACTACAGTTAACATCATCACTACTACTATAACCATCATCATTACTACTGTCACAAGTATTACCATCATGTATCCTACTATCACCATAATCACCTTACTGCCATCCTCACTACAACTGCACAATCATCACTACTACTGCCATCATCACAACTATTGTCATCGTCACTACAACTTTCACCATCATCACTACTACTCACCATCATCATTAATACTCACACCATCGTCACTACCATCACTGTCATAATTATCACTACAACTATCATCATTACTTATCACCATCATCACTACTACTATTATTGTCACCATCATATCTACTACTGTCACCATCATATCTACTACTGTCATTATCATCACTACTGTCATCATCATCAATACAAATACAACCATCATCACTACTATTATCACCATCATCACTACTATCACCATCAATCCCACTATTACTACCATCACTTCTAATGCCAACTAAACTAACTTAACCTAGCAAATGCGGAGCGAGATGTTTTCGCCCCCAGAACGCCATCATTGCTGGGGGGGGGGGGGAGAAAACCATATTTTGGACCTAAAATCATAACTATTCCACAAATTCAAAAAATATTTTTTGACTGACGTTCGTATTCACCCAACAAATGTTCGTGTGAAATTCGGTGAAAATCCGTCCAACGGTCTAGGAGGAGTTTCGGGACAGACGGACGACGACAACAACAACTACAACAACGACGACGACGACGACAGACATTTTCTTCCGGTGGTACCCACTATACGGGGAGGCAATACCGAACTCTGCTTACGCAGAGTTGATAAAGTAGACGTGCCGTTTTGCCCAAAATCAAAACGGCATACCCAACTCTGCAATGGGTTACCATTACTTCTACTATCATCATCAATCACAATCACCATCATCACTACTAATGCCATCATCACTACAACTGCCACAATCATCACGACTACTGTCATCATGACCATTACTATGATCATCACTACTACAATTACAATCATCACTACTACTCTCACCATAATCACTACTACTGTCACCATTGTCACTACCATCTTAATCACTACTAACATCATTGATATTACACCTATCAACCATCATTACTACTATCATCACCATCTTACAATCATCATTAGGCT
Source organism: Paralithodes platypus (assembly GCA_032716605.1). Classification (NCBI taxonomy): domain Eukaryota; kingdom Metazoa; phylum Arthropoda; class Malacostraca; order Decapoda; family Lithodidae; genus Paralithodes; species Paralithodes platypus. The sequence continues at coordinate 14,152,698 of CM064564.1, read as the reverse complement.
ACTACAGTTAACATCATCACTACTACTATAACCATCATCATTACTACTGTCACAAGTATTACCATCATGTATCCTACTATCACCATAATCACCATTACTGCCATCCTCACTACAACTGCACAATCATCACTACTACTGCCATCATCACCATTACTATGATCTTCATCATCACAACTATTGTCATCGTCACTACAACTTTCACCATCATCACTACTACTCACCATCATCATTAATACTCACACCATCGTCACTACCATCACTGTCATAATTATCACTACAACTATCATCACTACTTATCACCATCATCACTACTACTATTATTGTCACCATCATATTTACTCTTGTCACCATCATATCTACTACTGTCATCATCATCACTACTGTCATCATCATCAATACAAATACAACCATCATCACTACTATTATCACCATCATCACTACTATCACCATCAATCCCACTATTACTACCATCACTTCTAATGCCAACTAAACTAACTTAACCTAGCAAATACGGAGCGAGATGTTTTCGCCCCCAGAACGCCATCATTGCTGGGGGGGGGGGGGGGGGGAGGATAAAACCATATTTTGGACCTAAAATCATAACTATTCCACAAATTCAAAAAATATTTTTTGACTGACGTTCGCATTCACCCAACAAATGTTCGTGTGAAATTCGGTGAAAATCCGTCCAACGGTCTAGGAGGAGTTTCGGGACAGACGGACGACGACAACAACAACTACAACAACGATGACGACGACGACAGACATTTTCTTCCGGTGGTACCCACTATACGGGGAGGCAATACCGAACTCTGCTTACGCAGAGTTGATAAAGTAGACGTGCCGTTTTGCCCAAAATCAAAACGGCATACCCAACTCTGCAATGGGTTACCACCATTACTTCTACTATCATCATCACTACAACTGTCACCATCATCACTACTACTATCATCACCATTACTATCATCATCACTACTACCATTACAATCATTACTACTACTCTCACCATCTTCACTAATACTGTCACCATTGTCACTACCATCATCACTACTCTCATCATTATCAGTACAACTATCACCATAATCATTATTATCACCATCATCTTAAATCATAATTACTTGTCACCATCATCACTACTATTATCACCATCACCACTACTATTACCATCATCCCCACTATTACTACCATCACTTCTAATGTCAACTAAACTAACTTAACCTAACTTAACCCGACAAATACCGGGCAAGTTGTTTTCAGTCCCAGATCGATGGCGTTCCCCATCGTTGCTGAGGGGGAGGGGGGGGGGGGAACCTATATTTTGGATCTAAAATCATAACTATTGCACAAATTAAAATTTTTTTTTTTACTGATGTTCACATTCACCCGTGCAGTTAATAAAGGTTAGAGTATGGAAAGAGAGAATCAAGTGAGAGAAACAGTGATAAAGGTGGTGATCGGGAGAGTATGCAAAGGGATGTTAGAAGCACGCGCGCCAAGCCTGTCCTGACGAGGACAGCTCCTGCCACTCCTGGGGACCCTCATGGAGGAGGTAAGTTACATAGGAGACCGCAAAGGCGCGATGGTAGGCCAATCACGGGCCGAGACGTCACAAGACAGCAGGCGTCATAGGACACAGCCAGACACGCCGTCCAATGGCAAGCGAGAGGCAGGAATGCACCCGTACATACAGACACTTACTACCTCCTCGCTCTGAAAGTCTTTCTCATTCACACGCTGGTACTATTATCACTACTGTTGATATAAAATATAACCCGTTGTCACAGACGAAAACAAAGACCACCACTGGACTGTCTGTGACAATAATAATAATAATAATAATAATAATATTTATTCAGTTAGCAATTTACAGAGTTGGTACCACATAGTATGTTACAAATATGACATGTACCAGCCTTGCATAATTCTAACTAAGGATAGCCCAATAAGGCCGTTAGGCGTATTTCCATTGGGGTCCTTGTGGGATTAGGTTAGCTGGGGAAAATGGAGAGGATAAAGAAATAGATACTTTAGAGAAAGTATTTCTAGGGGGTTATTTTAAGATACCTTACATCCTATAGTAAATATCAGTAATCCTAATCAGTAATCATTTCAGTTTGGTTTGTTTATCTCTTATGTCGCATTTAGTAGTAGACATAAGCTTGGTGCTCCCTTCTCGCAGCTGTCCGGTTCAGGTGTTCCTTCAGGCTACGTCTGAAGGAATACAATGTTCTCTTTTCACGGACTGACTGGGGTAGGTCGTTCCAGTCTTTGATGGCGGTGAAGAAGAATGTTTGCTTACCCTGTCCTTGGATTCTCGGGACCTTAAAATTAAACATCCTGTTTCTTGTATTATGTCCACTCCTCTCATTTGCTTTAACAAAATCATTCTTTAGATACTCTGGAGCTCTGTCATAGAAAATTTTGAAGGCATTAGTGAGCCTGATTTATTTGGCCCTGTCAGAGACATTGAGCATACCTAGTGACTGAAGTTGTTCCTGGCCAACATGTGATCTGGGTACTAGGTTCAGCATGAACCTAACCATTTTATTTTGAGTGACCTGAAGTTTGTGCTGTGCTGATTTAGATGATGCAGAGTACCAGGATGACACAGAATAGTCAAAATGACATTGAACAAGCGCTTGGCAGAGGGTCTTTTTGGTCGCCGCGGGCAAGCATCCCACCTGTCTATACAGGTATTTTATATGTGCTCTACACTTACTCAGGATAGATTCCAAAATTGTTTCACCTGACAAACTCGCGTCCAGTTTTAGTCCGAGATATTTAACTTGTGACACTGTTGTTATAGGAATATCATTACAGTTGACCGAGAAGCCCACAATGTCTTTCAGTTTGCGTTTTGTTCCACATAAGATGGCTTCCGTCTTGCCCAGGTGAAGAGATAGTCTATTGTCCACTAGCCATTCACTACATGATTCTAGTTCTTTGGAAAGTGAAGCGGCAATACTTATTGGGTCTTTTCCTGAAACCAGAAGCACGCTGTCGTCTGCATACAGTAATAATTTACATGAGACGCTCAGTTCCATGTCGTTCACATAACAGAGAAAGAGTAAGGGACCAAGGATGCTTCCCTGCGGGACCCCAGTTAATTGGCATAGGATCAGATATATTATCATCAATTTTGACTCTTTGGGTTCTACCACTAAGATAAGATTTAAACCAGTTCACAGACCCTATGCCCATTGCTTGTAATAATAATAATAATAATAATAATAATAATAATAATACTTTATTTCAGACTCACACAGTACAGAGGGGACCATACTGGGGTCCATATATACCTTACAGTAACATAAATATATATAAATATATATAAGCTACTGTACATAGGCTACATAAAATAAAAAGAAATTAAATAATACCCAGCTTGCTATCATGTAGTTCACAGCACTGCCTCAACCAAAAACAGTGGTCATCAAACTACTGTGTTACCAAAACCACTGTCCTAATTGTGTACAGTACCATGCCTCACATAATTTAGCTTCCGGTACAGTATGTTGCTACAGTACAGTATAGGAATATCGGTACTGTACTGCACTATGAGGATCAGTACCGGTATGCTAATTCTGTAGAGTAGCAGACCTGAAATCATTACTTAAGGTTAAATATAGAGCAACTTCCTCCAGTGTGCCTGGATCCTGGAGGTGTACACTATGCTTGGAGTTTGTAGCATTTTAATGATCCTGTTCTCAGAAGTGTTAAGGCGCTGAATGAATTTATATGTTAGCTTTCTAATGAGTGATTTGTAACAGTGTAAGTTCATATAGGCACATAGCGTACTTGTACTCTCATATTTTGAGAGCCCCAGAAACATTTTCATGATATTGTGATATGAGATACTTAGTCTATTCACTGTCCTTTTCTTATAGTTCCACCATAGTTGTGCTGTATACATTGGTGAGCAGTAGGAGTTGAACAATGTTATTTTTGTATCCCATGTGCACATATGAAATTTTCTTAATATTGAATTTCCCTGCATGTAAAGTTGCCTTCGCTGACGACCCATATCCTCATCATCTGAGCGATCACATGAAATATAGTGTCCTAGATACTTTACTTTACTTACTTCTTCTATAATTTCTTCATACAAATGGAATTTAGGTAGCTTTGATTTCAATAGAAGGTTAGATTTAAATATTATGATATTGCTCTTTATAGGATTAAATTTGACTGAATGTTCGATTCCCAATTTTTCACATACTCTTAATAATTTATCCAGTCCTGCTCCAGAGGGCGCGATTAAGGCTAGGTCATCAGCATACATGAGATGATTTACAATGGTGCTGCCAATACAGCACCCAGTGCGAGTCTTGTTCAGCTCCAGACTAAGATCATCCATGTAGACGTTGAAAAGATACGGAGACAATATACCCCCCTGCCTAACACCATTGGTTACGGCGAAAGAGCCTGACAGGATGTTGCCCCATCTTACACACATTTTTTGATTACCATACCAGAAAATAAGTATCCTAACAATATAGCTAGGCACTCCCCTGTTAACTAATTTTTCAAATAAGGTTTTGTGACACACCCTATCAAAAGCCTTACTTGCATCAAGAAAACAAGAGAAAATTGAGCTATTTAGTTTGTTGTATGTATCAATCACTTCTTTCAGCACATATATGCATTGGTCTGTGCCGTGATTTTTCTTAAAGCCAAACTGATTGCTGCTGGTGACAATATATGCAGACATTCTTTCTAGCATTATCATTTCAACTACCTTACTCACCACACTAGCAAGTGCTACTGGGCGGTAGTTGTCTTTTGCTGTAATTTTACCTGATTTATCTTTAATGACAGGAACAAGTATTACGGATATCATAGACTCCGGCAGGACACCATGCGTAAATAGACTGGTGATGCAAGAACTAAGTTTATCTATTAACAACTTATCTGCATATTTAAGATGTTCTGCATATATACCATCCAGCCCACAAGCTTTATTTAGGTTAAGTTTTCTTATGGCATTCTCAAGATCACTTTCAGTCACTTTAATGTCTTCATAATTACTATCTTTCACATATTGAATTGCACCATTAGTAGACCTTTGGTTTACACTGTTAAGTAGTTCCTTAAAATGAGTTTTCCATAAGTCAGCAATGTTCTCTTCACCCGTAACCCCCTCAACACTGACAGGTAATGGTGTGTTACAATTTTGCATGGATCTGATGTCCTTCCAAAAACAGTTAGTATCCTTTTCTGCCAGACTCTTTGCAAGGGCTTCCTTCCTTAATTGGTTTTCATTTTGCTTAATAAATCTAATGGCATATTTGGTCCTAGCCTTTGCTCTTTTGTGAAGTTCAAATATAGGCCCCTGTCTAGGCTGACCTACTTCAAGCCAATGAGACCTAGCATCTCTGGAGGCCTGATACAGGTCAGCCACATAGTCTTGCCAACCTGGCTTATTGAATGAGGACTTATATTTACGGCTATTAAAAATACTTTCCCCCGCTTTTGATAAAGAATCTATTATACTATTGTAAAATGTAATAATGTCCTTTCTGTGTTGTGCATCACTACATTTTGGATCCCTGCATTGTGCTACACCATTACCATCATATTGCACCCTATTTAATAAGTCCTTGGTTTTATCACAGTACATTTGGCACTCTTCATTTGAGATTACATTCCATGGAACTTTTGCCTTGATGCTATTGCTAGTTTCTGTTATTTCCGGTGCTTTATTAATTTGGATTGTTAATTCTATAGGTATGTGGTCGTCATCCGTAATGTCGTATCTTATGGCCATTTCTGAGATAGAGTCATGAAAGTCAGAGCTAGAGATTGCATGATCAAGCCACGACCTGGTCTCCCATGCTTCACTAACATATGTATAGCTATTTTCTGGAAGCAGGTTTTTGGAGGACAAAATTAAACCTTGCTCCTCACAAAACCTTAACATATGTTTAGCAAACATGGAACCACCCAACTCGTGAGGGGTAGCATTCCAATCACCTACCACTGAGTAACACGTTATCTCTAATTCAGAAATTAGGCCACCAAGCTCCCCTAACTTTTCCAAATAAAGTTCTTCATTTTCTGCACACTGATACGGTAAGTAAACACAAAATATTGCAAATTTTCTGTGTCCCACTTCCAGCTGTATTCCCGCACACCAGCTTAAATTTGTCTCAATGGTTTTAATTACACTATCTAGGCACGATCTCCACATTATTGCAACTCCCCCTGGGGGGTGACCTGCCACAATACCATCACGTGTGTCCGTAGTGGAGACCCCGTACCCATGGAAATCTTTATCTAATATGTTCAAATTACCTAAGTCCTGTTTTGTGTACCAGGTTTCCTGAAGGCAGACTATGTCACTGGTCCTTAATGTAGATACGATGTCAGGTCGCAACAGGAGATTCCTCTTTGTTTTGGGGAGTCCTCTGCAATTGTATGAAGTTACTTTTATACTTGCTGCTGTTGTTGGTATCCCCTCCATTACTGCGAGTTGGATAGTGGTGTGCGATGCCTCCAAGTCCCAGAAGCCTCTGCACTGTCCTCATTGGGATATTGTCTTGGTTCTCTGTACCAGTTGACATATGCATCTTCTGGCCACAGGTCAGGATTCATGAAAACATCTGGATCTGGACATTCGCTAGTTATACAAAAGGAGGCACAGGTAGTGGACCTGGAGAGGGGGGTCAGCTGTCTTACCTCTATATTTATATGTAGATTATCAGCCAAGTATGTCTTGAGATTCTCAGCAGTAACACTAGGGTTGAATCCTGTGGCAAACACCCTAGCTAGTCGGGGCCTTTTGATGGTATTGAGGCCAGTATCCTTGACCCTACCTTTAATTCCTGGCTGGTTTCTCGGTCTAGGGTGAACCTGCTCGCCTTCCCTAGAGTAGCGAGGCTTGCCATTCACCCATTTGACCATAGTCCATGGGTTTTCCCTTGCATTGGCTCCTTCATTTGGTTCAGTTTGTGTAGGTAAATTTGAGGATGGTGTAGCTGGCACTGTATTATCTTCTCTCGTTGCCGACGATAAAGATTGCTGTTGTGTTCGGTGTTGTTGCTGTTGTGGTCGCTGCTGCTGCCACACCTGGTGTTGCCTTTGATATGAATGCTGCTGCTGGGTTAGTTTGGATTGTTGTAGTTGTCGCTGGTGTTGTTGTTTTTGTTGATGCTGTTGCTGCTGCTGCACCTGCTGTTGTTGCTGCTGCACCTGCTGCTGTTGTTGCTGCTGCACCTGCTGCTGTTGTTGCTGCTGAACCTGCTGTTGTTGCTGCTGCATCTGCTGTTGTTGCTGCTGCACCTGCTGTTGTTGCTGTTGCACCTGCTGGTGCTGCTGCTGTTGTGGTTGTTGCTGCTGTTGTGGTTGTTGCTGCTGTTGTTGTTGTTGCTGTTGATGCTGTTGTTGTATGGGTCGCTGTTGTTGCTGGGGCTGTTGTGTTTGGAGTTGTTGCAGCTGTTGCTGTTGTAGTTCAGCCTGCTGTTTCTGGTGGTGGTGTTGTAGGCCTATGGGTGGTTGTTGTTGTTGATGCTGTTGTTCTAGATGCTGCTGCTGTTGTTGTGTCACTTGTGCCTGTGGTTGAGGTGGAGCGTTAGTAGAGTTATTTTCTAACTTATTCACTCTGTCAGCTACATTTGAAACCACTGCTTATGTCCACTATGGTTTCTTTTTGACCTGTGGTACACTCTCAGTAATTTAACTTCCATATTTGTTCTTGATTTCACTAAGTAGCACTGACACATCTATCCTATCAAATTGTATAGGTGGTGTAGGTCCTTTAGGTCCATGGCCACGAAAGTGGGTAGCCTTACTCTTGTAGCAATTAAATGTCTTTAATGTTCTCAGCACTTTTGTTTGCACCAACTCGTTTAATATTTCGATAATTGTTATCTTCACTAGTACCAATAAGATCGAACACTCTGTTCTTGGCTGCCACAATTTTATCATCATAAAAGGGCACACACAGCTGCACAATACTGTCTGTAGGTAGACTATCTATTTTATTTGATATAAAGCATAACAGTTCGTTGATTTCAAGGCCATCACTATTTCGTCCCTGGGTTGAGATTGTCCCACCTCGCCCCGCCATCTTGTTTGATACCCAGATGACCAGGGGGGCAGATATTCCACTTCACTTTTCACTCACTTATGGACTATTCACTAACACTGTATATGTTCCACCACTTTCTCTGTGCATTCATTGTGGAGTTATATACGTTGTTTGCTCTGTGTAGTGTTGACATAGGGTATATATGTTGATAACTTGGAGCAGCAGTTTACCCAAGGTACCTCTCTTCTTCTTCTTCTTCTTCTTCTTTGTAGTTTATTACATAGGATATCATGGTCTACTGTGTCAAACGCTTTTTGTAGATCAAGAAGAACCATACCGGTGTAGTTACCTTTAGACATTTCTTTACGAATGTGATCCGTTAAGTGGATGAGACAGGAGTCTGTCGAGTACATGCATCTGAAACCTGATTGAAACTTATAGAATAGATCATTTTGTTTGAGGTAGTGTTCAATTTGGGTGTATACCGCTCTTTCAAGGATTTTAGATACAATACATAATATGCTAACTGGTCTGTAGTTACCAACTTCTAGTTTATTTCCTTTCTTGAATAGAGGGGTTACAATAGCTTCCTTCAGTTCAGCAGGTACAGTTGGTGTTAATTGACAAGTTGATGATGTGGGTTAGGGGGCCTGCTATACCAATGGCTCCATCTCGTAGAAATTTGGCAGGAATTTTGTCTGGTCCTGTGCTTTTATGTACATTTAGGTTAGACAGCTCGTCAAAAGTGTATTTTGGTGTAACATTTTGCAATCCAAATGTGTTCGGGTGTATGTCTTTATCTCTGTAGAAATTTCGAAAGGTGGCCGTTGTTGTCGTGTATTTATTGAGAGGTTGAGGTAGGTTCTGTGCAAGTGTGTTTGCTATGGAGGTGAAGAAGGAGTTGAAGTAGGTTGAAATTTTTCGTTGTTATGCCCTGTTTTTCTACAGGATTAACTTGGGTAATGTGAGTTCTAAATGACTGGGTATATAAGGCTGCATGCACAATACAAGATATGAGGAATAGAGAACACAAAGAAACACATGGTAACAAGTTACACGATCACGTTTATTGATATACCACTGCAGAATGCTCGTGCAAGACAATATAATAGAATCGAACAACACTAGCATAAGTGGATCTGGATGGAGCCTAGTCTCCCACTTCCAACGTTCAGGTATTAATCTTCTGATCACTGGCTTTAATTCAACAGGTTTATATACCGAAGACCATCAATGTTACTTATAGAATCATATTCACTGTTAGATTTATTACTGGTAGCTCTGGTGCACAAGTAGTAGTTCACAGACTAGATTAGAGCACAGGAATTCTAGTAACCTCAGGGGGTACTGATCTAAGTTTTATATTCTTGTCTCAGAAATACATAGAACGCAAATCAGTGGGCGAACATTCAGATATCACTAGGGTTTCCTTCTATGTAATAATATCTGTATATATGGTTGATTACGAGAGTTAGTATCGCCTGTTAACCCGGGAACTGCGGGGAGACTCTTAAGAGTTCCCCCGGCGGACTGCGGGGAGACTCTTATGAGTGAGTGAAAAAAAAAATCAACTTTTGACATCGAAAAAAAAAAAAATATTTTTTTATTTTTGTTTGGCCCCTGGGCCATGCAAAATCTCAGTCCTCTACCTCCCCTCCTTCCCCACTTTCCTCCTCTCCTTCAGTTATCACCTATTTTCCCTGTTATTCCCTTATTCTGAGGTATATTTTCGTGCTAACATTAGCGAGTTGCAAGCAGGGTGTTGTCATCACTGATGGCAAGCGAGTGCAAGAGAGAGAGAGAGAGTATCGATCGACTGTGTCTCAGTGGCCTTGGGGGAAATTGGCGGGAAAGCAGATTGCCTCACCCATACATTATACAACTCGCGGGCTATCTCCGATTTTGACCATCCAAACGCTGTTTTCACTCGTTTTATTGTTGTTTCAGGTTAATACCTTTATAATCAACCCATAATAGGCGCATATGGATAAGTATTAATGCTATTAATGGCACAATGAATATTTTAGTGACGGAAACACCTCAAATACGTCAGCACAGGGGGACGTTTCCAATTACCCCCATGCGCACTTCAGAGGTTAATTAATGGACACTGATACGCTTAGCACTTCCTAATTGAATGGTTATATGAATTATACTGGAGCAAAGAGATAGCCACTTCGTAGAAATATTAATAAGTGAATCTCTAAACAGCACTGTAACAATTAGTACTGATAAAGGGAATCTTGGGTAGTATCTGATGGGTCTGGTCCTGGTTATCTTGCGTCCATGATGTTGGGGGCTAACGACTGATTCTGCGGCCGTCCAGGGGGTCCATATGTATGAAGTTCTCAAATACGTGGACAGGTTCTTCTATCCAAATCTGCCACGGAGTCTGCCGGCTCTGGAATCTCTCAACTTCGGAACAACACAAGGGCAGAGCTAGAGGTTAACTTCAGGGTAGTGACCACTGGTTGGTGTCTAGCTTTCAACTGATTTGACTGGGGGCGGGAGCTAGGTTTATAGGCTCGGTTCTGGACAATAGGGATCTCGAGTCTTATGGACTTATTTGAGCTCTCAATAGATATGGGGACTAGGTAAGATGGTGATTACTGTTGTGGCACATGGCTATAGGAAGCCTTCATATTTTAATATAACAGCCTTAGTAAGAGGTACTATTTTGGCTATACTGGAAGTATTTAGGGGAGAGAGACTGGATCTACTTTGCGAGGAGGATGGGGACAGCTGTGATAGGAGCGTCTCTCTTAGATTGTTCAATCTTCATTCTATGGTATAGCTGAGGTGCTAATTTAGTGATCAGATGTATGCAAGAAAGGTAAATGGTTTATTGTGAGTTAATAGAGGTTAGTAAAGGTGTTAGTCATGCATGGTTAGTTCATTGATAGGAAGAATCCCTGTGCTACCTGGCAATGACTCAGAAGTCAAAACAGGGGGTCAGGTATACCTCCGCAGGGGTGGGGGTCTCCCTCCTCGGGTGGGTAAAAAGGGGTAGCTGGGCGCCCTCTCTCTGTGATAGTCGTCCGGCGGCTGTGGCTAGGGGCTTGCCATATCACCAGTGTTTGTAATAACCCTCTGTGTATGAGACAGATGTGGGTGTCCTTAATACAAAAATCGAAGGTGCCTTGGCTAGCTGGTTTTACTCGGTTGGTTGTTAATTGTAGGGTTTGCTGGATGTGGTGGAGACTGGGTTGCTAACTCTGCCACATTTATCTGGAAGTATGGCAATAGAAGTTAGTTACTGGTGAGGCGGCTAGCCTCGCACCGACGACCATTGGGTGCAGGGTTGTGAATGGGTTGTAAGAGAATAGATGGCATGCAAGGGGCTAGTAAAGTTCTAATGTTGTTCTGGCCTACTAAGTGAAGGTAGGCTGGATAGGAGTATATATATAAAAGGTTGGAGAGCGTTAGCAACGGACAATTCAAGGATCTTCAAGAGGTATGAGAGAGAGGCTAGGTCGGACAAGAGTAGAGAAGCGTGGGGTCTTATAATGAGAGGGGAGGAGTTCAGGGGGGCTATAGGGGAATTTGACCCTAAGGTCTCTGGGCGTGGGGGTGGCATTAGGCTGCAGTTGATATTGGAGTTTGAAAAGGCAGTGAAAGTACGTTAGCCAAATGCTACCGGGGAATGCAACTATGGGGTGGTATTTGAGTCTGGAAAAGATAGAATTATGTAGACTGTGGGGCTGGGGGGGAGAAGGAGGTGAACTGTAGGTGTGTGTTTGACTGTGGGTAAAGTGGGGAAAAACATGGTGTATTATTCTTCGTCAGGACGAGGGGTTATGGATACTATTAGTTGGCCCTGGTGTAACGGGAAGAAATTGTACTTTCCCTTTTGGTATATGTTGTAAGGTTTGACTTAACTGTAAGACTTTTTCCCCTTCATTCACTCTTCCCTATATTTAAGGGAAATGTATCGTTTAAGAAGGGTTAAGTAACCCTCGTCTATGAAAAGAGGGAATTAGCCTAGATCAGGAGGAGAACTAATATTCTCAAATCTATCTAAAATACTTTCAAGCCTAATTTATCGTTTCACCCCTTTTGTTATCCCATGTAAAAATCCTTCCTTTTCGAATTTAGAGTAATGCCCCTTGTGTAAAAAGACCGCCAATTCCTACCCAAGCGACGCCACCCTTTGTGGTCACCCTCCCCCTTTTTGGCGGGATCCCTGGCACTGGCCCTCGGCCCCTCACTGTCGTGACCCCAGGCCTACGAGAGAGACACCTACCTAACCCCCAGTCTCTGTCATCATCCCACCGCTGCCACCACTGTAACGGGGGGGGGAATCTCTCTTTTTCTGAGAGGTCCTGGAACAGACCTCACTGACCATGGCCAGGAAGTTTAGAGACGTGGCTAATCAGAACCGCCGGAATGAAAAGGTCAATGTGGACGACATGGTATGGATCAGGAACGAGAATCCACTACCAGGGACTAGCCAAAAGTTGAACGCAAAGTGGGTGGGTCCCTTTAGGGTTACGGAAGTAGTCCGAGACGGGGCTGCGTATAAGCTAGTAAATCCCTATACGGGTGTGTTTATGAAAAGGGCCGCTGAGAAAGTGAAACCGTTCGTGGGTGAGGAGTATTGGCAGGTAGAGCAAGTTGAAATGCCGGTTGAGGAAGACTATCAACCTGAGATTTTAGCACCCAGAGCCCGTCAGCCGGCCCGGCGTTATATAGAATCTTATTAGAGTGTACAGTAGAGTCCCTGTTGTGGTCGTCTTGTTGTGTACTCCCCTGTGGCCCCCGCATGGTTAATTAATCTTTCCGGTCAAACCCCCGTGCAGCGAAACTTTAAGAGACGTAGGTGCCTAGGTTATGTAGAACGTCATACAGGTGATTGGGACTAGGGTGGTGGCGTTCCCATCAGGACGTGCTGTTGGCTCTGAGTACCTTTATGGTTGACTGGGGTTATACTCCTTTCGTCCCGAGGCTCAGCCAGCGCACAGAGTGTGAAGGGACTCCCACGATACGGGTGTCCACGCTGCTCTCTAGTCTGGTCTCCTGGGGTTTTCCAAGCAATAAAGGGTGGAGAGAGGCTGTCTCTACGGGGACAAGATAGTGCCTGGTTGGCACTCTCCTGAAAAGGAGGGACACTTTATAGAGTGGTATAGTGATTTGTTGATGAAGGAAGGGACGCCCCACAGGCAGAGTACAGTACAATTAGGTAAATACAGTAATGATGTGTCAGATTCTAAGACGTTGGGTATAGACTGCGAGCTCTGGGCATGGTAAGATGCCAGGCGGATCAGAAATTCTGCTGTAATAAGTTAGGGCTGGATTAATTGGTAACTGTATAATGTTTATGTTGATGAAATAGTGAATGAGGTAAAAAGTCTTCAAAGAAAAGGTAGAGCTGTGTAACGGGAAGAAATTGTACTTTCCCTTTTGGTATATGTTGTAAGGTTTGACTTAACTGTAAGACTTTTTCCCCTTCATTCACTCTTCCCTATATTTAAGGGAAATGTATCGTTTAAGAAGGGTTAAGTAACCCTCGTCTATGTAAAGAGGGAATTAGCCTAGATCAGGAGGAGAACTAATATTCTCAAATCTATCTAAAATACTTTCAAGCCTAATTTATCGTTTCACCCCTTTTGTTATCCCGTGTAAAAATCCTTCCTTTTCGAATTTAGAGTAATGCCCCTTGTGTAAAAAGACCGCCAATTCCTACCCAAGCGACGCCACCCTTTGTGGTCACCCTCCCCCTTTTTGGCGGGATCCCTGGCACTGGCCCTCGGCCCCTGTCGTGACCCCAGGCCTACGAGAGAGACACCTACCTAACCCCCAGTCTCTGTCATCATCCCACCGCTGCCACCACTGTAACGGGGGGGGGAATCTCTCTTTTTCTGAGAGGTCCTGGAACAGACCTCACTGACCATGGCCAGGAAGTTTAGAGACGTGGCTAATCAGAACCGCCGGAATGAAAAGGTCAATGTGGACGACATGGTATGGATCAGGAACGAGAATCCACTACCAGGGACTAGCCAAAAGTTGAACGCAAAGTGGGTGGGTCCCTTTAGGGTTACGGAAGTAGTCCGAGACGGGGCTGCGTATAAGCTAGTAAATCCCTATACGGGTGTGTTTATGAAAAGGGCCGCTGAGAAAGTGAAACCGTTTCGTGGTGAGGAGTATTGGCAGGTAGAGCAAGTTGAAATGCCGGTTGAGGAAGACTATCAACCTGAGATTTTAGCACCCAGAGCCCGTCAGCCGGCCCGGCGTTATATAGAATCTTATTAGAGTGTACAGTAGAGTCCCTGTTGTGGTCGTCTTGTTGTGTACTCCCCTGTGGCCCCCGCATGGTTAATTAATCTTTCCGGTCAAACCCCCGTGCAGCGAAACTTTAAGAGACGTAGGTGCCTAGGTTATGTAGAACGTCATACAGGTGATTGGGACTAGGGTGGTGGCGTTCCCATCAGGACGTGCTGTTGGCTCTGAGTACCTTTATGGTTGACTGGGGTTATACTCCTTTCGTCCCGAGGCTCAGCCAGCGCACAGAGTGTGAAGGGACTCCCACGATACGGGTGTCCACGCTGCTCTCTAGTCTGGTCTCCTGGGGTTTTCCAAGCAATAAAGGGGTGGAGAGAGGCTGTCTCTACGGGGACAAGATAGTGCCTGGTTGGCACTCTCCTGAAAAGGAGGGACACTTTATAGAGTGGTATAGTGATTTGTTGATGAAGGAAGGGACGCCCCACAGCCAGAGTACAGTACAATTAGGTAAATACAGTAATGATGTGTCAGATTCTAAGACGTTGGGTATAGACTGCGAGCTCTGGGCATGGTAAGATGCCAGGCGGATCAGAAATTCTGCTGTAATAAGTTAAGGCTGGATTATTGGTAACTGTATAATGTTTATGTTGATGAAATAGTGAATGAGGTAAAAAGTCTTCAAAGAAAAGGTAGAGCTGTGTAACGGGAAGAAATTGTACTTTCCCTTTTGTATATGTTGTAAGGTTTGACTTAACTGTAAGACTTTTTCCCCTTCATTCACTCTTCCCTATATTTAAGGGAAATGTATCGTTTAAGAAGGGTTAAGTAACCCTCGTCTATGTAAAGAGGGAATTAGCCTAGATCAGGAGGAGAACTAATATTCTCAAATCTATCTAAAATACTTTCAAGCCTAATTTATCGTTTCACCCCTTTTGTTATCCCATGTAAAAATCCTTCCTTTTCGAATTTAGAGTAATGCCCCTTGTGTAAAAAGACCGCCAATTCCTACCCAAGCGACGCCACCCTTTGTGGTCACCCTCCCCCTTTTTGGCCGGATCCCTGGCACTGGCCCTCGGCCCCTCACTGTCGTGACCCCAGGCCTACGAGAGAGACACCTACCTAACCCCCAGTCTCTGTCATCATCCCACCGCTGCCACCACTGTAACGGGGGGGGGGAATCTATCTTTTTCTGTCTTACCCTCTCTTGTTCGCAGCAGAAGAAGGGAAGTTGATAAAGAAAGAGAGATTCCCCCCCCCCCCCCGTTACACTGGGAACTGCGTTTTCTATGAAATATATATACAAAAAAAAAGCGGCAGTTCGTAGGGGTACTTAGTTATTGTTTCGAGGTACTTATGACAGATACTGGTAACAAGGTTATCTATACAATCTCTGGTTGGGGTAAGGGGTGCATGACACGAAGCAAATTGGCGTAGTGTGGACTGTGGATACGAAGGAGGCAAGTGGAAGACGTATGACAATTGTGGAAAAGTAAATGGAAAAAGGTGAACACAATGGTGGATAAAGATACTTAACCTAAGGATTGAATACATAGATTTATGGGGTGATGGGTCTTCAGAAAGCTTAGTCTGGCAAGACAAGATGTTAGGGAATGTTAATATTAATACTTAACTAAGGATTGCATACATCGATGAACGACGACATTATAGTCGTCGTCCTAATAAGGTGATGAAACCTGGTTGATCTGTACTTGGCACAATACGACACAAGGACAGTGCCGCTATGTCGTATCAATACTGGTGGCAGTTAATGTTATAGAGACACTTAGTTACTAGAGGAACAATGCAAGGGGGCGACTGAGCACGGGTTACATATATCTATACTCGTCATGGGAAATGATATACGAGGTCTAGGGACAGGCGTGGGTGTTTTAACTTCTAAGATATATAACATCTACTTCTCGGATGTAAGAACATACATAGATATAATTATGGCTGTCTGATGTGTTGGCATTGGCTCAACGTAGGGACAGGGCATGGGTGTTTTTAATATGAATGTATATTCCTGTTCATCATCTTTGTAGTTAGGAGTGTAGGACACGAGGGGGTAGTGTATGTGAGGTGTGGAAAAATGGTCAGTTTAGAAGGGGTATATAGGTGCGGCCTGGAGCTGCTTAGCCCTGCGGGCTTGGGCCTGTCTGAATTGGCTGGCTCGGTCAGCTGGTCCTTTCGTTCTGTGGACCTTTCTTTTGGGTGTTTCTGTGTGGTGTTCGTTCGTGGCTTCTGTGGTGGGCTTCTCGTTCTGGGGCATTTTAGTCGTTTATCGTGGCAAACCTGATCATTAACCCGGGAACTGCGGGAAGACTCTTAAGAGTTCCCCCGGCGGACTGCGGGAAGACTCTTAAGAGTCAGAAAAAAAAAATCAACTTTAAACATCGAAAAAAAAAAAAAAAATTTGCCCCTGGGCCATGCAAAATATCACTTCTCTACCTCCCCTCCTTCCCCACTTTCCTCCCCTCCTTCAGTTATCACCTATTTTCCCTGTTATTCCCTTATTCTGAGGTATATTTTCGTGCTAACATTAGCGAGTTGGTAGCAGGGCGTTGTCATTACTGTTAGCAAGCGAGTGCAAGAGAGAGAGAGAGAGAGTATCGATCGACTGTGTCTCAGTGGCCTTGGGGGAAATTGGCGGGAAAGCAGGTTGCCTCACCCATACATTATATAACTCGCGGCCTGTATCTCCGATTTTGACCATCCAAACGCTGTTTTCACTCGTTTTATTGTTGTTTCATGTTAATACCTTTATAATCAACCCATAATAGGCACGTATGGATAAGTATTAATGCTATATATGGTAAAATGAATATTTTAGTGATGGAAATAGCTCAAATACGTCAGCACAGGCAGAGGTGTCTAATTACCCCCATGCGCACTTCTTAGGTTAATGGTGAGAGCAATATTAGTGTTAGACGAATCCCTTGTCTTGTTGCTGTAGCCTGTTGTTTTTAGGTGCCTCCATAGTTTCTTTGGGTTATTCTGATATTCCTCTGCCTTATTGTGAAAATAATTAGTTTTAGCTGATTTTATTTTCCTACTTAGTTTATTCCTGGCCCTGTTGAACTCATGTTTCAGACCTTGATCCTGTCTATGTTTCGCTAGCCTTTTTAACAGATTGTCTCTGTGTTCCAGATGGTGTAGTATGTCATTGTTGATCCATGGGTCTGACTTTGCTTTAATTCGTATGTCTTTCAGAGGAGCTATTTCGTCTAGAATGTTTGTGATGATGGTTCTGAAGCCAACCCATGCGTCATTAACGTTTGTACTTCCAAACACTGGAGACCAGTCTGTATTCCATAAAATGTCCAGAAATGTTTCTTTATTGTAGTTTCTGAGTGACCTTGTTTTGATAACCTTGTGATTCTCTAGGGTAATTTTTGTGGTTTTTCGTGTGCAATATGTGACGAAGTGATCACTTATCCCAGTCTGTATAACCCCTGATTGGGATATTTTGTCCTCTCTGTTACAGTTTATGTGGTCTATTATTGTGGCAGTGTTCTCAGAGATATGTGTGGTGGTTGTGATGAGTTGTTTGTGATTGTGCATTGTCAGTATATGCCTATATTCTCGTACAAGCCTATTATTTCGTTGTTTGTAACACAGGTTAAAATCCCCTAGTATGATGGATTCATTCCGAGGGTCTAGCGATGACAAAGTTCGTTCAAATTTGGTCAAGAATTGTGTGTAGTCTGGTGGCCTATAGCATACCCCAATTGTGATGGGTCTTGTCCTCTGCAGGTGTAGATCGATCCACAGAGCTTCGTGATTTTCTACATGGAGGTCGGTCCTAGTTGTGTGTGTGAGGTTGTTTTTTACATACAGACATATACTCCTCCCCCATGCCTATTGCGATCATTCCTAACCATATTGAAACCTTGAATGTTTATTTCACCATCGTTTATACTTGAATCCAGCCAGGTTTCTGTGATTGCAATTATTGAAGCTTTGGCCTTATTAGCTAACAAGTTTATTTCTGACAATTTATGGTACATTGATCTGGCGTTAATATGGATAAGATGGAGTCCTTTGTTGGTGAACACTCTGTATTCATCTTTGATTTTGAATGTGTCCTGGCTGGATTCTGAGTTGTTAATACTAATTGGTTCATTTACATTAATATTCGGTAATGCATGCAAGGCACATATGTTGCATAGGAATTCCCGTTCTTCACTGTTGGTCTTCTTAGAGATGCACTTCATGTGAGCTACAGTTTTACACTTAACACAGTTTAGGATCCTTTGTTTTCTTGTTATGAGTGATTCACATATTTCACAAATGATTTTAGGACCTTTAATAGCTACTTCCCTACATTTATCGCATTCCACTTCTTTTCTGCTAGTAACGTGAGTACATCGATCGTGTACTGTTTCATTACATCTACTACATTGTGACGTTGTACTCCTTTTGTTGAATCCAATATCGCACACTATACATATTTTCCTGTTACTGTTCATCGTACGTCTGGCGGTGTGGTGATCAGCTGTGCGCCGTGAACGGCTGATGGTGTGTGAGCGCGTGAGATGGGGACAGGTTGTGGCTCCCCCTTGCCCCCCTCCCACCCCTACCTGTATTTGTTGTTTGATGTCCTTGTTCTTGGCCGTTGTTGCTGCTTTATTGTTGATGTTGCGACTGATCCCTTCTTTTTTAGCTGTTCTGGTTGCATGTTGAGCTACCTGGGTCACCGATAGTGTTGGGTTGTGTTGTAGTAGGTTTGGTTGATTTGTTGTGCAGCGGCGTCGTGTTGTGGGGGGTGGGGGGTTTCTCTTGTTGTCTTTCTTGTTCGTTGCTGTTACTTCATTGTCGATGTGTTTGCTAGAGCTTCCTGCTTGTTTGGGTATTCTGGTCGCATGTTGTGTTACTTGGGTCACCGATATCTGTGGTAGTGATGATACAGTTGAGGGTAATGTTGAGTAGGTACTGTTGGCACTGTGCTGGCGGTTGCCCTGCGGTCTTGGTTGTGAGTTGGAGCGTGACGGGAGACTTGGGTGCCTGCTGGCCCAGTTTGTTATAACGAATTTTACTGCTAGGGACTGTTGAAATGTCGGTGTCTGCCTTACTTGTTTGGTGGTGAGGTTTCTTCAACGTTGAACTAGGGCCAGGGTTGGTCTCTACATCTCTGCAGCTAATTAGAGTGTAGCACAATAGGTGTTGTAGTGAGGTTGTGCCAAAGTACTTGCCAAGCCGCGGCGTCTTCCCGATATATGAAATAGACCAGGCAGGAATGGTGACAGAAATTTCACTCGTGTGTGATTTCTGTGTGACGAGGTCCCTCAATACTTGTTTAGTGTTGACCTGGTACACTACCGGTCCCCTCTGCACCTGTATATCAGCACAGCCCCTCTGGATGTTGAGAAGGATGATACATAGAGAGAGGGCTATGCCCGCACCCTTCATCCCTCCCGCCATCTTAGTAGTGGTAGTAATAGACAATGCGATTACTAGGAAAGAAAGAACAACATTCTCTGATAACTGTAGCCCATTTCGATGTCCCTGGCGAGCTCTAGTGGCCAACGAGAGGCGATTCTGCCAACGCTGGTAGATGTCACACCCCGCCCAAGATATGGGACGCTCAACATTAGGCGAGCACCATATCTGACAAGGCAGAATGCCGACAAGACCCGCAACACCTAGCCACTCCACCAGAAATGAAATGCAAAGCTCAATCTTAAATAAAACAACATATTAGCATAAAGAAAATCTTACAACCCCTCCCAAACACAATAGTATAATTTAGCTTGCTATGCTCCCTGAGCGAGCTTCACAGAGCCCAGCCTACTAAGTGAAAGACAGGTTCAACTTAGGACTTTAGCTATAACATTGGCAACTTACAATTAACTATAAAAAAGAAAGAGTTTTTATGTGATGTTTTATTTAATTTTAATGTTGTTTTTGACGGCTGCTCTACAGGGGCAAGCCTGGTTTTTCTCCACTCAAACCCACACACCTGTGGTGATCTACGCCGGATCCTCCACCCTCGACAAACAGTCTGCAATCACATTCTCACAACCGGCAATATGGCGTATATGTCTAGATTGTATTCTTGCAACATGAGTGACCAACGTGTCAGCCTCATATTCCGGTTGTGGAATTGGTTCAGAAATTTAAGAGGGTGGTGGTCGGTGTAAATCACCATGACTGGCCCGTAGGCAGGAACATACACTTCAAAGTGCCTGAGCGCCAACACTATTGCCAGCAGTTCTTTCTCCACCACAGAGTAGTTTTTCTGAGCGGAATTAAACTTCTTGGAAAAGAAACTGACTGGATGCTCCAAACCTTCCTCGTCTGTTTGCATTAAGACGGCACCAGCCCCTACACCGCTGGCATCTGTTGCCAGCTGGAACGGTCTTTCAAAGTCAGGGGCCCTGAGGATTGGGTGAGTGCATAGTAGGTGCTTGACCAGCGAAAAAGCCCTTTCACACTCAGGTGCCCACTTGAACTTTTTCTCTTTTGCTAGCAAATCTGTCAGGGGAGCTAACACAGTAGAATAACCCCGAATGAAGCGGCGATAGTAACCGATCATGCCCAAAAATCTCATGATCTGCCGCTTGGTGGACGGCCTGGGGAACTGGTTAATAGCCTGTATCTTGTTTTGGGGGGGGCACACCTGGCCTAACCCGACCACAAACCCAAGATACTGCACAGTTGCCCGGACAAAGTCGCACTTGCCCAGATTGACCACCAAGCTGGCCTCACTGAGCTTCCGAAACAAGGCTTCTATGTGCTCACAGTGACTCTCAAAGTTGTCATCGTAGATTATAACGTCATCTAGGTAGACAGTGCAGTTAGGGATGTCAGCTACTAACTCATTCATAAGACTCTGGAAGGTTGCTGGGGCATTTTTAACTCCCTCAGACATATATGATGCGATTGCGTCATATGGTCTAGTGAACCAAAAACTCATATGACGCGATCGCGTCACATGGACTTATCTCCATGCCTCTATAATAAGTTATATGATGACGCACTAGCGTCATATGGAGCTCAGTAAGTCCGATAAGTTACCTTACGATAAAACCGTTGGTGGCATCCTCATCCACCTCCGATAATTCTAACGGCCGCAGTGTTGTTGTGAGTGTAGTGCGGGGCAGTGGCAATGATCCCGGGGCTCCCGCCTCCTCAGACTTATTGGAACATAATATGTCTGAAGGAGTTAAGGCCATACGGCATCACATTGCAACGGTAGGTGTTCCCATCAACCACAAACCCGCATACCCCCTTCGCCCGCTCAGACAAGGGCACCTGCCAGTAGCCTTTCACTAGGTCTACCTTAGTTAGAAACTGTGCCTTACCAATCTTGTCTACA
The DNA here is from genome assembly GCA_032716605.1 of Paralithodes platypus. Taxonomy (NCBI): domain Eukaryota; kingdom Metazoa; phylum Arthropoda; class Malacostraca; order Decapoda; family Lithodidae; genus Paralithodes; species Paralithodes platypus. The sequence goes on along the minus strand of CM064564.1, from coordinate 14,131,132 downwards.
CTATCGTCAACACGGGGAAGGGGATAAGCATTGGTGGGAGTCAACCCGTTCAATCTCCGAAAGTCAATGCAGAAGCGAACCTTCCCGTCAGGCTTGGGCTGCAGAGTGACAGGAGATGTCCACCTAACTGCCCCTTTCTCAATCAGCCCTCGTTCCATCATATACTCTAACTCCGCTCTGAGGGCTGGGAGTTTAATGGGTGGAATTCTGTAGGGTACTGATTTAAAGGGGGGGTGATCTCCCACGTCCACGTCATACACCACTCGAGTTGTGAGGCCTGGATGCTCTGCAAACACAGTGGGGTATGAAGCAAACAGGCGCTGCACGGCTGCACGCTGTTGCTCAGGCAGGTGCACTAGAGCATCGTCAGCCACCTGTCTGGAGTTCCCCGCCCACTGGTCAGCAGAGACATGACACTCCCAGTTATCCTCCACCTGGGCTTCACTGTCCCTCACTCCTTCTCCTCCATGACCACTGCAGGTCAACACAGGGACAGCGAGAGGCTCAGGGGGGCGCCTCACAAACTCTTTCACCAGATTCACATGGCACAGCTGATTCTTTTTACGCCTATCTGGAGTAGCCACAAGATAGTCTAGGTCAGAGATCTTTTTTACCACCTTATAAGGACCAGCGTACTTGGCAGACAACGGATGACCTGGCAGAGGTAACAGAATCAACACCTCCTGCCCCACCTTAAACTCCCGGAGTTTTGTCTTCTCATCGTACCTGTCCTTCATAAGTGCTTGCGACCCTACCAAATTCCTACCGGCCAACTCTAGGCTTCTCAGCATTCTCTCTCTACTCTCGAGGACATACTTTAACATGGAACATGGTTTTGCTGTGCCCTCCCAGATTTCTCTAACCATGTTGAGGGGGCCTCTGACCTGATGTCCGAAAACTAACTCATTGGGACTGAACCCTAGGCTTTCACCAGGTACCTCCCGAGCAGCGAATAATACATAGGGCAACCCAAGATCTCAATCCTTGCCATTCTCAACACAGTAACAACGCAGCATGCTTTTCAGAGTCGAGTGCCACCTCTCCAACACCCCTTGACTCTCTGGGTGATAGGCTGAAGAGATAACTGTACTGATACCGTGCTGCTGCATGGTCTGTTTGAAAAGGTTAGAAGTAAAGTTGGACCCTTGGTCTGACTGCAATTCCTGCGGGTACCCGTACCTAGAACAGTACAATAGCAAGTTACGAACAACAGTCTTAGCAGTACCATTTCGCATGGGGTATGCATCCGGATAACGAGTGGCAACATCCATGATTGTGAGGAGGAACTTTATTGTTGCCTGCACTAGTAGGGGGTAGAGGGCCAACCATGTCGATTATAACCTTACTGAATGGTGGCCCGATTACAGGAATAGGGTGTAACGGAGCCTTGGGAATACACTGGTTTGGTTTACCTACTGTCTGGCAGGTACTGCACATTGCCACCCATGACGCCACATGTGCCTTCATACCTGGCCACCAAAACAATTTCGCCAATGCTGCTACCGTCTTACGTACACCCAAATGCCCTGCCAACGGTACATCATGCGCCAACCTCAGTAGGCTATCACGGCACACACTAGGCACTACCAACTGGTCAACCACTCTCGACCCACCCTCCCAACTCCGTCTGGGATCTAGAAAACGCCTGTACAATTATGCCTTCCACACGAAAGAAATCCCCCGGCTTTGCATCCCCGTCCTCATCAAGTTCAATCGCACCGTTACTACACTTCTGAAGCTCAGGATCATCTATCTGCAGCCGACAGATATCCGAAGGAGCCAATCTATCTAAGTGCTCCCGGAGCAACTTATGGCCTCCCCCGATACTGGACTGTTCGATCCTATCTTGCTTAAGTGTGTAACGTTGCTGTCTCGGAGTTTTCTCACGCCCTACCTCGATCCTCACCAAGTGTGACAGGTTCTGGGGCCACTCCGGACCAAAACATTGGTGCTAATACTGAGTCGCCAAGAAGAGCCGCTGGATCAAAACTCACAAAACTTCTCCCAACTTTAGCTTTCTCCTTCCGACCGTTCCTCCGCTGGTCTAAAGACTGAGGAATAGGCTGTGACACCTTAGATGCACGAGATCGGGTGACAACACACGCCATCTGCTGTAATTGACACCTCTCGACCAACTCCTGCCCCTCCCTACTCACGTCGGCCGCCCTCTCGGCAACGACTAAGGGTGGAACCTCAGAAGTAGGCACGGCAAAGTCGTTGCCGAAAAGAAGGTCGACGCCCTCTACTGGCAGTTTCTCTACGATTCCAACATCTATCTCTCATGTCACACCATCAACCTCCAGCTCCACTCGAACCAACGGGTATGACCGTGTAGCATTAATACCCTGCACCACAACTACCCATGCCGCGTTTATAGGTTGGCCTGTAAAGTTTTTCATCAGAGTCTGGGATGCACCTGTATCACGCTGCCCTGTCGACTCCACCCGAGACTTCTCAAGCTCTATATCTGCACAGTAGTTCGTAGCCTCAACCTGAAGCTCAGCCTCACGTATGGCCTTTCTCTCCTCAGCCTGAATCCTAAGCTCAGATTCCCGCTGCTGCTGCTGCTGCCTGAGCTCAGCCTCATACTTTCGTTGCTCGAGTTTGGCGAGTTCGAGCTGAAACAACATCTCAGAAGACAAACCCTGAGGAGGGGGTGCTACTATTGGGGACCCACCCCGTGAATCACCTAGAGGCATACCCAACCGCCAGCGTGCATCGGCCTGCGGGAACGTACCCGGTTCCGGAGCCCGAGGGGGCGCCATGATAGGAGTCGAGTGGAATGGGGGCTGGGCAGAAGGTGCCCCAGCTCCCGCTCCACCCGAAGCCCCATGCACCCCACCGAGCACCCAGGCAACCAGCTCACCTCCCGACAAACCGCTAGTACCGGACAACCCTAAGACCGTGGCTACACACTGCAGTCCATACCGGTCTAGCCCCGACACCCGATCCGCCGACACAGGCTCCTCTAAAAAAATCTGAGCATCCTCCTCATTGTTCACCACCCGAACGCCGTTAGACAACTCCACCTTCTCCACCTCCTCGCCTGCTTCCCGTACTGTGTCCTCACTGTGCACTGATCCGTCGTTCGACATAGTGTCCACCGGAAATCCTCAACGTTTATAAAAAAAAAAAAAGTACCTAAACTCTCATGTAGCACTATTCACTCAAAAAATGCTTGAAGACAACTCAAGTGACGTTGCCAAAAAAAAAAATCCAACGTGTCCAAAATATTCCTCAAAAACAAATATCCACTGCCAAACTGTGAGAAATAACAATCGACCCCCAAACGGTGATTAAAAAAAAACATTCTCCACAAAAAAAATCCTGCAATTATTTCTTAGTTCACTAAATCCTAGACTAAGGTCGCCATTTGTTATGACGACTAAGATAAGATACTAGGCAAGGTCGCCATTTGTTACGACCGGGACTACGAATAAAACAAGGGCACTCAATGATTGGACTAGTAATAGGGCACTATGCAACAACGGTACGCTAGATCCAAACCCTCGAACTTATATGCCGGCGAACAAAACACCTCCAGGGTTAATCTGCGATAGCGGGGTATCCTTAACTGGGCAAAAATGTACTCTACTTCAGGCTAACCTGCACTGGTATAGCCTGATAACAAACAAGATGCAAGTTACGTTAAAATGCATAAAAAGGAATCTATGGAAAGATCAATTAAATCACTGCAAGATTTAATACAATAAAAAGATGCTTCAATACAGTTACTCTAAACAACAATAAACTCTTCACTCCTATCTGAAAGAAAGTGAAGTATAGTCCTACAGCATAGACCTGGAAACTTCTGAAGAAAGTCTGATGCTCATAAGATGCTCGTACTGATTTAGAACTATATAAAGGCAGGAGGCAGGACACCACACGTGTAAATCGAATACACTAAAAGATAGGACATATAATGTTAACTGACACGAGAATACTATAAATGCGCAACGGTAGCAATGCTCGACACTAAAAGAAGTACTTCCTCATCAATGAAACAGTCTGCTATGGTTGTGCGGCTCAGCAACAACCTAGACTAATAAATGCTGTGAATAATATTGCACACATATCAAAGAGCTTATATTAAATACTAACAAGTGTCTACTCGATTAATAATGTCTAGCTGGGATACTCTAGGTAAGGAACTGGGGTTGAGCAAGACAGGCTCGTAGCCTAGCGATGTCCTTAAGACTGCATCCTTTAAGTTACGTTAATTGACTAGGGGGCTCTCTCGATAGATCCAGATCACAAGTATCTGGTTCTATCCTGGCGACCCTCTAAAGACAAGCAAAGAGGCAGCAAAGTGTGGAACTGGTACAGGCCAAAACCCTCAGTCAACACAATGCTGCACTCGCAAAGGACGCAACCGAAAAGACAACCCAGGCTACCACAGGACCGGTCGAAGTCGTGTAGGTATAAGCAAACCGTACACACATCGGAGACAACGACTACAGTTACCTTATCCCAGTCTAGCATTAAATAAAAGAGCAGAAACACTAAATCAATAATGGAGACACACAAAGTTCTTAACCTATACTAACTAAGAACCCTCAAACCTATTCTAAGTACATGTAAATATCTCTGAGGAAGGCGCATGCAATACAATGGGCCGGCTATGAAAACCGTATGCAGAACCCAAGGGGAGTGTTGTGCAGTTAATAAAGGTTAGAGTATGGAAAGAGAGAATCGAGTGAGAGAAACAGTGATAAAGGTGGTGATCGGGAGAGAGTATGCAAAGGGATGTTAGAAGCACGCGTGCCAAGCCTGTCCTGACGAGGACAGCTCCTGGGGACCCTCATGGAGGAGGTAAGTTACACAGGAGACCGCAAAGGCGCGATGGTCGGCCAATCACGGGCCGAGACGTCACAAGACAGCAGGCGTCATAGGACACAGCCAGACACAGTCCAATGGCGAGCGAGAGGCAGGAATGCACCCGTACATACAGACACTTACTACCTCCTCGCTCTGAAAGTCTTTCTCATTCACACGCTGGTACTATTATCACTACTGTTGATATAAAATATAACCTGTTGTCACAGACGAAAACAAAGACCACCACTGGACTGTCTGTGACAATGCGATTACTAGGAAAGAAAGAACAACATTCTCTGATAACTGTAGCCCATTTCGATGTCCCTGGCGAGCGCTAGTGGCCAACGAGAGGCGATTCTGCCAACGCTGGTAGACGTCACAATATATATATATGTATATATATATATATATATATATATGTATATATATATGCATTGCCTGACGCTGTGATCCCCGAAGGGGTGGCCACAAACGAACCGTCCCCATGCACCTCTGTCCCCAGTTATTCGATGCCCCTCCTCCCAACCAGCACCGCCTCCATCCATATACTTCCTCACTCCATCCCCCACCTCTCCTTCGGTCTACATCTCCCTCTCTGTCCTTCCACCCCACTCTCGTACACCCTCTTAGTCATTCTCTCTCTTTCCATACGTTCCATAGGGCCGAACCATCTCAAGTTGTTATTTTTCACACTTTCCAGCACATCTACCTCCACACCACACCTCCTTCTTACTTCCTCATTCGTCTGTCTATCCCTCCATGTAACTCTGCACGCACTTCTTAAGTAACTCATTTCCACCGCTCTCACTCTTGGTCTGAGTCTCTCAACCAACGTCCATGCTTCGCTTCCGTAAGTCAGTGTCGGGATTACCACACTGTCATGCAAGGACTTCTTCACTTCCATACTGACCACCCTATTTCTTGTTACTGCTTTCAGCATTCCTACAACCCTCTTCCCCTGTTGTACCCTCTCCCGCACTTCTTCATCCATAGTCCCATCTTTACTCAACACACTGCCCAGATACTTAAAAGAGTTGACGATCTCCATAGCCTGACCGTTCAACTTCACCTCACACTCTGTGGCTTCACCCCTTTCGAAGACCATAGCCTTGCTCTTCCCCGCATTTACCTTCAAATTCCGTTTTTCGCACACTGTTCCAAACTCAGTCACCAGACCCTGCAACTCCCATTCATTATCGCTCATCAGAACTGTATCATCCGCAAGCAGCAGTATAGGTAGCTTCCACTCATTTCCCTCCCTTTTCAGCGATACACCAACATCCAGTGCTCTTCCTAGTATTTCTTTCATGACTCCATCCATATATACAGTAAACAACCACGGGGACATCACACACCCCTGTTTCAACCCAACATTCAGGTCAAAGAACTCGCTCTGCTCATTCTCCACACATACTGCCTCCTTTGCACCCTCATACATGCTCTTCACTGCTTTCAGAAACTTGCCATCTACTCCGTATATTCTAAGTACTTTCCACATACCTTCTCTATCCACTCTGTCATAGGCCTTCTCCAAGTCCATAAAGGCAACATACACCTTATGTTGCTTCTCCAGATATTTCTCCACAACACAATTTAGGGTAAAAATCTGATCTACACATCCTCTTCCCTTCCTAAAACCTCCCTACTCGTCGCCTATCCATTTCTCCGTTCTCACTCTCACTCTCTCAATCACTACCCTACTGTACACCTTCCCTACTACGGTTAGAAGACATATTCCTCGGTGGTTACCACACACTCCTCTTTCCCCTTTGCCCTTATATAGGAGAACTATTATGCCAGTCTTCCAGTCATCGTGTGCACTCCCCTTCTACCATGCTAGTTTGCACATTTCCCATACCCATTCGATCACTATCTTACCACCATACCTCAACATTTCCCCACACACTCCATCTGTTCCTGGTGCTTTCCCCAACTTCACTCTTTTCATGGCTTGCCACACATCTGACCTCCTGATCCCCACCTCCTCCTCCACTACTTCTCTTCTTCTCCCTCCCATACCATATCCAACTATGTTTGCTGGCTCTTCATTCCTTACATTTAGCAACTCGTTGAAGTACTCCCTCCATCTTTCGACTCTCTCTTGCTTCTCGGCTAGCATTCTCCCATTCTTATCTTTCACACCCTTACTGTTTCCCTTGCTACCTTCCCTAACTTTCAGTTTCTTACACTCCCTCCATTTTACACCCAGATATATATATATACAGTATATACAGGGTGTTCCAGTAATGCTTTTCATAAATTATATGGTGGACTCATCAGACAAAAATAAGAATACATTACTCTATGAACATGAGGTTGAGTATTTATAATAACGGAGTTATTACACGATTTAAGTTAACAATACAATGCCATTCAGTCCAAGGGGTAATGTTGCCATTTTAGTGGATTATATCCATTTGGCCTTCGCTATCGCTTGCTAGCCTCAAGATAATGAGCAGTAGTTTGGTTTGTATCCAATCGGCGTTCTCTCTTCAGGCTAGCGAGCTGATGTTTTCGGTAGGATAATCAAATCCGGCGAAGCCGGACATATTTTTCTACCGAAAAGTCAGATCGCTACTGCTCACTATCTTGAGGCTAGCAAGCGATAGCGAAGGCCAAATGGATATAATCCACTAAAATGGCAACATTACCCCTTGGACTGAATGGCATTGTATCTATCGTTAACTTAAATCGTGTAATAACTCCGTTATTATAAATACTCAACCTCATGTTCATAGAGTAATTTATTCTTATTTTTGTCTGATGAGTCCACCATATAATTTATGAAAAGTATTACTGGAACACCCTGTATATGCTAAATTTATAAATTTTTCGGTAGGCGGCCACTTCCTCATTTATACGATGTGAGTGTAGAGTGAGGGAATGTACTGTATAATAGCTAAGAAATGTGTCATCGTATCTTGAAAGCATTAAGGGCAGAGCATAGTGGAAGGCATCATAACTATATCCTGTTTCTTTTCAACTGACGGTAAAATGCAAAGTACCCATCAAGATTTTTCAGTTATTTTGAAGATTTTGTAGTGAAATATGGTGCTAATTGTATAAATTTGGTCTTAATATGATGCAGAGACTATAGGTTTGACTCCTGTAAGGAGATAAAAAAAAACTAATATTTAGTAGTGGCCCCGTAATCATTGACGAACATGCCTATTACATAAGGCACCCTCTTCAAACAGTCATCCGCCGTAGTTTCAATCTACCGCGCAGAGCATTTAAAATTTGAGGAGCCTTCATCATGAGCGCACGCGACCTCACTCATGGCTTCAGTCATTATGAATTGGGTTCTCACTACGAAAAAACTTCGTAAAAAATAAAAACAAAAAGAAAATAAGAATAACTATTCAATAAGCTTTCCATCATATCGTGGATGTACTTGTGTGGATCTTTTGACCAGACGCTACTGCAGGCGTCATTCTTCCTTCACTGACATATCAAGTAAACCAAAATCCTTAATACATCAACGAATGGGAATGGGATGGTCGGGAGGGCCCCAGTCGTCAATGATTACGGGGCCACTACTAAATATTAGGTTTTCTTTATCTCCTTACAGGAGTCAAACCTATAATTTATTAGTGGCCCCTCCATCATTGACGAACATGCCTGATTTCTAAGACTGGAGGGGGACATTCGTAATCATATCATAACTCTAGAAAAGCAGATAATCAAACAACCACATAGTATTCTTACTTTTGTAAAAAAGAGATATTCGGGTGCATAAACTTTATACAGCCTAAATCTTCACAAAGGGGTACAAGCAGGAGCGTGCTTCAAAGAAGCCTGCTTGAAAAAGGGTTAACTCTGAGACTCTGTACACAAATCTGCTAGTTAAGAAGGCACCCCACTTAAAGTAAGTGGTGAAAACTAAAAACTTATAAGTTTACATGTGCACATATAAACCCCATTAACTAGTGGATATATTCCTAAAAATATAACCAAACATAAATGAATTCTTGTACATTCGTAGAAGTACTGAACTCGTGTACTTATGCAGAAGTAATTACTTCAAAAGTAAAAGTCGTAGTTGCAACTACCGAGATTTCTCAAAAATCTATTGCTTCACAGCCAAAGCTACTTACAACAAGAATTGTTGTAACACTACTATTGGCCTTTAGCACAATTTCCTGCAATGAATACTACAGAGAAATTTTATAATACAATGCCTACAAACAGTATCACAGCTCGTATGTTCCGAACACATACTCCGGAGGGATCTAGGGTGTCCTATGTCACACTGACTGCACCCTCCCCCCCCCCCTTTTTCTTGAAATTAAACAAAACGTGACTAAAAGGGCCACCTAGACCCTCTGCCGTAAAGCTATACATGGCAAGGAAGGTTTGTCCAGAGCTACTGAAAGGTATCGAGTCAAAAACTCCTGATTAGAGGCCCACAACTGTGTGGACTTAATAACTTCCACCGAAAGATTATTAAGGAAACGTAAAGAGGCTGTCCCCTTGCGTAAATCGTGGGTCTTACCCACAACGCCGGGATTCTTCTCTTTAAAGTCCTCGACCAAGAGAGAAGCCAGTGTATGCTCCATCAAGCGTTCACCCGGACTTGCGACCCATAAAGCACCCTGGTGATTTAGAGGTGCCACTCTTAAATATTTGGTTAGAGCTTGCACTGGGCAAAAAAGATGGTGCACCTTTCCCCTTTTTAACGCCGGCACCGTGAACTCTGAAAACACGTGTTCACTGTGCTCATTCTTGGCTATGAATCCTGGGGAAGGTGCAATGTGAATACACTCATGAAGCCTATCAAACCTGAGGCAATTAGGTGTGTTGCTCATCGCCGCCAGCTCAGATACTCTGTTCCCGGTAGCCAAAGCCATAAGGAATACTGCCCTTTTGTAAAATCTGCAGTCTTTGGTACATACGGGAACGAGAATAACGACGATGCTTTGTCCAGAGACCATGTAGGCCTGAGCTGACGGGGAGGTGGGCGGAGTTTAAAACCTGCCCACATAAATCACTTTCAGATAAATGTTTCTGCATGAACAGATAAATTAAGTAATTAACAACCAACGCCACCGAGGGCACAGTTTGTTTTGTTCTAAGAATCCAAGACATAAAAGCTTGCCAATGCGATTGAAACTGTCGCTTTGTAGACTGGGTATATTGATTCGTGAATATCTTGGTCACGTCGCTACCATATGGTGCTAGCCACTTGGCCTCCTGAATGTCCATAATGAACAAGTCCGCGAGGTTTCTAGGTTGCCAATTGTGTTCTAAGTGGAACAACCCGACCGGGAGTGACACTGGGTGCGGGCACCACATGTTCAAATGCTGGTACCACACTGCGCCGGCCACAGGGGCGCGATTAGCGAGACTACGCCTCGCTAATCCTGTAGTTTGTTGACTACGTGGCACATTAGAGACGCGTCTGGCGGCGGAAAATAGATAAATGGAACTCAACCTGTTCTCGTCCGTCATCAGAGCGTCAGGTCCGCCCGCCGGCGTTATCGTCCGGCGGGTGAGGTACATTGGGAGTTTGTGAGTCTTCTCAGACGCAAACAAATCCACTTGTGGATGGTAATGCTCCGCACACACAAGAGCGCCCATTCTACTGTTGTGCTTTGTCTCTGAGACAGAGCGTCTGCCCAGACGTTTGCTACGCCTGGGAGATAAGATGCGTGAAGATGAATGTCCAGCCTGTTGGCTAGTATAAAAATCTTTTCTGACACGTTTAGCCACTTCCGAGATCTCATTGACCCTTGTTTCTGAATACAGTGAACCGCATTCAGATTGTCCATTCTGAAGGCTACCGACTTGCCCCGAAAAGCAGAGCCGTGAGCCTGAAGGACAGATAAGGGGACTAGTAAGTCTTTGACATTGATGTGGAAGATTTCTAAATGGGACCAAAACCTTTGACCCTGATGCCCGAGGTTTGACTAAAAGCCCCAACCTATCGTTCCTGACGCATCCATGTCCACCCATACCGACGGCGGAGGAGAGGTTCATGACATGACTGCGTGCAACATTTCTCTCGTCGCCCAAACCGCTAGTAAGTTGTGTAATAACGTTGGGATAGGCCATACTATCCCCGCCGGTAATAGTGGGAAAAATTTGTTGCCCTCCAAGATTAAACGTTAGACTTACAACCAGCCCAACTTCACAGTTAGCTGAACCCAGTTGAGAGAACCGACTAGAGATTCCCAAAGTCTCTGTGTCGTAGTCAGACTGTGGAGAAACCTAAACAAATTTTTGCGAAATCTGTTTCGAGTGTCCACACTCTGACTCAGAGTGAGAGAAGCTGTGTCCTCGACCAGCCCTATCCCCTGAAATACTCGTGGGGGAACAAGGGTTTGACTTTTACTAAGTTGACCTTGAATCCTAGAGATTTGAGATGGTTAACGTAACGTAGACATGAATGATGCGTAACTTTTCTGTTTCTGCCACCACCAGTTAGTCGCCCAGATACCACCAGACCCTGATCCCTTGTTCTAACAAGGGCATCAGGGCTTGCGGGGACCTTGCTTGAATGCTTGTGCCAAATTGAAAACAGTCTTCCAAACTGCTGGTGAAATCAAAGAAGGAGTTAGAACTGGAGACAGAACTACTTGGCTTGCAATACGGTCAAGAAGTTTCTTCACTAAGAACATCCTCAGATCCTGCCTTGCTCGAACTGCCTCTAAAAAGGCCGTCCGAATATCTCCTAAAGACTTGGATGGAAGTCTGGAGAAGCAAGCGCCGGGAAAGTTCAATGGCTTTCCTGACTTCCGCGGCTTCTATTGCCTGAGAAGAGCGTAACAGAGACTTTGTTACTTGCTGGGAACCATATATTGCGAAAACAGTTTAAACGCTTTTCCTCTTAACCTAAACTCGCGGTCTAGGTAAGCTGGGGAAGGCGTGCTAAAGGGAGCTTATAATTCGCACAAATTGATTATTTGGGGGGTGGCAGCCAAGCAGAGGGGACTCCGCCGGCACCAAAAACCGGAAGAGAGAACCAAGAATGGCGTTCTGGAGGGATTTGGTGGGAAGAATAAGTCATGGTTATAATAACTTGGAATGTCCTTAATATGAACATCCAAAACATTTCCGTAACATTGCTACCCCTGACTCATCAGGCCCGTATAAAAGAGGCATAGCTCCTGTTTTTTTACTGGCGCCTTGTCTAAAGGAGGGGGAGATATGTCTGATATGACTCGCACAGTGGAAGTAGTGAGAGCTGCTGTGCCTGGCACATTGGAAATTGGATCTGACACAAGAGGATGGCTAGGTATTTTAGCTAAAGCAAAGGATGTAGCCAGAGGTCGCACATTCGTCGACATCGCGGGATCTCCCGTATCAAAAGGAGTTTCCGGCGTAGGGCCAAAGAACCTATTAAGTGCATTCAATAGTAGTCCATCAATCTCTTCCGCCGGTACATACCTAGCCGATGACGAACTCCGTGGAGATTCGACAGTACCCTGAGAGTCGCCTAGAAGGTGACTGGACTCTTCAACCTCCATCTCTGAGACCAGAGATCGTTGTTCTTCATCCGTTAAGTCTGGCTTATCATGGGAAGATCCCGCCGAAGCCGGGACCTCCACATGTTGCCATGTTAAAACTGGGATAGAAGATGTACATCGGCATCCCGGTGGACGTCAGCACTAGTTGAGTCACAAAGGGATGTGTTCTGTCCTGCCAGGACTGTGAGTATCGCCATACACCTTGGCTGTGGCTGTCCCTCGCTTGCGAGCTCGGTATACTCTCTGAATGGGAGCCCTCGTCCGAGTCCCGTAAAGGTTTATGATAATTAAAAGCTCCCATAGCTCATTAACACATTGAAAGCAGAGCTGGTGAGCAAAATCATAAAGTATACTAATTAATTTAATTTATATTTAATTGTATTAAAATAAATTACTATAAATAAACACAATATTATCGTAATATAATCATAGAACATATATATGTTTATTATGATTCAGTTACTAAATTATTTCATTAACAAATAAAAATAAGATAGGGATAAGCTTAACGGCGTTGAACATACAGCAATGAGAGGTTCAAGTGCCGACATGACAGAGACTGGGAGAAAACTACCCCGCCCCCGGGAACTACCTGGTCACCTGGTGCAACACCGGTACTCCGCCCTGGAAAGAGAAATTTCCGGGGATTAATGCTCATAGGGTTACACCCAAAAAATGGTACAAAATATGTGCCACGAAACCGCCGGTCAACGAACCGTAGCACTCCACCACTACTTTTCGTTTTCCTTTAGTTTCATATTAAAGATTTCAGCATATCTTTACCTGTCCAGAAGATTTAAGCATATCTTCTGAATCCTCATAAAGATGAAGCATATCTTTATTAAAGATGAAGTCTTTCAAGTATCCCTTTACACTTGAAACACTAATAAGATTCCTGCATGTTTTTCTCCCATAAAAAGTCTAAGCCTATCTTAATCTCTAATCCGGCTTCTCCCAGAAGCCCTCATAGATCGCCGTCTTGAAGGTCGTGATACCCTATTGTATCAATCAATTGTTTGGCAAATTATCGCGAATTGCAAATCAGTTAATATAACCACCCAAAGGTACAACCGCCGGGTTTTATATGCAATGTCAAACCAATTGTACCTGCCCCAGACCTCTTTGTAAAAAGGTCGCCGGGAGGGAAAGACTAAACAAACAAACAGCATTGTTTCAATGGCTTATTAAAGATTTCAGCATATCTTTTACCTGTCCAAAAGAATTAAGCATAACTTCTGAATCCTCATAAAGATGAAGCATATCTTTATTAAAGATGAAGTCTTTCAAGTATCCCTTGACACTTGAAACACTAGTAAGATTCAGGCATCTTTTTATCCCATAAAAAGTCTAAGCCTATCTTAATCTCTAATCCGGCTTCTCCCAGAAGCCCTCATAGATCGCCGTCTTGAAGGCCGTGATGCCCTATCGTATCAATCAATTGTTTGGCAAATTATCGCTAATCGCAAATCCGTTAATATAACCACCCGAAGGTACAACCGTCGGGTTTTATATGCAATGTCAAACCCATTACACCTGCCCCAGACCTCTTTGTAAAAAGGTCGCCGGGAGGGAAAGACCAAACAAACAGACAGCATTGTTTCAATGGCTTTGAAAAGCCGAGAAAACCATGTCCAACAGGTGTCAGCATGATCACCTAGATAACTGTGTGGAGCCCCCCTCGCCGGGAATAACACAGGAAGCCTGATCCCAGGCTCGACCACAGAAAACGCAGTTTCTGATGAGCCCTCAAGCGACCAAACTCGTCGGGGTAACTTACCTATTTTAGCCATCCTGACTAAAACTCGGTAAACAAAAACGGTGTTCTCGGAGCAACGAGAAAAACGCCGGAAAGGTAACCCACACCAAACGAGACATTACAGGAGGGCATAATGCATAAAGCAATGAATAACACAGGAAGCCTGATCCCAGGCTCGACCACAGAAAACGCAGTTTCTGATGAGCCCTCAAGCGACCAAACTCGTCGGGGTAACTTACCTATTTTAGCCATCCTGACTAAAACTCGGTAAACAAAAACGGTGTTCTCGGAGCAACGAGAAAAACGCCGGAAAGGTAACCCACACCAAACGAGACATTTTAACACATTTTATACAAAGGGTGTGCGCAAAAATAGGGATACCTGAACAGGAGGGCGTAATGCATAAAGCAAAAACCGGGGCAAAGGTAGCCATGACAGAGACTGGTGGGAAACTTACTCCAGGTTCTGCATAGACCCGCCGGGACCCAGCTCTGGAAAAAAGAAAATTTCCAGGAATTAATGCTCATAAGGTTAACCCAATCATGTTCGCACACAAGTGTTAAATAACCCGCCGGGTAACGAGACGTAATACTCACTCAACGACTACAGCTCGCTACGCGGTGGGGTTTCCTAAGTAAAAGATTTCAGAATATCTTAATTTGTCCAAAAGATTTATGAATACCCTCTGACATAATATATAAAGACCAGCATGGCGTTTATAACAGATTAAGTCTTTCCGGTGGTGTTTGTTTCAAGATTCAATTTTGGAGGAAAAAAAAACTAAAAAAGACGCCGGCCCCCGAATTATCTCGGAGATCAAAAACTGGGAAGCCTGACAAATATACGAGATCTAACTTCTCCCGAAGTATCTTTTTAGATCGCCGTATGTTGAAGGCGGCGATACAAAACGTATCCCTCAATTGTCTGGTTAACTAACTGAATTGTAAATTCGTTATTCCCATCCTTCCAAGGAGCACCCGCCGGGTGTGAATATTAGTTTAAAAAACGTTAACCCCAATTGTGTCCTAAAGCGCCGTATGTTGAAGGAGGCGATACACAATGCATCCCTCAATTGTCTGGTCAACTAAACTGAATTTTGCAAATTCGGTCATCCCACCCTTCCAGGTTGCACCCGCCGGGTGATTTAAAGTTTAAAAGTTAACCCCAATTGTTCCTATCCCCACTTCTTTGTAAAAGATCGCCGGAGAGGAAATACAACAACAGCATAGTTTTATATTGGCTTTGCAAAACCGAAAAAACTACAAACAACACGTGTCCGTATGAACACTGTTAGATGGGTACAGCCAACCCGCCGGGAATCATAAGGAGCCTGAAACAGGCACCCCTGAGACGCAGTCCTGGGGAGCCACAGACACCCACTCGCCGGGGAAACAAGCCTGTTTTAAACCACGCGTGGCCAAAACTCGGCAACCAGCCGGGGTTATCAAGGTGAAACCGAGAAAAACCCGCCGGAAAAAACCCACCCCGTCCAGATACCATCTGAACGCAACACCGGACCGAGGCGTAGCCAAAACACAACTAACGCCGGGCCCAACATAGTCCGTGGAATTAGTGTAAAGTCAGTGAAAATAGGCTAGCCTAAACAGACCTCGGATGCGGAAATACCCTGAGCCGAACAGGCCAAGTGGGATATCTCTATTGGTCTAACTGGTAAGGTGCCTGCCTCACACCCAAGGGTCGAGAGTTCGTGCCCCCACCAGGGCATGATATTTTCGTGAGGCTATTTCCGCATTTAACGAAGTTTAGGTGTGCTGGTTAAATTGTTCAGATGGTTGAGAGTAAGATCGGAGCTCCATAAATCCTCTTTCGGGTATGGTGTAAAAACCGATCCCCACAGGACTGGGTCAATACACAACTAACCCAGGACACATAAATAGTCCGTGGAATTAGCCAATACACAACTAAACCAGGACACACATGACACAGTAGTACATATTTAGAAAATAAATCAATAACACTTGTATATGTGGTAAAGCTACGAGAGGCTGGCTAGGCCTAGGCAGACGGATAACAGTAACAAGTCGGAATATAAACAAAAAGCACTGAATTATATCACAACAGGAACCACCGCCAACACACCACTGTAGCAAACACTTCCGGCAAGGGAAGAACTGACTCGGGACCCAGAAAAAACTTCACTAAGTGAAGAAAAATACGCTGGGAACGTCAGCAAAAATACGCTACCTCATCAGAAAGATAAAAGGAAGCAATAACGCGTAATGAAAGCCGCCTGCATCACAAAGCTAGCTAACTGTGAAAAAGTTCACCTGTCCACAACAGGACCACGAGGGTACATCCGAAATAGATGCCCCAAACACACAACCCAAAATACACTGCACTGCGGGCAACTAGCCCAGGACACTCCTGCTACGCATATCCTAACCTTACTCGATACATCCCGGAGTAAACAAATGAGAAAAAACTCACTAGGGACGCAACAAATGCGGAACCCGCGGAGCGTGGGGAGACACGTCCGGGCAGGCTGAGCGCAGAGCAGAGAAGGAAGAATGACGCCTGCAGTAGCGTCTGGTCAAAAGATCCACACAAGTACATCCACGATATGATGGAAAGCTTATTGAATAGTTATTCTTATTTTCTTTTTGTTTTTATTTTTTACGAAGTTTTTTCATAGTGAGAACCCAATTCATAATGACTGAAGCCATGAGTGAGGTCGCGTGCGCTCATGATAAAGGCTCCTCAAATTTTAAATGCTCTGTGCGGTAGATTCAAACTACGGCGGATGAGTGTTTGAAGAGGGTGCCTTATGTAATAGGCATGTTCGTCAATGATGGAGGGGCCACTAATAAATATAGTAGTTTCATATTTTTCCATTAAGTATCGATAAAATTAGCTGCTAAGGGATTCAATTTACCGTCAGATGAAATTAAATAGAGTATAGTTACCGCTGGTGTAGTAATGTAGGATTTGGTTTTTACACCATGCCCGTAAGGAGAGTTATGAGCTCCGATCTTACTTTCAATCATCTTGAAAATTTTACCAACACACCTAAACTTTGCTAGATGTTGAAATAGCCTCTCGAATATCTGCACCCAGGGCGGGAATCGTACACGGGACCCTTGGATTACGAGGCAGACACGTTACCACGAGACTAATAAAGGTGCACCACTTAGCCTGGTAGTCGTGTATTTCAGCATCTTGTTCAGCTTAGGCTAACCTATTTTCACTGACTTTACAATAGGCTGCCTAGTTAATGCGTAGCCTACACAGTATAGTCAAAGGTACAGTTGTCCACACGTCCACCTGGTACAGACATACTTTTATTCATGTTATTTTAGCTATTTATGAGTATATAGTGGCCATCAAAATATACACAGTCTTATACTATCAAACCATAGTTAAAGTCTGTGTATTAGCTGTCCGTGTCTATACATATTTATAACTAAAATAACAAGAGTAAATACTATATATAATTTTCGCTGCTTTCGTGTGGGGGACTGAAATAAATTGGTGTAACATACTTCCAATTTGATGTAGACAGAGCAAAGACAAGGGTATTTTATATGATTAATTGGCCCCAAGATAGTTATCAAGGGAAGCCATCACCTGCTGCAGAGATGGCCGAGCCTCAACATCTGTATTAATCATGCTATCAAATAAACAAGAAATATCATCATCAACAATGAACAGTCCAGTTGAATCAATGTACTCCAATGTTTCCTTCATAGAAAATCCAAGAGAGTAAACGTCGGAGTGAGGCAGAGCAATGTTTCCACACCAAAGATGAAAGTCGTAGAAAGGAAACAGCTTGTGCCGATCAGCATCCTTATTTTTAAAGGTTTCTGGCGCCTCGCCGATATAACAACTTCTGCCCACGTCAATGAGATAGGCATGAGGCCCATTAACATCTATCAGAACATTATCGTCCTTAAAGTCATTATGACTTAAACCAGCACGGTGCAGGTCATCCAGTGCTTTGGCTACAGCCCTATAGATCTGTACACAATGTTGCTGAGAGACCGGGTTCGCCATCACATCATACAGGTCAGGATAGGGACAGTAAGTGGTCACAAGCATTGGGGCGTCATTCGCTACCAATAACAATTTGGGAACCCCACCAGCACCATTAGCTTTTTCTAACATGCGAGCTTCCTCCACAAATGTATCCAATTGGGGAAGGCCCCTCTTACCCAATTTCAAACAGGCTAGATCATTCTTATAAATCACCAAATACACAACACCATTACTTCCTTCCCCGAGCTTCTTAATCTGCTCGGTGTTGGCCTCAATATGAGCGTTTGACACAATTTTAACCTCGTGGATCATTTTGAAGTAATAGTTTATCACGGAAACACTACAATAATATAACAAATAAGTTATACCAAAGATAAAGTCACTTGAACGCTATAGTGCAAGGAGAAAATATATTATGATGTTACTCTTCTCAAGGTTAGATGAAAAGTGAGTTTTTGAACAAGACCTACAATATATAATTATATTCCCTCCGTTCAAAATGTAGAGAAGCTTATGATTTTGTATGACGTTATCTCACTGCTTTTTGGATGAAAAATCAGTATCCACCTAATTATATTAAGGCATTAGCAATAATACAATTATCTATAAAGGGAATTTAATACGCTAAATAAATAAAAATGCAGAGTAGAATCTCGGCATAAATAAATAGTTACCCATAAAAATTATTTTCTATGAATTGTCTGACAAAGAAAACTAATATTAAATGGCTAACAATAGTATTTAATACCCAACGTACTGTATACTCTTTTACTCTTACACATAAACAATAAACACATACTTTTACTTACATATATAGTCACAAAAACAAATCTTGGTGCTATTTTACTTTACTAGCGCGCACTTTACAGGTAGGCCTACCCTCACGACTTAATTAGAGATTTATTTTAGGTTTCCACGCATCCATCAACAAGCTACACCCATTTCTGGTCTGGTAGGCTACTAGTAATAGAATCTGACCTAAATTACTGGCTCCTTGTCGCTCGCCAGCAGAAAAACTTCACTAAATGGCACAAAGGTCTTAAAATTGGCCAGGAAATAGGGCTAAACATCTTAGTATCACCATAACTAATTGGGCAAACGTCTTACATTTGCAAAACTAATGGGGCTAAAACATGAGGGAAAAGAGGGTCCAGAACAAAAAAACTAAAAAACACACCTAGCCTTGAAATATATACAGGTAGGGTGTATTTAGGCTCACTTAATTTAGTCTTGTTTCTTATTTTGAGACTATTTTGCAACATATTGAGACTATTATGCAACAGTTTGAGGTTTTACAATATTTTGAAACTGGTAACAATTTGACAGTGTTTTCAATATTTTGACACTAGCGACATTTTGAGACCATTTGCATCTTTTTAAGATTATGCAGCAACATTTTGACATTAGTTAGCAACATATATTGACACTATATTGCAACATTTTGACACTTTTGCCAAATTTAGACACTATTTAGCAACATTTTGACACTATTTTACAACATTTTGACACTATTTTGCAACATTTTAACACAATTATACAAAATGTTGACACTATTTTGCAACATTTCGAAACCATTTGCAACATTTTGACACTATGTTGCAACATTTTGACACTATGTTGCAACATTTTGAGACCATTTGCACCTTGTAAGACTATTTTGCAACATTTTGACACTATGTTGCAACATTTTGAGACCATTTGCAACTTGTAAGACTATTTTGCAACATTTTGACACTATTTAGCGACATTTTGAGACCATTTGCAACTTGTAAGACTAGTTTGCAACATTTTGACACCATTTAGCGACATTTTGAGACCATTTGCAACGTTTTAAGACTATATATAGCAAAAGCAAAATGTTGAGACTTTTGAAACATTTTGAGTCCATTTGCAACTTTTCAAGACTATATTTTAAAGTGTTGACACTTTTTGCGCAACATTTTGATACTATTTGCAACTTTGTATAATGTTTTGCAACATGCTGAGACTTTTGCAACATTTTGAGACTATTTGTGCACTAGTATCGTCAATGGAATGGAAGTTAGATTGGTATGGGTGACAGAAATCTTTTAATAGCTTAAGGGGAGATGGGTCGGTTTTTATACCCCCTTCTTCCTCATGTTTAGCCCCATTAGTTTTCAGATTTTAAGATGCTTGCCCCATTAGCTTATCGATTTTAAGACCTGTCGCCCCATTTATTTGTCAATATTATGACCTTTCGCGCTATTTAGGTGTCGATTTTTTTTTCCTAGCGAACGATAGTGAGCCTGTATTTTAGAAGAACCGGCCTTCGGCCGAGAAGTTTTCTGCCGAAAAATGTACAAATTAATGCAGAAGGGGGATCTATTGGACGTGTTTTTTAAGTTTGATAGAAGTCTAGGGAGGAAACTAAAAAATTAATAAATATATGAAATAATCGACCAAAAAAATATACCATTCCCCCTTAAGGGGATGTTTTTTTTCTAGACACCCTTCTCCCTCATGCTTAGCCCCATTATTATAAACAATTTAAGACATTTGCCACATTAGCTTGGCGATATGAAATCCTTTCTCCCCATTGCTTTGTTAATTTTAAGACCTTTCGTGCCATTTATGTGCCGATTTATTCCTGGCGAGCGAAAGCGAGCCTACAATTAGGTGATTCTGCCATAACATTATCCTACCGAAAAATTTACAAACTTATCTCGAAAGATGGTCTTGCGGGTATTCGTATTAAGCTTGTTGTAGGGCTAGGGAGCAAACTAATAATAATAATAATTATAAAAATATATATATATATACCTGAGGCATGCAAGTGTGACTCTGGGAAGAGTTACTTAGAGCCTAAAATTGAGGCCATGCTTGGTGAAAATATTTGAGTTGACATCGACTTTGCCAATGACCTTGGTGGTAAATATGTTGATGAATCCGGCCATATGTCAGTTGAATTGCCTAGAGATATTCTTCAAGAGTTCTTTCTCAGAAAGAGTTTTGGGAAAAGGAATAGAGGCAGACGACAAAACCGGTGTGACGGGTAGCGGAGGAGGGGGGAGAAACTGAGGAAACTGAAAAAGAGGGTGGCGTGGCAGAGGGAAGGGAAGAAGAGGAGGGAGGAGACAGAATCTTTGAGAATGATTGAGGGGCAAAGCCCAAGTGACGAGCCTCTTGACGAGCCGCAGTAAGCGTAAGACCTTGTCTCGCTTTGATGACATCGACTTCAGACTCAAACAGATAAATGGGGCAATTTCTAGAGTCGGCCGAATGAGATCCACGACAATTAATAATAATAATAATAATTAAAGTTGCAAGCAACGTTGTCCGGGGTTCGAGCGGTTTTGCAAGCAGGGTATTGTGTTGGCTACAAAAGCTGTGTCACAGATATCAAAAGATCATTTAACTTATCGGGCATGGAGAAACTACAGAAGGAACAGATTGTGCAAACAAACAAGAGCGAGAGAGAGAGAGATTGGCTGTATAAGGGATCTGGCTCTATTCGTTTAGTAACAGAGTTGTAGATATGTGGAATAGGCTACCGAGTGCTATAATGGGATCAAGAATAGAGCTTCAACTTGAAATTTGATAGAACGAGATGGGTTGGGTGTGAAAGAGATCTGCCATGTGTAGGTCAATCAGCTCTCTGCAGACTCCCATTTTCTTATTTTTTGTATGTTCTCATTTGTGAGGGAGAGAGTATGGCAAGAGAGAATATGATGCAAACGTAAGGAAGATAGCAATAAATATGAGAGAGAGAAAGAGAGAGAGAGTGCGGGTTGGGTTGGGTGTGAAAGGGATCTGACATGTGTGGGCCAATCGGCTCTCTGCAGACTCCGGTTTTCTTATGTTCTCATTTGTGAGTGAGAGAGAGACTAGGATGTCATAAATGTAAGGAAGACAAAGATAAATGAGTTTTTAAGAGATGGGTTGGGTGTGAAAAGGATCTGTCTTGTGTGGGCCAATTGGCTCTCTACAGACTCCCATTTTCTTATGTTCCTATTTCTTACAATTGTGTTTTGGTTGCAGGTATATGATAACATGGGTGTATAGTAGCCTAAGTAGTGTAAATAACAGGTAACGTTTATGAGATGGGTTGGGTGTGAAAGGGATCTGCCTTATGTGGGTCACTTGGCTCTCTGCAGACTCCCATTTTCATCTTGGTTGCATGTGTAAGGGATCTGCCTCATTTGTACCGGTGTGCAAACAAACAAGAGCGAGAGAGAAAGAGATTGGCTGTGTAAGGGATCTGCCTCAATTCGCTTGGTAAAAGAGTTGTAGATATGTGGAATAGGCTACCAAGTGCTATAGTGGGGTCAATAACAATAGAGATTCAACATAAAATTTGATAGGACGAGATGGGTTGGGTGTGAAAGGGATGTGCCGTGTGTGGGCCAATCGGCTCTCTGCAGACTCCCATTTTCATCTTCGTAGCATGTGTAAGGGATCTGCCTCATTTGTACCAGTGTGCAAATAAGAGAGAGAGAGATTGGCTGTGTAAGGGATCTGCCTCTCTCGTAACAGAGTCGTAGATATGTGAAATAGGCTACCTGGTGCTATAGTGGGATCAAGAACAATAGAGAATTTCAAGATAAATCAGATAGTCATGGACGAAATGGGTTGGATGTGAAAGGGATCTGCCTTTTGTGGGCCACTTGTCTCTCTGCAGACTCCCATGTTCATCTTAGTTGCATGGGTAAGGGATCTGCCTCATTTGTACCGGTGTGCAAACAAACGAGCGACAGAGAGAGACTGGGTGTGTAAGGGATCTGCCTCTATTCGTTTAGTAACAGAGTTGTAGATATGTGGAATAGGCTACTGAGTCCTATAGTGGGATCAAGAACAATAGAGTTCAACATAAAATTAGATAGGACGAGATGGGTTGGGTGTGAAAGGCTGCCACGGGCATGTCTGGCCACCATTTTGTATATCATATAAAAAGTTGCCCAATACCTTGGGAATACACTGGTTTGGTTTACCTACTGTCTGGCAGGTACTGCACATTGCCACCCATGACGCCACATGTGCCTTCATACCTGGCCACCAAAACAATTTCGCCAATGCTGCTACCATCTTACGTACACCCAAATGCCCTGCCAACGGTACATCATGCGCCAACCTCAGTAGGCTATCACGGCACACACTAGGCACTACCAACTGGTCAACCACTCTCGACCCACCCTCCCAACTCCGTCTGGGATCTAGAAAACGCCTGTACAATATGCCCTCCACACGAAAGAAGTCCCCCGGCTTTGCATCCCCGTTCTCATCAAGTTCAATCGCACCGTTACTACACTTCTGAAGCTCAGGATCATCTATCTGCAGCCGACAGATATCCGAAGGAGCCAATCTATCTAAGTGCTCCCGGAGCAACTTATGGCCTCCCCCGATACTGGACTGTTCGATCCTATCTTGCTTAAGTGTGTAACGTTGCTGTCTCGGAGTTTTCTCACGCCCTACCTCGATCCTCACCAAGTGTGACAGGTTCTGGGGCCACTCCGGACCAAAACATTGGTGCTAATACTGAGTCGCCAAGAAGAGCCGCTGGATCAAAACTCACAAAACTTCTCCCAACTTTAGCTTTCTCCTTCCGACCGTTCCTCCGCTGGTCTAAAGACTGAGGAATAGGCTGTGACACCTTAGATGCACGAGATCGGGTGACAACACACGCCATCTGCTGTAATTGACACCTCTCGACCAACTCCTGCCCCTCCCTACTCACGTCGGCCGCCCTCTCGGCAACGACTAAGGGTGGAACCTCAGAAGTAGGCACCGCAAAGTCGTTGCCGAGAAGAAGGTCGACGCCCTCTACTGGCAGTTTCTCTACGATTCCAACATCTATCTCTCGTGTCACACCATCAACCTCCAGCTCCACTCGAACCAACGGGTATGACCGTGTAGCATTAATACCCTGCACCACAACTACCCGTGCCGCGTTTATAGGTTGGCCTGTAAAGTTTGTCATCAGAGTCTGGGATGCACCTGTATCATGCAACAACTCCAACCCATGCTTGCAACCAGCCCAACTCACGCAGCCACGCCCTCTATGGTCGCAAAAAGCATCGCGGACAGGTTTCGAGCCTTCCGGACACTCCTTCACTGGCTGTGCCCCCGCATCTGACATATCACCCCGGGTAAACGCAGAAGACCTCAGAGACACCCCAATGTTGCTAGCCAAAGACACGACTGCTGCAGGTTGGTTACTAGGGCAGGAACGTGCAAAATGCCCCTTTTTATGACACTTAAAACACTCTACTTCACCCTTGGACTTCCCCCGAGGTGGGGAAGGGCCCTGCCCTTTCTTAAACGGGACGGTTTTTGGTTTGTGATCAAAATTAGTATCATTGCTCTTACTTTTGTTATTAAATGCTGCATCACTGACTCGGGGGGGTGGAGTGTTGCGCCCCTTGTTAACTGCATCGGTCCGTTGTGCAGACCCGCACCCACGAATCAGCGATAATCTCAGGTCAGCCAACTCAGCTGCCTCTTGTAGAGTTTTAGGATGTTTCTCTTTGAGGTTCAAAGTCAGGTCGCCGCCTGTGCATTTACAAAATTGCTCTAGAAGGAATAACTGCTCAAGCTCTTCGAACGTCGTCACCTTCTCTGACCTCAGCCAATTTCTCAAAGCATCAGACAGTTCCCGGGCATGTTCTAGAAAAGTGCACTCACAACCCTTCGTAACACCCCGAAACTTCAACCTATATGTCTCTGGTTGTAACTCGTACGCCCGCAGAACAGCTTCCTTCAATACCTCATAATCGATGCAAGACTCCAAGGGCAACGCATCATATGCCTTGAGTCCTTTGCCAACCAACCTAGAGGAAACAAGGGCTGCCCACTTATCCTCGGGCCATTGGTGCTCCCGGCACTTCTTCTCAAAACGCAGGAAAAACTCGGTGACACCCGACTCGTCAAATACAGGGACTAACTTAAGAAGGTGCGATAAAGACTGATCAAGACCTCGATTCCCAGAACCGAGACGCTGCCCTGTCGACTCCACCCGAGACTTCTCAAGCTCTATATCTGCACAGTAGTTCGTAGCCTCAACCTGAAGCTCAGCCTCACGTATGGCCTTTCTCTCCTCAGCCTGAATCCTAAGCTCAGATTCCCGCTGCTGCTGCTGCTGCCTGAGCTCAGCCTCATACTTTCGTTGCTCGAGTTTGGCGAGTTCGAGCTGAAACAACATCTCAGAAGACAAACCCTGAGGAGGGGGTGCTACTATTGGGGACCCACCCCGTGAATCACCTAGAGGCATACCCAACCGCCAGCGTGCATCGGCCTGCGGGAACGTACCCGGTTCCGGAGCCCGAGGGGGCGCCATGATAGGAGTCGAGTGGAATGGGGGCTGGGCAGAAGGTGCCCCAGCTCCCGCTCCACCCGAAGCCCCATGCACCCCACCGAGCACCCAGGCAACCAGCTCACCTCCCGAAAAACCGCTAGTACCAGACAACCCTAAGACCGTGGCTACACACTGCAGTCCATACCGGTCTAGCCCCGACACCCGATCCGCCGACACAGGCTCCTCCAAAAAAATCCGAGCATCCTCCTCATTGTTCACCACCCGAACGCCGTTAGACAACTCCACCTTCTCCACCTCCTCGCCTGCTTCCCGTACTGTGTCCTCACTGTGCACTGATCCGTCGTTCGACATAGTGTCCACCGGAAATCCTCAACGTTTATAAAAAAAAAAAGTACCTAAACTCTCATGTAGCACTATTCACTCAAAAAATGCTTGAAGACAACTCAAGTGCTATACTACGTTGCCAAAAAAAAAAATCCAACGTGTCCAAAATATTCCTCAAAAACAAATGTCCACTGCCAAACTGTGAGAAATAACAATCGACCCCCAAACGGTGATTAAAAAAAAACATTCTCCACAAAAAAAATCCTGCAATTATTTCTTAGTTCACTAAATCCTAGACTAAGGTCGCCATTTGTTATGACGACTAAGATAAGATACTAGGCAAGGTCGCCATTTGTTACGACCGGGACTACGAATAAAACAAGGGCACTCAATGATTGGACTAGTAATAGGGCACTATGCAACAATGGTACGCTAGATCCAAACCCTCGAACTTATATGCCGGCGAACAAAACACCTATACCCTCCAGGGTTAATCTGCGATAGCGGGGTATCCTTAACTGGGCATAAATGCACTCTACTTCAGGCTAACCTGCACTGGTATAGCCTGATAACAAACAAGATGCAAGTTACGTTAAAATGCATAAAAAGGAATCTATGGAAAGATCAATTAAAGCACTGCAAGATTTAATACAATAAAAAGATGCTTCAATACAGTTACTCTAAACAACAATAAACTCTTCACTCCTATCTGAAAGAAAGTGAAGTATAGTCCTACAGCATAGACCTGGAAACTTCTGAAGAAAGTCTGATGCTCATAAGATGCTCGTACTGATTTAGAACTATATAAAGGCAGGAGGCAGGACACCACACGTGTAAATCGAATACACTAAAAGATAGGACATATAATGTTAACTGACACGAGAATACTATAAATGCGCAACGGTAGCAATGCTCGACACTAAAAGAAGTACTTCCTCATCAACGAAACAGTCTGGTTGTGCGGCTCAGCAACAACCTAGGCTAATAAATGCTGTGAATAATAATGCACACATATCAAAGAGCTTATATTAAATACTAACAAGTGTCTACTCGATTAATAATGTCTAGCTGGGATACTCTAGGTAAGGAACTGGGGTTGAGCAAGACAGGCTCGTAGCCTAGCGATGTCCTTAAGACTGCATCCTTTAAGTTACGTTAATTGACTAGGGGGCTCTCTCGATAGATCCAGATCACAAGTATCTGGTTCTATCCTGGCGACCCTCTAAAGACAAGCAAAGAGGCAGCAAAGTGTGGAACTGGTACAGGCCAAAACCCTCAGTCAACACAATGCTGCACTCGCAAAGGACGCAACCGAAAAGACAACCCAGGCTACCACAGGACCGGTCGAAGTCGTGTAGGTATAAGCAAACCGTACACACATCGGAGACAATGACTACAGTTACCTTATCCCAGTCTAGCATTAAATAAAAGAGCAGAAACACTAAATCAATAATGGAGACACACAAAGTTCTTAACCTATACTAACTAAGAACCCTCAAACCTATTCTAAGTACATGTAAATATCTCCGAGGACGGCGCATGCAATACAATGGGCCGGCTATGAAAACCGTATGCAGAACCCAAGGGGAGTGTTGTGCAGTAAATAAAGGTTAGAGTATGGAAAGAGAGAATCGAGTGAGAGAAACAGTGATAAAGGTGGTGATCGGGAGAGAGTATGCAAAGGGATGTTAGAAGCACGCGTGCCAAGCCTGTCCTGACGAGGACAGCTCCTGGGGACCCTCATGGAGGAGGTAAGTTACACAGGAGACCGCAAAGGCGCGATGGTCGGCCAATCACGGGCCGAGACGTCACAAGACAGCAGGCATCATAGGACACAGCCAGACACGCCGTCCAATGGCGAGCGAGAGGCAGGAATGCACCCGTACATACAGACACTTACTACCTCCTCGCTCTGAAAGTCTTTCTCATTCACACGCTGGTACTATTATCACTACTGTTGATATAAAATATAACCCGTTGTCACAGACGAAAACAAAGACCACCACTGGACTGTCTGTGACAATGCGATTACTAGGAAAGAAAGAACAACATTCTCTGATAACTGTAGCCCATTTCGATGTCCCTGGCGAGCGCTAGTGGCCAACGAGAGGCGATTCTGCCAACGCTGGTAGACGTCACAATATATATATATATATATATATATATATATATATATATATATATATATATATACAGTCAGGACCCCCAATTCGCGAGAATAGGGGTGACAGGAGGCATCGCGTATTGTGAATTCGGGTATTGTGGAACTAACTTTAAATGGGAATAATTAGATTGGGTGACATCTCTCAATTATGGCCTATTTTCGAAATTTTTGGCCCTATTTTCGACATTTTTGGCTCTACAGTACAGTCTATATCTTATATATAAGAAGAACAATGAATACAAATATGAAACCTTACCTTAAAATTAGTAGTAGATAGGCTAGGACTAGGACTAGGACCGTAGGACTTCACGATTTTCTCCAACTTCTCCCTCCCTAACCAAATCGTACGAACAGTTTACTCTGACAAGCCTATTGCACAGTTTCCTTCTCCTCTTTTCTTGCGAAACAACAATTCCACCTTCATTTTGTGTGTTATCTTCTTATATTGGCGTGGCATGGCGAAAAAAGTGGCAGGCACTACAAACGTTTGGTCACTCCGCATGGCTATGAGCGCTTGAGCGGGACTGTGGGAGGGAGGGAGGGAGGGTAAGCGGGAGGGAAGGCAGGCGTATGCCCGTCTTCTTCTTTTTTCAGAGCTACTCCTGGGCCTCGCGAAACGTAGACGTGCTAGCGTATCAAGCTGGAATAGCGGATTTGGCCCCTTCTTAGCTCTCGATTCGTGTATTGTGGTACCACCTCGCGTAATTAATGCTTAATTAATTAATGTTATTTTCGAGGGGTAACTCGTGTATTAGGGTTTTCGCGAATTGTGGAATCGTGTATTGGGGGTCCTGACTGTATATATATATATATATATGTATATATATATGCATTGCCTGACGCCGTGATCCCCGAAGGGATGGCCACAAACGAACCATCCCCATGCACCTCTGTCCCCAGTTATTCGATGCCCCTCCTCCCAACCAGCACCGCCTCCATCCATATACTTCCTCACTCCATCCCCCCACCTCTCCTTCGGTCTACCTCTCCCTCTCTGTCCTTCCACCTCACTCTCGTATACCCTCTTAGTCATTCTCTCGCTTTCCATACGTTCCATAGGGCCGAACCATCTCAAGTTGTTATTTTTCACACTTTCCAGCACATCTACCTCCATACCACACCTCCTTCTTACTTCCTCATTCGTCTGTCTATCCCTCCATGTAACTCCGCACGCACTTCTTAAGTAACTCATTTCCACCGCTCTCACTCTTGGTCTGAGTCTCTCAACCAACATCCATGCTTCGCTTCCGTAAGTCAGTGTCGGGATTACCACACTGTCATGAAAGGACTTCTTCACTTCCATACTGACCACCCTATTTCTTGTTACTGCTTTCAGCATTCCTACAACCCTCTTCCCCTGTTGTACCCTCTCCCGCACTTCTTCATCCATAGTCCCATCTTTACTCAACACACTGCCCAGATACTTAAAAGAGTTGACGATCTCCATAGCCTGATCGTTCAACTTCACCTCACACTCTGTGGCTTCACCCCTTTCGAAGACCATAGCCTTGCTCTTCCCCGCATTTACCTTCAAATTCCGTTTTTCGCACACTGTTCCAAACTCAGTCACCAGACCCTGCAACTCCCATTCATTATCGCTCACATCAGAACTGTATCATCCGCAAGCAGTAGTATAGGTAGCTTCCACTCATTTCCCTCCCTTTTCAGTGATACACCAACATCCAGTGCTCTTCCTAGTATTTCTTTCATGACTCCATCCATATATACAGTAAACAACCACGGGGACATCACACACCCCTGTTTCAACCCAACATTCAGGTCAAAGAACTCGCTCTGCTCATTCTCCACACATACTGCCTCCTTTGCACCCTCATACATGCTCTTCACTGCTTTCAGAAACTTGCCATCTACTCCGTATATTCTAAGTACTTTCCACATACCTTCTCTATCCACTCTGTCATAGGCCTTCTCCAAGTCCATAAAGGCAACATACACCTTATGTTGCTTCTCCAGATATTTCTCCACAACACAATTAGGGTAAAAATCTGATCTACACATCCTCTTCCCTTCCTAAAACCTCCCTACTCGTCGCCTATCCATTTCTCCGTTCTCACTCTCACTCTCTCAATCACTACCCTACTGTACACCTTCCCTACTACGGTTAGAAGACATATTCCTCGGTGGTTACCACACACTCCTCTTTCCCCTTTGCCCTTATATAGGAGAACTATTATGCCAGTCTTCCAGTCATCGTGTGCACTCCCCTTCTACCATGCTAGTTTGCACATTTCCCATACCCATTCGATCACTATCTCACCACCATACCTCAACATTTCCCCACACACTCCATCTGTTCCTGGTGCTTTCCCCAACTTCACTCTTTTCATGGCTTGCCACACATCTGACCTCCTGATCCCCACCTCCTCCTCCACTACTTCTCTTCTTCTCCCTCCCATACCATATCCAACTATGTTTGCTGGCTCTTCATTCCTTACATTTAGCAACTCGTTGAAGTACTCCCTCCATCTTTCGACTCTCTCTTGCTTCTCGGCTAGCATTCTCCCATTCTTATCTTTCACACCCTTACTGTTTCCCTTGCTACCTTCCCTAACTCTCAGTTTCTTACACTCCCTCCATTTTACACCCAGATATATATATATATATATATATATATATATATATATATATATATACAGTATATATATGCTAAATTTATAAATATTTTGGTAGGCGGCCACTTCCTCATTTATACGATGTGAGTGTAGAGTGAGGGAATGTACTGTATAATAGCTAAGAAATGTGTCATCGTATCTTGAAAGCATTAAGGACAGAGCATAGTGGAAGGCATCATAACTATATCCTGTTTCTTTTCAACTGACGGTAAAATGCAAAGTACCCATCAAGATTTTTCAGTTATTTTGAAGATTTTGTAGTGAAATATGGTGCTAATTGTATAAATTTGGTCTTAATATGATGCAGAGACATAGTACAGTAGTTTCATATTTTTCCATTAAGTATCGATAAAATTAGCTGCTAAGGGATTCAATTTACCGTCAGATGAAATTAAATAGAGTATAGTTACCGCTGGTGTAGTAATGTAGGATTTGGTTTTTACACCATGCCCGTAAGGAGAGTTATGAGCTCCGATCTTACTTTCAACCATCTTGAAAATTTTACCAACACACCTAAACTTTGCTAGATGTTGAAATAGCCTCTCGAATATCTGCACCCAGGGCGGGAATCGTACACGGGACCCTTGGATTACGAGGCAGACACGTTACCACGAGACTAATAAAGGTGCCCCACTTAGCCTGGTAGTCGTGTATTTCAGCATCTTGTTCAGCTTAGGCTAACCTATTTTCACTGACTTTACAATAGGCTATAATAATAATAATAATAATAATAATAATAGTTCTTAAAGCTAGCTCATGCTAAGCTAGCTAAGGATAGCTCAATAAGGCCGATTAGGCGTATTTCCATTGGGGTCCTGTACTACTACCCCATCCCTTTGCTCATGAGGGATGGTAACGACTCAGTGCTTGTGAAAAATCTTTAATGCGCCGAGCGTGGGCGCGAACCCGGGCCTTCTGGGTGGAAGTCCGAGATGCTAGTCACTACACCAAGCGAGCCGCTGCCTAGTTAATGCATAGCCTACACAGTATAGTCAAAGGTACAGTTGTCCACACGTCCACCTGGTACAGACATACTTTTATTCATGTTATTTTAGCTATTTATGAGTATATAGTGGCCAGCAAAATATACACAGTCTTATACTATCAAAACATAGTTAAAGTCTGTGTATTAGCTGTCCGTGTCTATACATATTTATAACTAAAATAACAAGAGTAAATACTATATATAATTTTCGCTGCTTTCGTGTGGGGGACTGAAATAAATTGGTGTAACATACTTCCAATTTGATGTAGACAGAGCAAAGACAAGGGTATTTTATATGATTAATTGGCCCCAAGATAGTTATCAAGGGAAGCCATCACCTGCTGCAGAGATGGCCGAGCCTCAACATCTGTATTAATCATGCTATCAAATAAACAAGAAATATCATCATCAACAATGAACAGTCCAGTTGAATCAATGTACTCCAATGTTTCCTTCATAGAAAATCCAAGAGAGTAAACGTCGGAGTGAGGCAGAGCAATGTTTCCACACCAAAGATGAAAGTCGTAGAAAGGAAACAGCTTGTGCCGATCAGCATCCTTATTTTTAAAGGTTTCTGGCGCCTCGCCGATATGACAACTTCTGCCCAAGTCAATGAGATAGGCATGAGGCCCATTAACATCTATCAGAACATTATCGTCCTTAAAGTCATTATGACTTAAACCAGCACGGTGCAGGTCATCCAGTGCTTTGGCTACAGCCCTATAGATCTGTACACAATGTTGCTGAGAGACCGGGTTCGCCATCACATCATACAGGTCAGGATAGGGACAGTAAGTGGTCACAAGCATTGGGGCGTCATTCGCTACCAATAACAATTTGGGAACCCCACCAGCACCATTAGCTTTTTCTAACATGCGAGCTTCCTCCACAAATGTATCCAATTGGGGAAGGCCCCTCTTACCCAATTTCAAACAGGCTAGCTCATTCTTATAAATCACCAAATACACAACACCATTACTTCCTTCCCCGAGCTTCTTAATCTGCTCGGTGTTGGCCTCAATATGAGCGTTTGACACAATTTTAACCTCGTGGATCATTTTGAAGTAATAGTTTATCACGGAAACACTACAATAATATAACAAATAAGTTATACCAAAGATAAAGTCACTTGAACGCTATAGTGCAAGGAGAAAATATATTATGATGTTACTCTTCTCAAGGTTAGATGAAAAGTGAGTTTTTGAACAAGACCTACAATATATAATTATATTCCCTCCGTTCAAAATGTAGAGAAGCTTATGTTTTTGTATGACGTTATCTCACTGCTTTTTGGATGAAAAATCAGTATCCACCTAATTATATTAAGGCATTAGCAATAATACAATTATCTATAAAGGGAATTTAATACGCTAAATAAATAAAAATGCAGAGTAAAATCTCGGTATAAATAAATAGTTACCCATAAAAACTATTTTCTATGAATTGTCTGACAAAGAAAACTAATATTAAATGGCTAACAATAATATTTAATACGCAACGTATACTCTTTTACTACTTACTTGTTACTTGGTGTGGAGTTTCTCAGCCGCGCTCCGTCACTAGATGTGACGCTCGTCGCAGCTGCCCTTTAAACCATCTAGCACTTGTAGTCTTGTCTCACAGTGCCATCTTCTAAGTCATAACACTCCCTGAACAAATGTGTTTTTAGTGACTTTTTAAAGGCCTTTATGTTCGCACACCTTTTCACATTAACTGGTAGATTATTATAAAGTCTCGGTGCACTCTTTTCGAAGGCCCTAAATCCAAATTCATGATTGCACCGTGGCTCATTCAATTGATGCAGCACGTTGCCATGTCTCAGCATCATATCAGTGCCAACATTGAAGTCTTCCAATAAGTCTCGCACATATTCCGGCTTTCCAAAGTTCAAAGCTTGATACACTATAACACACAGTTTGAATATGATCCTCGCTTTCACCGGCAGCCAATGCAGGTCAATTAATGCCGGCGTTATACTCGCACGGAATGGTAAACTCTTTATTAATCTTGCTGCTCTATTCATTATAAGTTGTAGTTTTCGTAGCAAGTAATTTGGTAGTCGATAATATAGAGAATTACAATAGTCTAATTTACTAATTACATGATTGTGGATCAACATTTTGGTTGTATTAATATCCAGATATTTTCTCACAAAAGCAATATTCCTCAGATGATAGGCAGAGATTCGCACTGTTTGATTAATCTGGTTTTTAAATGACAGTTCACTATCAACCAAAACTCCCAAATCCTTCACCACAC
Source organism: Paralithodes platypus (assembly GCA_032716605.1). Lineage (NCBI taxonomy): Eukaryota > Metazoa > Arthropoda > Malacostraca > Decapoda > Lithodidae > Paralithodes > Paralithodes platypus. The sequence continues at coordinate 14,097,461 of CM064564.1, read as the reverse complement.
TACTCACAGTCATCACACTATCATTGATATTGAGGCTTTGCACGCCCAGTCTCTCAAGGTTCACCCGTCTGCCTACTAATAGGCATTCAGTTTTATTTTCATTTAATTTCAGTTGCTTTGACTCCATCCACTTCCCAATGTCTTTTAGTAAACCACTAATCTTCTCCTCAACATTCACCACGTCACTTAGTGCCAGATAGAATTGGGTGTCATCCGCAAACAGTTTGAATTTCACTCCATGTTTCATTAATATGCTAGATAGTGCAATTGTATATATACAGAATAGAATTGGTCCAAGAACACTCCCTTGAGGGACGCCCCTCTCTAGATGCTTCATCTCTGAGAATTTATTACTTATTTGCACACAATAAGTTCTGTTAGTAAGGTAACTTTGAAGGTATTCCAGCGCATTACCATCAATACCAATAGCTTTATAGTCTTCTATTAGTAAGCTATGCACCACTGTATCGAACGCGGCACTCAAGTCCAACAAAATTAAGATTCCACACTTCGCGTTGTACATTTGCACGAGTAAATCATTAATCACAGAGCACATCGTGGTTTCCGCAGAGTAAAGTCTTCTATATGCGGACTGGTTGTCTGGGAGAGCCTTCACTAAACTCAAGTGATCCCATAACTGACCCAGAATTACATTTTCAGTAATTTTTGATAGAAATGTTAAATTGGAAACAGGCCTAAAAGAGCTCAAGCATTGAGAATCAAGGCTCCCTTTAATAATAGGCTTCACAATCGCATTCTTTTCAGACGATGGAAATACATTATTTGCAATGCTACAGTTTATTATGTCAACATATATGTCCAGAAAACTGTTAAAATTGTTACTGTGCACTATTTCACGTATCGGTATAGGATCATTACTACAATGGGTAAGTTTTGCTTTCGTAACTATGGATTTAACTGTATTCAGATCCGTCATAGTAAATTCTGTTAACTTAGTCACAGTAGGCTCAGCTACAACAACGTCTTGAGTCTCGACTACTCCAAAATTTCCAACAATGGCATTAATTTTATCACAAAAAAAGTCAGAAAAATAATTCGCCAATGTCATATCCAGAATCCCTTCTGGTAACTTATTTTTCTTCTTGTTTCCCGTCAAGTTGTCAAGTACCACATACAGCTTATTCATATCAGATCCAGCTTCTTTTGCTTTATTCATAATATTATAGTATTCACGTTTTCTAAGCACAATGAACCTGTTTTCTATATTCCGAGCTCTTTTATAGTTATCTCTTGCCTCTTCGGTTCGTAGACGTCTCCATAGCCTCTCATATTTCTTCTTGGCCTTTTTTGCTCTTTGAATATCAGCATTAAACCACGGCGCACTATCAACTATTACTATTTTCTTTTCAATAATGGGGCACATATCTTCGTATTTTTCTCTAGCAATGCTGTTATACAGATTAGTGAAACATGACGTACAGTCATCTATTAATTCACCGTGAGCACAGTGTTCTCTTTTCTTAATTAGTATTTCATTCGCAACAGTCGATATTAGTAGTTGTGGCTCAAATTTTCTTTTTGACCTACACTTTATTGTCTTAGATTGTCTAGGTTTACTTACAAACGGCATGTTAAAAGTAACTAGTTTATGGACCGGCGAAATACAACACTCATCTTCAACATACAGCTCATTTATCATATCGCTTTCTCTATTCGTAAAAACCAAGTTTAATGCATGACCACCTCTTGAAGTTGCAGTATGCACTTTATTTATCAAGTGGAAAGACTCCATCAATTCTATAAAGATAGTAGCATAGTAATCATTTGGAACATCCACCCACAGATTAAAGTCACCAAAGACGAATGTATTCGTACTAACCATATCAATTGTTTCCAAATATAATCTAAAATCATCAATAAATGTACTGGCACTTAAATTTGGAGGTCTATAAACGACAATAAAAGTACATTTCCAGCCTCTAATCTCACAGCCCACCTGTATATGTTCAAAACTACCGAACCTTGCAGATTTACATATTTTCGTCTTCTTAAACGTGTTTGTAAGAAAAATTCCCACACCACCACCTCCCTTCCCTCTTCGTGGATTGTGCAAGAAGGTACCGTATGCGTTAAAGGAGTCATTTCAAGTATTTTAGCAGTATCGTATTCACTCAGCCATGTTTCAGTTACCGCTAGTACATCATATTTTGCCTCATTAATTAAGTCTCGAATTTCAAAGGTTTTATTTCCCACTGATTGAATGTTTATCAGTCCCCCCTTTATCTTTATTAAAGCACTAGATTCCATGATCAGTTAGGTCTCTCACCTTGACTATCTCACTCAAAAAGACCGGGCACCGGGTATCTGATGATGAATGATACACGTCTTGTTTCCCGTATCTCATACAATTTATGCACTTTCTCACAGTCACCTTACAATCCTTCGACCTATGTGTTCCAGCACATTTAAAACAAACAGGCACATCACTGTTTAGTTTAGCAGCACACTTATGTTCTGCATGCCCAAATCTCTGGCAATAGAAACAAGCCAATGCATGGTACCTGTCTCTTATATTATATATTCCCCATTGAAGTTGCACCTTGTCTTTATATTTGTAGAGAGCCGCACGGACTTCAGGCTCACATTTCAGGATATAATGGACTGTACCTCCAGCAGCTGGTTTATCAAAAATCATGGCAATCTTTCCTTTAATATCATCAATCGAATTCAGAAAATCATTCCTTGCAATTAATGTATCAATTATCTCACTCTTGGACTCTTCAGGACGAACATTGCAAATCATCACTTTTGGTTTTAATTTTTTCACACTCCTTGTAGTAACAGCCGTCACCTCTACCAACTTTTTAACTGCATCATTCAGCATATCCACAGTGCCAAAATTCATCACCATGTTCCCTTTAGGGGTAAACTTCGTATCGTGAATTTCAATCCCCTCTAGCGCCTGAGAAATTTCTCCTCTCTTGTCAGTTGCCTTTTCATTCTCATCCGTCGCCTTCAGAACGAGTAGATTCTTCTTTTCTTTCTTCTTTCCTCTCCCCGCCACCACATCCGACCACCCAGGCGAGTCAGAAACCGCTGACGTTTGCGCGGGGTCAGCGCTTATAGCATCAACAACATTTCCCATACCACTAGTGACTCCTTGCATCTCCATCTTCACTACTTTCAATTGAGTTGAAAGTTCTTGAGTTATACCGTCTAGTCCTTGGGTCATCTTATCATTTAATTCACTCCTGATGTTTTTTAGTTTATCGCTCATTACATCAAAACCTTGGGTCATCGTTTCTTTGAATTCAATCAATTCTTTCATCATTTCTTTCTTTATGTTTTCCATTTCATTCTTAAATGAAGTTAACACTCCAAGCTTTGTCTTACATGGATCACAGACATAGTTTATGTGCGCTACGTTTTCAGTCTTTATGCCAATCAAGTGTTCACATTTTATATGGGCCCAGTTTTTGCAAGTTGAGCATCCAATCCACTTTAACTTCTCTCTCTCCCCATCAGTTTTATCGCATTTATAACACTTTACGTCAGGAGCCATCCCAATAGCAATTAAAGGTTTCGATAGAACAGTCTTTGTAACATGGGAGGCAGAGCTCAGGCGGCACATGTCTACTCTGCTCCGCGCTCCCACACACACCATATATACTCTTACATATAAACAATAAACACATACTTTTACTCACATATATAGTCACAAAAACAAATCTTGGTGCTATTTTACTTTACTAGCGCGCACTTTACAGGTAGGCCTACCCTCACGACTTAATTAGAGATTTATTTTAGGTTTCCACGCATCCATCAACAAGCTACACCCATTTCTGGTCTGGTAGGCTACTAGTAATAGAATCTGACCTAAATTACTGGCTCCTTGTCGCTCGCCAGCAGAAAAACTTCACTAAATGGCACAAAGGTCTTAAAATTGGCCAGGAAATAGGGCTAAACATCTTAGTATCACCATAACTAATTGGGCAAACGTCTTACATTTGCAAAACTAATGGGGCTAAACATGAGGGAAAAGAGGGTCCAGAACAAAAAAACTAAAAAACACACCTAGCCTTGAAATATATACAGGTAGGGTGTATTTAGGCTCACTTAATTTAGTCTTGTTTCTTATTTTGAGACTATTTTGCAACATATTGAGACTATTATGCAACAGTTTGAGATTTTACAATATTTTGAAACTGGTAACAATTTGACAGTGTTTTCAATATTTTGACACTAGCGACATTTTGAGACCATTTGCATCTTTTTAAGATTATGCAGCAACATTTTGACATTAGTTAGCAACATATATTGACACTATTTTGCAACATTTTGACACTTTTGCAAAATTTAGACACTATTTAGCAAGATTTTGACACTATTTTACAACATTTTGACACTATTTTGCAACATTTTAACACAATTTTACAAAATGTTGACACTATTTTGCAACATTTCGAAACCATTTGCAACATTTTGACACTATGTTGCAACATTTTGAGACCATATGCACCTTGTAAGACTATTTTGCAACATTTTGACACTATGTTGCAACATTTTGAGACCATTTGCAACTTGTAAGACTATTTTGCAACATTTTGACACTATTTAGCGACATTTTGAGACCATTTGCAACTTGTAAGACTATTTTGCAACATTTTGACACCATTTAGCGACATTTTGAGACCATTTGCAACGTTTAAGACTATATATAGCAAAAGCTAAATGTTGAGACTTTTGAAACATTTTGAGTCCATTTGCAACTTTTCAAGACTATATATTAAAGTGTTGACACTTTTTGCGCAACATTTTGATACTATTTGCAACTTTGTATAATGTTTTGCAACATGCTGAGACTTTTGCAACATTTTGAGACTGTGCACTAGTATCGTCAATGGAATGGAAGTTAGATTGGTATGGGTGACAGAAATCTTTTAATAGCTTAAGGGGAGATGGGTCGGTTTTTATACCCCCTTCTTCCTCATGTTTAGCCCCATTAGTTTTCAGATTTTAAGATGCTTGCCCCATTAGCTTATCGATTTTAAGACCTGTCGCCCCATTTATTTGTCAATATTATGACCTTTCGCGCTATTTAGGTGTCGATTTTTTTTTCCTAGCGAACGATAGTGAGCCTGTATTTTAGAAGAACCGGCCTTCGGCCGAGAAGTTTTCTGCCGAAAAATGTACAAATTAATGCAGAAGGGGGATCTATTGGATGTGTTTTTTAAGTTTGATAGAAGTCTAGGGAGGAAACTAAAAAAATAATAAATATATGAAATAATCGACCAAAAAAATATACCATTCCCCCTTAAGGGGATGTTTTTTTCTAGACACCCTTCTCCCTCATGCTTAGCCCCATTATTATAAACAATTTAAGACATTTGCCACATTAGCTTGGCGATATGAAATCCTTTCACCCTATTGCTTTGTTAATTTTAAGACCTTTCGTGCCATTTATGTGCCGATTTATTCCTGGCGAGCGAAAGCGAGCCTGCAATTAGGTGATTCTGCCATAACATCATCCTACCGAAAAATGTACAAACTTATCTCGAAAGGGGGTCTTGCGGGTATTCGTATTAAGCTTGTTGTAGGGCTAGGGAGCAAACTAATAATAATAATTATAAAAATATATATATATACCTGAGGCATGCAAGTGTGACTCTGGGAAGAGTTACTTAGAGCCTAAAATTGAGGCCATGCTTGGTGAAAATATTTGAGTTGACATCGACTTTGCCAATGACCTTGGTGGTAAATATGTTGATGAATCCGGCCATATGTCAGTTGAATTACCTAGAGATATTCTTCAAGAGTTCTTTCTCAGAAAGAGTTTTGGGAAAAGGAATAGAGGCAGACGACAAAACCGGTGTGACAGGGGTAGCGGAGGAGGGGGGAGAAACTGAGGAAACTGAAAAAGAGGGTGGCGTGGCAGAGGGAAGGGAAGAAGAGGAGGAGGAGACAGAATCTTTGAGAATGATTGAGGGGCAAAGCCCAAGCGACGAGCCTCTTGACGAGCCGCAGTAAGCGTAAGACCTTGTCTCGCTTTGATGACATCGACTTCAGACTCAAACAGATAAATGGGGCAATTTCTAGAGTCGGCCGAATGAGATCCACGACAATTAATAATAATAATAATAATTAAAGTTGCAAGCAACGTTGTCCGGGGTTCGAGCGGTTTTGCAAGCAGGGTATTGTGTTGGCTACAAAAGCTGTGTCACAGATATCAAAAGATCATTTAACTTATCGGGCATGGAGAAACTACAGAAGGAACAGATTGTGCAAACAAACAAGAGCGAGAGAGAGAGAGATTGGCTGTATAAGGGATCTGGCTCTATTCGTTTAGTAACAGAGTTGTAGATATGTGGAATAGGCTACCAAGTGCTATAATGGGATCAAGAATAGAGCTTCAACTTGAAATTAGATAGAACGAGATGGGTTGGGTGTGAAAGAGATCTGCCATGTGTAGGTCAATCAGCTCTCTGCAGACTCCCATTTTCTTATTTTTTGTATGTTCTCATTTGTGAGGGAGAGAGAGTATGGCAAGAGAGAATATGATGCAAACGTAAGGAAGATAGCAATAAATATGAGAGAGAGAGAGTGCGGGTTGGGTTGGGTGTGAAAGGGATCTGACATGTGTGGGCCAATCGGCTCTCTGCAGACTCCGGTTTTCTTATGTTCTCATTAATTTTGTGTGAGAGAGAGAGAGAGAGAGAGACTAGGATGTCATAAATGTAAGGAAGACAAAGATAAATGAGAGTTTTTAAGAGATGGGTTGGGTGTGAAAAGGATCTGTCTTGTGTGGGCCAATTGGCTCTCTACAGACTCCCATTTTCTTATGTTCCTATTTCTTACAATTGTGTTTTGGTTGCAGGTATATGATAACATGGGTGTATAGTAGCCTAAGTAGTGTAAATAACAGGTAACGTTTATGAGATGGGTTGGGTGTGAAAGGGATCTGCCTTATGTGGGTCACTTGGCTCTCTGCAGACTCCCATTTTCATCTTGGTTGCATGTGTAAGGGATCTGCCTCATTTGTACCGGTGTGCAAACAAACAAGAGCGAGAGAGAAAGAGATTGGCTGTGTAAGGGATCTGCCTCAATTCGCTTGGTAAAAGAGTTGTAGATATGTGGAATAGGCTACCAAGTGCTATAGTGGGATCAATAACAATAGAGCTTCAACATAAAATTTGATAGGACGAGATGGGTTGGGTGTGAAAGGGATGTGCCGGGTGTGGGCCAATCGGCTCTCTGCAGACTCCCATTTTCATCTTCGTAGCGTGTGTAAGGGATCTGCCTCATTTGTACCAGTGTGCAAATAAGAGAGAGAGATTGGCTGTGTAAGGGATCTGCCTCTCTCGTAACAGAGTCGTAGGTATGTGAAATAGGCTACCTGGTGCTATAGTGGGATCAAGAACAATAGAGAATTTCAAGATAAAATCAGATAGTCATATGGACGAAATGGGTTGGATGTGAAAGGGATCTGCCTTTTGTGGGCCACTTGTCTCTCTGCAGATTCCCATGTTCATCTTAGTTGCATGGGTAAGGGATCTGCCTCATTTGTACCGGTGTGCAAACAAACAAGAGCGAGAGAGAAAGAGATTGGCTGTGTAAGGGATCTGCCTCTATTCGCTTGGTAAAAGAGTTGTAGATATGTGGAATAGGCTACCGAGTGCTATAGTGGGATGAATAACAATAGAGCTTCAACATAAAATTTGATAGGACGAGATGGGTTGGGTGTGAAAGGGATCTGCCATGTGTGGGCCAATCGGCTCTCTGCAGACTCCCATTTTCATCTTCGTAGCATGTGTAAGGGATCTGCCTCATTTGTACCAGTGTGCAAATAAGAGAGAGAGAGAGAGATTGGCTGTGTAAGGGATCTGCCTCTCGTAACAGAGTCGTAGATATGTGAAATAGGCTACCTAGTGCTATAGTGGGATCAAGAACAATAGAGAATTTCAAGATAAATCAGATAGTCATATGGACGAAATGGGTTGGATGTGAAAGGGATCTGCCTTTGTGGGCCACTTGTCTCTCTGCAGATTCCCATGTTTATCTTAGTTGCATGTGTAAGGGATCTGCCTCATTTGTACCGGTGTGCAAACAAACGAGCGACAGAGAGAGACTGGGTGTGTAAGGGATCTGCCTCTATTCGTTTAGTAACAGAGTTGTAGATATGTGGAATAGGCTACCGAGTCCTATAGTGGGATCAAGAACAATAGAGTTCAACATAAAATTAGATAGGACGAGATGGGTTGGGTGTGAAAGGCTGCCACGGGCATGTCTGGCCACCATTTTGTATATCATATAAAAAGTTGCCCAATACAAAAATGCACCTTGTGTCAAAGTTAATTTGGTCCCGATCCGACAAGCAGTTCCGGAGTTATTGCGTACAAACCGGACTATATATATTTTTATGGAAGAATGCAATACTCTTGAACCACTGAAGACGTTGCTTACTGTTTGAGGGAGGAGGGAAGGTAAGTCACACCACACCAAAAAAAATCAAAACTTTGAAGGTCTAGAACTTTGTTATTAAACTAAGCATTTGGCAAAGGGAGGAATTGTTAAAAACCTTAGCCAATACTCTGCTATTCACCAAAAATAAATTTTAATTATCATTATTATTTGGTAGGGTAGGTAACTAGGTATGTATATATAGGTAGGTAGGTTAAATATTTGCTGGAATTCGTAGGTACTCTAACTAAAATACCACAGGAACGAAAAACCTGAGAGCGAAACCTCCAACCCTAACGAGCCACAGGAACGAAAATCCTGAGAGCGAAACTCCCATCCCCAACGAGATCCCAGGCCCCTTTTCCTTTTCCGATTTGGTCTCTCTCTCTCTCTCTCAATTCATTCCACATATTATACGTCTCTCAATCACAGTCTTCTAATATACAAACCACAATACTTTACTCACTGATATTCTTGATGTACCACCTAAGTATGTATTTAATTATGTAACCACCATACAGCCTATAATACTTTCATTGTGTAGGTTCGAGGCGATCTAAGACACCTTAGCTTCCATTTCACACCAAATCAGATCGTGATTACGTCAGCCCTGTATTTAGTTATATAACAATCATAGCCCCCCCAATTCTAACAATTCTATGTCTCTAACCTCCCGTTGTTTTATCCACTAACTATATATTCCCAACCTTTAACCACGACTCTATACACCCGATAACCATATGCCAGTTATTGTATTGATTTAGACCTGTTAATTCGGATAAACTCACTATGACCAATCTGCAGACGATTATCAGGAGAGATGCAGGAAAGCTACCTCGTATCTCCCTTTCCATGACGAGTATAGATATATGTACCCCCGTGCTCAGTCGCCCCCCCCCCCCCCCCTTGCCTTGTTCTTCTAGTAACTAAGTGTATATATAATATTAACCGGAGTATGCCACCAGTATTGATACGACATAGCGGCACTGTCCTTGTGTCGTATTGTGCCACGTGCAGACCAACCAGGTTTCATCATCTTATTAGGACGACGGCTATAATGTCGTCATTCATGCATGTAGTCAATCCTTAGGTTAATTATATTTTATCCGCCATTGTGTTCATCCCTTCCATTTACTTTTCCACAATTGTTATACGTCTTCCAATCACCTCCTTCGTATCCACAATCCACACTACTCTATTTTGCTTCGTGACCCTATGCTCAGTGGTACCCTGTTTGGGTCATCCTGTCCACTTACCCTTCACGCCCCGCTGCACACACCACTCTACCTGTTCGATCGTAGGGAAATGCCACCCCTATGTCCAGCGCATTAAGGGTCACTATCCTAGGTCACGAGCGGCGCGGCGCCTAGCCTCAAACCACCCCCTTTACAATTCACAACCCTCCCCCACCTCGCGTATCCACTACCCCTCGTGTCCTACACCTCTTACCCGCCGGATTCTACCTACATGATGACGAACATAAATACACCTTCATTTAATACACCCATGCCCTGTCCCTAAGTTAGGATATCAATATCAACATACCCTAAAATACCTTGTCTTGCCAGACTAAGTTTCTGAAGACCAACCGCCCCCATAAATCTATGTATGTTCTTCCCAGGTTAAAACACCCATGCCCTGTCCCTAGGTTGAGCCAATGCCAACCAGTTCAGACAGGCCTAAATCTATGTATGTTTTTTCCCATCCAAGAAGTAATATGTTAACCCCCTGTCTTGCCAGACTCAGTTTCTGAAGACCAACCGCCCCCATAAATCTATATTTATTAGTGGCCCCTCCATAATTGACGAACATGCCTATTACATAAGGCATCCTCTTCAAACACTAATCCGCCGTAGTTTGAATCTACCGCGCAGAGCATTTAAAAAACTGAGGAGCCTTCATCATGAGCGCACGCGACCTCACTCATGGCTTCAGTCATTATGAATTGGGTTCTCACTACGAAAAAACTTCGTAAAAAATAAAAACAAAAAGAAAATAAGAATAACTATCTAATAAGCTTTCCATCATATCGTGGATGTACTTGTGTGGATCTTTGACCAGACGCTACTGCAGGCGTCATTCTTCCTTCTCTGCTCTGCGCTCAGCCTGCCCGGACCTGTCTCCCCACGCTCCGCGGGTTCCGCATTTGTTGCGTCCCTAGTGAGTTTTTTCTCATTTGTTTACTCCGGGATGTATCGAGTAAGGTTAGGATATGCGTAGCAGGAGTGTCCTGGGCTGGTTGCCCGCAGTGCAGTGTATTTTGGGTCGTATGTTTGGGGCATCTATTTCGGATGTACCCTCGTGGTCCTGTTGTGGACAGGTGAACTTTTTCACAGTTAGCTAGCTTTGTGATGCAGGCGGCTTTCATTACACGTTATTGCTTCCTTTTATCTTTCTGATGAGGTAGCGTATTTTTGCTGTCGTTCCCAGCGTATTTTTCTTCACTTTTTCTTTTTCTGGGTCCCGAGTCAGTTCTTCCCTTTGCCGGAAGTGTTTGCTACAGTGGTGTGTTGGCGGTGGTTCCTGTTGTGATATAATTCAGTGCTTTTTGTTTATATTCCGACATGTTACTGTTATCCGTCTGCCTAGGCCTAGCCAGCCTCTCGTAGCTTTATCACATATACAAGTGTTATTGATTTATTTTCTAAATATGTACTACTGTGTCATGTGTATCCTGGTTTAGTTGTGTATTGGCTAATTCCACGGACTATTTATGTGTCCTGGGTTAGTTGTGTTTTGGCTAATTCCACGGACTATGTTGGGCCCGGCGTTAGTTGTGTTTTAGCTACGCCTCGGTCCGGTGTTGCGTTCAGATGGTATCTGGACAGGGTGGGTTTTTTCCGGCGGGTTTTTCTCGGTTTCACCTTGATAACCCCGGCTGGTTGCCAAGTTTTGGCCACGCGTGGTTTAAAACAGGCTTGTTTCCCCGGCGAGAGGGTGTCTGTGGCTCCCCAGGTCTGCGTCTCTGGGGTGCCTGTTTCAGGCTCCTTATGATTCCCGGCGGGTTGGCTGTACCCATCTAACAGTGTTCATACGGACACGTGTTGTTTGTAGTTTTTTCGGTTTTGCAAAGCCAATATAAAACTATGCTGTAGTTGTATTTCCTCCCCGGCGATCTGTTTCAAAGAAGTGGGGATAGGAACAATTGGGGTTAACTTTTAAACTTTAATTCACCCGGTGGGTGCAACCTGGAAGGGTGGGATGACCGAATTTGCAAAATTCAGTTTAGTTGACCAGACAATTGAGGGATGCTTTGTGTATCGCCTCCTTCAACATACGGCGCTTTAGGGCACAATTGGGGTTAACGTTTTTTAAACTATTATTCACACCCGGCGGGTGCTTCTTGCACGGATGAGAATAACGAAATTACAATTCAGTTAGTTAACCAGACATTTGAGGGATACGTTTTGTATCGCCGCCTTCAACATACGGCGATCTAAAAAGATACTTCGGCAGAAGTTAGATCTCGTATATTTGTCAGGCTTCCCAGTTTTTTATCTACGAAATAATTCGGGGGCCGGCGTCTTTTTTAGGTTTTTTTTTCCAAAATTTAATCTGGAAACAAACACCACCGGAAAGACTTAATCACTTATAAACGCCATGATGGTCTTTATATATTATGTCAGAGGGTATTCATAAATCTTTTGGACAAATTAAGATATTCTGAAATCCTTTACTTAGGAAACCCCACCGCGTAGCGAGCTGTGGTCGTTGAGTATTACGTCTCGTTACCCGGCGGGTTATTTAACACCTGTGTGCGAACATGAGTGGGTTAACCTTATGAGCATTAATTCCTGGAAATTTTATTTTTCCAGAGCTGGGTCCCAGCGGGTCTATGCAGAACCTGGAGTAAGTTTCCCTCCAGTCTCTGTCATGGCTACCTTTGCCCCGGTTTTTGCTTTATGCATTACGCCCTCCTGTTCAGGTATCCCTAATTTTGCGCACACCCTTTGTATAAAATGTGTTAAAATGTCTCGTTTGGTGGGGGTTACCTTTCCGGCGTTTTTTCTCGTTGCTCCGAGAACACCGTTTTTGTTTACCGAGTTTTAGTCAGGATGGCTAAAATAGGTAAGTTACCCCGACGAGTTTGGTCGCTTGAGGGCTCATCAGAAACTGCGTTTTCTGTGGTCGAGCCTGGGATCAGGCTTCCTGTGTTATTCATTGCTTTATGCATTACGCCCTCCTGTTATGTCTCGTTTGGTGTGGGTTACCTTTCCGGCGTTTTTTCTCGTTGCTCCGAGAACACCGTTTTTGTTTACCGAGTTTTAGTCAGGATGGCTAAAATAGGTAAGTTACCCCGACGAGTTTGGTCGCTTGAGGGCTCATCAGAAACTGCGTTTTCTGTGGTCAAGCCTGGGATCAGGCTTCCTGTGTTATTCCCGGCGAGGGGGGCTCCATACAGTTATTTTGTTTGGTCTTTCCCTCCCGGCGACCTTTTTACAAAGAGGTCTGGGACAGGTATAAGTGGTTTGACATTGCATATAAAACCCGGCGGTTGTACCTTCGGGTGGTTATATTAACGGATTTGCGATTCGCGATAATTTGCCAAACAATTGATTGATACAATAGGGTATCACGGCCTTCAAGACGGCGATCTATGAGGGCTTCTGGCAGAAGCCGGATTAGAGATTAAGATAGGCTTAGACTTTTTATGGGATAAAAAGATGCCTGAATCTTACTAGTGTTTCAAGTGTAAAGGGATACTTGAAGGACTTCATCTTTAATAAAGATATGTTTCATCTTTATGAGGATTCAGAAGTTATGCTTAATTCTTTCGAACAGGTAAAAGATATGCTGAAATCCTTAATAAACAATTGGAACAATGTTGTTTGTTTGTTTAGTCTTTCCCTCCCGGCGACCTTTTTACAAAAAAGGTCTGGGGCAGGTACAATTGGTTTGACATTGCATATAAAACCCGGCGGTTATACCTTCGGGTGGTTATATTAACGGATTAGCAATTCGCGATCATTTGCCAAACAATTGATTGATACAATAGGGTATCACGGCCTTCAAGACGGCGATCTATGAGGGCTTCTGGGAGAAGCCGGATTAGAGATTAGGATAGGCTTAGACTTTTTATGGGATAAAAAGATGCCGGAATCTTACTAATGTTTCAAGTGTAAAGGGATACTTGAAAGACTTCATCTTTAATAAAGATATACTTCATCTTTATGAGGATTCAAAAGATATGCTTAAAATCTTCTGGACAGGTAAATATATCCTGAAATCTTTAATATGAAACTAAAGGAAAACGAAAAGTAGTGGTGGAGTGCTACGGTTCGTTGACCGGCGGTCTTGTGACACATATTTTGTACCATTTTTTGGGTGTAACCCTATGAGCATTAATCCCCGGAAAATTATCTTTCCAGGGCGGAGTACCGGTGTTGCACCAGGTGACCAGGTAGTTCCCGGGGGCGGGGTAGTTTTCCCCCAGTCTCTGCCATGTCGGCACTTGAACCTCTCATTGCTGTATGTTCAACGCCGTTAAGATCAGGTATCCCTATATTATTTTATTTGTTGATGAAATAATTTAATCACTGAATAATAATAACCATATATATTTTCTATGATTATATTAGGATAATATTGTGTTTATTTATAGTAATTTATTTTAATACAATTAAATATAAATTAAATTAATTAGTATACTTTATGATTTTGCTCACCAGCTCTGCTTTCAATGTGTTAATGAGCTATGGGAGCTTTTAATTATCATAAACCTTTACAGGGCTCTCTTTCAGAGAGTATACCGAGCTCGCAAGCGAGGGACAGCCACAGCCAAGGTGTATGGCGATACTCACAGTCCTGGCAGGACAGAACACATCCCTTTGTGACTCAACTAGTGCTGACGTCCACGGGATGCCGATGTACATCTTCTACCCCAGTTTTAACATGGCAACATGTGGAGGTCCCGGCTTCGGCGGGATCTTCCCATGATAAGCCAGACTTAACGGATGAAGAACAACGATCTCTGGTCTCAGAGATGGAGGTTGAAGAGTCCAGTCACCTTCTAGGCGACTCTCAGGGTACTGTCGAATCTCCACGGAGTTCGTCATCGGCTAGGTATGTACCGGCGGAAGAGATTGATGGACTACTATTGAATGCACTTAATAGGTTCTTTGGCACTACGCCGGAAACTCCTGATACGGGAGATCCCGCGATGTCGACGAATGTGCGACCTCTGGCTACATCCTTTGCTTTAGCTAAAATACCTAGCCATCCGCTTGTGTCAGACCCAATTTCCAATGTGCCAGGCACAACAGCTCTCACTACTTCCACTGTGCGAGTCATATCAGACATATCTCCCCCTCCTTTAGACAAGGCGCCAGTCAAAAAACAGGAGCTATGCCTCTTTTTACGGGCCTGATGAGTCAGGGGTAGCAATGTTACAGAAATGTTTTGGATGTTCATATTAAGGACATTCCAAGTTATTATAACCATGACTTATTCTTACCACCAAATCCCTCCAGAACGCCATTCTTGGTTCTCTCTTCCGGTTTTTGGTGCCGGCGGAGTCCCCTCTTCTTGGCTGCCATTAGCACGCCTTCCCCAGCTTACCTAGACCGCGAGTTTAGGTTAAGAGGAAAAGCGTTTAAACTGTTTTCGCAATATATGGTTCCCAGCAAGTAACAAAGTCTCTGTTACGCTCTTCTCAGGCAATAGAAGCCGCGGAAGTCAGGAAAGCCATTGAACTTTCCCGGCGCTTGCTTCTCCAGACTTCCATCCAAGTCTTTAGGAGATATTCGGACGGCCTTATTAGAGGCAGTTCGAGCAAGGCAGGATCTGAGGATGTTCTTAGTGAAGAAACTTCTTGACCGTATTGCAAGCCAAGTAGTTCTGTCTCCAGTTCTAATTCCTTCTTTGATTTCACCAGCAGTTTGGAAGACTGTTTTCAATTTGGCACAAGCATTCAAGCAAGGTCCCCGCAAGCCCTGATGCCCTTGTTAGAACAAGGGATCAGGGTCTGGTGGTATCTGGGCGACTAACTGGTGGTGGCAGAAACAGAAAAGTTACGCATCAGTCATGTCTACGTTACGTTAAACCATCTCATATCTCTAGGATTCAAGGTCAACTTAGTAAAAGTCAAACCCTTGTTCCCCCACGAGTATTTCAGGGGATAGGGCTGGTCGAGGACACAGCTTCTCTCACTCTGAGTCAGAGTGTGGACACTCGAAACAGATTTCGCAAAAACTGTTTATGTTTCTCCACAGTCTGAATACGACACAGAAACTTTGGGAATCTCTAGTCGGTTCTCTCAACGGGGTTCAGCTAACTGTGAAGTTGGGCCGGTTGAAAGTCTAACGTTTAATCTTGGAGGGCAACAAATTTTTCCCACTATTACCGGCGGGGATAGTATGGCCTATCCCAACGTTATTACACAACTTACTAGCGGTTTGGGCGACGAGAGAAAGGTTGCACGCAGTCATGTCATGAACCTCTCCTCCGCCGTCGGTATGGGTGGACATGGATGCGTCAGGCACGATAGGTTGGGGCTTTTAGTCAAACCTCGGGCATCAGGGTCAAAGGTTTTGGTCCCATTTAGAAATCTTCCACATCAATGTCAAAGACTTACTAGTCCCCTTATCTGTCCTTCAGGCTCACGGCTCTGCTTTACGGAGCTAGTCGGTGGCCTTCAGAATGGACAATCTGAATGTGGTTCACTGTATTCAGAAACAAGGGTCAATAAGATCTCGGAAGTGGCTAAACGTGTCAGAAAAGATTTTTATACTAGCCAACAGGCTGAACATTCATCTTCACGTATCTTATCTCCCAGGCGTTGCAAACGTCTGGGCAGACGCTCTGTCTCAGAGACAAAGCACTTCAGTGGAATGGGCGCTCTTGCGTGTGCGGAGCATGACCATCCACAAGTGGATTTGTTTGCGTCTGAGAAGACTTGCAAACTCCCACTGTACCTCACCCGCCGGACGATAACGCCGGCGGGCGGACCTGACGCTCTGATGACGGACGAGAACAGGTTGAGTTCCATTTATCTATTTTCCGCCGCCAGACGCGTCTCTAATGTGCCACGTAGTCAACAAACTACAGGATTAGCGAGGCGTAGTCTCGCTAATCGTGCCCCTGTGGCCGGTGCAGTTTGGTACCAGCATTTGTACACGTGGTGCCCGCACCCACTGTCACTCCCGGTCGGGTTGTTCCACTTAGAACACAATTGGCAACCTAGAAACCTCGCGGACTTGTTCATTATGGACATTCAGGAGGCCAAGTGGCTAGCACCATATGGTAGCGACGTGACCAAGATATTCACGAATCAATATACCCAGTCTACAAAGCGACAGTTTCAATTGCATTGGCAAGCTTTTATGTCTTGGATTCTTAGAACAAACCAAACTGTGCCCTAGGTGGCATTGGTTGTTAATTATTTAATGTATCTGTTCATGCAGAAACATTTATCTGAAATTGATTTATGAGGGCAGGTTTTAAACTCCGCCCACCTCCCCGTCAGCTCAGGCCTACATGGTCTCTGGACAAAGCATCGTAGTTATTCTCGTTCCCGTATGTACCAAAGACTGCAGATTTTACAAAAGGGCAGTATTCCTTATGGCTTTGGCTACCGGGAACAGAGTATCTGAGCTGGCGGCGATGAGCAACACACCTATTTGCCTCAGGTTTGATAGGCTTCATGAGTGTATTCACATTGCACCTTCCCCAGGATTCTTAGCCAAGAATGAGCACAGTGAACACGTGTTTTCAGCGTTCACGGTGCCGGCGTTAAAAAGGGGAAAGGTGCACCATCTTTTTTGCCCAGTGCAAGCTCTAACCAAATATTTAAGAGTGGCACCTCTAAATCACCAGGGTGCTTTATGGGTCGCAAGTCCGGGTGAACGCTTGATGGAGCGTACACTGGCTTCTCTCTTGGTCAAGGACTTTAAAGAGAAGAATCCCGGCGTTGTGGGTAAGACCCACGATTTACGCAAGGGGACAGCCTCTTTACGTTTCCTTAATAATCTTTCGGTGGAAGTTATTAAGTCCACACAGTTGTGGGCCTCTAATCAGGAGTTTTTTGACGCGATACCTTTCAGTAGCTCTGGACAAACCTTCCTTGCCATGTATAGCTTTACGGCAGAGGGTCTAGGTGGCCCTTTTAGTCACGTTTTGTTTAATTTCAAGAAAAAGGGGGGGGAGGGTGCAGTCAGTGTGACATAGGACACCCTAGACCCCTCCGGAGTATGTGTTCGGAACATACGAGCTGGGATACTGTTTGTAGGCATTGTTTTATAAAATTTCTCTGTAGTATTTATTGCAGGAAATTGTGCTAAAGGCCAATAGTAGTGTTACAACAATTCTTGTTGTAAGTAGCTTTGGCTGTGAAGCAATAGATTTTTGAGAAATCTCGGTAGTTGCAACTACGACTTTTACTTTTGAAGTAATTAATTCTCCATAAGTACACGAGTTCAGTACTTCTATGAATGTACAAGAATTCATTTATGTTTGGTTATATTTTTAGGAATATATCCACTAGTTAATGGGGTTTATATGTGCACATGTAAACTTATAAGTTTTTAGTTTTCACCACTTACTTTAAGTGGGGTGCCTTCTTAACTAGCAGATCTGTGTACAGAGTCTCAGAGTTAACCCTTTTTCAAGCAGGCTTCTTTGAAGCACGCTCCTGCTTGTACCCCTTTTTGAAGATTTAGGCTGTATAAAGTTTATGCACCCGAATATCTCTTTTTTACAAGAGTAAGAATACTATGTGGTTGTTTGATTATCTGCTTTTCTAGAGTTATGATATGATTACGAATGTCCCCCTCCAGTCTTAGAAATCAGGCATGTTCGTCAATGATGGAGGGGCCACTAATAAATTATAGGTTTGACTCCTGTAAGGAGATAAAGAAAACCTAATATTTAGTAGTGGCCCCGTAATCATTGACGACTGGGGCCCTCCCGACCATCCCCTTCCCATTCGTTGATGTATTCAGGATTTTGGTTTACTTGATATGTCAGTGAAGGAAGAATGATGCCTGCAGTAGCGTCTGGTCAAAGATCCACACAAGTACATCCACGATATGATGGAAAGCTTATTAGATAGTTATTCTTATTTTCTTTGTTTTTATTTTTTACGAAGTTTTTTCGTAGTGAGAACCCAATTCATAATGACTGAAGCCATGAGTGAGGTCGCGTGCGCTCATGATGAAGGCTCCTCAGTTTTTAAATGCTCTGCGCGGTAGATTCAAACTACGGCGGATTAGTGTTTGAAGAGGATGCCTTATGTAATAGGCATGTTCGTCAATGATTA
Source organism: Paralithodes platypus (assembly GCA_032716605.1). Lineage (NCBI taxonomy): Eukaryota > Metazoa > Arthropoda > Malacostraca > Decapoda > Lithodidae > Paralithodes > Paralithodes platypus. The sequence continues at coordinate 14,078,788 of CM064564.1, read as the reverse complement.
CGGGGCCACTACTAAATATTAGGTTTTCTTTATCTCCTTACAGGAGTCAAACCTATAATATGTTCTTCCATCCGAGAAGTAGTATGTTAAAACCCCATGTCCTAATTGATAAGAAACTATGATACCCACGGGTACACCAGTGTATATAGAACCATTGTTCCTGTAAGACCTAGACAGAAATTACTGAAGATGTTAGCCACCATGCAGTAACTTTAATTCTTACCCCAACCAGAGATTGTATATACAACCCTCTTTTACCATTGTCTCGACGCATTTTCACCACGAAACAATACCGAAGTTACCCCTACGAACTGCCGTTTTCTTTGGGGTATATGTCAGAAAACGCAGTTCCCAGTAACAACTAGATCAGCAAAAAATAGTGTCAGATTAACAGTGTCCATAACCATCGTATTGACGAGTAATAATACACCATGTTTTTCCCTACTTTTATCCACAGTCAAGTACACACCTACAGTTAACCTCCTCTTCCCCACAGCCCCACAGTCCACATAATTCTATCCTTTCCAGACTCATATTACCACCCCATATTGCTCATCTCCCGGTAGCGTTTGGCTAACATACTTTCCCTGTCATTAACACCCCAAGCTCCGATACCAACTTTAGTCTAATGCCACCCCTACGCCCAGAGACCTTAGGGTCAAACTTCCACGTAGCCCCCCTTAACCCTCTCCCTCTCGTTAACCCCCCCCACGCTCCTCGACTCCTTTCCGACCTAGCCTCTCCACCATACCTCCTGAATATCCTTGATTTTTCCGTTGCTAACATTCTCCAACCTTTTATATATATACTCCTATCCAGCCTACCTTCCCTTAGTAGGACGGAACAACATTAGAACTTTACTAACCCTTTGCATGCCATCTATTCCCTCACAACCCATTCACAACCCTGTACCAAATGATCGTCAGTGCGAGGCTAGCCGCCTCGCCAGTGACTAACTTCTATTGCCATACTTCCAGATAAATGTGGCAGAGTTAGCAACCCAGTCTCCACCACATCCAGCAAACCATGCAATTAACAACCCAACCGATTAAACCAGCTAGTCAAGGCACCTTCGGTTTTGGTATTACGAACACCCACATCTGTCTCATAAACAGAGGGTTATTACAAACACTTGTGATATGGCAAGCCCCTAGCCACAGCCGCCGGACGACCATCACAGAGAGAGGGCGCGCACCTCCCCTTTTTTACCCACCCGAGGAGGGAGACCCCCACCCCTGCGGAGGTATACCTGACCCCTGTTTTTACTTCCGGGTCATTGCCAGGTAGCACAGGAATTCTTCCTATCACTGAACTAACCATGTATAACTAACACCCTGACTAACCTCTATTAACCCACAATAACCCATTAACCTTTCTTGCACACTCCAATAACCAAATTAGCACCTCAGCTATACCATAGAATGAAGACTGAACAATCTAAGAGAGACGCTCCTATCACAGCTGTCCCAATCCTCCACGCAAAGTAGATCCAGTCTCTCTCCCCTAAATACTTCCCGTATAGCCAAAATAGTACCTCTTACTAAGGCTCAGTGATATCACATTATGAAGGCTCCATATGGCCATGTGCCAACAGTAATCACCACCTTACCTAGTTCCCGTATCAATTGAGAGCTCAAATAAGTCCATCAAAACTCGAGATCCCTATGGCCTACAGGGCCCAAAACCGAGCCTATAAACCCAGCTCCCGCCCCCAGTAAAATCAGTTGAAAGCTAGACACCAACCAGGGTTGGTCACCAGAGTTGACCTCGAGCTCTATTCATTGTTGGTTGCTGAGAATTGAGTTCCAGAGCCGGCAGACTCCGTGGCAGATTTGGATAGAAGGACCTGTCCACGTACTTGAGAACTTCCTACATATGGACCATCTGGACGGCCGCGGAACCAGTCGTTAGCCCCCAACATCACGGACGCAAGATAACCAGGACCAGACCAATCAAATACTACCCAAGATTCACTCTATCAGTACTAGTGTTACAGTGCTATTTAGAGATTCACTTATTAATATTTCTATGAAGTGGCTATATCTTTGCCCCAGTATAATTCATATTATAGGTTTGACTCCTGTAAGGAGATTAGGAAAACCTAATATTTAGTAGTGGCCCCGTAATCATTGACGAACATGCCTATTACATAAGGCATCCTCTTCAAACACTAATCCGCCGTAGTTTGAATCTACCGCGCAGAGCATTTAAAAACTGAGGAGCCTTCATCATGAGCGCACGCGACCTCACTCATGGCTTCAGTCATTATGAATTGGGTTCTCACTACGAAAAAACTTCGTAAAAAATAAAAACAAAAAGAAAATAAGAATAACTATCCAATAAGCTTTCCATCATATCGTGGATGTACTTGTGTGGATTTCTGACCAGACGCTGATCCAGGCGTCATTCCTCCTTCACTGACATATCAAGTAAACCAAAATCCTTAATACATCAACGAATGGGAAGGGGACGGTCGGGAGGGCCCCAGTCGTCAATGATTACGGGGCCACTACTAAATATTAGGTTTTCCTAATCTCCTTACAGGAGTCAAACCTATAATTTATTAGTGGCCCCTCCATCATTGACGAACATGCCTGATATCTAAGACTGGAGGGGGACATTCGTAATCATATCATAACTCTAGAAAAGCAGATATAAAAACAACCACATAGTATTCTTACTTTTGAAAAATGTATTTAATACGGCGTACGCCGGAAATATACAAGAAAAAGGGGGTTCAGGCAGGTGCGTGCTTCAAAGAAGCCTGCCTGACAAAAATAGGTAACCCTGAAGATTCTGAACACAGATCTGTAGTTACAAAAGGCACCCCACTCAACGAGTGGTGACAAATAATAAGTTATAAGTTTATATGTGCACATCATAAACCCCAAAATACATGTGGAGATCAATTGCTAATGAACTCCATTGAACTAATGTTACATTGCTTTCGCAGCTAAAACTACTATAACAACACTGTTGTTTTGTACTAAACTTTGTACTAGCACAAATTCTCTCAGAGAAATTTTCATATCACATTCACACCTTAAATTGTATCACAGTTCTCATACTCCGGCGGGGTCTAGGGTGTCCTATGTCAACTGACTGCACCCCCCCCCCCTCTTTCCTTGAAAATAAACATAAGTGACTACAGGGCCACCTAGACCCTCTGCCTTAAAGCTATACATGGTAAGGAAGGTTTGTCTAGAGCAACTGACAAGTATCTAGAGAGAAACGTATGATTAGACGCCCACAACTGTGTGGACGCAATATCTTCAACTGAAAAGTTTTTCAGGAAACGTAAAGAGGCCGCCCACTTGCGTAAATCGTGGGCCCTACCCACAACGCCGGGATTACTCTCTTTAATGACTTCTACCAGAAGAGAGGCTAATCGCCGTTTAAGTAAGCGTTTACCCGTACTCGCTACCCATAAAGCACCTTGGGGGTTATGAGGAGCTATTCTTAAATATTTGGTTAGAGCTTGCACTGGACATAAATTATGATGCACCTTTCCCCTTTTTAACGCCGGCACCGTGAATTCAGAAAACACGTGTGCACTATGCTCATTCTTGGCTACAAACGCCGGGGAGGGTGCAATGGAAATGGAATCATTAAGTCTACCAAACCTAAGACAATTAGGTGTGTTGCTCATCGCCGCCAGCTCAGACACTCTGTTTCCGGTGGCCAAAGCCAAAAGGAAAACTGCTTTCTTTAAGATTAAAGCAAAGTCTGCAGTATTTTGATACAGACGAGAATGAAGTAAAGACAAAGCTTTGTCCAGAGACCAAGTAGGCATGAGCTGACGGGGAGGTGGGCGGAGTTTAAAACACGCTCTCATAAATCCTGTTTCCTCCGCCACCGGTATGGATAGACCTGTAGGTCGAAAAAGGGCACTCTAATCGCAGTTAAGTGATTCTTCAGAGTAACCACAGATAAACGTTTCTGCTCAAACAGATAGTTCAAGTAATTAAAAACCAATGCCACTGAGGGTACAGTTTGTTCCGTTCTAACAATCCAAGAAGTAAAAGCTTTCCAATGAGATTGATATTGTCGCTTAGTAGACTGAGTATATTGATTGAGCAATTTATTGGTCACATCCCTACCGTATGGTGCTAGCCACTTGGCCTCCTGAATGTCCATAATGCAAAAGTCAGCGAGGTCTCTAGGTTGCCAATCGTGTCTAAGTGGAAGTACCTGACCGGGAGCGATACCGGGTCCGGGCACCACATTATTAACTGCTGGCACCACACCTGCGCCGGCCACAGGGGCGCGATTAGCGAGACTAAGCCTCGATAAACTCGTAGTTTGTTCACTACGTGGCACATTAGTGACGCATCTGGCGGTGGAAACAGATAGATGGAGCTCCATCTGTTCCAGTCTGTCACTAGGGCGTCTGGCCCCCCTGCCGGCGTTATCGTCCGGCGGGTGAGGTATAGAGGGAGCTTGTGAGTCTCCTCGGACGCAAAAAGATCCACTTGTGGATGGGAGAGCTCCGCAATCATTAGGTCGAAAATGGGTTGCTTGAGCTCCCATTCTACTGTCGTGCTCTGTCTCCGGGACAGAGCGTCTGCCCAGACGTTCGCTACGCCTGGGAGATAAGATGCGTGAAGATAAATATCTAGACTGGTGGCTAGGACAAAAATCTCTTCCGACACGAGTAGCAACTTCCTTGACCTCGTTGACCCTTGTTTCTGAATACAGTGAACTGCATTCAGATTGTCCATTCTGAAGGCCACTGACTTGCCCCGTAACGCCGAGCCGTGAGCCTGAAGGAAATACAATGGGACTAGTAACTCTTTGACATTTATGTGAGCGATTTCTAAGTGGGACCAAAGTCCCTGACCCTGGTGCCCCTGATTTGACTGAAATCCCCACCCTATGGTGCCTGACGCATCCGTGTCTACCCATACCGTTGGAGGAGGAGAGGTCCATGACATGATTGAGTGCAATGTTTCCCTCTTCGCCCAGACCGCTAGTAAGGTGTGGATTAATTTTGGTATGGGCCATAATTTTCCCGCCGGTAAGAGTGGGAAATATTTGTTGCCCTCCAATATTAATCGTTTTACTTTCAACCGGCCCAACTTGACAGTTAGCTGAATCCAGTTGAGAGAGCCGACCAGAGACTCCCAGACTCTTCGTGTCGTAGTCAGACTGTGAAGAAACCTGAACAGTTTCCTGCGAAACCTGTTGCGATTGTCCACACTCTGACTCAGAGTGAGAGCGGCGGTGTCCCAGACCAGCCCTATCCACTGAATTACTCTTGAGGGAACAAGGTTTGACTTTACCAGATTTACCTTGAAGCCTAGAGTTTTGACATGATTTAAAATGATATTGACATTTTTTATGCATAATTGTTGTGTCTCTGCCACCACCAGCCAGTCGTCTAGATACCACAACACTCTGATTCCCTGTTTTAACAATGGCATCAGGGCTTGCCTGACTAATTTTGTGAATAATCGAGGTGCTAGGTTCAAACCGAACGGCATCCTTTGAAAAACAAAATTTTGGTGCCTGATCCTCAAGGCCAGAAACCTTTGAAATCTTTTGTTGACCGACACGTGCCAATAGGCGTCTGTCAGGTCTAGGGAACACATCCAGCCACCCGGCGGAAGTGTTAGCCTGATTTGATGAACTGTTAACATTCTGAAAGACTCGTTGTAAATGTGAAGATTCAGATACGACAGGTCTACGACCGGCCTCATCTGAACACTGTCCCGTTTGGGAACCAAAAACAGTTTTGACGTGAATACAGGGTAATCTGGGGGTACCGGGATGATGACATTCTTGGCAATCATCTCCTGGACCAGCAGCTCCACCTCTAATGAAACACAATTTGCCGTTGTCGGCTGACGTAAGCGAGGTCGCCGGAGCCACTGCCAAGTGATGCCTTTGCGTGCCACCATCCGTGCCCATGTTTTTAACGGCCATGCTTGGTGACACGTTCGGAACGACCCAGTTAGCAGACAAGGGTTCGCCGGCTGTACTTCCCTCGGTTCCTCCGGCTCTAAGGTAGGCACTGGGAGTGAGAAAGACTTTAGTTTTTTGATGGTGGTTTTGGTGGTGTTGGCCGCTTCGCCGGCTGGCTGGTGTGGGCCGAAGACTGGCCCTGACCCGGCTTATACTGGCCGCGTCCCCTCTGTCCTGAAAACCCTCTCTGTCTATGCCTGAACTGACCCAGGGGGGATTGGGAGGACTTAGGCGGAAGAAACGGCTTAGAACCCCCTGGCTGAGCTTTAGTAGGAGGCTTAGGTTTGGGGAAGTTAAATGCGGGTTTCTTAGCCTGTGCGGGACTGTGCTTCACGGCCTGTGCCATGTTAAACACTGTTCGCCATACATCAGGGGACATTAAAGAAGGTGTAAGTACTGGGGACATAACCACCTGGTTAGCAATGCGATCAGGCAGCTTGCGAACTAATGACATTCTAAGATCCTGTCGTGCTCGCACCGCCTCAAGTAAGGCTGTGCGTATGTCACCTAAGGATTGAATTGACGACTGAAGAATCAGACGCCGGGATAATTCAACTGATCTTCGAGCATCCGCGTCTGCGATTGCCTGAGTAGACCTGAGTAAAGACTTAGCCACCTGTTGAGAAACTATGTACTGTGAAAACAGGCGGAAAGCTTTTCCCCTAAGCCTAAATTCTCTGTCTAGGTGAGAAGGGGTAGGGGTAATGAATGGTTCCTTTAGTTCACAAAGATTAATCTTAGGGGCAGCTAAAAAGGAAAATAAAGCTGACGGAACTCCGCCGGCAGAACCTACCGGCATTGAGAACCATGAATGTGTATCCTGAGGGATCTGGTGGGAAGATTTAGAAGTGAAAGTGGTTGCAAAGTTCTGAGCCTCTACCTCCCAATCCACCCAAGGTCCTGGTCCTAACTGTCCCACCTTCAACACTGGATTAGCTGTCTCGTCTGTGACGGTCTGTAAATCTAGTTCAGGAGTAATAGCCAACAGAGCCTTAATATCATTAAACCCATCCAGCTTAGACCAGTCTGAAAAAAGTTTTGAAGCTGAGGCAGGGGGTAAAGCAGGCTTAGATGCATAAACAAAATAATCCTGATAATAATAACTAGGTATAGCCTTGATATTTACATCCAAAACCTTACCCAAGGCATCCAATGCCCTTAATTTCTTAGACTTATTTCCCTGGATAAACCACTCACTTGGTACCGGGAGTTCCCCTGACAAGGTAGGCTGGGCAAGCTCTGGCTTAGAGGGGTTCAAAGGGACCCATGACTCGTCTGGCCCATAAAGCAGGGGCATAGCTACCTTTCTAAGAGGCGCTTTGTCTAGAGGGGGTGGATTAACATCCGTAATGACCCTGACATTTGACGTAGTGAATGCCGCCGTAGCTGGCTTAGAGCTCCCTGCCGGTGACAAAGTAGGAGGGTTAGGAATCTTAGATAAATCGATTGACGTTATCAGAGGCCGTACCGCAGAACCTGTCAAGGGAGCCCCCAAGTCCATTGTGGGGTTTTCTCGTTGTTGATTAAAGAATTTTGATAGAGCATGAGTAAGTAACCCATCAATTTCTTGTGCTGTAACAAACTGGTTAGGTGCAGAACTTTCAGGTGAATTAGTATTATCATGGGCGGCGTCCAGGCCTGAGCCTGACCCTTGTCCTTCCCTATCTGAAATTAATGACACTTCATCTTGTCCCTCCCGATCCTCCTGAGAAGACCCCGCCGAGGCAGGGGCACCTTGTTTCCAAGATAAATCAGGGATAGAGGATGGGGCCGCCGCGTCCCTGTGGACCTCGGCTACTGTGTGACTCGTATGAGTCGGACGTGGATGGACAGACCCTGGCTGAGCAAAACGCCAAACACCTAGGCTCTGGCCTACACTCTCTTGAGAGTCTGAAACATTCTCAATTATTGAATATCCTGAACTCTCCATTTCTAGGGTTAAAATATCAATAGGTAAATCTTGTTTAGGGACAGGCGCTTCACTATACTCTGAGGCTGTAACAGAAACATTGTCAGGTGTAGAGGTACGATGAGATGCACTAGACTTAGAAGAATGTCGAGAGGACTTCTTATGGGAATCCTTTTTGGAGGATTTATGGCTACGGTGTGACCGCGAACTGGACCTAGGTTTGGACGGATCACCACCATGGTCCCTGGGGGAAGCTTCAGTCTTGCACTTCTTACTAGCCGGGGAAGAGGCCCGACTTGAAGACCGTTGTCTGAGGGGAGACCTTGACCTCGATCTCGCCTGCGACGAGGAGGTGGCTGCCGGGGGAGTAGGCTCTCTCGGGCGTTTAAACGTCTCCACAGACGATACAGAATCCTGGCTAGTCTCTGTCGGCTTAAAACCCCTTACTCTAGAGGTACGTTTAGGGGGAGGGTGCTCTGACAGCAACTTATCCCAAAGTGGGACGTTGTCACATTGAAGTGACTTATGTGCGACAATGGTAGTGTAGGCCGACATTTGTTGTCTGACCTCTCTCAACGCTACCGCCGCGGTCTTGTCATTGTCACACAGGACTTTATTAGTTAATTGGGAGCAAAAAGAACAATTACTTGTAACCCAGAGACCCCTTGAACGGTCTAGACATCTAACACACCTTATGCAAAGGGTATGTGCAAAAATGGGGATACCCGCGCAAGTAGGGGTAATGCACAGGGCAAAAACTGGGGTGACATTAGCCATGACAGAGACTGGTGAGAGGAACTACCGCCGGGTCTGTATTGGTCCGCCGGAGCTCAGCTCTGGAAAAATAAAGAAAATTTCCAGGAATTAATGCTCATAAGGTTAACCCAAGTGTTCGCATACAAGTGTTAATATCCCGCCGGGTAACGGGATGCAAAGACACAGCTAACACATCCCGCCACGCGGCTGGGTATAAAGAGGCTAAACAAGTCTTCTTAGCTAAGAACATGAAGAATACCCTCTGATATAATGGTCCAGTATGGCACTTATAGTCTGTAGGAGGTGGTGACTGTCTCAAGATTCAATTTTGCAACAAAGCCCCCCCTCATAAAGACGCCGGCCCTTGAAATATTTTAGTAGAATAGCCCAGGGCAGGAAAATACGAGATCTGATTTTTTAACGAATTGTCCCAAACGATCGTCGTAAAAATAGAAGGCGGCGATACTGAAAGTATCACCCAATTAAGGTTAATCGAAATTGAATTTGTTTATAAATTCCTTAGTTCCTAAACTTAGGGACACCCGCCGGGTGTGGAAATCGATTTGGTTAAACCTCACTGATCCTTCAAATGCCGTAAGAGTAAAGGCGGCGATACACAGAGTATCACTCACATGGATTGGTTAACTATAAGAGACCTAAGTCGTTTTATCCCACCCTGCTAAGGTGTACCCGCCGGGTGAGAAGTCTAAAAGTTAACCCCACAAGTTCCTGACCCCACTACTTTGTAAAAGATCGCCGGGGAGGAACGCCTAAACAACAGCTAGGTTTTCCCCGTGGTTTGTTAAACCAGGTAGAAAAACCTATAAAAAACAAGTGTTCTCACGAACATCGTTTCTTTATATAACTAAATATATATGTAAGGATGGGTACAGCCATCCCGCCGGGAAATAAAGGAGGCCTGAAACCAGGCACCCACAGATACGCAGTCCTGGAGAGCCACAGACACCTCCCCCGCCGGGGAACCAGCCAGTGTTAACAACCACGTGTGGCCTAACACTGCTCATCGGTCAGGTTTTTTCACGGTGAAACCGAGAAAAACCCGCCGGAAGGCAAACCCCACCCTGAACAGACACCATCTGAACAAAACGACCCGAGGAGAGACACGCACGACTAACCAAGGTCACAACATAATCCGTGGAATTAGCCAATACACAACTAAACCAGGAAACAAATATAGTCCGAGGAATTAGCCAATACACAACTAAAACCCGGATACACATGACACAGTAGGGCATATTTATAAAATAAATAATAACACTAGACATGTGGCAAAGCTACGAGCGGCTGGCTAGGCCTAGGTAGACGGCAAGAAATAGTTGAAATATAAACACACACTGGAATATCACAACAGGAACCACCGCCAACACACACCACCGAAGCGAAAAACTTCCCAACCCCGGGAAGCCTGACACGGACCCAGAAAAAACTTCACTAAGTGAAGAAAAATACGCTGGGAACGTCAGCAAACATACAGCTTACCTCATCAGAAGGATAAAAGGCAGCAATAATTAACGCGTAATGAAAGCCGCCTGCATCACCAACTAAACCAAACTGTGAAAAGTTCACGTGTCCACAACAGGACCACGAGGGTACATCCGAAATAGATGCCCCATACATACGACCCAAAATACATTGCACTGCGGGCAACCAGCCCAGGACACTCCTGCTACGCCTATCCTAACCTTACTCGATACATCCCAGAGTAAACAAATGAGAAAAAACTCACTAGGGACGCCACGAATGCGGAACCAGCGGAGCCTGAAAGGAACGTCCGGGCAGGCTGAGCGCAGAGCAAAGAAGGAGGAATGACGCCTGGATCAGCGTCTGGTCAGAAATCCACACAAGTACATCCACGATATGATGGAAAGCTTATTGGATAGTTATTCTTATTTTCTTTTTGTTTTTATTTTTTACGAAGTTTTTTCGTAGTGAGAACCCAATTCATAATGACTGAAGCCATGAGTGAGGTCGCGTGCGCTCATGATGAAGGCTCCTCAGTTTTTAAATGCTCTGCGCGGTAGATTCAAACTACGGCGGATTAGTGTTTGAAGAGGATGCCTTATGTAATAGGCATGTTCGTCAATGATGGAGGGGCCACTAATAAATATAACCATTCCATTAGGAAGTGCTAAGCGTATCAGTGTTTATTAATTAACAGGCGATATTAACTCTCGTAATTACCCATATCCAGATATTATTACCTAGAAGTGAAACCCTAGTGATATCTAATGTTCGCCCACTGATTTGCGTTCTATGTGTTTCTGCTATAAGAATATAAAACTTAGATCAGTACCCCCTGAGGTTACTAGAATTCCCATGCTCTAAAATACACGTGTCTAATCTAGTCTGTGAACTACTACTTGTGCACCAGAGCTACCAGTAATAAATCTAACAGTGAATTTGAATCTATAAGTAAAATTGATGGTCTCCAGTATATAAACTTGTGAATAAAGCCAGTGATCAGAAGATTAATACCTGAACGTTGGAAGTGGGAGACTAGGCTCCATCCAGATCCACTTATGCTAGTGTTGTTCAATTCTATCATTTGTCTTGCATGAGCATTCAGAAGTGTGTATATCAATAAACGTAATCATGTGTCTTGTTACCGTGGTTTTATTTTGTGTTCTCTATTCCTCATACCTTGTTTTGTGCATGCAGCCTTCTATACCCAGTCAGTTAGAACTCACATTACCCAAGTTAATCCTGTAGAAAAACAGGGCATAACATTGGCGGCAGCGGTGGTTCTTGATTCGGATAAAAGGTTGCATTACACTGCAAGTTTGGAACAGTAGAAGCATGGGAACATCGCAAAAATGGCAGCTCGCTATGACACTCACACACATTCCCAAGTATGATGTAAACACGTATGATATCGCCACTTACTTAGACATAGTAAAGCCAGTGTTAGATGTGGCACTTCAAAATCACCGTGACAAAATCGCTGTTGCATTATTGCACATTATGCAGTTGGGAAAAGCCGTTTCCCAAATTGATGAACAGGTAACGCCAAAGCTTACCTGGAACCAGTTTCGATCCCTCGTGATCCGGACCTTAGGGCCACTTTTGGGTTCCCTCGTCGCCCCCAAAATAATAAAAGTCGACGAGATCAAGTATGAAGGGGATATCAATGTGACCCTCATACAACTCTACAGATACGTGAGGACCACGTATAGCTCTGAAGATGACGAGCAACAAAATGAACTCTTATTCACCACATTGTTAGACATCCTCCCACCCCACATCACCGCCCATCTCGACCCGTACGGCTCATTCGAAGAACATATGCTCTCCATCAGAGAAAGATGCCAACTCAGTTCGATGAATCCCCTATCCACCCCTTCAGCCCCTATCCAAGAAAGTAAATGTATTCCTCCACTGAACACTATCATCGATAAGTCCCTCCATCCCCCTAAAGAAAACTCTGTGCACCCTTCCAAAATGACTCCCGGTGAAAGTCCAACCCCAGTGCACTCTTCCTTGCCTCTATCCTCTCTGACCATCCCTAAATTTTCCCCTGCCCAGCCATCCACCAACGATAATCTTCCATCAATTGTGTTACCCCATAAACCCCATCCTTGTTCTATGCCTGCCAACAAACCACAGCACGCAGAAATGGTCACCCCCACCGTAACCAATTCTCTTTCAATGTCACCCCTGAAAAATGCTGGTCAGAAAATGAGCCCCCCCTCCACTCTCTCACATGCCCCTGTCACCCAAGACCAACCTTCACCCCCGTCAATCCCTCAACAACCTGTCACGCCTCTCACTTCCTCATATTCATCACCTGTCCCCCCCTCAAAACTGTCAACCTCACCCCCCCTCCCCCCCACCATCATCTCCCCACAGGCCCAACCTCGGTGAACCCCTTCAAACACCCGCATCAACCAAGAATGCTACAGCTCCGCCTACCTCCTATTCCCCCCCTTCCTTGTCACCCTCTCCAACATTACCCGAACCGCTCCTGAATCCACCTCCAGTAACACCCCCGCTCGCCAACCTACCTCTGCCCCATAATCCAGCACCAGAACTAAAATCTCCATCAATGTCTCCTTCATCCATCCTACCAAATTCCATTGTTTTCCGAGACAAATCTCTTCCGCAACAATCTTTCCAAACTGACCTACTCACCCCATCCCCACAATTTACCTGTCAATCACCCAGACACCCATCTGTCCAGGATCAATCCTCCCATGTTTCCAGGACAGACTCTTATTTATTAGTGGCCCCTCCATCATTGACGAACATGCCTATTACATAAGGCATCCTCTTCAAACACTCATCCGCCGTAGTTTGAATCTACCGCGCAGAGCATAAAAAATTGAGGAACCTTCATCATGAGCGCACGCGACCTCACTCATGGCTTCAGAAATTATGAATTGGGTTCTCACTACGAAAAAACTTCGTAAAAAATAAAAACAAAAATAAAATAAAAATGACTATTCAATAAGCTTTCCATCATATCGTGGATGTACTTGTGTGGATCTTTGACCAGACGCTAACTCAGGCGTCATTCTTCCTTCTCTGCTCTGCGCTCAACCTGCCCGGACGTGCCTCCCCACGCTCCGCTGGTTCCGCATTTGTTGCGTCCCTAGTGAGTTTTTTCTCATTTGTTTACTCCGGGATGTCTCGAGTAAGGTTAGGATATGCGTAGCAGGAGTGTCCTGGGCTAGTTGCCCGCAGTGCAGTGTATTTTGGGTTGTGTGTTTGGGGCATCTATTTCGGGTGTACCCTCGTGGTCCTGTTGTGGACAGGTGAACTTTTTCACAGTTAGCTAGCTTTGTGATGTAGGCAGCTTTCTTTACGCGTTATTATTGCTTCCTTTTATCTTTCTGATGAGGTAGCTTTTTTCTCTGACGTTCCCAGCGTATTTTTTTCACTTAGTGAAGTTTTTTCTGGGTCCCGAGTCAGTTTTTCCCTTCGCCGGGAATTTTGGGCTACAGTGGTGTGTTGATGGTGTTTCCTGTTGTGATATGATTCAAGGCTTTTGTTTATATTACGACATGATTTCCTTTTATTTCCGTCTGCTTAGGCCTAGCCAGCCTCTCGTAGCTTGCCACATGTACAAGTGTTATTGATTTATGCTATAAATATGTAATACTGTGTCATGTGTGTCCTGGATTAGTTGTGTATTGGCTAATTCCACGGAATATTTGTGTATCCTGGATTAGTTGTGTATTGGCTAATTCCACGGGTTATTTATGTGTCCTGGGTTAGTTGTGCTTTGGCTAATTCCACGGTCTTTTTGGTGCGTTCAGATTGAATCTGGGCGGGGTGGGTTGCCTTTCCCGGCGGGTTTTCTCGGTTATACCTTGCAAAACCGGCTGGTTGCCGAGTTTTAATCACGCGTGGTTAAATTAGGCTTGTTTTCCCCGGCGAGTGGTGGCTTGCGGCTCTCCAGGACTGCGTCTGTAGTAGAGCCTGTGTTCAGGCTTACTGTGTTTCCTGGCGGGATGGCTTTACCCATTTAACTAAGTGTTCATACGGACACTTGTTGAGTAGTTTTTTTCCCGATTTTGCAAAGCCAGTAAAACTAGGCGGTTTGTTGATTGGTCTTTCCTCCCCGGCGTTCTTTTGGCAAAGAAGTGGGGACAGGAACAATTGGGGTTAACGTTATAGATTTCAATTCACACCCGGCGGTTTGCACCGTGGGAGGGTGGGATTAACGGATTTGCAATTCAGTATAGTTGACCAGACAATTGAGGGACACGTTAAGGTATCGCCGCCTTCAACATCCGGCGATCTAGGAGGCTTCGGGAGAAGTCAGATCTAGCATTTCAGACAGGTTTCCCAGTTTTTGATCTGCGAGTTAATTCAGGGGCCGGCGTCTTTTTATGGGTTTCCCAGTAAAAAACTTAACAAACCCCACTGGGAAGACTGCGTCTTTTATAAAGCCATGCTGGTCTTTATATCATGTCAGAGGATATACGTAAATCTTTTGAACAGGTTAAGAGATTCTGAAATCTTTACTTATGAACCTCCCGCGTAGCGAGCTGTGATAGTAGTGTATTACGTCTCGTTACCCGGCGAGTTACCCTTACCCGGGTGTTTTCAACGATTTTGATGTGGCGGCTGTCCCAGTTTTGGTGGGATGGAGTGCTTTTCGATGGTGTTTCGACGTCATTAAGTGTTTTTGTTTTCCCGTTCTCACCAGGCCTAGCCGGCCACTCGTAGTTTTTTCACGTATGCAAGTGTTTTCATTGTTTATTATAATAAAAATGTATTCATGAGCCATGTGTGTCCTGGATTAGTTGTGATTGGCTGATCCAGGAGCTTCGGACTGAGGGTCTGATTATGTTTATCAGACTGCGTTCTGTTTGGTGTGGGTTACCTTTCCGGCGTTTTTCTCGTTGCTCCGAGAAAGCCGTTTTTGTTTACCGAGTTTTAGTCAGGATGGCTAAAATAGGTAAGTTACCCCGGCGAGTTTGGTAGCTTGAGGGCTCATCAGAAACTGCGTTTTCTGTGGTCGAGCCTGTGATCAGGCTTCCTGTGTTATTCCCGACGAGGGGGGCACCACACAGTTATCTAGGTGATCATGCTGACACCTGTTGGATATGGTTTTCTCGGTTTTTCAAGGCCATTGAAACCATGCTGTCTGTTTGTTTGGTCTTTCCCTCCTGGCGACCTTTTTACGAAGAGGTCTGGGGCAGGTACAATTGGGTTTGACATTGCATATAAAACCCGGCGGTTGTACCTTCGGGTGGTTATATTGCCGGATTTGCAAAATTCGCGATAATTTGCCAAACGATTGATTGACACGATAGGGTATCACGCCCTTCAAGACGGCGATCTATGTGGGCTTCTGGGAGAAGCCGGATTAGAGATTAAGATAGGCTTAGACTTTTTATGGGATAAAAAGATGCCGGAATCTTACTAGTGTTTCAAGTGTAAAGGGATACTTGAAAGACTCTGTCTTTAATAAAGATATGCTTCATCTTTATGAGGTTTCTGAAGATATGCTTAAATCTTTTGGACAGGTAAAGATATGCTGAAATCTTTAATAAGCCATTGAAACAATGCTGTTTGTTTGTTTGGTCTTTCCCTCCCGGCGACCTTTTTACAAAGAGGTCTGGGGCAGGAACAATTGGTTTGACATGATATATAAAACCCGGCGGTTGTACCTTCGGGTGGTTATGTTAACGAATGTGCAATTCGCGATAATTTGCCAAACAATTGATTGATACACTAGGGTATCACGGCTTTCTAATAAAGATATACTTCATCTTTATGAGGATTCAGAAGATCGGCTTAAATCTTTTGGACAGGTAAAGATATGCTGAAATCTTTAATATGAAACTAAAGGAAAACGAAAAGTAGTGGTGCAGTGCTACAGTTCGTTGACCGGCGGTGTTGTGGCACATGTTTTGTACCATTTTTTTGGGGTAACCTTATGAGCATTAATCCCTGGAAATTTCTCTTTCCAGGGCGGAGTACCGGCGTTGCACCAGGTGACCAGGTAGTTCCCGGGGGCGGGGTAGTTTTCCCCCAGTCTCTGTCATGTCGGCACTTGAACCTCTCATTGCTGTATGTTCAACGCCGTTATGCTCAGGTATCCCTATTTTTGCTCACCAGCTCTGCTTTAAATGTGTTAATGAGCTATGGGAGCTTTTAATTATCATAAACCTTTACGGGGCTCGGGCGAGGGCTCTCAATCGGAGAGTATTCCAAGCTCGCAAGCGAGTGACAGCCACAGCCAAGGTGTATGGCGATACTCACAGTCCTGGCAGGACAGAACACATCCCTTTGTGACTCAACTAGTGGCTGACGTCCACCGGGATGCCGATGTACCATCTTCTATCCCAGATTTAACATGGCAACATGTGGAGGTCCCGGCTTCGGCGGGATCTTCCCATGATAAGCCAGACTTAACGGATGAAGAACAACGATCTCTGGTCTCAGAGATGGAGGTTGAAGAGTGCAGTCACCTTCTAAACGACTCTCAGGGTACTGTCGAATCTCCACGGAGTTCGTCATCGGCTAGGTATTTAACGGCGGAAGAGATTGATGGATTACTATTGAATGCACTTAATAGGTTCTTTGGCCCTACGCCGGAAACTCCTACAGTTGGTACGGTGGCTCCCGCGATGTCGACGAATGTGCAACCTCTGGCTAAATCCTTTGCTTTAGCTAAAATACCTAACCCTCCTCTTGTGTCAGATCCAATTTCCAGTGTGCCAGGCACAGCAGCTCTCACTACTTCCAATGTGCGAGTCATATCAGACATATCTCCCCCTCCTTTAGACAAGGCGCCAGTCAACAAAAGGAGATATGCCTCTTTTATACGGGCCTGATGAGTCGTGGGTAGCAATGTTACCAACTAAGCCAGAGGCAGCACAAGCTACTATTTCGGGGGAGTTTCCTGTACCACATGAGTGGGTAATCCAAGGCAATAAGTCTAGACAACTCAGAGCTTTGGATAGTCAAGGAAATGTTTTGGATGTTCATATTAAGGCCATTCCAAGTTATTATAACCATGACTTTTTTGTGTATGCATCAACACCAGCCCTGCCCCCTGCCACAGCTTCAAAGCTATTTTTCTGACTGGACTAAGAATGACGGCTTTAACGACGTCAAGGCACTTTCTGCTTTGACGCCGGAGTTGGATATGTTTCCGATCACAAACTCAGCCTCTAGTCCAGTCTTGCAGGTGGGGCAGTTGGGTACGGGACCTTGGGTGGCATGAGAAACAGAGGCTCACAATTTGCAACTACTTTCACGTCAAAATCTTCCCACCAAATCCCTCAAGAACACCATTCTTGGTTCTCTTTTCCGGTGTTTAGTGCCGGCGGAGTCCACTCTGCTTTGTTTGACTTCTTGGCTGCCCCCCAAATAATCAATTTGTGCGAATTAAACGATCCCTTTAGCACGCCTTCCCCAGCTTACCTAGACCGCGAGTTTAGGTTAAGAGGAAAAGCGTTTAGACTGTTTTCACAATATATGGTTACCCAGCAAGTAACAAAATCTCTGTTACGCTCTTCTCAGGCAATATAAGCCGCGGAAGTCAGGAAAGCCATTGAACTTTCCCGGCGCTTGCTTCTCCAGACTTCCATCCAAGTCTTTAGGAGATATTCGGACGGCCTTATTAGAGGCAGTTCGAGCAAGGCAGGATCTGAGGATGTTCTTAGTGAAGAAACTTCCTGACCGTATTGCAAGCCAAGTAGTTCTGTCTCCAGTTCTAACTCCTTCTTTGATTTCACCAGCAGTTTGGAAGACTGTTTTCAATTTGGCACAAGCATTCAAGCAAAGTCCCGGCAAGCCCTGATGCCCATGTTAGAACAAGGGATCAGGATCTTGTGGTATCGGGACGACTAACTGGTAGTGGCAGAGACTGAAAAGTTATGCATCACTCATTACGTCTACATTACGTTAAACCATCTCAAATCTCTAGGATTCAAGGTCAACTTAGTAAAAGTCAAACCCTGTTTCCCTCACGAGTATTTCAGGGGATAGGGCTGGTCGAGGACACAGCTTCTCTCACTCTGAGTCAGAGTGTGGACACTCGAAACAGATTTCGCAAAAAACTGTTTATGTTTCTCCACAGTCTGACTACGGCACGGAGACTTTGGGAATCTCTAGTCGGTTCTCTCAACTGGGTTCAACTAACTGTGAAGTTGGGCCGGTTGAAAGTCAAACGTTTAATCTTGGAGGGCAAAAAAATTTCCCACTAATACCGGCGGGAATATTATGGCCTATCCCAACGATATTACACAACTTACTAGCGGTTTGGGCGAAGAGAGAAATGTTGCACTCAGTCATGTCATGAACCTCTCCTCCGCCGTCGGTATGGGTGGACACGGATGCGTCAGGGATGATAGGTTGGGGCTTTTAGTCAAACCTCGGGCATCAGGGTCAAGGGTTTTGGTCCCATTTAGAAATCTTCCACATCAATGTCAAAGACTTACTAGTCCCCTTATCTGTCCTTCAGGCTCACGGCTCTGCTTTACGGGGCAAGTCGGTGGCCTTCAGAATGGACAATCTGAATGCGGTTCACTGTATTCAGAAACAAGGGTCAACGAGATCTCGGAAGTTGCTAAAACGTGTCAGAAAAGATTTTTATACTAGCCAACAGGCTGGACATTCATCTTCACGCATCTTATCTCCCAGGCGTAGCAAACGTCTGGGCAGACGCTCTGTCTCGGAGACAAAGCACAACAGTAGAATGGGCGCTCAAGCGATTGCGGAGCCTTACCATCCACAAGTGGATTTGTTTACGTCAGAGGAGACTCACAAACTCCCACTGTACCTCACCCGCCGGACGATAACGCCGGCGGGCGGACCAGACGCTCTGATGACGAATTGGAACAGGTGGAGTTCAATTTATCTTTTTTCCGCCGCCAGACGCGTCTCTAATGTGCCACGTAGTCAACAAACTACAGGATTAGCGGGGCGTAGTCTCGCTAATCGCGCCCCTGTGGCCGGCGCAGTTGTGGTACCAGCAATTGAACACGTGGTGCCCGCACCCGGTGTCACTCCCGGTCGGGTTGTTCCACTTAGACACAATTGGCAACCCAGAAACCTCGCTGACCTGTGCATTATGGACATTCAGGAGGCCAAGTGGCTAGCACCATATGGTAGCGACGTGACCAATAAATTCATGAATCAATATACCCAGTCTACAAAGCGACAGTCTCAATCGCATTGGCAAGCTTTTACGTCTTGGAGTCTTAGAACAGAACAAACTGTGCCCTCGGTGGTGTTGGTTGTTAATTATTTAAATTATCTGTTCGTGCAGAAACATTTATCTGTAGTGATTTTATGAGGGCATGTTTTAAACTCCGCCCACCTCCCCGTCAGCTCATGCCTACCTGGTCTCTGGACAAAGCATTGTCGTTACTTCGTTCCCGTCTGTACCAAAAAACTGCAGATTTTACATTACTTTTATAAAAAGGGCAGTATTCCTTATGGCTTTGGCTACCGGGAACAGAGTATCTGAGCTGGCGGCGATGAGCAACACACCTAATTGCCTCAGGTTTGGTGGGCTTAATGAGTGTATTCACATTGCACCTTCCCCAGGATTCATAGCCAAGAATGAGCACAGTGACCACGTGTTTTCAGAGTTCACGGTGCCGGCGTTGAAAAAGGGGAAAGGTGCACCATCATTTTTGTCCAGTGCAAGCTCTAACCAAATATTTGAGAGTGGCACCTCTAAATCACCAGGGTGCTTTATGGGTAGCAAGTACGGGTAAACGCTTGATGAAGCGTACACTGGCTTCTCTCTTGGTCGAGGTCTTTAAAGAGAGTAATCCCAGCGTTGTGGGCAAAACCCACGATTTACGCAAGGGAGCAGCCTCTTTACGTTTCCTTAATAATCTTTCGGTTGAAGATATTAAGTCCTCACAGTTGTGGGCCTCTAAGCATACGTTTGTTGGCTCGATACCTTTCAGTAGCTCTAGACAAACCTTCCTTGCCATGTGTAGCTTTAAGGCAGAGGGTCTAGGTGGCCCTTTTAGTCACTTTTTGTTTAATTTCAAGAAAAGGGAGGGGGGGGGGGTGTAGTCAGTGTAACATAGGACACCCTAGACCCCGCCGGAGTATGTGTACGGAACATACGAGCTGTGATACTGTTTGTAGGTATTGTGATATAAAATTTCTCTGTAGTATTCATTACAGGAAATTCTGCTAAAGTCCAATAGTAGTAATACAACAATTCTTGTTGTAAGTAGTTTTGGCTGTGAAGCAATAGATTTTTAAGAAATCTCAGTAGTTGCGACTACGACTTTTATTTTTGATGTAAGTACTTCTGCATAAGTACACGAGTTCAGTACTTCTGCGAAAGTACAAGAATTCATTTATGTTTGGTTATATTTTTAGGAATATATCCACTAGTTTAATGGGGTTTATATGTGCACATGTAAACTGATAAGTTTTTAGTTTTCACCACTTACTTTAAGTGGGGTGCCTTCTTAACTAGCAGATCTGTGTACAGAGTCTCAGAGTTAACCCTTTTTCAAGCAGGCTTCTTTGAAGCACGCTCCTGCTTGTACCCCTTTTTGAAGATTTAGGCTGTATAAAGTTTATGCACCCAAATATATCATTTTTACAAGTAAGATTACTATGTGGTTGTTTGATTATCTGCTTTTACTAGAGTTATGATATGATAACGAATGTCCCCCTCCAGTCTTAGATATCAGGCATGTTCGTCAATGATGGAGGGGCCACTAATAAATTATAGGTTTGACTCCTGCAAGGAGATAAAGAAAACCTAATATTTAGTAGTGGCCCCGTAATCATTGACGACTGGGGCCCTCCCGACCATCCCATTCCCATTCGTAGATGTATTGAGGATTTTGGTTTACTTGATATGTCAGTGAAGGAAGAATGACGCCTGAGTTAGCGTCTGGTCAAAGATCCACACAAGTACATCCACGATATGATGGAAAGCTTATTGAATAGTTATTCTTATTTTCTTTTTGTTTTTATTTTTTACGAAGTTTTTTCGTAGTGAGAACCCAATTCATAATGACTGAAGCCATGAGTGAGGTCGCGTGCGCTCATGATGAAGGCTCCTCAATTTTTTATGCTCTGCGCGGTAGATTCAAACTACGGCGGATTAGTGTTTGAAGAGGATGCCTTATGTAATAGGCATGTTCGTCAATGATTACGGGGCCACTACTAAATATTAGGTTTTCTTTATCTCCTTGCAGGAGTCAAACCTATAATGTATGTAAAAACCATCCTACCAAATATTTATGTACCCATGTTTCCAGGGAAAATGCCAACCTATGTACCCAACAATGTTTTCCCCATGCCCCCAGAAATGCTCAGCTATTCCCCCACCAACAAAATTTCCCTTGTGACAGTTTTCCGTCGGTAGCTCCCTTCCACACCCCCCCCCCCCCCCCACAATTCATACCCCTAAAAAACTTCAAAACCCCACACTTGACTCACCCCCTCATGACAGACAAACCCACCAATCCCCTATAACCTCTAAACAAACCGTCACTGCCACCGACAAAACTCCCCAAATTCGTCCTTTTAACAACCACAAATCAGTACATCAGTCCTCCCCCAATAACCCATGTTCTATGCCTAACTCTTCCCCCACCAATCCTCCACAGTCCCACCAACAAATTCCGTTTCCTAAATCACTCACACCTCACCACTCTGATCCTCCCACACGCGCCGTTAATCCCCCCCTCACGCGTGACCCCCACCAAAGTGATTTCCCCCCCCCCCCCCTCATGCGTACCGAGCACCTGCTCACCAGTCGGTCCCCCACCATCATTAGCACAGCTAAACTCTCAACCTCCACAATTCCCACCCTGCCAGCCTAACCTCTCACGACCACATTCAGAACGAAAAATCACCCCCGTACAACCCCTACCTCCTCTTCCCCCCCTATCTTACCCCCCTCTTCACCGTTACTCCATCCGCCTCAAATTCCACCCCCAAAGATCCCGCGCGACAAAATACCACGCCCATCCAAATCCAACCACAAAACTTTTTCCACCTTGGCTAACCCCCAAATTACTACCCTCTCTCTCGCCCCAAACAACATAATCAACCTCTCAACCTCAACCACTCCTCGAAATCCCATCCACGTCTCTCCCAAAAATAAAATCAGTCCAAATTCAACCCCTCTCAAACCACAACCCTGCCTGCCCAGACCCCCCCCCCACCATCTCCCTATCAAATCCCCACACTCCAAACCAACCGATCATCGTAAACTCTCAACCTCCAGCCTTACTCACCCTTCCCCCAACCCCACTCACGACCACAACTCTCTACACAATTCAACCCCTCCCCAGCACCAACCCCTTCCGCAACAACAACCCCGACTCGACCTGCCCGTTTCACCTTTAAACCCCCCCTATCACTACCCCCGACCACAACCTTTTAAACCTCCCTCCAAAACTGGCCCCGGGCCAGCTCTCACCCAGACCCACATTCCTAACGGCAGACCGAACGGTATATCCACCCCTCCCTTCCAAAGTGAAAGTGAACCCCAAGGTCAAAGCCACAACCACCACCACCACCCCTACCAATAAACCAGACCTTCACCAAGACTAACGGCGACCCTAAATACCCCCCCCCCCCCCCCTGATGATGATGAGTTTGTTATTGTACTGGATTTTCCATGGGATTTTGTTTTGTATTGTTCTCAATTCCTAAGCGATTGGGCATGATTCTATAAATTTACATGTTTTCCATATACTGTATATATTTTTTTTCCTTAGTAGTACTCCCTTTCTTGTTAGACTACACTTTTCTTACTATCTTTTAAATTTGTTTTATACATTGTTAAACACTTTAGCTCTTCTTAATTTTCCTGTGTTCTTAATTATCTGTTCTTTCGTCAAGTTCTTTTACCCTCTTTTCTCTCCTTTTCCAACATCTATGTATTTTCTTCCCTCGTTCCCTTCTTTCTTGAATAGTAACTCTCCTATTAGTTTTCAGTGTCTTGGATATATGGCCTGAGTAATCTTGTTATTTTTTTTCTAATTTCATTATATTATTCACCTTCCAGGATAAAATGTTTTAAGTTTTTGTCTCTCTTTTCTGAACAGTCTGTTGCTAGTCGGGATGACAGTCATCTTCGTCATCACCGGCAGGCTGCCATTTCCCTCCAACCTAACCCCCTCACCGACCTGACCTGGCCCCGCTAAACAAACCTACGTACTCCAACCTTGAGGTACGAGGTCGTACCTAATATAAAGGCGACGGAAGTAAAATACCACAGGAACGAAAAACCTGAGAGCGAAACCTCCAACCCTAACGAGCCACAGGAACGAAAATCCTGAGAGCGAAACTCCCATCCCCAACGAGATCCCAGGCCCCTTTTCCTTTTCCGATTTGGTCTCTCTCTCTCTCTCTCTCAATTCATTCCACATATTATACGTCTCTCAATCACAGTCTTCTAATATACAAACCACAATACTTTACTCACTGATATTCTTGATGTACCACCTAAGTATGTATTTAATTATGTAACCACCATACAGGCTATAATACTTTCATTGTGTAGGTTCGAGGCGATCTAAGACACCTTAGCTTCCATTTCACACCAAATCAGATCGTGATTACGTCAGCCCTGTATTTAGTTATATAACAATCATAGCCCCCCAATTCTATGTCTCTAACCTCCCGTTGTTTTATCCACTAACTATATATTCCCAACCTTTAACCACGACTCTATACACCCGATAACCCTATGCCAGTTATTGTATTGATTTAGGCCTGTTAATTCGGATAAACTCACTATGACCAATCTGCAGACGATTATCAGGAGAGATGCAGGAAAGCTACCTCGTATCTCCCTTTCCATGACGAGTATAGATATATGTACCCCCGTGCTCAGTTGCCCCCCCCCCCCTTGCCTTGTTCTTCTAGTAACTAAGTGTATATATAATATTAACCGGAGTATGCCACCAGTATTGATACGACATAGCGGCACTGTCCTTGTGTCGTATTGTGCCACGTGCAGACCAACCAGGTTTCATCATCTTATTAGGACGACGGCTATAATGTCGTCATTCATGCATGTAGTCAATCCTTAGGTTAATTATCTTTTATCCGCCATTGTGTTCATCCCTTCCATTTACTTTTCCACAATTGTTATACGTCTTCCAATCACCTCCTTCGTATCCACAATCCACACTACTCTATTTTGCTTCGTGACCCTATGCTCAGTGGTACCCTGTTTGGGTCATCCTGTCCACTTACCCTTCACGCCCCGCTGCACACACCACTCTACCTGTTCGATCGTAGGGAAATACCACCCCTATGTCCAGTGCATTAAGGGTCACTATCCTAGGTCACGAGCGGCGCGGTGCCTAGCCTCAAACCACCCCCTTTACAATTCACAACCCTCCCCCACCTCGCGTATCCACTACCCCTCGTGTCCTACACCTCTTACCCGCCGGACTCTACCTACATGATGATGAACATAAATACACCTTAATTTAATACACCCATGCCCTATCCCTAAGTTAGGATATCAATATCAACATACCCTAAAATACCTTGTCTTGCCAGACTAAGTTTCTGAAGACCAACCGCCCCCATAAATCTATGTATGTTCTTCCCAGGTTAAAACACCCATGCCCTGTCCCTAGGTTGAGCCAATGCCAACCAGTTCAGACAGGCCTAAATTTATTAGTGGCCCCTCCATCATTGACGAACATGCCTATTACATAAGGCATCCTCTTCAAACACTAATCCGCCGTAGTTTGAATCTACCGCGCAGAGCATTTAAAACCTGAGGCGCCTTCATCATGAGCGCACGCGACCTCACTCATGGCTTCAGTCATTATGAATTGGGTTCTCACTACGAAAAAACTTCGTAAAAAAAAAAAAAAAAAAAAAATAAGAATAACTATCCAATAAGCTTTCCATCATATCGTGGATGTACTTGTGTGGATCTTTGACCAGACGCTGATTCAGGCGTCATTCTTCCTTCTCTGCTCTGCGATCAGCCGGCCCGGACGTGTCTCTCCATGCTCCGCTGGTTCCGCATTTGCTGCGTCCCTAGTGAGTTTTTCTCATTTGTTTACTCCGGGATGTATCGAGTAAGGTTAGGATATGCGTAGCAGGAGTGTCCTGGGCTGGTTGCCCGCAGTGCAGTGTATTTTGGGTCGTGTGTTTGGGGCATCTATTTCGGATGTACCCTCGTGATCCTGTTGTGGACAGGTGAACTTTTTCACAGTTAGCTAGCTTTGTGATGCAGGCGGCTTTCATTACGCGTTATTGCTTCCTTTTATCTTTCTGATGAGGTAGCGTATTTTTTGCTGACGTTCCCAGCGTATTTTTCTTCACTTAGTGAAGTTTTTTCTGGGTCCCGAGTCAGTTCTTCCCTTTGCCGGAAGTATTTGCTACAGTGGTGTGTTGGCGGTGGTTCCTGTTGTGATATAATTCAGTGCTTTTCGTTTATATTCCGACATGTTAATGTTATCCGTCTGCCTAGGCCTAGCCAGCCTCTCGTAGCTTTACCACATATACAAGTGTTATTGATTTATTTTCTAAATATGTACTACTGTGTCATGTGTGTCCTGGTTTAGTTGTGTATTGGCTAATTCCACGGACTATTTATGAGTCCTGGGTTAGTTGTGTATTGGCTAATTCCACGGACTATGTTGGGCCCGTCGTTAGTTGTGTTTTGGCTACGCCTCGGTCCGGTGGTGCGTTCAGATGGTATCTGGACGGGGTGGGTTTTTTCCGGCGGGTTTTTCTCGGTTTCACCTTGATAACCCCAGCTGGTTGCCGAGTTTTGGCCACGCGTGGTTTAAAAACAGGCTTGTTTCCCCGGCGAGTGGGTGTCTGTGGCTCCCCAGGACTGCGTCTCTGGGGTGCCTGTTTCAGGCTCCTTATGATTCCCGGCGGGTTGGCTGTACCCATCTAACAGTGTTCATACGGACACGTGTTGTTTGTAGTTTTTTCGGTTTTGCAAAGCCAATATAAAACTATGCTGTTGTTGTATTTCCTCCTCGGCGATCTTTTACAAAGAAGTGGGGTTAGGAACAATTGGGGTTAACTTTTAAACTTTAAATCACCCGGCGGGTGCAACCTGGAAGGGTGGGATGCCCAAATTTTCAAAATTCAGTTTAGTTGACCAGACAATTGAGGGATGCATTGTGTATCGCCTCCTTCAACATACGGCACTTTAGGGCACAATTGGGGTTAACGTTTTTTAAACTAATATTCACACCCGGCGGGTGCTCCTTGGAGGGATGGGAATAACGAATTTACAATTCAGTTAGTTAACCAGACAATTGAGGGATACGTTTTGTATCGCCGCCTTCAACATACGGCGATCTAAAAAGATACTTCGGGAGAAGTTAGAGCTCGTATATTTGTCAGGCTTCCCAGTTTTTGATCTACGAGATAATTCGGGGGCCGGCGTCTTTTTTAGTTTTTTTTTTTTCCCAAAATTGAATCTTGAAACAAACACCACCGGAAAGACTTAATCAGTTATAAACGCCATGCTGGTCTTTATATATTATGTCAGAGGGTATTCATAAATCTTTTGGACAAATTAAGATATTCTGAATTTTTTTACTTAGGAAACCCCACCGCGTAGCGAGCTGTAGTCGTTGAGTATTACGTCTCGTTACCCGGCGGGTTATTTAACACTTGTGTGCGAACATGTTTGGGTTAACCTTATGAGCATTAATTCCTGGAAATTTTCTTTTTTTCCAGAGCTGGGTCCCGGCGGGTCTATGCAGAACCTGGAGTAAGTATCCCACCAGTCTCTGTCATGGCTACCTTTGCCCCGGTTTTTGCTTTATGCATTACGCCCTCCTGTTCAGGTATCCCTATTTTTGCGCACACCCTTTGTATAAAATGTGTTAAAATGTCTCGTTTGGTGTGGGTTACCTTTCCGGCGTTTTATCTCGTTGCTCCGAGAACACCGTTTTTGTTTACCGAGTTTTAGTCAGGATGGCTCAAAATAGGTAAGTTACCCCGACGAGTTTGGTCGCTTGAGGGCTCATAAGAAACTGTGTTTTCTGTGGTCGAGCCTGGGATCAGGCTTCCTGTGTTATTCATTGCTTTATGCATTACGCCCTCCTGTAATGTATAGTTTAGTGTGGGTTACCTTTCCGGCGTTTTTCTCGTTGCTCCGAGAACACCGTTTTTGTTTACAGAGTTTTAGTCAGGATGGCTAAAATAGGTAAGTTACCCCGACGAGTTTGGTCGCTTGAGGGCTCATCAGACACTGCGTTTTCTATGGTCGAGCCTGGGATCAGGCTTCCTGGGTTATTCCCGTCGAGGGGGGCTCCACACAGTTTTCTAGGTGATCAGGCTGACACCTGTTGGACTTGGTTTTCTCTGCTTTTCAAAGCCATTGAAACAATGCTGTCTGTTTGTTTGGTCTTTACCTCCCGGCGACCTTTTTACAAAGAGGTCTGGGGCAGGTATAATTGGTTTGACATTGCATATAAAACCCGGCGGTTGTACCTTCGGGTGGTTATATTAACGGATTTGCGATTCGAGATAATTTGCCAAACAATTGATTGATACAATAGGGTATCACGGCCTTCAAGACGGCGATCTATGAGGGCTTCTGGGAGAAGCCGGATTAGAGGTTAAGATAGGCTTAGACTTTTTATGGGATAAAAAGATGCCTGAATCTTACTAGTGTTTCAAGTGTAAAGGGATACTTGAAAGACTTCATCTTTAATAAAGATATGCTTCATCTTTATGAGGATTAAGAAGTTATGCTTAATTCTTTTGGACAGGTAAAAGATATGCTGAAATCTTTAATAAGCCATTGAAACAATGCCGTTTGTTTGTTTAGTCTTTCCCTCCCGGCGACCTTTTTACAAAGAGGTCTGGGGCAGGTACAATTAGTTTGACATTGCATATAAAACCCGGCGGTTGTACCTTCGGGTGGTTATATTAACTGATTTGCAATTCGCGATATTTGTATTTCCTCCCCGGCGATCTTTTATAAAGAAGTGGGGTTAGGAACAATTGGGGTTAACTTTTAAACTTTAAATCACCCGGCGGGTGCAACCTGGAAGGGTGGGATGCCCGAATTTGCAAAATTCAGTTTAGTTGACCAGACAATTGAGGGATGCATTGTGTATCGCCTCCTTCAACATACGGCGCTTTAGGGCACAATTGGGGTTAACGTTTTTTAAACTAATATTCACACCCGGCGGGTGCTCCTTGGAGGGATGGGAATAACGAATTTACAATTTAGTTAGTTAACCAGACAATTGAGGGATACGTTTTGTATCGCCGCCTTCAACATACGGCGATCTAAAAAGATACTTCGGGAGAAGTTAGATCTCGTATATTTGTCAGGCTTTCCAGTTTTTGATCTACGAGATAATTCGGGGGCCGGCGTCTTTTTTATTATTTTTTTTTTCAAAATTGAATCTTGAAACAAACACCACCGGAAAGACTTAATCAGTTATAAACGCCATGCTGGTCTTTATATATTATGTCAGAGGGTATTCATAAATCTTTTGGACAAATTAAGATATTCTGAAATCTTTTACTTAGGAAACCCCACCGCGTAGCGAGCTGTAGTCGTTGAGTATTACGTCTCGTTACCCGGCGGGTTATTTAACACTTGTGTGCGAACATGTTTGGGTTAACCTTATAAGCATTAATTCCTGGATTTTTTTTTTTTTTCCAGAGCTGGGTCCCGGCGGGTCTATGCAGAACCTGGAGTAAGTATCCCACCAGTCTCTGTCATGGCTACCTTTGCCCCGGTTTTTGCTTTATGCATTACGCCCTCCTGTTCAGGTATCCTTATTTTTGCGCACACCCTTTGTATAAAATGTGTTAAAATGTCTCGTTTGGTGTGGGTTACCTTTCCGGCGTTTTTTCTCGTTGCTCCGAGAACACCGTTTTTGTTTACCGAGTTTTAGTCAGGATGGCTCAAAATAGGTAAGTTACCCCCGACGAGTTTGGTCGCTTGAGGGCTCATAAGAAACTGCGTTTTCTGTGGTCGAGCCTGGGATCAGGCTTCCTGTGTTATTCATTGCTTTATGCATTACGCCCTCCTGTAATGTATAGTTTAGTGTGGGTTACCTTTCCGGCGTTTTTCTCGTTGCTCCGAGAACACCGTTTTTGTTTACAGAGTTTTAGTCAGGATGGCTAAAATAGGTAAGTTACCCCGACGAGTTTGGTCGCTTGAGGGCTCATCAGACACTGCGTTTTCTATGGTCGAGCCTGGGATCAGGCTTCCTGGGTTATTCCCGTCGAGGGGGGCTCCACACAGTTTTCTAGGTGATCAGGCTGACACCTGTTGGACTTGGTTTTCTCTGCTTTTCAAAGCCATTGAAACAATGCTGTCTGTTTGTTTGGTTTTTACCTCCCGGCGACCTTTTTACAAAGAGGTCTGGGGCAGGTATAATTGGTTTGACATTGCATATAAAACCCGGCGGTTGTACCTTCGGGTGGTTATATTAACGGATTTGCGATTCGAAATAATTTGCCAAACAATTGATTGATACAATAGGGTATCACGGCCTTCAAGACGGCGATCTATGAGGGCTTCTGGGAGAAGCCGGATTAGAGGTTAAGATAGGCTTAGACTTTTTATGGGATAAAAAGATGCCTGAATCCTACTAGTGTTTCAAGTGTAAAGGGATACTTGAAAGACTTCATCTTTAATAAAGATATGCTTCATCTTTATGAGGATTAAGAAGTTATGCTTAATTCTTTTGGACAGGTAAAAGATATGCTGAAATCTTTAATAAGCCATTGAAACTGCCGTTTGTTTGTTTAGTCTTTCCCTCCCGGCGACCTTTTTACAAAGAGGTCTGGGGCAGGTACAATTGGTTTGACATTGCATATAAAACCCGGCGGTTGTACCTTTGGGTGGTTATATTAACTGATTTGCAATTCGCGATAATTTGCCAAACAATTGATTGATACAATAGGGTATCACGGCCTTCAAGACGGCGATCTATGAGGGCTTCTGGGAGAAGCCAGATTAGAGATTAAGATAGGCTTAGACTTTTTATGGGATAAAAAGATGCCGGAATCTTACTAGTGTTTCAAGTGTAAAGGGATACTTGAAAGACTTCATCTTTAATAAAGATATGCTTCATCTTTATGAGGATTCAGAAGATATGCTTAAATCTTCTGGACAGGTAAAGATATGCTGAAATCTTTAATATGAAACTAAAGGACAACGAAAAGTAGTGGTGGAGTGCTACGGTTCGTTGACCGGCGGTTTTGAGGCACATATTTTGTACCATTTTTTGGGTGTAACCCTATGAGCATTAATCCCCGGAAATTTCTCTTTCCAGGGCGGAGTACCGGTGTTGCACCAGGTGACCAGGTAGTTCCCGGGGGCGGGGTAGTTTTCCCCCAGTCTCTGTCGTGTCGGCACTTGAACCTCTCATTGCTGTATGTTCAACGCCGTTAAGCTCAGGTAGCCCTATCTTATTTTTATTTGTTAATGAAATAATTTAATAGCTGAATCATAATAAACATATATTTTTTCTATGATTATATTATGATAATATTGTGTTTATTTATAGTAATTTATTTTAATACAATTAAATATAAATTAAATTAATTAGTATACTTTATGATTTTGCTCACCAGCTCTGCTTTCAATGTGTTAATGAGCTATGGGAGCTTTTAATTATCATAAACCTTTACGGGACTCGGACGAGGGCTCCCATTCAGGGAGTATACCGAGCTCGCAAGCGAGGGACAGCCACAGCCAAGGTGTATGGCGATACTCACAGTCGTACCTCACCCGCCGGACGATAACGCCGGCGGGCGGACCTGACGCTCTGATGACGGACGAGAACAGGTTGAGTTCCATTTATCTATTTTCCGCCGCCAGACGCGTCTCTAATGTGCCACGAAGTCAACAAACTACAGGATTAGCGAGGCGTAGTCTCGCTAATCGCGCCCCTGTGGCCGGCGCAGTGTGGTACCAGCATTTGAACACGTGGTGCCCGCACCCAGTGTCACTCCTGGTCGGGTTGTTCCACTTAGAACACAATTGGCAACCTAGAAACCTCGCAGAGTTGTTCATTTTGGACATTCAGGAGCCAAGTGGCTAGCACCATATGGTAGCGACGTGACCTAGATATTCACGAATCAATATACCCAGTCTACAAAGCGACAGTTTCAATCGCATTGGCAAGCTTTTACGTCTCGGATTCTTAGAACAAAACAAACTGTGCCCTCGGTGGCGTTGGTTATTTATTATTTAATTTATCTGTTCATGCAGAAACATTTATCTGAAAGTGATTTATGTGGGCAGGTTTTAAACTCCGCCCACCTCCCCGTCGGCTCAGGCCTACATGGTCTCTGGACAAAGCATCGTCGTTATTCTCGTTCCCGTATGTACCAAAGACAGCAGATTTTACAAAAGGGCAGTATTCCTTATGGCTTTGGCTACCGGGAACAGAGTATCTGAGCTGGCGGCGATGAGCAACGCACCTAATTGCCTCAGGTTTGATAGGCTTCATGAGTGTATTCACATTGCACCTTCCCCAGGATTCATAGCCGAGATTGAGCACAGTGAACACGTGTTTTCAGAGTTCACGGTGCCGGCGTTAAACAGGGGAAAGGTGCACCATCTTTTTTGCCCAGTGCAAGCTCTAACCAAATATTTAAGAGTGGCACCTCTAAATCACCAGGGTGCTTTATGGGTCGCAAGTCCGGGTGAACGCTTGATGGAGCGTACACTGGCTTCTCTCTTGGTCGAGGACTTTAAAGAGAAGAATCCCGGCGTTGTGGGTAAGACCCACGATTTACGCAAGGGGACAGCCTCTTTACGTTTCCTTAATAATCTTTCGGTGGAAGTTATTACGTCCACACAGTTGTGGGCCTCTAATCAGGAGTTTTTGCCTCGATACCTTTCAGTAGCTCTGGACAAACCTTCCTTGCCATGTATAGCTTTACGGCAGAGGGTCTAGGTGGCCCTTTTAGTCACGTTTTGTTTAATTTCAAGAAAAAGAGGGGGGAGGGTGCAGTCAGTGTGACATAGGACACCCTAGACCCCTCCGGAGTATGTGTTCGGAACATACGAGCTGTGATACTGGTTGTAGGCATTGTATTATAAAATTTCTCTGTAGTATTCATTGCAGGAAATTGTGCTAAAGGCCAATAGTAGTGTTACAACAATTCTTGTTGTAAGTAGCTTTGGCTGTGAAGCAATAGATTTTTGAGAAATCTCGGTAGTTGCAACTACGACTTTTACTTTTGAAGTAATTACTTCTGCATACGTACACAAGTTCAGTACTTCTACGAATGTACAAGAATTCATTTATGTTTGGTTATATTTTTAGGAATATATCCACGAGTTAATGGGGTTTATATGTGCACATGTAAACTTATAAGTTTTTAGTTTTCACCACTTACTTTAAGTGGGGTGCCTTCTTAACTAGCAGATCTGTGCACAGAGTCTCAGAGTTAACCCTTTTTCAAGCAGGCTTCTTTGAAGCACGCTCCTGCTTGTACCCCTTTTTGAAGATTTAGGCTGTATAAAGTTTATGCACCCGAATATCTCTTTTTTACAAAAGTAAGAATACTATGTGGTTGTTTGATTATCTGCATTTCTAGAGTTATGATATGATTACGAATGTCCCCCTCCAGTCTTAGAAATCAGGCATGTTCGTCAATGATGGAGGGGCCACTAATAAATTATAGGTTTGACTCCTGTAAGGAGATAAAGAAAATCTAATATTTAGTAGTGGCCCCGTAATCATTGACGACTGGGGCCCTCCCGACCATCCCCTTCCCATTCGTTGATGTATTAAGGATTTTGGTTTACTTGATATGTCAGTGAAGGAAGAATGACGCCTGAATCAGCGTCTGGTCAAAGATCCACACAAGTACATCCACGATATGATGGAAAGCTTATTGGATAGTTATTCTTATTTTCTTTTTGTTTTTATTTTTTACGAAGTTTTTTCGTAGT
The DNA here is from genome assembly GCA_032716605.1 of Paralithodes platypus. Classification (NCBI taxonomy): domain Eukaryota; kingdom Metazoa; phylum Arthropoda; class Malacostraca; order Decapoda; family Lithodidae; genus Paralithodes; species Paralithodes platypus. The sequence goes on along the minus strand of CM064564.1, from coordinate 14,045,798 downwards.
GAGAACCCAATTCATAATGACTGAAGCCATGAGTGAGGTCGCGTGCGCTCATGATGAAGGCTCCTCAGATTTTAAATGCTCTGCGCGGTAGATTCAAACTACGGCGGATTAGTGTTTGAAGAGGATGCCTTATGTAATAGGGATGTTCGTCAATGATTACGGGGCCACTACTAAATATTAGGTTTTCTTTATCTCCTTACAGGAGTCAAACCTATAATCTATGTATGTTTTTTCCCATCCAAGAAGTAATATGTTAACCCACTGTCTTGCCAGACTCAGTTTCTGAAGACCAACCGCCCCAATAAATCTATATATGTTCTTCCATCCGAGAAGTAGTATGTTAAAACCCCATGTCCTAATTGATAAGAAACTATGATACCCACGGGTACACCAGTGTATATAGAACCATTGTTCCTGTAAGACCTAGACAGAAATGACTGAAGATGTTAGTCACCATGCAGTAACTTTAATTCTTACCCCAACCAGAGATTGTATATACAACCCTCTTTTACCATTGTCTCGACGCATTTTCACCACGAAACAATACCGAAGTTACCCCTACGAACTGCCGTTTTCTTTGGGGTATATGTCATAGAAAACGCAGTTCCCAGGAACAACTAGATCAGCAAGAAATAGTGTCAGATTAACAGTGTCCATAACCATCGTATTGACGAGTAATAATACACCATGTTTTTCCCTACTTTTATCCACAGTCAAGCACACACCTACAGTTAACCTCCTCTTCCCCACAGCCCCACAGTCCACATGATTCTATCCTTTCCAGACTCATATTACCACCCCATATTGCTCATCTCCCGGTAGCGTTTGGCTAACATACTTTCCCTGTCATTAACCCCCCAAGCTCCGATACCAACTGTAGTCTAATGCCACCCCTACGCCCAGAGACCTTAGGGTCAAACTTCCACGTAGCCCCCCTTAACCCTCTCCCTCTCGTTAACCCCCCCACGCTCCTCGACTCCTTTCCGACCTAGCCTCTCCACCATACCTCCTGAATATCCTTGATTTTTCCGTTGCTAACATTCTCCAACCTTTTATATATACTCCTATCCAGCCTACCTTCCCTTAGTAGGACGGAACAACATTAGAACTTTACTAACCCTTTGCATGCCATCTATTCCCTCACAACCCATTCACAACCCTGTACCAAATGATCGTCAGTGCGAGGCTAGCCGCCTCGCCAGTGACTAACTTCTATTGCCATACTTCCAGATAAATGTGGCAGAGTTAGCAACCCAGTCTCCACCACATCCAGCAAACCATGCAATTAACAACCCAACCGATTAAACCAGCTAGTCAAGGCACCTTCGGTTTTGGTATTACGAACACCCACATCTCTCATAAACAGAGGGTTATTACAAACACTTGTGATATGGCAAGCCCCTAGCCACAGCCGCCGGACGACCATCACAGAGAGAGGGCGCGCACCTCCCCTTTTTTACCCACCCGAGGAGGGAGACCCCCACCCCTGCGGAGGTATACCTGACCCCTGTTTTTACTTCCGGGTCATTGCCAGGTAGCACAGGAATTCTTCCTATCACTGAACTAACCATGTATAACTAACACCCTGACTAACCTCTATTAACCCACAATAACCCATTAACCTTTCTTGCACACTCCAATAACCAAATTAGCACCTCAGCTATACCATAGAATGAAGACTGAACAATCTAAGAGAGACGCTCCTATCACAGCTGTCCCAATCCTCCTCGCAAAGTAGATCCAGTCTCTCCCCTAAATACTTCCCGTATAGCCAAAATAGTACCTCTTACTAAGGCTCAGTTATATCACATTATGAAGGCTCCATATGGCCATGTGCCAACAGTAATCACCACCTTACCTAGTTTCCGTATCAATTGAGAGCTCAAATAAGTCCATCAAAACTCGAGATCCCTATGGCCTACAGGGTCCAAAACCGAGCCTATAAACCAAGCTCCAGCCCCCAGTAAAATCAGTTGAAAGCTAGACACCAACCAGGGTTGGTCACCAGAGTTGACCTCGAGCTCTATTCATTGTTGGTTGCTGAGAATTGAGTTCCAGAGCCGGCAGACTCCGTGGCAGATTTGGATAGAAGGACCTGTCCACGTACTTGAGAACTTCCTACATATGGACCATCTGGACGGCCGCGGAACCAGTCGTTAGCCCCCAACATCACGGACGCAAGATAACCAGGACCAGACCAATCAAATACTACCCAAGATTCACTCTATCAGTACTAGTGTTACAGTGCTATTTAGAGATTCACTTATTAATATTTCTATGAAGTGGCTATATCTTTGCCCCAGTATAATTCATATATAACCATTCCATTAGGAAGTGCTAAGCGTATCAGTGTTTATTAATTAACAGGCGATATTAACTCTCGTAATTACTCATATCCAGATAATATTATCTAGAAGTGAAACCCTAGTGATATCTAATGTTCGCCCACTGATTTGCGTTCTATGTGTTTCTGCTATAAGAATATAAAACTTAGATCAGTACCCCCTGAGGTTACTAGAATTCCCGTGTCTAATCTAGTCTGTGAACTACTACTTGTGCACCAGAGCTACCAGTAATAAATCTAACAGTGAATTTGAATCTATAAGTAACATTGATGGTCTCCAGTATATAAACTTGTGAATAAAGCCAGTGATCAGAAGATTAATACCTGAACGTTGGAAGTGGGAGACTAGGCTCCATCCAGATCCACTTATGCTAGTGTTGTTCAATTCTATCATTTGTCTTGCATGAGCATTCAGAAGTGTGTATATCAATAAATGTAATCGTGTGTCTTGTTACCGTGTGTTTATTTTGTGTTCTCTATTCCTCATACCTTGTTTTGTGCATGCAGCCTTCTATACCCAGTCAGTTAGAACTCACATTACCCAAGTTAATCCTGTAGAAAAACAGGGCATAACACTAACTATTTTGAGAGAGTTAAATTTAAAAAATTTATGGATCTGAATGATTAATATAACTATTATTAAGCAAAACTAGGGGATGCGGGGAAGCCTATAGACTTAAGACTGAAAACGTTGTGTGGGTACCTCACACGGATTTAAAGTAATTTATGAATAGACAGTTTTCAATGCTGCAGCCAAACTATTCCACCAATTTCTATTCTCTTGGTACCAAAACGTTCGGAATTGCGAGCCTCACCCGACTACGCAAATGTGGCTTTGATCATCTGCGTAGTTTTCAAGATGTGGATTTTTAAGTGTTTTCGAGTTTTTTTCAAGATTGCCAAAAAAAAAAACCCACGTTCAAAGCAAAACCATTTCCATAACATTTGCGGAGCATTAGTAGTGGAGTCTGTTATGTGTGTCCCAGCTAACTCCATAGATGCACAACAGGCCTATCTTGGGTTGGGGAGTAAGTAGACACGCTGTAGATATATAGGTTCTTATTGAGAAGGATATGGGATACAGGCATGAAGCAGAGCCTACAAGGTGATAGCTCTGTCTCGTGGTACACACACATGTATTGGCCCTCTGGTGAGAGGAGCCCCAGGCTTGAGTTGCCAGAGTGGCTATATGACATAACTAATATGACTGCCTGGATGCTGACATGAATCTTACTCATAGAGAGATATTACATATGCATAAGTGACTGTACTAGATATGAAAGTGATACTGTACAAGGTAAATCATATACATACACCTCCCTCCCCCCTCACGCTCGCAGTTCATTCTCGAGCGGACTCTTTCCTACTGAGGCGTTCTGACCGACGTGGGGTAACTTGGGGGTCAGAAGCTAAGGACTGTTCAGCGTCATTGAAAGGGGCCACAGGGTTGAGGGAGTCACCAGTTTGGGGCACGGGGCGGAGGAATCGACGGTTCCGCCACCACACACGGCCACTAGGGAGACGTACCTCATAGGCCCGTGACCTGCCAAGGCTCATCACAACCCCCACCTTGTCCCAGCGTTTCGTGGTCGGGTCTTGAATCCGCACTTGCTGACCGACACGTAACCTGGGAAGGGGTTGTGCGTGCTCATCGTACCGGGTCTTAACCTGCTCGGCACGGTTGGCTGCACGTCTATCACAGTCCTCGGCCTTAGCTTGCCATTCCGCAGCAAAGGACTTGGGATGGGCCGGGAGACATGTCCTAAGAGGATGACCATACAGGAACTGGGCTGGGGAGCGGCCTGTGAAGTTTGGAGTATTCCGGAGTTCCAAGAGACCCCGGTCGAAGTCCTCACAGTCAATGTTGCCAGAGGGTGCAGTCTTTAAGGTGAGGTGCTTGATAGATTTCACCGCAGCCTCGGCATGGCCGTTCGCCTGTGGGTAATGCGGTGATGTTACCACATGACGAACTCCCCATCGCTTCATAAAGTCCCGGAACTCGTGGCTGGTGAATTGTGGGCCCCCGTCGGTCCTCAGACGAAGGGGCACACCAACTTCCCGGAAGTAGCGACAGAAGATCCTGATGGTCGCAGAGGCGGTTGTGTCGCCTGTGCAGGGGACGACAACAGGCCACCCCGAGAGACAGTCGACGACTACCAGGAAAGACTTCCCGGCGACCATGAAAAAGTCGGCCGACACAGACTCAAAGGGCCTTGTAGGGTTGTCATCATTCATGAGTGGTTCCTTCTGGAGGCTAGGCTGAAGGATCTGGCACGACTCACACGCTTGAACAGTGTTGGTGATGTCGGAATCTATCCCCGGCCAGAAGACAGCCTGCCTCGCCCTGCGTTTAGTGGCCTCCACACCACGGTGGCCGTCATGAAGATGCTGTAGGGTGCGTCGGTGGAGGGCAGCAGGAACCACGATCCGAGCTCCATACAGGACGAGGTCATCATCAGCGTAGAGTTCGTCCCGTATCTTCCAGTATGGGAGCAAGGAATTGTGAAGGTCGTATCGGTTGGCAGGGAATCCTGAGGTCACACAGTCGAGTAGATGAACATACGCAGGGTCCGCTCTTGCCGCGACCCGGAGATCCTGTAGCGTCCTGTCTGCGTCTGGTGCTGAAGATTGTCCTGAGTTAATAACGTCCTTGGTTGTCACTATAGTCCTGAGGTAGGTGGCGGCGTCGGCACAAGCGATCTCATCCTCTGGCGTGGGGCGGCTGACCGGGGCTCGAGACAGGGCATCAGGGATGCAGAGCGACTTGCCGGCACGCCACACGGCCTTGAAGATATAGGGTGAGGTCTTCTCCTTCAGGCATTGGAGGCGGGTATTCTCCACAGCGTCCAACGTGTAGTGATTGATGATAGGGATGAGGGGGCGGTGGTCAGTCATCAGTGTGAAATCCTGTAGACCCTGTAAATACAGTCGACACTTGGACATCGCCTAAACAGCAGCCAACATCTCCAACTCGATAGTAGCATAGCGGGTCTCAGCGTCCGCCAGGAACCGAGAGCCACACTGGACGAGCCGCAGGTGGCCACTGCCGTGGTCCTGCAGGAGCGCATACCCAATGCCGTTGAGTCGCGATGCATCAGTCTGAAGAATGGTGGGTAGGTCTGGGTCGAAGTGTGCGAGAACAGGAGGACTCACAAGGGCTAACTTGACTCGCCTGAAGGCCTCATCGTGGTCAGGAGTCCACACAAATGTCCTCTTGGGGCTCATCAAAGGGCGGAGGGGCTGAGCGGCGGCGGCGATGTCAGGGGTAAACTCTGCCAGCTGGTTGACCAGACCCAGGAATGACCTGAGGTCGGTCAAGTTGGTTGGTGCCGGAAAGTCTCCGATTGCAGCCACTTTGCTCGTGTCAGCCGCAATACCATCCCCTGAGAGGGTGTATCCACAGAAGTCCACTGAAGGTGCGGCAACCACAAACTTGCTCTTGTTGAGGGTAATCCCGAACTTGCGGAACCTAGTCAGCACTTCATGGATGCGGTCGAGGTGAGACTTGTAGTCCTCATCGTACAGCAGTATGTCATCCACGACCTTAGCGCACCTCTGCACACCTTGTAGAGCCATATCACCCCTGTAGCAGAAGGCGTCGCCCGTAGCTGTGAATCCCATGGATCCTCTGCAATGCTTGAAGTGTCCATACGGCGTGATGAAGGTGGTCAGGTGCTGGTCCTCTTCAGCCAACTCCATCTGCCAGTAACCACAGAGGGCGTCCGCAGTGGTGAAGTAGCGAGCTCCTCGGTCGACACCACGAACTGCTGCGGAGGGAGTAGGCGAAGGGTGAGCTGGTCGGAACTAATGTTTGTTGAGTTTGGAAAGGTCGACGGTGATGCGCACTCCTCCGCTGTCCTTACCAACAACGACGAGGGGGTGGCACCATTCTGAGGGGTCGTCTCCAGCAGGCTTGATGATGCCCTGGGCCACCATGGACTCCAACTCTCGCTTGACTTGGTCCCTAAAGGCAAAGGGAATCTGTCGGGGAGTATGGATGGCGAAGGGCTCAGCTCCCTCTTTAAGATGGATCCTCATGGGTTGACTCACCATAGGCTTGAGGGGCACAGTCTTTAGGTCGTCTTTGGACATCAACACGTCGCTAAACTCCCGCAGGAAGTAATTCTTGGCTTCAGCGGGCGACGTGGAGACTGGAAGTGGTGTAGCCTTACACCTGTTGACGTGCTTGAGCTCTTGTATGGGCGTTGGGAATGCCAGAGGTATGATGGCTAACTCCCTGCAGTGGCTGTATGAAAGCAGAGGAGTCTGGACACCCTCGTGCACATGGATCAGGGCAGTACACACTCTCTGTCCCAGGCTGAGGGTAGCCTGAAATACCCCCAGAGCAGGTGCCATCGGGGAGCCGTCCGCCGTGAACGTTGTCGTGGGCGAAGGGGCTCGCAGGCTGCTCATGGGGATAGCCAAATCCTCAAGGTGACGCCGGCCAATCACGGTGACGTCAGCGCCCGTGTCCGGTAACATCCGTAGGCGGAATGTAGCGTCGCCAAAGGAGAGGGTAACACAGATGGGTTGCGGCGTCGAAGCTGTAGGAGTCGAACCCACCTGACGACAGCTATTACTCCTAGCTCTGGCTTGCCAGAGTTGGAGGGGGCACCCGTATTGCCTGGGGGGCCACCTTGGCGTCTTTCCTTGTTCTTAGTCGACGGACAACACTTGTCATAATGCCCCAGAAGACAACAGATGCGGCACTGAACCTTGTGAGCAGGGCACTTAGCTGCCCGAGCCCAGTGACCGTGGCGCCCACAGTTGTTACAGGTGCTGCCAGCAGCGGGACACTTGTCAGGCCCGTGTCGGCGAGCGCAACTCTGGCAGGCATCAGCTGTATTCGATGGAGGCTTGGGGGGTTGGGTCCTGTCACTGCCCTGTTTCTTGTTTTTCTTGTATGAAGAGACGGCCCTTACTTGTTCATGGGGCGCACTAATGGCCGTGGTCGCAGATTTGGCAGCCTCATACGAGCGGCACGTAGTGACGACATCCTGTAGCATTGACTTGGAGTCCAGGGCGATGAGTTTCTGGACTAACTCCTTGTCCCTGAGGCCCATGAGGATGATAGTCTTGAGTTGTGTCTCCACACAGATGGGTGAGTTACCAGGACACACATCCACTTCTTCTGCGAGACGTTTGAGGCGGACGTAGAACTCTGCAAAAGTTTCCCCTTCATGCTGTCTGCAGCTCAACAATTCACGACGCCGGAGTGCCTCATTCCTTAGACTCTTGATATGAAGCTGCAGGGCATCCAACACCTCTTCAACAGTCTTGTCTGTGGAGGGAGCGATCTGGAGGGTGTGTTCTAAGACACGCTGCGTCTCGAGAGTCAGGCACATGCGTAGTTGTATCATCTGTTTGGCCGCAGGCAGGTTGGACAGGTCCACCATGACAGCATAGTCGTCCCAGCGTCTCCTCCACTCCCGGAACATCTGGAACGTAGCGTCAGGCTTCAATGGTGGTGGTGTCTGGGCCGTAGCCTTCTGTGGTGGAGGATTGTGTGAGGGATGTGGAGAAGAATGTGGCTGCTGGTCGCCAAGGTGACCAGCAGGTGTGGAGGAGTCGGGAGGGGTCCTGGTGGGAGCCAACAGCTGAAATAAGCTCTGGAACTCCTGTCTCCTTATAACCTCTCATCGGGTCTCCTCCTCTTGTCTCCTTTGCTCATCATGCCTGCGAGACTCCTCCAGGACACGATCTTGTCGGGCCTCCTCCTCTTGTCTCCTCTGCTCATCATACCTGCGAGACTCCTCCAGGTATTTGAAAAATTGCAGGAAATCAGCTGAAGAAGGGGCTGAAGGTGTGGTTGGGGACTGAGGGTGCTGATAATAAGGTGTGTATTCCTCCCCATCATAAGGCAAGTTTGTTCCTGCCCCTTCGTCCTGTACATCACCAGAGTCTGACATTTTGTGTGGGTGACAGACAGACAGGGAGATAACAAACACACAGTTATTAGCCTCTCACATATACAAGTGGGATATCAAAATGACTGGCAAAAACAGCAGAATATTTATAATACACACCAGCTGTATCCTCACCAATGTATAAAACCCAATTACAATTAGCACTGAAGGGAATGCTTGGGTGATGAAATAAAAAGTTTGCCAGTTGTGTGCGTGCGTATGTACCGAGCGGTGGAGCGGTGGTGGGCGGTGACGCGCGGCCTCCCTCACCTCAGTGTCTTGCTGGCAGTCAGAGGGGGAGTATCTCACGCCCCGCTCTCTCGTGGCTCGGACTTGTGCGGGCGTTATGCTTATGCCACACACAATACATATAAAATAAAGCACACAATATAGCACGGGCACATATAATATCACTGGCACTGCACTGGGAACGTCGGCTCCGCACTGTTGAGCACTATAACACTGTAATCCAAGTGGTGAGATGGTGGCTGGGATGCAGGGTGTGTGGACAATGGCGGCTGGCGGCGTCTGGCGAAATCCACATAAACTTAATACACACTGCGCCATGTTATGTGTGTCCCAGCTAACTCCATAGATGCACAACAGGCCTATCTTGGGTTGGGGAGTAAGTAGACACGCTGTAGATATATAGGTTCTTATTGAGAAGGATATGGGATACAGGCACGAAGCAGAGCCTACAAGGTGATAGCTCTGTCTCGTGGTACACAAACATGTATTGGCCCTCTGGTGAGAGGAGCCCCAGGCTTGAGTTGCCAGAGTGGCTATATGACATAACTAATATGACTGCCTGGATGCTAACATGAATCTTACTCATAGAGAGATATTACATATGCATAAGTGACTATACTAGATATGAAAGTGATACTGTACAAGGTAAATCATATACATACAGAGTCTATATGCCAAAGGCCAATCATTTCCTATGAGTGGTAGAGACGGTATTTACGTTTCAATTTTTTCGGGAAATGGGCTGCCACGGACCTGTTTGGCCTCGACCATTTCGGATGTTTAGCATATCAAAAGTTGCCCAATACAAAAACGCACCTTGTGTGAAAGTTTGATCCCGAACCAAAAGCGGTTCTGGAGTTAATGCGTAAAAACCGGCGTGGAAAAATAATATGGAAGAATAAGAAGATTTAATGATTACAATAGGGGTTCCCCGCAGGGCTCGAACCCCTTAAGCATGTTACTTATTTCTCACAAGCGCCAATTTTTCCGCAGAATTCACTGGCGCTCGAAAACCAAAAACCCAAAAACCAAACACAAATCGCTTAAATTAATGCAACACAAAACCTATACACATCACCCAGCCACTAGCAGTGGCAAATATCCTATACCCTATAGCCCTCCATGATGACACCCCTCTCGAGATCATAGCTTCTTTCAAAGAGAAAAGTCTTAAGTTGTCTCTTGAAGCACTCAACAGAACTTAGTTGTCTCATGGTCAGTGGCAGTCTGTTATATAACCTTGGAGCCATGTAAGAGAATGATCTCTCAAAGAAAGATGACTGCCGGAAAGCCCACGGCTCATCAAGACGCAAGGGGTCATCTTCATGGCACACGACTACACCATGGCGTGCCGGTGGACGCCTGAGCAGCTCTGCAAGACACCTGGGCTCACTAAATTTGAAGACCTTGAAAGTTACCAGACACAACTTAAATTCTACTGGTGATGGGCTGGTCTATCAGAGTGAGAGCTGAGCGTTCTCTGCCATACCCATAGCTTACTCTGACTGTTCCTTTTACTTATGTATCTTCTAGATCTCAAGTGACGGCGTCTTTTCCGTGGATTGCCCTCCCTACTGCCAACCTAGAAGTTGGCAGATTGGGAGCCAAAGCGTCACATTTTTCCCTTGCCCCTCAACTTTCCCTTCATAATTGCTGAGGGGCACAAGGCCTTGGGTGGGGTTTTGGTTTCCCGGGCGTTTCCGCACCCTCCTCAGCTCCCTGCCCTGGAGTGGCTTCGGTCACCTGGGCTTTGTTAGTGGTAAGCAGGGAGGGTTTTGTGGGGGCGCTCGTTTATGGCCTTGGCCTTACTCGAAACCTTGGGGCTGTTCGGCCAGACAGCCTGGGGAACAACAACAACAACAACTTAAATTCTATTCTAGCTTTTATTGGTAACCAGTGCAGTTCGATGTGATGATAAGTGGTAGGGGTTCCTGGTGGAATTCCAAAAATGAGTCTTGCAGCTCTGTTCAGCACAGATTGTATTTTCTTTAACCCGGCAGCTGCCGGGAGACTCTTAAAGAGGTTTTACTGGGCGACTGCGGGGAGACTCTTAAGATCCTAGGCCTAAAAAAAAAAACATTTAAAACACCCCAGTGGCACTTAAAAAAAAATAATAATTGTGTTTAAGTGAGATAATTCCCCTCCATACCTCCAATCACTCCTTCACATGTGTCAAAGTCCCCTCCTCCCCCCCCCCCCCTCGCCTTCAATTATCACCTATTTTTCCTGTTATTCCCTTATTCATTGGTATATTTTCGTGTCACCATCTCCAGGCCGGTTCAATGCTGTTGTCATATGTGACTAGCGAGTGTGTGTTGCGTAAGGGAGAGACTGGGAGAGTGTGAGGGAGTAAGTCGGTAAGGCTTCAGCCCTCGAGAGGAGAGGGGGTACGGCCGGATGGCTCACAATTGATGAATGAACCGCTCGGTAATAATTCGCGATTTTGACCATCCAAACAATATTCCCACTTGTTTTATTGTTGTTACAGGTTACTACCTTCATATTAAACGTAAAATAGGCGTATATGGATAAGTATTAATTATATTTATGGTAAATTAACGATTTTAGTGAGGAATTAATCAGAATACCTACGCACAGGGGTATGGTGTATACTACAGGGGCTACGCAGCTTAGAGGTTAATATGTAATTTGGAAGACCCACAAATAAGGCATTGCAATAATCAACACAAAAGAATATAAATGAGTGGACCAGTGTCAGAAGGCAACGTCTAGGTATAAACTGCTTCACCGAGTAGAGATTTCTGATGTGTAGGTAGCAACTTTTGACAATCTGATTTACGTGCTCCTTAAAATCCAGTCCTGAGTTCTGATACACTCCCAGATTTTCGAACAGAGTTTACTGGTTGTAGCTGTGAGTCACCCGTATCGATGGAGAGGGCATTTACTGCGTCAGTAGCCCTTCTGTTTCCTCGGATGATGAGAATTTCAGTTTTGTTATAATTTAGTTTAAGTTTTCTTGTCCTCATCCACTTCTTGATATCGGTCATCAGCATTTCCACCTTCCTGTGTATCAGCTATACCAGTGATCGTCACGTAAATCTGGGTGTCATCAGCATAGAAATGATAGGTGACACCGTGTGCACGAAGCGGAAGAGACAATTAACCCGGCAAGTGCTGAAACACTAATAAGAGTTTTACCGCTGCGCTGCGGAACCCATTATATAATCCCAGTTTTTGAACGCATACCAAAACCGCGGGTTTACAGCCAGGCGGCTACACACTGGTGCGAGTGTAGTACGACTTGGCACCTCTCGATACCACCACCCCACACGCTCGGCCCGCACACAGGCAAGCGGTACACACGCATGCACGTACACACGCATTGGAGCCTACACCACCCTCACACTCTCGCCCTCATGACACAACCAGCCCTCCTTCTGGTGGTGTCAGCGGCCGTGGAAGGCAGAGAGGGGCTGCCAAAGACCCTAGCTACCATTACTACGGCACGAGTAGGTCCGAGGACGAGGAACCTGCACGTAAAGCATGTAAAACACGTGCAAGCAAGGGCAGTGCACAGAGTCATTGTCTTTCTGGGACACTGCCAACACCACCCAGGCAACTGCTACCACCACTACCACCACCACCACCGACGCAGGAGGCCGCTCTTGGTCTGCAGGACCTGTGGGGGCCACTGGGAAGGGCATGGGTAAAAAAACTTTTACCTCTGCCACTACCACCGTGCCACCACCACCAGCCCCTGCCGACCCTTCTGCCACTGCCACTGGCCGTGCCCCTGCCCCTGCCAAAGGGAAGAAAGGGACGAAGGGCAAGGCGACAAAGGCGACAGGGACCACCATAATATTGCCATCCAGGACCTCTGCTGGCCCTGCTGACGCTGCCCCTGCCCCTGGCCCTGCCAAAGGGAAGAAAGGGACGAAGGGCAAGGCGACAACGATGACAGGGACAACAATAATTGCACATACAGCTGGCTGACCTTGGCTTGCCAGCGACTCACAGACACAACTTCCCTCCCTTCCTCCCTCCCACGGTCCACCTTCCACCCACCAACCACACCTCTCCCATAACCTCCGTTCCCGCCTGTAAACTCTCTCATAATTCGCTTATATGTCGCATATTTGGTCTATATGCGGCATATTCCTTGGTATATGGGTGGCCTACATACGTACACGTACTTTATATAGCACGAGAGTGCTGAAAATACGATATATATACATGATATTTCAGCCAGCACACCCTGTACTCTTCATACCTTCCCGCCTAAACTCTCTACTGTGTTCCCGCCTCTAAACTCATTCAGAATTTGCCTATATGTCGCATATTTGGTCTACATACGGCATATTCCTTAGTATATGGGTGGCCTACATACGTACACATACTCTACATAGCATAAGTGCTCAAAATAGGATAAATACGCGGAATTACGGCCTAACCCACCCTCCCCTCCTACCCCCTGGGTGCTTGAATATTCACCCGGGAAATCTTGCCGCGCGATGACAATCTGGCCACGCAATGCCATTCGCTCCACTTTTTTCAACTACGGACCCCCCCCCCCCAGACATTTTTTGTGGGGTCAAATATATATGGCTCGATGCGCACGAACATTCCCTACACGTTGATGTACTTTTCATCGATATTTGCAAGGGGCGCCCAAATCGTCATACCTCCGCACAGGGATGCCTGTATACTATAGGGGCTGCACCGCGGAGAGGTTAAGCCACTAGTGTATATCGTGAACAGGATAGGACCCAACACTGATCCCTGCGGAACGCCACAGAGCAGGGGTGCCGAGTCCGAGACTATCCGATTCATCATCACACTCTTAAGGCAGAACTGGAATGTAGACTGGAATTCACCAATGGCATGGTCCAACTGTGCACAGCGCGGGCATCGAGGGCACTCAGCGGACTTATGACAGTACTTCGCCAAGTTCGCCAGGTGGCCGAAACGCCAGCAACTGCGACACTGGAGGGGAAGAGGAAGAGACTCGGTCACGGGGAGGCGAGTGGCACCGACAATAACGTGGGGAAGAAGGGAAATTCCATCAAAAGATATATTGGCAATGTTTGCGAGATTGCGGCGATGGTTGCGAGGAGGGATAGTGTAACAGACCACACTAACCACCTTGTGGTCTTGAGCAACAATTATGTTCTTGACGAGGTCGGCGCAATCCGCAAATTGACGACCCCCTAGACGTATGGAAGCGGGGATCAGGACAGTCCCTGTACAGGAGTTGAGTCGGTGGTCTTTATGAGCCGGTATGGAGTTCCCAGAACAATCAACGGATGAACACATAGCTGTAGCTTGACGTTCGGTTTGGACGGTAACAAGTCGGGAGTCATCATGGCGGGAGTGGAAGGTGACGTCCTTTCCCACCTGCTGAAGGAGATGCAGGTGGAAGAGGAGGTCATCATCGGCCAAAGGAGCAGAGGCAGGGTTGGAGAAAAACTTAGTAAAGGAAGAAGGTGCAAAGAGAGAGGATATAGGGAGGACAGAGGAGTGAGGATGAGAAGAGGATAAAACTGGAAAAGAGGAAAGAGAACAAGGGAGGGAAGGCAGAAAAGGGTCGAGGGTGACAGCGATAGAGGATGAAGAGGAAGAAGATGAAGACTCAGGAACGACAACAAGAGAGGAGATTAAAGCCTGGGTAGTGGAGGTTGGAGAAGGACGCGATGAGGACGTAAAGGTTGTAGAGAGACTTGAAACAGTGGCGAACGAGAGGGACGAGTGATGATCGAGGGACATTTCAGCGGGCAGGTCGAGAGCACCCAAAACCATCCCCGACTCGCCGTGGAGGCGTGCTCCCGCGGCGAATCGGACAGACAGCCAACCACCGTAGCCCCTAGTGGCAGGCTGCATGCCACAAGGGGTTCACTCAGCAGAACCTCCAAAGCAGAAGACATGAACAGGGAAGAACAGTGAAAAAGGCATAAGTTGTCACCATATAAAGAAAAAAGGAGAAACCCATGGAAGAAGATACTGCGGTTACCAGGTGCCCCAGGACTATTATGCCAGTCTTCCAGTCATCGGGTGCACTTCCCTTCTCCAATGCTAGTTTGCACATTTTCCATACCCATTCGATCACTATCTCACCACCATACCTCAACATTTCCCCACACACTTCATCTGTTCCTGGTGCTTTTCCCAACTTCACTCTTTTCATGGCTTCCACACTTCTGACCTCCTGATCCCCACCTCCTCCTCCACTACTTCTCTTCTTCTCCCTCCCATACCATATTCAACTATGTTTGCTGGCTCTTCATTCCTTACATTTAGCAACTCGTTAAAGTACTCCCTCCATCTTTCGACTCTTTTGCTTCTCGGCTAGCATTCTCCCATTCTTATCTTTCACACCCTTGTATACTGTTTCCCATGCTACTTTCCCTAACTTTCTTGACTTCTTTCCAGAACAGTTTCTTACGCTCCCTCCATTTTACACTCTTATTCCTTCCAAATTCCTCATCTACTCTTCTCTTACTTTCCTTCACTACTCTCTTCACCACTCTCTTTCTCTCCACGTACCTCGCTCGTTTCTGCCTTTCCAAATCTTAATTTCCTCTACTACCCAGCCACTCTCTATCGCTTTCTTCTCGTCTTCCACAGCTATTTTTACCTCTTCTGTCCACCATGCTGTACCCTTCACTCCCCTCCCTCTTCTCCTTACTCTACACACCTCCTCACATGCTGCACAGATCTCTTCCCTGAACACTTTGCTTATCTCCTCCACTTCCTCCATACCTTCCAGGTCAAACCTACCTAGTCGTCTTTCTACTGCTCTCCTATATTCTTTCCTGATTTCCTCCTCCTGTAGCCTCTCCACCCTCCTCGCCATTCCACCTTCCTCTCGCCTCCCTCCAGCTCTCCTCACCCACTTCTTTTGTATCCTAATTTTAGCTGCTACTACTACATAATGGTCAGACAGACCCCCTGCAAGCAGTAACGTTGAATATTCTGAATTTGTTGTGCATCTTTTCCCGCTTGTTTTGAATTGAAATTCCTCGGAACCTTTATGTTGACGCTCGGTCTGACTCGCTGAATTGGATCACAGGCTCAGATTGAGCGGTAACGGTAAGTATTTGTATTTGTATTTTTGCATCTTAATTTCAGAAGTATACGCCTACAGTATTTGTATTTATATTTGCATTTTTGCATTAAGGAATAAAAGTAATTGTATTTGACCTATAAAAAATCAGTATTAGATCCACCCCTCACACACGTGCTCTCCCTCCACTAGACCAAGAACGGTGACGTTCCTTCAGGAATGTTTTATGAGGCGACTACAACGTTCCTATCGGAATCTTACACTTGAAAAAGGCACGCCAGTGCTGAGGAAATGGATGCAATATATATATAAGTGGCATGTCTCCATACCATCACCTCCTTCCCTCCCCTCTCTTTTTCCCTAAACTTCCCCCCTCTTCCCTTCCTCACCTCCTCTATCCCTCCACTACCCCCTCCCTCATCCACCCATCCACATGTAAAGTCAGTGAAAGTAGGGTATCCTAAAACAGATCGGATGCAGAAATACCCTGAGCCGACCAGGCCAAGTGGGATATCTCTATTGGTCTAACTGGTAAGGTGTCTGCCTCACACCCAAGGGTCGAGAGTTCGTGCCCCCACCAGGGTTTGATATTTTTGTGAGGCTATTTCCGCATTTAACGAAGTTTAGGTGTGTTGGTAAAATTGTTCAGATGGTCGAGAGTAAGATCGGAGCTCCATAAATCCTCTTTCGGGTATGGTGTAAAAAAACGATTCCTACACACACAGTGCAAGAAGCGAGTCAATGTGGCTGGAGCCAGCGATGAGGGCGGACCTAAGTTGCTCGGCCGTGCACCCATCCACCACCCTCCCTCCACTCTAAACTAGTTTTACACTGAATATTTGTTCTTTACACATATTTTCTGGTTCTTCAATCGCTACATGTTCCTTGTTCAAGAAATCTATGAGCATGTGGTGCAATAATATTGCTTTATATGGTAGATATAACAAATTCTTTCCAAACTGAAGCAAAATCTTTCACACTGGTGGCACTTTTATATACAGGTATCTTGCATCCGGCGGGCTACTAACCGAGTCCCTGAACCAGTAGATGTTTTTTCTGGCCAGCCCACGTGTGAGAGAGAGAGAATGTGTGTGTTATCTCTCTTCAATTTGTATTTGTTTCCTCATTTACCCTTATTTCACCTTCTGGAAGGATGCTAAAATGTTTTTCCTTTCTTTCATACCAATCTCCCATTCTCATGTATTCCTCTCTATCCCTCCTCCCCCTTCTTCCTTCATAGCTTTTTATTCTTTCTCCATTGTTTTCATCTCCTTCCTCCCGACCACCCATACTCACCCACCACCAGACCGCAACACACTTGCCTGCCTATATTCCCAAAATCGGGCTTGCAGTGTAGCCACATAGACTCATAGACTCATAACCTGGTCTAAACATGCTGGCTTTAGTATCCATTAGTGGCAACACCCATCGCACCAGCCCCGCATCCCAGATCTTGCGTCAAACTGAATTAATATGCGCATGAAGCCAGGTGTGCAGATTCTCTGCATTTAACTATGCACAAAACCAGGTGTGTAGAATGTACCAAATTGATGCTGTTGGGGTTAATAATATCTTGCTAAAAAGCATTTCCTTTATTTTGAGCCTAACTGAAGAATAATAGGTAGCTACTGAACCTGCACAGGAAAAAAGGAAGCTACATACTACTTAAGGGTCAAAAGTTAATGATACATTTTGAAGATTACTACAATAATATTAGAGTAGCTAATATTACCTATTATGGAATCAGTTAGCATTGTGAATGTATTCATATAAAAAAATATGGAAACTTACCAAAATCAAGATGTTTATGGAACTTGCACGTACCAATCTTGATTGTGAGAGGTTCACATATATTGCTAAGTACAGTTAGGCAGATGCTATGCTGAGTTTCACCTTAGAATAGTTAGTTTATTAGCTATATAAATATCTTAAAAATCTATAATTGTAACAAGGATCTTACAGTGTTTGCACAGGTTCATAAGCAGATTCTTTAAACAATATCTTAATTATCATAATATAATCTCAATGGCAACTTGATTATGTTAATACTTGAACATGTACAAATACAAAGCTTGAAAGAGGTATACTGAACATAAGACTATAGCTATGGTTTGTATTTCTTAGCATGGCAACATTGACTGGATGGACACTGGTGACAGTTTATGTCATAACTATGATAACACATTTGTAAATTATAAAAGAGTTTGTAATTACATAAGCGATAAGGCCATTTAGACCAAGAGATTCAAACAAAAACATAGGGAAAATATATAGATTACATGATATATCAACTAAAATATATAGAAAAGTGATGTGACTATGGGATGGACATTACAGCTGTAGCTGCCCACTTACTTTTATCACATTTAATCAGTGTATACAGTACAGTAAACACATAGTCGGGTCTCAATATACACAAGTTTTTTATACACGGATTCGTTTGGACACGGTAACTCCAAAAGTTCCAAAATCGGCCACAACACGGAAAAGTCGGGCTCATACACGGGTGGCGGCCCAAGTCTAAGTATATATAAATGATTATTATTTTTGTTTTAATACAGTAGATTAACCCGTCCAATCCCAGCGACGGCTGTAGCCGTCAGTAGATAAGTAACTCCCCAGTCCCAGCGACGGTTATAGCCGTCAGTAATGTACTTGTCTTGTAACTGCCTGTACAAGGCTAAACAAAAATGTAAAGTCTTGTAAAAAAAAAGAAAAAAGAAAAAAGGAGAGAGGTGATAGATCCATTTTTGCCTCATCTCTTGAGGTGAAAAGGTGGTCTCTCCTGTCATTTTGGCCACATTGCTTGGGACTGCTGGGGACTTTTATTACTGTATCCTACGGTACCGTACGGGTTAACCAGACCACGGAGTTAAAAATTATTAAGAATGTTATTTATGCATCAAATGTCTGTCTCTCTATCTATTTAATGAATCTATCTCCCTTATACATAAATATAACTATGTCTTATTTGGTCTTTTTTTAATCTATGCATCATTTCTAATACAACGAAATTGAAAAACAAATATTATCCTTCAATAAATAATTAAATGAAAGAGCCAATAAAAATTTGTCTTTTCAGAAACTTAAGTCCGTCTCATATACTGTATGTTCGTATTTTATCGACTGCTTGGACCTAGCAACTCTCTATCTATCGATCTAATGCATCTATCTATCTCCCTTATACATTAACATAACTGTCTTATTTGGAAATTTTGTATTCTATGAATCATTTCTAATGTGATGGAATTGAAAAATATAATATCCTTCAAGCACATAGATAAACAAGAAATTAGAACCAACACCACCCACTACACTACATGGCAACACATCCACAGACACCAAGAAATATTAAAATAACACTCAGCACACGCTATCACACACAAATACTATCTTCTCTCCCTCCCTGCCCACCTCAAACCAGCTTCCAGAAGCACATTCATACTCATATCTATCGCCGTTCCATCCACTCACTCATAAACAACACGCAGCTGCAGGCACGACCTCCCGAAATCCATCCTTCTGAATCCTCCCTTCCTCGCGAGGACAGGCTGAGATGCGGACACCATCCAGCCCTTCTGAGCTATCAGAAGAGACTGGATGATTCCATCATCGACTCCTGCCCAGGTTGTAACACAGCACCCCATACTATTAAACACATCATAGAAGACTGCATTTCACACAACCACTTATGCCAACAACACAATCTACACTCCTTGAGAGCTCTGTGGGAAAGCCCGACAGTGGCCATGGCCTTCCTACAGCTCCGTCCACACGATCGAGCAGTGTCTGGCAGGCTGTGCTCCATCACCGGGCAAAGGCTGTCGAACACGCTTGTGTTGTTGTCCACACAGCAGTGACTGGCCAGTCAGTCTGTCTGTGGTCAGACAAGATGCTCGGCAGGACAGTTAAAGAGAGATGTAAAGTGTTGTGCAGCATAATAATTATTACGTTGCAAAAGAGAAGAAAGTTTTTTTTAAGATAAATAATTTATTTAATCAGCTTCCTTTCTTATAATATAATTATCCAAAAATCTAAATTACGTGGGAATGGGCTATACTTTAATATAAAATGAACGTAAATATGATATAAAAAAAAACACACGTTTGAAAAGTTCATATACCGGTACCAATAAAAGAGCGAACTCGCTAAATACCGTAAGTTAGAGCTGCAATTTCCTTCTCTCTCTGATGTTGACTTATATTTATGTAATACACTGCTAAGCGTAACCTATGGGTGTGAGTGTCCTAGGTTTGAGTCCTTGGAGTGCCACATGTATTTGTTTTCATTGAGTTTAGATGTAAATTTGGTTGGTGAAAAAATATGAATTTATCCTATCATATAATTTCTGATGGTGCTTCAATCATCACGCGATTTGCTGATATGGTCAGCACACGTATGTTAAACTAACATTAAATCAATAGTTAGTTCAGAAGATCATGGCGGGGTGGCTTTCTCACAATAATAAGATTAATAATACTATTTATAATAATACTCCTAAGAATATTAAAATAATATCTATACAAATAATAGCGTCTATATAAATAGGGATGCTACCCATACAATAATCTAAAGCTAAAACTTAACTCATACCATCAGTGACCGTTAATAAAGTGCTTGCACATATTACATCCTGGATTTCTTCCACCAGATTTACCTGATAAACATCCGTAAAATAATAGGATAAATTATTTTTGATAATTAAAGATCAAACTACACACTACTCCCCTCCTTCCACAGGCAGGGGCCCCCTTTATCCCCATATCCACCGGCAAACTACCAGACAGTGTCTGGTAATTCCGCTCAACTAAAGCCGCGGCCATTCCCCTGCTTTGCCCACTGAATTTGCCCCATGACGGACATTTCCCTCGTGCCCGACGGGCAGTGCTAGATCGTGTGGACGGGGCTTTAGGGACTTGGGGCTGTTCGGCCAGGCAGCTTAGGGAACAACAAGAAATAAGAAACAGTCAACAAAAGATATTCCCCCATCTTCTCCAGATAGGCGCTGAGCTAATTGGTGTAACCCTCCAACCGTCGGAAGATCTGCCTTTTATTTTTTATTTTTTTTATTTTTATTTTTATTTTTTTGTCATGGTATATTTTTGCCTTGAAAGTGTGTCTACACAAAATGATGGGGAAATATTTTAACATGTTTTTAATTGACATTTGTGACATTTTTGCTGATTATGAATTGGTGGAAAAATGTTTTCTTTAATTCCATCATATCGGAAATGATTCACAGACTATATAGAGACCAAATAACATACACTTTTAAGCTTGTTCAATAGTTTTGCATTCTCAATAGGGTCATAACTTGTTCTCTACTTTCTGGTCTACTGAACCATAATAAAGGGAAGGGATGATAATAATAAAAATATTTGTCAACAGCCTACTGGGCTGAAGCTTTAGTCAGTAACAGGTCCAAAACAGTTCTTATAGATGCTTAATGTATTCTATGTTATGTCATATATGATGTTAGTGGTATAATGTAAGATACGTCAGGGAAGGAAGGCAAAATGGGTCAAAAGGGGTATTTTGGGAAAGTGGCTGGAACAAATTAATTATTCCCATAAAGCCTATTATTTTTAAAACACAGTTTTGATATAAACGGTACGAACACGGTACGAATTAACCGCATATATCGAGACCTGACTATATTCACAATAAGTTGACAACAATAAAACAAGAAAAGAAAATTACCATCAAAGTGTTGAAATGTATATACGGTCAATCCCATTCTCCACTTTTACTATATGTTAATTTTTTTCTATATACAGTATCAGGTAGCAGATTCTCACTTTTTTTAACAAACACTACATGACACATTTAAACATTTCATAGGATCCTTGCATGGCAATACCACATTGCTGAAGCAATTTCAAAAGGATAATAGCTACCACAATTCCACTTAAATGGCAATGTCCATAATGTAGTCAATAAAGGCCAGAAATTGAACACTGGATTTACTAAGTCTGACAGCGTCAGTCAATAGGTACAACGCTAATTTACATGATTTACCCCCTAATTCCGGGTAGTTCGGACATTGTCATCTTCAATCACTTTCTTTATCTTCCGGTGGCAATGAAATCAAATGGGTATACAGTATTTGACTATTGGGGATCTCAGAAATACCAAAATTGTCACAGGGGAGGCATGGTGAGGGTGAGAGGCACGAGACTGTCACAGATAAGCTCCCCCCATTGTGATCCAACTGACACCGAGTTAATAGCTGTGTGTTGCTGGTTGACCAGATACTGTACCACTATAATCCAGAAGCAAGGCAGGAAGTACCAGTATATAATGTGAGGTGACATTGCCCGGGGCATGAGGGTTCTCTTTGATTAAAGGTACAGAATATGAAGGCAGATCGCTGGCATATTTTAATAAGTTCCAATTAATAACAAAATCTCAATGTTTTCCTGCATAGAAACAAACGTACACACAATTACAGGTTCATTAAATATACATATACTGTAGTTAAAAAAATCTTCTATTCAAGTATTTTGTTCATCTTGGTGAGAAATTTCATCTCATAGTAGCTCACATACCAACATTTAATGAATGAGTATGAAAATACAGGTACTACTGTACGGTTCGCCAAATAAGTCATGTCTCCACTGTCAATATGTTTTGCTTGTTGTATGTTGTATTAATGTCTGCCAGATGTTGAATAGGGTATGTAAAGATAGGAACATGTTTGTATATCTCACTCGAAATGATGAATTAATGCTTAGATAGTGCTGATACCAATTATTGATGGAAATATACATGGTGCCGCGACATCACTTATTTGGCGGACTGTACATCTGTACCCCATGCAAGGTGGCACAGCATTCAGTTACCCAGGGCCTAAGGCTGAGGTCTGCCACTGGTCAACGAACTTAAGCACCATCCTGTATTAATATATTGTCTTCATAATTTATGACGGAAATAATTGCTCAATCAGTTAAGATGAATAAAGTAATGTATAGGTGGAGGAAAACCGTGATTAAAACCTGTTGCTGTAATAGAATACAGTATTGTCAATGAGATGATATGGCCATAAGTATTATCCAATATACACAAGTCCAATGAAACATGTGAGAGTAGTGGAAGGATGACTATTTGGCTACAGGACAATATATAATACAGTACATGTACTGTATTGTCATGAATGAAGAGTTTATGGAAAACAATGATGACGATAAAAGTGAGAAAGGGGCTATTAACATAGCATATCAATTTTACAACATGGAACACATAGTGCTAGTCAAAGGCTATCAGAAAAGCTTGAGGACTATAATGGAAAAGTGATAGTAATTGAAAATATAAAGTGATAGTAACTTAAAATAAGAGTTTATAAGCAAGACTGATAGCAATAGATAGATAGATAGATAGATAGCAAACTACCTGTATTGATTGTGACTGTACCTGTCAGCATGTACAGTAACACTAAAGGTAATGTCACAAGCAATTTTGTTCACCAATTTTCTTTTGTTTGGAAAGATTTACGGATCGTTTTACATTGGCACTAGTTGAAAGTCAACTATTTTAGATGGTTGAAATATGATAACATTTTATATAAACACTTGCCAAATGAATATTGCTGGAAAGAGTACTACTGCAATTCGACCATATGAATGGAAACATTAGATAAACACAACTTCCATGTGTAGACTATTGAAATTATGATTTACAGTACTGTACTGTATGCAAAATGCAATAATATACAAAATTACACAAATACCACAACTGTAACTATTTTCACTGCAATTATCACAAACTAAGAATGTCATTGTCAAAACCAGCCACCAGAAAATTAAATCAGAGTAATCAATTTCTATTCTGAAGGTAAACATTATAAAAGAGAAAGCCCTGAGCAGTGATATCTTCTATCTATCTAAAGATACTAAGTGATATCTTAGTTTTATATATATATATATTATATATTATATATATATATATACAGTATATATATATATATATATATATATATATATATACTGTATATACTGTATATATATAAACACACATATATATATACAGTATATATAAAGCTCCTCCTCCACCTAGAGTTAGTGGCAATTTTTCTTCTTGGTAACTGAAGATAGTTTTCTGGACACAGCCTTCAGGGAGCTGGTCACCCAGATACCTCCGAGTCAGCTCTAGGGATCCTGTAGTAAGAAAGACTTACCAACTATTTTATTTTGATGCCATTTTGGTACTTTTAACATCAAGCAACAAGGTGATATTTTATTTTTTATCATGTAGGAAATAGACCCAAAGACCAAGTTTTGCTGGCAGAAGTTGACTGATCTCTGTTACTCTAGCATCTTAGTTCGCCCAGTATCGTAATTAGTTTTTTGGAACCTGCAAGGGCTCCCATAACGGCCTCCTTACCTTCAAATGTCTTTTATCTTTCTTTCCGGTTATTTACTTATAAATTAATAAGCATCAGTAATTAGTCCTAAGTAAATGATCTATATAAACAATATTAATACAGAAGATTACCATAAAAGGGAAGACCATTCATTAATGGGTTATACATAAAATATACTAGAGTAATATAAACTTGATGAATTGTATAAAAAGTATGATAATCCTACTAGATGAATTGTATAAAACATTCTAAAATTACTAGACGAGATTAGAGAGATCAGGCTCTATCACATACACATAATATTACTACATTACGAACCAAGGTATAATATCCTTAGGCAAATTGAGTCATTCAATTTATGATACCTGTTATGTCTTCTTTGAATTCAGTACAGTGCACCTCTCAACTACGCACGTTCCAACCTCGCGACATGCTCCATTGTGTCCGAAATGACGAAACTACACAAAACTCCAAAGTATGCAAGTGTGGCCTGGCTTGGATCCACCTGTATTAAACCGTTTTTTGCTCAATCTGCATCAATATTTGTGAATTTTATTACTCCCTAACCCTTAACTCAGGAAAGAGGAGGGTCCTCATAAGAGGTTTGGTGGGCAAATGCGAGGGTCCTCTTAACCCAGCAGCTGCGAGAAGACTCTTAAGAGGTCCTACTGGGCGGCTGCGGGAAGACTCTTAACCCATTGAGACCCAGCGTCGCACGTGATGCGTCGGCAGTTTGTTATCACCAACTCCCAGCGACGCATCACGTGCGTCCGGCATATTAAAATCATTTACGTGGCTCGTAAGGTAGGAAATGGCGGGAGAATAGGAGGGGGAGGTACCGTAGTGTGTGTGGGAGCCGGGCCGGTAGGTGTGAGCGGGCCAAGACAGCCGCGCGGCCGGTGGTGGTGGGCTTAGTGGGGATACTTTACACCCTTAGTTCACCGCCACTTTGAACCTTCATTACTCCGGTCGTATGGGAGCTAGAGGCTTGAGATTTATGTGAGACAATCCTTAGGATGTATGCCGTACAATGCCATACTCAGTTTTCACCCTAGTGCTCCCGGGCGGGTGGTCATGCGGGGGAGACGAACTTTCGACCCCCCCCGCCCCCCAAATGACCGAGGTGAGTTTTTTTGTATTTTTTTCTTCATTTCTCACCATTCTCTTCCATTTTGGCTCAACAAAAAAAAATTTTGGGGGGGGGGGCCCCAAAAAAAAATATCCGAGGTTATTTTTTTTTTTTTTTTTTCATTTCTCATCCTTGTCTTCCATTTTAGCAAACAAAAAAAAAGAAGTGAAAATGGCTTGGGACTGGGGTGAACAAAATATTATAACTAGCCGGGGCTCAACGGGTTAAGATCCTAGGCCTAAAAAAAAACTTTTAAAACACCCCAGTGGCACTAAAAAAAAAGCCATTTGTGTTTAGGTGAGATAATTTCCCTCCATTACTTGCTACCACTCCTACACATGTGTCCCCCCCCCCTCTCAATTATCAGGTATTTTCTCATCATTCCCGATATTTATCGAGTACAGTAAACCCTCGCCATCTCGGACCTCTAGAGGTCGGAAACCCGTACTAGCCGGACTGGCTACGGCCTCTCAGACATGTACTTCCGTATTTCGGACATTTCCGTCATCGTTCCGACAGTGTCCGACATTGTCGGATGATGCCCTCACGTCACCGGGGAATAAGGGTGAATATCCGACAAACAGAAGGGACGTCCGACGCCATCTACATCCGGGGCAAATTTTCGTTGCGTGAACTATTAGTTATATGGGATTAATTAGGTTAGGTCCGAACCATCAGGCATATACCCCTCCGGGGAGGTGTGGCGGAGTGGTCTTGCCACTGGCCTGGTAATCCAAAGGTACCGGGTTCAAATCCCGATGTATCAATGGGAAGATATTATTGGGATGGAATTTGTGCTGTACCTAGTATCAGTGCATTACCACAAAGCCCACCGAAATGCTAATAAAATACCCTCATTGTTCCCTGATTAAATAACACTGTATGAATATTCCCATATTCAAAATATGCTATAGGGGTGCAATGCCTGGTGAGTTAGCTGCTCAACAGGTGGCATTGTGTGTGTGTGTGTGTGTGTGTAAGAGTGAGTGTCCGAGTGTAGGGGGTAAGACAGTGAAGCACGGGAACAAGTGTGGCTTCAGAGATGGGGTCGCTTCGGACCATGAGTGAGCACCGTGCCTCATGTGAAGGCAAGATGGCAGGTGCTCGTTGTACTCTACGTGCTTCACATGCCTCACTCCCTAGACTGGAACAAGACCTCATGGGCTTCACTGCTCATTGTACAGCTGTGAATGTCCAGGCTCTCAGCCTATGCCCGAGAGGGTGTAACTTGGAATATAGAAAAAAAAAAAAAAAAAAAAAATGTTCGTAAACACCAAATAAGTTATAATAAATTGTAATAATTAATAAATGATATACAGTAAACCCCCGCTAACTATAAGGGTAGTATTTGTCATTAATAAAAAAAAAAAAAAAAAAAAAAAAAAAAAAATATATATATATATATATATATATATATATATATATATATATATATCCCCGCGCTGTAGGCCTAGTCCCTCCCCTCCCTGTCCCAAGCCTCAACTCCGACCCCGTTACTGTGATGATGATAAGCCTATCTTATTTATTATTTATCTATGTGCTGGAAGGATATTATATTTATCAATTCCATCACATTAGAAATGATTCAAAGATTACAAAAAGTCCAAATAAGACATAGTTATGTTAATGTATAAGGGAGTTAGGTACACGGTATAGTAACATAGAAGGTAGACGCACCGAATTCTTGAACTCATATACATAAAGGCTTCTAAAAAGCACTAAACAGACTTCTATTAATTATTTTTATTTTGTGACTTCACGCTCAACCATGGTACCGTCATAATATAAGATATAGTTGTCGGAATAACGTTGATTATTCTATAAGCGAATATTTAGTGAAATATTCGTATACCATCGTTTGTTGACATAGGCTCCGCTATAGTGTTCTCTCTGGCCGTCAGAGGGCACCACCATCCGTTCTTCTCCCCCAACTCCCACCATTTCACTTCGTAGAAATCTATGTTCCCTCTAGCTGGCCATATATTCATACAAATCATCTCTCCACATCCCCTAGGCCTTCATACACCCTCACACGCCATCACTGGGTGAAAGTTGATGAGTGTCAGAGGCAAGCTACGTGAATTTAAAGGAAGTTAAGCAAGGGATAAATGAGAATCCGTTTAGGCCTACCTTTTCTACCGACCGACGAATCGAATATCACCAACACCTTCGAAATATCTCTTCATATAAACTACACATATATCAAATAACAATGCTAACATGTAGCTTGGGTCCTACTACAATAATATTATCGATATCAATCGACATTACTCTACATATTAGGTAATTAGGTCAACAAAAATATCATCGCATTTCCGCGGTAAAATTTGAAGCGACGTCGGCTATATACTACCTCATAGCCGTATATATATTCTTCAAATGCAAAAAATAACAACTTTAGCAAATAGACTAGGGTCCTGTCACACTATATATGTACAGTATATGTTTATCCATGTCACTTTACATTTTCGGTGGAAAACGCAATATACTGATCCTGTTTGAACACCATATTTAGCTTGGGAGACGGTACAGGAGTCATTCAGTGACGTCACGGAGGCCCAAACAAGTGACTGTCGTGGTTCCAATACTACCGCCATGCGCCTACCACCTTATGTTACTATACCGTGGTTAGGTAGATGAATTAGAGAGATAGATAGATAGAAAGAGAGTTGCAGAGGGGGAGGGAGCGATTTTATGTGGAAAAAAGCTAAAAATACCCTGGCAAAAAACTTCCGAACCATCGGTAAATCTCGGTAAAAAATTTGTAAAGTCGAGCCAAAGTGTTTGTTGTGCGGGCAAGGGGTAGTACTATGCAACCTTCGGTAAAGTGAAAATTTGTTGCAAGAGTGTTCGTTGTGCAGGGGTTTACTGTACTGTGTTTTGTATTACAGATTATAGGGTTCGAATAGGGTTGTCTTCGTTTTCTAGGTTGACGCGGACGTCTCTCTAGAGGTCGGATTTTTTCCGTAGTCTCAGATTTCATTGTTGTCTCGGACGGACATTGGTTAGGTCGGATTTTATCCTCTGTTAGGTCGGACACAAGCCGGACTCCGGACATCTCGGACTGGGTCTCCCCCCAATTAGTCCGAGATAGCGAGGGTTTACTGTACTGTATTTTCGTGGGAGGACAAGTGGGAGAGAGGGAGGAGGGTGGAGGAATGTAACTTCGACCCTCCAAGCCAGTCTGAAAGCTCCCCTGGCCTCTCAGTGCCATGCGAGAAACGAGAAAGGGATGGTGTGCCTGTCTCGCCGGTCTGGGCCAGATTACGACCACGGGGCTAAAATATACAATTTTCACCAGCCAATTGCTGTTACCACTTGTTTTATTGCTTTCCCAAGTTCATATGTTCATATTAAAAGTAAAATAGGTGCATATGGATAAGTATTAATTATATATATGGTAAATTAATGATTTTAAAGAGGAATGAATCAGAATACCTTCCCATGGGGGAATAGTGTATACTACAAGGGCTTAGCACTTTACGAGTTAAGAACCAAGGCATAAAAAAAAACTGTCAAAACACCCCACTGGCATTCAAAACAAAGCAATATGTGATTAGGTGAGATAATTGCCCTCTATACCTCCTCCACATGTGTCCCCCCCTCCATTTTTACCCCTCCTCAATTATCCGGTATTTTCCCTATTATTCCCGATACTTATCGAGTATTTTCGCGCAAAGACAGCTGGGAGAGAAGGGGGAGGATGGGGGAGTCTTTCTCCGACCCTCTAGCCAGTCTGAGACATCCCCTAGTCTCTCAGTAGCATACGAGACAGGAGACAGGAGAAAGGGAGGAGGTAAGTCTCGCCGGTCCGGCTCAGATTACGACCGCGGGGCTAAAATATACGTTTTTCACCAGCCAATTGATGTTACCAGTTCTTTTACATATTGCTTTTCAATGTTCATATGTTCATATTAATTAAAATGTAAAACTTGCAAACTAAACAAACCAAAACTGGGACAAAGACAATATAAAGTCAAATTAACTTATCAAAATCGCTATGTGGAAATAACGCTTACTAAAATAAAATTTATGAAATAAAAGAACACAATCAACCACATAGGGTGTACAGTACATTACTACATGAGCAACTTAATCTGTTTCCCATAAAAGTAAAATAGGCGCATATAGAGAAGTAATAATGTTATACAGTAAAAGTCCTTTAACCCTTAATTAGCGGCGAGCAACATAAGTCGAGTTAAATAAAGCTGGACTATGTGGCGGCGCTCGACATAGGTCGAGTGGCAATTTCAGCACGTAATGTGGCTGAGAGAGAGAGACAAGTGGTGGCAGGAGACTAGCGAGCGTATGACTGCTCCAGACCACCGCGGCGAACCTACTGACACAAATCTCAGCTCCCTCCTCCCTCTCTCACTCGCTACATACTCAATTATGTACCGAAACTACCGAATTACCTGCTTTTTGCACTCGCGTTGCACGGTTATTGCAAGAAAACTATCCATCATACAAGGATCGTTATGGTGTCATTCGAAAGCTCTGTTTATGCCCTTTCAGGGATAGGTACTTGTTTTACGTTCTGGGTCTTATTTAGGCATGAAAATGATCACGTAAACAGCCCTATTTTGGCTAAAAACACCCCGCTGTGCGGTACATATAAATAAACCGCATAGGCCGCTCGTAAGGTGTTAATCCGACGACCGATGATTCGAATCTCCCAATAGTCCAAATTTTTCAATTTGAGGCCAAATCCGAATTCACCCGATGGTCCGAATTTCAAGAAGTCCCAAAGTCCCCTTTTTGAGGCATTAGTCCACTCAAATGACACATAATGGAGCACACACATATCATATGTTCATGAATTCACTTTAAAAGTTTACCATTGTCATTGTAGCCTATTACCTACTTCAAAACATGCAGATTTCAAAGGAAGCTACTGATATAAACGTAAACACCACATCGTCTGCTACAGAGTTTGTTTTGCTCTTGAACGCATCCTTGGGACGCTCCGATGTGCTACTGGCTTGCACCGCATTTTCTGCAAGCGCATTCAGTCTTGAGCTTGAAAACGCACCTTTGGACGTTCCGATACGCTACTATTTATAGTTCAGTGATCGGAGCGTCCCAAGGGTGCTTTCAAGACAACAAGACAAGGGTGCTTTCAATACAATATAATATAACAGAGCACGTCACAAAAGGAAATCACAAAAGGAAAATTACAAGAACCTCTCAGGGAAGTGCCATTGTTAAGGCATTACTTCCAGAACCATATCTTATCTGATCTTCAAGAGCAAGACAAACTCGCTAGTAGACGGAAGAAGAAGACGACGATGCGGACATATGGTGTTTACGTTTATATCAGCAGATTCCTTTGACCATTAATCTGAATGTTTTGAAGTAGGTAATAGGCTACAATGATAATGGTAAACTTTTGAAGTGATTTCATGAACATATGATATGTGTGTGTGCACCATTGTGTCATTTGGGTGGCCTAATGCCTCAATGTTTTCGTCATACACAGGTTCATAGGGGTAAAGTCCGATAATCCGAAAAATCCACTAATCCGAACGAGGGCCGGTCCGCTGCCCTTCGGATTAACGGAAGTTTACTGTATATGGTAAATATGCCGATTTTTGTCAGAAATGAAGCAAATACCTACGCATAGTGAGCACTTTGAACTACCATGGCTTCGCCGTTCTTGGGTTAATCTATATGATTTCAATAACATTTCTAAGGTTTACAGTTTAATGAAGCAGCTTGGGGAACAACAACAACAACAACATGATCAAAATTTAACAGTACAGTATTTAATTATGCAAAAAAAAAAAAAAAAAAACGGCAGAGATGAGACTCAAGTTTAGACTCCCGCTTGAGACCGCTTGATACTGCTGGCATATTATAGTATACCAGTAAACATAGCACAATAGATGTGAGGTTCATGAATTGGTTTGGTCAAGATTACTTGGTTTATATTACGTAGTTTATGAATTATAACTTAGCATTATGGTAAGTAGGCTAACTACATTGGTTTTCATCAATCCTAGGGGTATTTAGATGCGAAAAGTGTAAGTTTGGGAAGCCGGAAGGCGCTGGAACATATCCCTATTTTCCCCATAAGACCTTAATTTTCAAGTACTGTACTGTACAGTATATTATTTCAAACCACACGCGCGCAAGGCCGGAACGCATTCCTCGCGGATTGGAGGGTGAACTGTAGTTTCAGGTATTACTGATACACCTTGGTTTTCAAATGTACAGTAATCATAATTACCTAAAGTATCATTACACTTTCTGCAAAGTCATTTTGATCAGACTTTACTTTGTTATATTGAACCATTTTTTCAGAACCACAATACAAAAATAGCTTAGTACCGGTAATACAGTACTTGAATTACTTATAAGCTCTCTCTCTCTCTCGCGCACACGCACACACACACTGGGGGGGAAAAACCCCTCACGTCCATACTGCACTAACTGTAATGCAGCCCTAGGGCTGGATTCACCAAGACATTTACCACCACAATCCCTGGTAAAGTCGGTGGTAACTCAAATTTATTACAAATGTTATAACTTAGTCTATCCATGATTCATCATGCATTTACTAGGACAATAAGCATCCCATTTCTTTTTCACTTTGTTGATGAATATGGAAAATGAAAATGTTCAACATTAATGGTATGGTAATGTTAATTAATTTAGACCCAATCCTGTAAACCAGTGCTGGTCTGCATAGTGACAAGCACAAATGGATCCTTGCATACAGGTTGGCAACAGGAAAGGCATCTGGCCATAACAAAATACTTACTCCATTCTCTGGTCCTTCAGAGTAGTGATTCTGGCCTCTGGGTAAACGGTTGAGAATTGTACACATTAAAACACAAAGATCTATAGCAACTTTCAGCTGATTTTATGCAATTTATAAATAACTATTAAATAATAAAGTCCAGGGATTAATATCCCTGATACACTGTACTTGATGGAGTTACAAGGATGGAAACATGGTCATAACAGCCATAGCCAAAAGGTCACATTCCTAATCAACCTTGGGTTGGATTAGTCTAAGATAGGTTAGTATTAAGTTAGGTTTGGTTTAGTTATGTTAGAATTGAATACAGGTACTACAGTATGTCTCTCTTAGTCTGTGGTAGTTTTGGTTGTGACTGTTTAAGAGTGTGGTCATATTGACTAACCCAAAAGAATGGAACCAAGGAAATTTCCCATGATAATGAATAACTGTTATCTTACTGGGAAGATTCTATTTTATTCTATATACAGTACTCAGGCCCAATCCCCACTTTTCCCCCTTTTTTTCCTTTTTTTCCCTCTTTTCATCTTTTTTTGGGGGGTGGCCGACTCAAGACAGAGCCAGAATAGGGACAACACAACAGAAAACAATGAACAGACAAAAACACATCTAGGTCATCCAGAAAACCCAGAGAGGATGGGAGGATGAAAGTAAATATTTTTGCAGGTGTACAGTCAAAGTTAAAAGTTTGCCAAAATCCTTGATGATTATTTATGCGACATCTAGAGAGAGGGATTCGACACTTGTACAATATGAAACAAATGCCATATATTCTGGGGCAAAATATCACAGGGCACATAAGACCACCTCTCATTTACCCACCAAGAATGATCGGGTAGTTTGTAGTAATATATTCGCCATATATGACCAGGCTAATATGTGTGATATAGGCTAACATTAGTTTAAAATCACACCAGCACAGAATAAAATATTACAGAAGTATAAGAAGGTCTGGGGCCGGGGGAGTGCTGGAGGCCCTTAGTGATCCTTGGTCCTCCTAGGCGACCTAGATGTGTGCGAATTTGTATTTTGTTTTTTATGTTGTGTTGTGTTGTCCCTGTTCGGGCTCTGTCTCAAGCCGGCCACCCCCAGCTATGGGTTATGTGCCTGACGTTATACACACATACAGAAGTATAATTAAAAGAATATCTAAAATTCAGATAAAAGGTAAAAACAAAATACAGTATACAAAATTGAAAGAATATCAAGAATCAAGCGAATAAACGAGAAGTAAATTGGGATGAGTTAACTCCTGGTATAAATGTCATCGCCTTATAGCCTTCACGCTTAGTTGTACACGTTTCCAGTTTTCTTTCTACTTTACCAGTACCTCCGTTATCATAAATTTCTGTATCCTTTATTTTCACATCTTTAATGCTATTTTGTGTCTTTCCATTGCATTATATATTTACATGTGGGTTCCACTTATATATAAGGCATAATGGGAATATTTATCATTCATAGTCACACTTCCACTCACGACCGATCTGTAATCAACAAAACACAACAGACTTTCGGGTTGGCCAAGAATACTGTACTCGGTTTGTATTAGTCTATTATGAAACTTAGGTTAGTATTATGGTAAGTGGGCTACCTACTTTTATATATACAGTATGTAAGAGATATTTAGTAATAGTAATTGAATTATTGTATATCGGCGATCTCAGTCATTTGGAAAATCGGCTGATGAGCCTCGGCGCTCGAAAACTAATTGCTTTGGAAGAAGTGACCCCTTGCAAGTAGCAATCCTATTAGTCTGGCCATACTGCTGCTAAACCCAAAATCGCTAACCGCAAGGCCCAGTGTCTATGGGAAAAAGGCCATATTATTGTAGGCTCTTTGATGAAGTCCCTCTTTTTTCCCCCTTTGACTAGTAATATGACCTGAACAAATAATTGTAAGAATAAAATACACAGCATAGTTTATGAAGTATGTCATTAGGTATAAATAAAGGCCACAAGGGTACTTAATTTGATGAAGTATGAGAGATGCTTGGTGTGACGGAGATGTGTAGAGAGGTGGGAGTTGGGTTGGGAGCCGTCCCAACAGCTGATACGGTCACTTGTGAGGTAAGGGGGAAAAAAAACACACAAAACCTTAGGCCAGGCATGCGTGAGATGCTAGAGAACTCTGAATGTAACAAATATGTCACTGACAAGTGCCGGATGGCTTGCGCACCGACCAAAAACAAACCGCTCGATGGATTTCGAATGCTAACCGCAAGTTCTTTTCAGCTAATGGTGTGACCTGGGAAAGTTTGTATGCTGCCGCTAAACTTAAAACCGCGAATCACGAGTCCGCTTCTCGCAAGGGCCCACTGTACAGTATATGAGTCCGCTTCTCGCAAGGGCCCACTGTACAGTATATGAGTCCGCTTCTCGCAAGGGCCCACTGTACAGTATATGAGTCCGCTTCTCGCAAGGGCCCACTGTACAGTATATGAGTCCGCTTCTCGCAAGGGCCCACTGTACAGTATATGAGTCCGCTTCTCGCAAGGGCCCACTGTACAGTATATGAGTCGTAAAGGTGAAACCTAGCATCTATGCGCCTCAGAGGGTTAATAGCTCATCTTTTATTCCAGAATATATGATAGTACTAACCACAGGCTATTAGAAACACATGAGTCCTATATTGTATACAGTATACATATAAAATATTAAAGAATGAGTTGCTGTTGGGGTTGGTTTGAGTCTCACATCTTAATGGCAGCACTCCAGGCAGCCCTGTTCTAGGATGCCTCACTTATAATTATTTATAATTTGATATCAGAATGTATTAACAAATATCGTTCTTAACACCTATAACACTCAATGAAATTTATGAAAGCATATGATCCTCCGGGATTTGAACCCAGGACACCACATAGAGAACTTACACGGCTTAACCATTATACCACCAAGGCAGTTAAAGATTGAGTACATGACCACAATAAATATCAAGCTCGGTGCAGCTCTCTCCACATTCAGACTTGCTTGCGTTCCA
Source organism: Paralithodes platypus (assembly GCA_032716605.1). Classification (NCBI taxonomy): domain Eukaryota; kingdom Metazoa; phylum Arthropoda; class Malacostraca; order Decapoda; family Lithodidae; genus Paralithodes; species Paralithodes platypus. Next base: position 14,011,045 of record CM064564.1, on the reverse strand, counting down.
AGGAAAAGTATATTCATATTATCACCAACCCACCAATTACTTACAAATAAACCTAATTAACCCAAGGACTGCGGCCAGACTCTTAAGATCCAAGGCCTAAAAAACACTTTTAAAACACCCCAGTGGCACTCAAAACAAAGCAATTTATGTTTAGGTGAGATTATTTCCCTCCATTACTTTCTACCACTCCTACACATGTGTCCCCCCCCCATTTCCCCACCTACCCCTTTCCCCCCCCCCCCCCCCCTCCTCAATTATCAGGTATTTTCTCTATTAATCCCCATATTTATCAAGTATTTTCATGGGAGGACGGGTGGGAGAGAGAGGGGTTGTGGAGGAGTGTATCTCCGACCCTCCAAGCCAGTCTGATAGCTCGCCTTGTCTCTCAGTATCGTCCGAGACAACGAGAGGGGGATGGTGTTGGTCTCTCACCGCTCAAGGTCAGATTACGACCGCGGGGCTAAGATATACGATTTTCACCAGCCAATTGCTGTTACCACTTGTTTTATTGCTTTCCAATGTTCATATGTTCATATTAATAGTAAAATAGGTGCATATGGATAAGTATTAATTATATACAGTAAAAGTCCTTTAATCCGACGACCGATGATTCAAATCTCCCAATAGTCCGAATTTTTCAATTTGAGGCCAAATCCGAATTCACCCGATGGTCCGAATTTCAAGAAGTCCCAAAGTCCCCTTTTTGAGGCATTAGTCCACTCAAATGACACATAATGGAGCACACACATATCATATGTTCATGAATTCACTTTAAAAGTTTACCATTGTCATTGTAGCCTATTGCCTACTTCAAAACATTCAGATTAATGGTCAAAGGAAGCTACTGATATAAACGTAAACGAGTTTGTTTTGCTCTTGAACGCATCCTTGGGACGCTCCGATGCGCTACTGGCTTGCTTCTGCAAGCGCATTCAGTCTTGAGCTTGAAAACGCACCTTTGGACGTTCCGATACGCTACTATTTATAGTTCAGTGATCGGAGCGTCCCAAGGGTGCTTTCAAGACAACAAGACAAGGGTGCTTTCAATACAATATAATATAACAGAACAGAGCACGTCACAAAAGGAAATCACAAAAGGAAAATTACAAGAACCTCTCAGGGAAGTGCCATTGTTAAGGCATTACTTCCCGAACCACATCTGATCTGATCTTCAAGAGCAAGACAAACTCGCTAGTAGACGATGCGGACATGTGACAATAAGAAGAAGAAGAAGGTGTTTACATTTATATCAGCAGATTCCTTTGACCATTAATCTGAATGTTTTGAAGTAGGTAATAGGCTACAATGACAATGGTAAACTTTTGAAGTGATTTCATGAACATATGAGCCGATATGTGTGCACCATTGTGTCATTTGGGTGGCCTAATGCCTCAATGTTTTCGTCAGGCCACAGGTTCATAGGGGTAAAGTCCGATAATCCGAAAAATCCACTAATCCGAACGAGGGCCGGTCCGCTACCCTTCGGATTAACGGAAGTTTACTGTACAGTATATGGTAAATTGACGATTTTAGTCAGGAATGAATCACAATACCTTCGCATTGCGGGCACTTTAAAATACCATAGCTGCGCAGCTTAAAGGTTAAGAGGTTCTACTAGACGAATGCAGCCAGACTCTTAAGATCCAAGGCCTAATATATTTTTTTTAAACACCCGTGGCACTCAAAACAAAGCAATTTGTGATTAGATGAGATAATTTCCATCCATTATGTTAATAGATACACGGAAGCAACCGCACTCACTGAAATCCTGGAGACAACTACCGGTCGTCCGCATAGAACAGCCAACCATACGTCCATCCAGCCGATGACGTCATCAGCCAGCCTACATTTCGGCGGCCTGCCATTGGCTCGAGGCGGACGAGCTTAGTGCAGGTCGAGCCAGTCAACCTGCGCCACTTTGGCGTGACTGTGCTAATATATTAACACACTCGCTATTTTTTTTTTTTTTCTTTGCGGGTCCCCTTAAGTACATATAACTATGTACATTCGTAAGTTCGCCAATGTACATATTTACATTTCTTAACATGTTGCTGCTTGCGGGCAACACCTAATCCCTTGGGCGGGTGCCCAACCCCAAAAGGGGTTGAAATAGGGGAGCTATCCCCCCGCCAAAGTCGGCTTTCTAGGGCCTTTCCTAGCTGATGCTGAGAGGATTGGGTTCTAGTCATGTGGTGATGGGCTGGTCTATCAGAGTGAGAACTGAGCGATCTCTGCCATACCCATAGCTTACTCTGACTGATCCTTTTACTTATATATTTTCTAGATCTCAAGTGACGGCGTCTCTTCCGTGGATTGACCTCCCAATCTACCAAGATTGGAAGCCAAAGCGTCACATTTTTCCTTTGCCCCTCAACTTTCTCTTCATAATTGCTGAGGGGCACAGGGCCCTGGGTAGGTCTTTGGTTTCCCGGGCGTTTCCGCACCCTCCTCAGCTCCCCGCCATGGAGTGGCTTCGGTCACCCAGGCTTTATTGTGGTCGGCAGGGAGGGTTCTGTTGGGGCGCTCGGTTATGGCCTCGGCCTTGCTCGGGGCCTTGGGGCTGTTCGGCCAGGCAGCTTGGGGAACAACAACAACCTAATCCCTACTGACTGCCTCCCGCAGCCGCTCCGTCGACGCGCCCTTCTTGGTAAGGCAGTCTGCCAGTTGTTTTGATGTTTCCACCCATGTTACCTCCTTTAATTCCCCTTTTTCCAACATATTTCTAAGCACTGATATATCAATTCGCAGACGCTTGTCGTCCACCAATTTATAGGAGTATAGGGCTTCCACTAGGCTACGGTTGTCTACAAAACACTTGATAGGGACACTCCCACATCCGGAGATCTGCAGAATACTCGCCACATACACAGCAGTACTAGCACCATCCAAAAGTGCCAGGGTCTCCGCAGCAAGAGTTGACTTGACCACCCGTCGAACCTTCCTTGATTGCCAGTAAATAGGGCCTCTCACATTATCAATGTCGCACAGAAAGATGATAAAGCCTCCTTGAGACCCATGGCCCTGCAGGTTGGCGAATGATGCGTCAGCATAGCACTCAATGTGGCACTCTTCTAAAGGTCCAATCTTCGGAATAAATAATCGTACATTATCCGATTTCACACGCCCAATCACCTTATTTAGTCTTAATATGTCAGACACCGTAGCCTTTGGAAGTGAAACACTCAGTTCGCACACATCGAACGCTATATCTGGGCGAGTGTGAGTAGCCATCCAATTCAATTGCCCGATCAACGCACGATATTTCGTTCTCTCCTGGTCTGACAAATCACTAGTCTTCTCTAATGCTCGACGCTTGCTCAGTGTAACCGGAGTCAATGATGCTCCATACTGAAACTGGTCGATTGTGACACTGCCATCCTCTGTGGTAACTACGTTGAGCCCCACATACTTAAAGCACTTGGAATCTGAAGTCCCGACCTGGAAGGTCCTGCGCAACTGGTTTATGACTTGCTGCTCAAAATTCACAGTACCAGCCCACAAGAAGTCATCCACATATATGCAAATGATACCTTCTGCTCCACCACTTCGACTCCACGAAAATAATGCAGGGTCCAGGGACGAGATTTTGGCACCTAGACATATCAGCTGGTCCTTCACCCTCATGTACCATTGCCTGGCCGCATCGCACAAACTATACACAGTCTTCCGCAGACGCCACAATAAACCATTGTCGAACTCGGGAGGAGGTCGCAGGTACACTTCACGCTCTATATTGTTCCCTTGTAGGTACGCAGCTTGTATATCCATGGTGTGGCACAACCAACCATTAGCTGAGGCGAGGGCTATCGCCAAACGGACAGCCTCCTTTGAGCAAGTGGGAGAATTCTTCTGCAGCTCTACAGTGTCCTCTTCAAAGCCCCTGGCCACCAAATGTGCCTTCACAATAGTCTTCCCATTCTTCAGCTTTTCTGTGACCACCCAACGTACAGATATGGCACGTTGACCCACATCATCCAAGTCTAGGTCTGAATCTACGAATCTAGGCACCACATTACCACGTTCACTAGGTACGTCCAGAGTATAGTGAGATGAATGAGGCACATCCTCATCATTTGACACGGCAGCAGTATCAACACTGGTAGGTGCCATGGCAATTCGACATATGTGTACCCTAACACACATTCCACCGTGCTTCACCAAAAACTGCTTCCCGTCTCTCCCTATTATTGTACCAGGTCCGCGCCACTTATTACTGTCTAGACGCTTGTAGTAAACATCATCTCCGTATTGTAGGTCTCCAGGGTCGCTTTCCCACACATTATGACGAAGTGCTCTAGTCAGCCTTTCACTAGATTCCGCTATGGTAAATGCTCTTCTTGCTGCGTGAAGGGCAGTCAGATTATCCTTAACTATACCAGCAGGTGTGGCCTCGCTGTCTAGCGCTGGCAGGTTATCATAAAAGGCGCCAGGAATCCCAGGGTTCTGGCCAAACACAAACTGGTTAGGCGAGAAACCTGAGAAGGTTGACAGTGCGTTCCTGGCAGCCACAGCCCAAGCCAGAGCAACATCCAGACTACAGCCAGGACAATCCGCTAAAATCTTGCTAACCATTCCACCCAACACAGCATTGAGCCTCTCACAAGCACCATTACTCGAAGGGCTTTCAGCTGCCGTAGTTAGTATCTATCTATCTATCTATCTATTGCCTGACGCCGTGATCCCCAAAGGGTTGGCCACGAACGAACCGCCCCCATGCACCTCTGTCCCCAGTCAGTCGACGCCCCTCCCCCCAACCAGCACCGCCTTCGTTCATGTACTTCCTCACTCCATCCTTCCACCTCTCATTCGGTCTACCTCTCCCTCTCTGTCCCTCCACCTCGCTCTCGTACACCCTCTTAGTCATTCTCTCGCTTTCCATACGTTCCATATGGCCGAACCATCTCAAGTTGTTCCTTTTCACACTTTCCAGCACATCTACCTCCACACCAAACCTCCTTCTTACTTCCTCATTAGTCTGTCTATCCCTCCATGTAACTCCGCACGCACTCCTTAAGTAATTCATTTCCACTGATTTCACTCTTGGTCTGAGTCTCTCAACCAACGTCCATGCTTCGCTTCCGTAAGTCAGTGTCGGGATTACCACACTGTCATGCAAGGACTTCTTCACTTCCATACTGACCACCCTATTTCTTGTTACTGCTTTTAGCATTCGTACAACCCTCTTCCCCTGTTGTACCCTCTCCCGCACTTCTTCATCCATAGTCCCATCTTTACTCAACACACTGCCCAGATACTTAAAAGAGTTGACGATCTCCATAGCCTGACCGTTCAGCTTCACCTCACACTCTGTAACTTCACCCCTTTCGAAGACCATAACCTTGCTCTTCCCCGCATTTACCTTCAAATTCCGTTTTTCGCACACTGTTCCAAACTCTTTTACCCTTATCATTTGTCAGTATCTTAACATTAAATGCCTCACCCAGAGACCTCATGTCTGAATTATTAAATTCACAGCCATTATATGACAATATTTTTCCTGGGGCACCAAATAACACAACCCAACTGAGAAATACCCCACGAATAATAGTGCCCGCATTCTTGTCATGAATAAGCACAGATGTACAATATCTTGTATACAGGTCCACTATCACCAAGAAATACTTCTTGCCCCACGACTTAAGGTCTATAGCAATCACCTCATTAAATCTGTTAGCCATCGGGACACCTACCACTGGTCTCGGGCTCGGTTTCTTATACCTTCTACACACTGAACAATCATTTGTCACTTTATCGATCCTCCATTCCAGGTTTGAGTCCCTGATATCGGCATCCCTTACAAGCTTCTTCAATTTCTCTGCTGTAGGGTGTCCAAACTGACGATGAAGTTTCAAAGCTTTCTTCTCTAGGTCCCCGTCTTTGGATAAGGCCAGAGCCACAGTGATACCTACTGCCCCGTCTAGTCAAGCTGATAGCGGCAACAGATAGTGTTCTGATGATGAGGTTTTCAAATTGACGATTTTTTTCTTTCCATTCACTTTGATCTGATTTGTTTCACAATTTATTATCATTTTGGCTCTTTTCATAGAAGCCCTACTCGGTAACAACGGTAAATTACATCTCGCTACATCAGTAGTAATATTGGCATGCATATCCCCTATACAACAGGGAAACGTAACTTTCTTGTAGGAAGTCACGGAAATACCATTGCCAAAAGTGAAACTGGAATTAGAGCATTCCTCTTTCACAAGTCTGCACTCATGGTCAGTCAACCCCTGTATGTACTCGTCGAGCCAACGTGAACCACACACAGTGTTTGTACAACCCGTATCTAGGCCAGCACACCCTTTTGATTCACTCACTAGTTTCAGTAATTTGTCTTCGCTCTCATTATCATTCACATACCCCACGAATAAGTTCACTGGTTCCTCATCGTACCCACCATGTCCCCCTCTGTTCTCGTAGGCATCAGGGCAATCACGTGCCCTGATTGATTCACAAATAGCACACTTGGTTATTTTACCATGTGCCCCCACTGGGTTTTTCTTCCTCCTGTCCTGTCGTTGACGTCCTCTATTACCACGCACACGTTCATAACCTTGCTGTCCACGCCAACCACGTCTACCTCGACTGTTTCCGATCATATACAGGGCTTCCTCACTTTCACCAACATTGCTATCATATCCCACAAATAAAGGTTCCGATTTTACCTGTATGTGGGCGCTAAGTCCCATCGCACCACTCGAAAAGATGCGGTTGAGCGTCGCCTTCATATTTGCGTACGATACCACCTGGGTTGCCGACATGACTAATTGCTTCTCCCTATCCTCCAACACACAGGAGGCCAATAACATAAAGGCCAACACTGAATCATCAAGTTGCAATCCTTGTTTGGTAACTCCGTGGTACGCATGTTCGAATTCTAACACAAATTCCTTTATCTCTGCCTTCTCCTTCCTCCGTAGGCTATATAAGGCCTCAAATGCTGCAAACTTCCTTCTACCTTCATCGACCAGGAATACGTCATCAAGCCTTTTCAATAACACTTCCACGCCATCGTCGGCCTCCAATGTGGCCTTATCTATTTCAGAAGAGGCAATTCTAGCCCTCCCGGAAAGTGACAGATGGATCGCCAATGCCCTCTTTTTCTTATCAATCGTTGTAAGTCGACACCAAATACTCACATCCTCCTTCCACATTTCGTATTCTTCATCATGCTCTAATTTCGGAGGCCACTTCAGTGAGCACGCCATAATGCCCCAACTACGCTCTGCTACCAATGTTAATAGATACACGGAAGCAACCGCACTCACTGAAATCCTGGAGACAACTACCGGTCGTCCGCATAGAACAGCCAACCATACATCCATCCAGCCGATGACGTCATCAGCCAGCCTACGACTAGGCGGCCTGCCATTGGCTCGAGGCGGACGAGCTTAGTGCAGGTCGAGCCAGTCAACCTGCACCACTTTGGCATGACTGTGCTAATATATTAACACATTACTTGCTACCACTCCTACACATGTGTCCCCCCACCCCCCCAATTATCCGGTATTTCCCTACTATACCCGATATTTATCGAGTATTTTCGTGCGAGGACAGGTGGGAGAGAGGGTGGAAGAGTATATCTCCGACCCTCTAAGCCAGTCTGAGAGCTCTCCTTGTCTCTCAGTACCATGCCAGACACAAGAGAGGGAGGGTGTTTCTCTCTCGCCGGTCAAGGTCAGATTACGACCGGCTAAAAAATACAATTTTCACCAGCCAATTGCTGTTACCACTTGTTTTATTGCTTTCCAATGTTAATATGTTCATATTAAAAGTAAAATAGGCGCATATGGATAAGTATTCATAAGCATATATAAGTATGGAGTGAGGAAGTACAGTATATGGATGAAGGCGGTGCTGGTTGGGAGGAGGGGCTTCGACTGACTGGGGACAGAGGTGCATGGGGACGGTTCGTTCGTGGTCACCCCTTCGGGGATCACGGCGTCAGGCAATAGATAGATAGATAGATTAATTATATATATGGTAAATTGACAATTTTTGTAAGGAATGTACCAAATACCTTCGCATGGCGGGCACTTTCAAATACCATAGCTACGCAGCTTATGAGTTAATGAAATAATGAATTCATGTGGTACTCCAAGGATTCAAACCTAGGATACTCACACCAAAATTCTGCGCACTAACCATTACGCTATCAAGACTGTTTAGTTTATTAAAATTATATAGTTTATCAGCAAGATCTATGACAAACTATTGGTTTTTGACTGTACATAATAAAATTAGTCAATACATTATTTTGAGATAAGAGAGGCAGGTTTCAAGTAATGTTATCCAAATGGAACAATGAAGTATCACAAACTTGTTAATATCAATAATTAAATACAAACTACTAATGCATAACTAAGGAACATCCTCACAACTACTCATATCACTGCAAGTATAAAACCTGAGAATCCTTTAATTGCTATTTCTCTATCAATAGTCTACCATGCTCTCTTTACCTCTAATACTCAAAGTTACTATCCACATCAAACATATAATTAGAATAAGAGTAATTGAAACAGAGAACAAATATACTGTACAGTAGGCCTATAATCCACCATGGAGAAAAAAAAAAAAAAAAAAAAAAAAAGTGACTGATAGCCTAACTTCATTAATTGTGGTCATTTCTGTTCTATTGTTATCCCAATTCAATACTATTTTTTCCTAGAAAAAATATGGCTTAATTTTTCTTACTATTTCTGATCAAACACCATAATTGTTATTAGAATTAATTGTGACAGAGCTCTTCAATCATACTTATTTATGGTTTATTTATTCCGTATGTGAGGAACATACGTTAGCAGAGGATCTGCTCAAAATACATACATACAATGGCTTAGCGTCATTTTCCATTATATACTGTACATTGTAACGGCTCAGACGGGGTGCCTTTCCACAATTGGAGTGTAACATAATAAAGTCCGCCCTATCATTTATTCACTGTGGCTGATATTGGCATAGTGCTGCATAGACTGCATTCCACACAATCACTTACACCAACAACATAATCTACACTCCTTCACAGCACTGTGGGAAAGCCCGGTCTTGGCTATGGCCTTCCTTAGGGACTCGGGGGGGGGGCTGTTCGGCCAGGCAGCCTAGGGAACGACAACAACAACAAAATATTCAGCTTAATTTAATGGGCTTCAAGTTATCTCAAGCTCCTTCCTCGGGTGCATCCATATCTTGTTTAATTTTATGCACTTCTAAATATTAATAAAATGGAAAGGGTTTAACCCGTACAGCCCCAGCGACGCGTCTGACGCGTCGGCGATGTATGTAACGCACAGCCCCAGAGACGCGCCTGACGCGTCACCCTAATTGCGCCGACCGTAACCTCAGGTGTAGCCACTCAAGAGGGCTCAGATTTGTATGGGAACTGTGTACGTATCCCACGCAACCGTGCCGATGGTTGAAAACTCTCAAAGTCCACGTGCGTGCGCGCGAGCGCGCAATAACCTGTTTTTTTGGGATAATTGCCTTCAATTTTTTACTCTTGTAAAATCCATTTTCGGGGGCTCTGTAGGACCATTTTTAAAGCTTTTTGAGCGGTTTTTCGTGGTTTTTCCTTCATTCCTAACCCATTCGCTATTGTTTCTGGAATAAAACCATTTTTTGAAAACCGGCCGGGTTCTGGTGCGCAAACATTACAAAACTAGCCGGGGCTCCACGGGTTAACCACTCTGTATCATAAAACTTTCAGCACGATTATTTCTTTTAAAAATACTTTTGGCTAGCATTAGACAATTTTATTGAGCTTATGAAGGGCCAACGGGAGTTAAAAGGTTAAATTAAAATGTAAAACTTGCAAACTAAACAAACCAAATCTTGGACAAAAACAATATAAAGGCAAATAGCTTATCAAAATCGCTATGTGGAAACAACGCTTACTAAAATAAAATTTATGAAATTAAAGAACACAATCCACTACATAGGGTGTACATTACTACATGAGCAAGTTAATCTGTTTCCCAAGCAAACTAATAGCACACATAACAACGCACTATCGTCGCGTTCAAGGAATTAGTCAATTCGGGAAGTCAGAGAAAATTTATAACCAGTTTCATTACTGGAGGGCATTCTTAAGCTGAAGAAAATAGTCTAGATGTTAGTTTTCCAAAACTGGTGAGGTACTAAATGAGGAACCATGGCAGTTTCAATATACAACTAATATAATACAGTATTTGAAATAATACTGTATGTATATATCATAATAAAACTATATTATTAATAAAAAAATCATAAATATTATAAATTTAACATACAGTAAGTTATTTATTAACCCGTTCAGTACCAGCCCCGGCTCCCTGCTGTCAGTAGATAAATCACTCCCCAGTCCCAGCGACGGCAGAGAGCCGTCAGTAATATACTTTCCTTGTAACTGCCAGTATTAGGCAGTGCCTGGTACCACGACCGTTTGAGCACTGCTCTAGAGTTGGCAACACTTCTCAGCTTATATCCAAACCTCTGCAGGCTGGGAGAGCCAGTATTCCTCCATCTTTTGAGGTGGGAGGTTGTTATATCTTGCCATTTTGACCACATTGCTTGGAACTGGGGGGGACTTTTATTACTGTACCCTCTGGTACAGTAGGGGTTAACTGATACTGAAGCATCAATAACCAAGTGCTGAGATTAGCATTCCTAATTATCAAATAAAACAAGAAGAATCATTCATAAGGACACTTAATGTGGAGAGAGAGAGATAGAGAAAGATGAGAGAAAAACAAAAAAAGTGAGAAGGCATTTGAGAAAACGAGTAATAAAAAATTAAGTGTTAGACCTTTTCCCTCGAGTCATGACATCCACTGTCGCTCTCATCCTCAGAGTCTGATGTTCCTCGAGCCAGGTTCTGGAGCCGCGCCACGTCCTGCCTCAGGCTGGTGTCATCAGGCGTGAGTGCCAGGGCGGCCTCGTAATCTGCTAGGCCACCATCCAACACCATACCCAGCCGCACCAGGGCCGTCCCGCGTCGCACGTGACAGAGCAAGCGGGACTTAAGATTGTCCGCAGTACCAGGTGTCAGTAGCTCCAGGGCCTAGGGGGAGAGATACAAAGGGACTGCATTCAGAAATATGTTGGAAAGGTGTCGTCTATAACATGTTGAATTAAGACTAAGAAACAAGTCCAATTAAGACTAAGAAACTGAAAAGAACTTGATATCAAACAGCTTATTTTATGGTTACTGTACTTTGTTCATCAAAGAGGGCTTCTGGAACGACCTGATTAGTGTCGTTTTGGGTCTCTCTGAGAATGATACTATTACACGTTATATATACTGAAGAATATCTATAGGAATATTAATACTATTCTCATATAGGTTTAAGTAATATACTTTTAGTGAAAATTATATTGTATATGTAATTTAGGGGAACTGTACACCCCTCGGGGCTGTTCGGCCAGGCAGCCTAGGGAACAGCTACTACTACTACTGTACACCCCTCTATGCCCAGAAAGATATATGAAAGGTGTTTGGTGTTGGAGTGAAATTAATAAAAATAGATTCCCTGTGTCAGGCTGGTAACATCCTACACAAGCATTCTTAGGTCACATTGTATTCTTGGGTCACGTTGTCCGGAAGTAACCGTGGTATTTTGCCTCACATCCCAGTCACTAAGAATTAGGGTGGAGAGAGGTTTAAGACACACTTGGGTGACGGTTGCCATAGTGCCATGACGATCAGAGTAGAGTTCTATTGTTCTCAAGACAAACTTAGGAAATAGACACTACATAATATATACTCATACTGTACTGTGTTCCTGCATTCAAAATAATTCCTGTAATTCATACTGTTCCAGCACATCATATTTTGTTCTAGAATAAATAATGGATGGTTTATTAAGAATATAATTTCCCATTACCTATAAGTATCAACAATATAATAATTATGGAAACGGGATGGTGGTAGCCAAAACTTTCATGTCACTCTCAAACTAAATAATATTGTGCTGTTTATCTCTCCCCCAATTTTACTGACTATTCAAAGTTCTTAGACTATTTAACTTCTAAAGTGGAACACATTCTTTCCATCTCAGAAATCTCTATCTTAAGAAATTTCAATATTCATCACAGCCAATGGCTCTCCTCCCACTTCACTGACCAACCTGGTGAACAAGCCAACATATTTTCCATCATAAATTACCTAGAGCAGTTATTCCAGCACCCTACTTGAATTCCTGACCGCCTTGGAGATCGGTCTAACATTCTTGACTTATTTCTAACTTCTAATCCTTCTACTTACATTTTTAACCTTTTCTCTGCGTTGGACTCCTCCGATCATAACCTTATCTCTGTTACCTGTCCTATCTCTCCAGTACGGCCATCTAATTCTCCCAGCCGGCGGCGATTGTGGCACTTTGGTGCTGCCGACTGGGAGGCTCTTCGGCAGTACTTCTCTGATTTTCTATAGAATGATTTTTGCTTCCGTGGCTGGGGACCCTCAGAATATGCCGAGCGCATAACAGATGTAATCCTCTTGGGCATGGAGGCTTACATTACATTTTCTTTCTCTCAGTCTAATGCAAAAAAAAATCTTGGTTTACTCATGCTTGTTCTACTGCTGTCCGCAATAAGGACGAAGCATTTAAACGGTACCGTCGCCGTCAAAATCAAGAATCTTGTGCTATTTATGTCTCTGCCAGGAATCAAGCCAAATCTGTTCTTCGACTAACCAAAAACTCTTTCATCTGTCTTCGTGGTGCGATGCATAAGGTGTTGATTTTCGGTGTGAGCATCCTGGATTCGAATCCACGGACTGCCACATGTGTTTGTAAATTTCATTAATCGATTTTAGGAGTATAGTTGGTTGTTGGAAGGAACATAATAATCAATAACAAATGTTCTGAACTTTCCAATTCTGCTCTTCCCAAGCTTTCTGGCATTGTGTTCTTTTATTTCAAATTTTATTTTATTAAGCGTTATTTCCACATAGCGATTTTGATTAGTTCCTTTGCGTTTATCTTGTGTCGTCCCAGTTTTGGTATGTTTATTTTGCAGTTTTACATTATAATCTAGCCAAAAACCTCTCCTACAATTTTACTTCCTCGTCTTTCCCTCCTCTTTTCCGCTCTCGCTCTCACGGCACCACCGTCACGTCTTCCTCTGACAAAGCTGAACTCTTCACTAAAATTTTCTCTAAAAACTCCACCTTGGATGATTCTGGTGCTATTCCTCCCACTCCACCTTCCTCTCACTTACTTATGCCTAATATCATAATCTCTTCTAAGGATATACTTTCTGCCCTCTCTGGGCTTAATACTAAGAAGGCGTAAGGTCCGGACGGTGTTCCTCCTGTTGTGCTCGAAAACTGTTCTTCCATACTGACTCCCTGCTTAGGCAAATTCTTTCGTCTCTGTTTTTCCTCTAACGTCTTTCCTTCTTGCCAGAAGTTCAACCAGTTCCCATTCAACCAGTCCCAAAGAAGGGTGACCGCTCTCAACCCTCCAACTATCGTCCAATTAATCTCATTTCTGGCATCTCTGAAGTTTTTAAAACTTTTCTTAATTCAAAATTTCTTAAGCAGTTACCGTATCTTTCCATAATCTACAGTACTTTCAAATCGCCAGTATGGCTTCCTTAACCCGGCAAGTGCGGCAAGACTGATATAAGTTTTACTGGTGGGCTGCGGGAAGCCTTATATAATCCAAGGCCTAAAAAAAAAACGTTTAAATCAGCCCAGTATCATTTTTTTTATTATTTATTTTTTATTTTTTTTTAATTGCCCCTTGGCCATGCCAAATATCACTCCTCCACATCCGCTCCTTCCACCCCCCCCCCCCCCCTTCAATTATCACCTTTTCTCCCTGTTATTCCCTTATTCTTAGGTATATATTCGTGCTAACATTAGCGAGTTGCTAGCAGGGCGTGGTCATATGTGTTACCAAGCGTGGGAAAGAGCGAGAGAGAGACTCCCACGCAACAGTGTCTCTCCAGCCGTCTTCACGGCTGGCTGGCAGGCTGGCTGGCAGGCTGCCTCAGCCATATGTTATGTAACTCCCGGCCTCTATCGCCGATATTGACCATCCAAACGCTGTTTCCACTTGTTTTATTGCTGTAACAGGTTAATACCTTTATAATCAACGTAAAATAGGCGCATATTCTTACAGTTCTTACAGTAGATCCTCTGGAAAAAGGCAAACTAGGCCTGTGTATCCAGCTCAGTACCAGTACTTGCACTGCTGCGGTCGTTCACGGTGTTGGCGGCGGCGGTAGCAGACGCAACATTTTTACTATTCTGTATTTTTGCTTTATAATTAAACTTCCAATCTTGTCTTCCCCATGCTTTATCAAGATTACTTTCAAACTCCCTTATTGATTCGGAATCGACTACATACTGGGGCAGTGCGTTCCACTCATTTACCACTCTATCACAAAATAAGTTCTTTGCCTTCTCAAGCCTATTTCTTTCTTTGTAAATTTTCTTAGTGTACTCTCGTTCTTGTTCCCTCCCGCATCAAGAAGATACCTTCACACACATCCTCATCATACTTTCCTGACACTATCTTAAAAGTCTCTATCATATCCCCTCTCTTTCTCCTATATGCCAGTGTCGGAAGCCCCAGTGTCCTCAACCTCTGCTCATAGCCCGCGTTCTTCAACGTTGGTACTAGCTTGCTAGCTCTCCTCTGCACTTTCTCCACTGCTTCTATATCCTTTACCATATATGGAGCCCACACCTGGTTTGCATATTCCAGGTGCGGCCTAACCAGCGCTGTATAGAGATTCCTGAAGATTTCTTTGTCAAGTGACACAAATGTCCTCCTTATCAGCCCTACAATTCTATTTCATATGGGTAAGTATTAATGATATTTAGGGTACGATGACGATTTGAGTGAAGAAAACAGCCTAAATACCTCTGCACAGGGAGGGGTGGCCACTACCCCCCCTGCGCACTTAAGAGGTTAAGGGATGCTCAACTGGTGATCTCCTTGCTTATCTTACTCATTTTTGGTCACTCTCCCTTCGGAACTTTAGTGAGACTTTTTCTATTGCGCTAGACATATCGAAAGGCTTCGATAGAGTCTGGCACATATAACTTATATACAAACTACCTTCCTTCGGTTGCTATCCCTCCATCTAAGCCTTTGTCTATAATTTCCTTTCTGACCATTCAATAGCTGCCGTTGTGGATGGCTATCGCTCACTTCCTCAACTTATCAACTCTGGTGTTCCTCAGCGTTCTGTCCTGTCTCCAGTCATATTTCTAATATAATTTAATTATCTCAACTATACCTCTAGCCCTATCCACTGGCACTCATATGCTGATGACTTTAACTTACACTATTCAACTAGTTTTTCAAAACAACCCAGCATGCAATCACTTCAAAATTCACATGACGAGGCCATAGCACGCCTATCTTCTGATCTATTAATAATTTTTGATTGGGGCAGAGAATATCTTGTTACTTTTAATGTCTTCAAGATTCAATATCTTCTATCTACCCGTCGCAATCTTCCAAAAGACAATCAATTACTCTTCAACAATACACAAATCAACCCTTCATCTTCTCTCAATATTCTTGGTGTATCTTTTTCATCCAACCTTTCTTGGAAAGATCATATTACCACTCTTGCTAAAACAGCTTCCCAAAAGTTAGGTGTGCTCAACCTTCTCTGTGGATTCTTCACCCCCGCACAGTTTCTTGCTCTGTATAGGGGCACAGTGCGCCCAAGTATCGAGTATTGTTTGCATGTGTGGGGAGGTTCCACCCATGCCGCAGATCTCGAAAGAGTAGGGTCAAAAGCATTTCGCCTTATCAACTCGCTTCCTCTTATTATTTCCCTACAACCTTTCTAAATGCCGCAATATTGCATATCTTTCCCTCTTCTATTGTTAATACAACAATCAGTGTTCTTCAGAGCTCTCTCAGTGCATACCCCCTCCCTTTGCAGTGAGAGCGAGGCACCCGCCTTTCAACACAGTCCCATTCCTATTCTGTCCAGCTCTCCAACCCAAGAATTAGCAAATTTTCCAAGTCTTTCTTCTACTCAACAAGTGAACTCTTGAACTCTTTCCCTCAATCAATCTTTCCTTCATCCTATGACTTAGACTGCTTTAACTTTGTGTGTCCATGACTTAGACTGCTTTAAACTTTGTGTGTCCAGGCATTTTGGCACCAACGTTCCTTGAATTAGGCTCTCTGTCATTCTTTTGGCTTTGGGGGAGATACTTGTTACAGGCAGCCTGCCTTTTGTCTCCTTCATACACATAGAGAGAGAGAAAAAAAAAATGCCTCAGTCCTTGAGAGGGTCGCCATGAACAAAACACCCCACCATCCATTTCTCCAACCCATGCTACTTCATTTAAGGGCTTTTAGAATTTGCTATTTAGGTCTGCCCTTATCAAAAGAGAAGTTGTGTGACTCTGAGGCATTCTATTTGTTATTTTGCACACTATTTTTCAGTGGAAGGAGGTTGGCCCATCCACCAAAGACCCACAAATAATATTAGCTAAAGTTAGCTAACATGAAATTAAGAAAAATTAGTGACCATGCTGAAGGGTACAGTATATTGATCACACCTTGGTACAATCATCGACGGCGTGATTAAGGTTGCCGATAGCCAGGTGAGCGGCAGCCCTGTTGCTGTAGAAGGCATTTGCACCTGGTACCAAGGTCAGAGCCTCGGTACAGGCGTTCACACATCCGTGGTAGTCACCGCTCTTGAACAGGAACCTGACAGAGGGAAGGTGGGGGTTACTTAGGGTAAGTTTAGCACATGAATACAATTACATCAATTTCAAATATATGCTAGCTAGCATTACACAATTTAATGCAGAATAAGGAAAAACAATTAGGAGGCCATGAAATAATTACCATAGTTCTTACCACTTTGATCCCAGTAAGTCCTCCTTAACCGTTTCAGTACGGGAGAAGTTATTTTTCTTTTTATTCAGGTTATCATTAGATGATTTTACTTCTGTTTAGGAAGAATTTATGATAGTCAATGAATTAATGGAGATATAATACACCTCTCTGATTACTAGAAGTCCTTGCTAAGCTGCAAAAAATCATCTAATAATAGCCAAAATATATGGAATAATGGCGTCACCCTTACTGAAGTGGCTAAGGTAATTATAATAGTTTGTTGTTAGCTAGAAAATTAAAATTATATCATCGTAATGAAGGGATTATTCATTAGCCATATTATTGATAACATTTCATGTGAAGCATGATCTAATTAAATATAAATATCATACATACATACATACATTGAGCGTATTTATCAATACCAAATATCAGAAATCATGGACGGCAGAGGAAACTGGAAAATTTTGCTACATGCTATTGAACAAAATCAAGAACATGGAGGACTGAGTGACCGGCTTGGAGACAGTTAAGAAGGAAATTGCTACAGAGAATGGTGAGTTGAAGAACAGGTTGGAGTTAGTGGAGAGAGAAAAGGCAGAAATAATGACTAGGCTAGACACCAGTATCTCGGAAGGTAAAAATGCTTGGGGCATGACTAGAGACCAAGTGGTAAAAGATTTAGACAGTGTAAGGACGGCAAACAGTGACGAATTCAGGAAGATAATGGATGAACAGAAGCAGCAAGATGTTAGGATAAAGGACCAGGTAAAAAGAATGGTTAAGCAAGGCATCCACGAAAACTCTCAGGCCATCCAGGAAGAAAGTCGTAGGGCTAACTGCCTCATAATATTATTTATATTAATCTCACCACCACACCCCCAATGAAATTAATTAAAGTATATATGATCCACCGGTATCAGGGGTGGAAGAAAAGGAGGAACTAGACTGGACAAAAAGAAGAGAGAAGGATGAAGGTCGCATCAACAAGATTCTGGAATCTATTAAGGATGAGGAGGACAACTGGAAGGAGGAAATATCAGACATGTTTAGGCTGGGAAAATACACAAAGGAATACAATAGACTGGTAAAAATCGAATTTAAGTCAAGAAGGACATGTGATGAAATCATGGCAGTAGCAGCTAGGCTAAAAGAGTTAGATGGTATGGACAAAATCTACATCAGGCGTGACATACCAGAAGAAGAGAGAAAGAAGGAGGCTGAACTAAGGAAAACCACCAAAGAGGAAAATAGCAAGAGGACAGAACAAGAAAAGAATAAGTTTTTTTACGGAGTGAGAAAAGGGAAGATTATGAAACTTCCGGTAAAGAGAAACTAAAAAAGAAACTAAAAGAAAAAGAGGGTAGGGTACAGACCGCCGCAGATAAGGCACTTGAATCAGGAAATGGGGCACTAGAAAGTACAGTCCTCCCTCGGGTAGCGCGGCTTTGGACAGTGCGGTTTTGGTCTAACGCGGGTACCCCTAGTGTGCCGAGTCAGCATCTAACACGGTTTTATTTATGTAGCGCGCTCTGTGGTCGGCTGGGGGCTCGGCATCTCTCGCCATATCTCGGCCGTGACGTCAGACTCGGTAGACTCGTGACGTCAGACTCATGACGTCAGACTCGGCTAGGCTCGGCTCGGCTAGGCTCGGCTCGGCTCGGCCTCCCCCACGCTTGGGTAGGCCTAGTCCTATGCCGCGTCTCTCCGTGATAACATAGTGCCCGCCCAAATTGTTTCTGTTATAATAATAATAATAATAATAATAATATTTATTCAGTCAGCAATTTACAGAGTTGGTACCACATAGTTTGTTACAAATATGACATGTACCAGCCTTGCATAATTCCAACTAAGGATAGCCCAATAAGGCCGTTAGGCGTATTTCCATTGGGGTCCTTGTTCTACCAAGTATCACCGCAACCATGCCCCCACCACTCAAGCGCCGCAAGTTCACTTATGCAGAGAAGCTAGAGGTGGTGAAGAAGGTGGAATCTGGTACCAAGAAGGCACATATTGCCCATACTTATGGGGTAAATGAATTGACAATACGAACAATCTTCAAGAATAGAGACAAGATACGAAAAGTTCTCAAGGGTAACCCAGGCGTAGCGAGTCAACATGCCTTTAAGGTAGCCAACCCTGTTCTCAAGACGACTGAGAAACTTGTTGGTCGTTATATTGATCGCCAAAGCAGGAGCGGGGTCCCTCTTGATGGAAAAGCTATTCGTCAGAAGGCCAAAAAACTTTATCTAGAAGTTGCTGTCAAGTTGAGCGTGCCTAACCCGCCACCATTTCAAGCGTCACACGGATGGCTCTGGTCTTTTCTTAATCGGCAGAAGGTTAAGAATGTGCGAATAACTGGAGAAGCCGCAAGTGCCAATGTTGCAGCTGCCCGAGAATTTCCTGCCTACCTACGCCAGATTATAGAAGAGGGTGGATATTCAGCTGACCAGATTTTCAACGCCGATGAGACAGGCTTTTTTTGGAAAAAAATGCCCAAACGCACCTACATCCACAGGAAGCAGAAGAGCGCCAAGGGTTTCAAAGGGGCAAAGGATAGGGTAACATTGCTCTTGACGTGCAATGCTTCAGGGTCTTGCAAGATGAAGCCCCTAGTCATCCACCGAGCTAAGAAACCTCGCCCCTACAGGAACTTAGACATAGTCACGTCTCAACGTGCATTGGATGTCCAACAAGAAAGCCTGGATGTCAGCTGCCCTCAGTCTTGAGTGGTTTGATAAATATCTTGTACCTGAACTTGAACAGTTTTGTCTGCGGAAAAATCTAGCTTTTAAGATTCTGTTCTTGCTGGACAACGCACCTGGTCATTCGCCCCTGCTAGTTGACAGACACCCTTCAATAAAGGTGATGTTTATGCCACCCAACACAACCTCTCTTCTACAGCCATTAGATCAGGAGATCATCGCCTGTCTTAACCCGTTGAGCCCCGGCTAGTTATAATATTTTGTTCACCCCAGTCCCAAGCTATTTTCACTTCTTTTTTTTTTGTTTGCTAAAATGGAAGACAAGGATGAGAAATGGGAAAATAAAAAAATAAAAATAATAAAAAAAAAAAACACCTCGGATATTTTTTTTTTGGGGGGGGGGGAGCCTCAAAAAAATTTGTTGAGCCAAAATGGAAGAGAATGGTGAGAAATGAAGAAAAAAATAAAGCTGGGAGTTGGTGATCAAACACTGCCGACGCATCACGTGCGACGCTGGGTCTCACTGGGTTAAAGCTGCCTATGCCACGAAGACCTTCTTAATTAAAATGTAAAACTTGCAAACTAAACAAACCAAAATTGGGACAAGGACAATATAAAGTCAAATTAAATTATCAAAATCGCTATGTGGAAACAACGTTTACTAAAATGAAAATTATTAAATAAAAGAACACAATCCACCACATAGGGTGTACATTACTACATGAGCAAGTTAATCTGTTTCCCAAGCAAACTAATCGCACATATAACAACGCACTATCGTCACGTTAAAGGAAGTAGTCAAGTTTGGGAAGTCCGGGACGTTCTGGCAAATTTTACTAAACTCTGCATGAATAAAGAAACTATATGTTAAATGTCAAAATATTATTTAAAATCAAATTTGCAACATGACAAGACATTAAAATAGTACAAAATACAAATATTGATAGGATATCTATACTATTACAAAATAATATATAAAATACAGTACAGCACTCACTAACGATAGTGCTATCGGGTAGGTACCTGTAAGCATAGCATGCCTCAAGTGACCCCTATCAATAACTACCCTACAAATAACCTACATTTATAGCACAAATAAACTAAGGAAATCGCAAAAGTAAGCATTGATACTATCGACAATGAATACATATAATATAAGATAATTACAAAATATGAAGTAACAACAGATTTAAACAAAGAGTACTCTTTTAACAAGAACAATAAATTTAAAAAAATCATCAATATTAATATTAATAATAATAATAATAGAAAAAGAAAAAGATAAACAATAAATACAGACAAAAAGTAAGCAGAGGTTATACAAGAAACTTCAAGTTAAAAATGCTTGATTAAAATTATTGATGTCAAATTTTAGAATACAGTCACAATAATTGACCCTAAAAAGATTAAATTTATGGAACAATTTACTTGCCTCAAAATGTTGGAATTTGTTAGTAGTCTTGGAAAATCCAACGTCAAGGCTATTAACCTAATTGCAATGACGACTTGTCTATTTTGACTGCTATGTCGTCATTCCAACCGCGGTTAAAAAGAAAACGTCTAGAGTCTACTCCTTATCTTGCTCTAAGAGACGTTGTACATTAACCAAAACTACCACCGAAGGTGAAAAAAGCATAGAAGAGAAGAAAAAGGGGTTTACCTTAGTTACCGCTTAACCCGGTGAGACCCAGCGTCGCACGTGTTGCGTCGGCAGTGTTTGATCACCAACTCCCAGCGACGCATCACGTGCGTCCGACATATAAAAAACACTTACGTGGCTCGTAAGGTAGGAAATGGCGGGAGAATAGGAGGGGGAGGTACCGTAGTGTGTGGGAGCCGGGCCAGTAGGTGTGAGCGGGCCGAGACAGCCGCGCGGCTGGAGGTGGTGGGCTTAGTGGGGATAGTTTACACCCTTAGTTCACCGCCACTTTGAACCTTCATTACTCCGGTCGTATGGGAGCTACAGGCTTGAGATTTATGTGAGATACTCCTTAGGATGTATGCCATACAATGCCATACTCAGTTTTTACCCTAGTGCTCCCGGGCGGGTGGTCATGCGGGGGAGACGAACTATTGAAACCCCCCCCCCCCCAAATGACCGAAATGAGTTTTTTTATATTTTTGTCTTCATTTCTCACCATTCTCTTCCATTTTGGCTCAACACTTTTTTGAGGCTCCCCCCCCCCCCCAAAAAAAATGTCCGAGGTGATTTTTTTTTTTTTTTTTTCATTTCTCATCCTTGTCTTCCATTTTAGCAAACAAAAAAAAAAGAAGTGAAAATGGCTTGGGACTGGGGTGAACAAAATATTATAACTAGCCGGGGCTCAACGGGTTAAGGCCCATCCCGTGTTCCGTCATGTGCAGATCCCTGTCGAACGTGCGCATGAGCGACCCTCTCTTGTCATAATTTTTTCACGCGCTCCATTGAATGAAGTCGTTTTTGTTGTGCTCCTTTAATTCACCCTGTTTAGGTTCGTTTCGGCTTATCTGGCCTTCTTTTTTGTTAGACAGATGTTACGTGATCTAGGGCACACGTAATTGGGCTCCTAAGTGTGTATAATGGAGACGCGTGTGGAAATAGCCTACCGAAGGTACGGGGGTGCCTGGCGTTCCTCGTATATGTTTTTCATTCTTTCTCTTTTCATATTCTTTTTTCCTGTTAGTCTGGGCATAGTTTAGCTTTTAGCTTAATTTAGCCTAGCTCGTTTTCTCATTCAGGAATTGCTATGCCCCTATGAGTTTTCATTTTTTCATAGCCTAGGTGTACCGTTGGTAAACAATCTGAGATTTCGTTGGTGGCGGTGCTGTTTGTAGAGTTTGTGTCGGCCGCATTATTAGCGTTATTCCCGAGTCCCCCCTTTCGAGTCCTTCACTGTGTCTCAAGGGCCTGGGCGACAGGTGGTTCGTGATACCCCACGGGGGCCCCTCCTTCACACCACAGGGTTTTTCGCCCCTGACACATTCTCTGCTCACAGCTAGGCCACCCTTTTTCTCACCAGTTTCATTTACTGGTTTTTGTTTTCTCTTCCTGTTTCACCTCCATCCTTTCATAGTCTTTTGCCCAATCCAGGGGTACCCCACGGGGGCCCCTGTTTGTGCGAAACCACCCTCCCTGCCACTTCTCCTCATGGGCTTTGCTCTATCTCTGTGGGTTGGGTGGTTCCTGGGGATGTGCCTCCTCTCCCCTGGTGTGTCTTCCTTGCCTCTCCCTTTACCGGTTGAGTCAGGATAAATTCAAGGAAGACACTGCTCAGCTTGATGGCCATCATTGCTTGGAGTTCATAAGGAGATGACGCTTTTTTTGTGGCCTTTTTTGGTATTCCCTAGACGCTCCTCTCGCTTTTTTCGGCGCCGGACCATCTCGGCCGGTCCCGCAAATTTGCGGGAGCTCGATTCGGTCCTCTGGGACGTTTCGGCTCCCCGCAAATTTGCGGAGATCGCTGGGGGGGTCCCGCAAAATTGCGGGAGGGTTGTGTCGGTACGGTTATGCCTCCATTGGCCCGCAAATTTGCGGTAATACTTGGCTTTCACTATTGACCTTTTTTATGTCATCTTGTTGCCTGATACTATTTGGTGTGTGCACTTTACTGGTGTTATAGGCCCTGCATGTAAGATGTTGAGTGGTGGTTAACACTTTCTCCATCTTTGCTGGTTCTGCTAGTGCTCTTCCACCTCGCCCGCCCTACTCACCTACCTCTGTGCTCCCGGTTTGGGGTGAGTACGGATCCCTGTTTGCATGTGTGTTCCTGTTTCCCCATGCTCCTTCCCTGGTTCTTCTTGGACATTCTCTCCACTTACTCCTTCGACGTGCTGATTATGGTGTGTGTTCTTCCAGTGCAGGTAGGCTGCCTTGCTTTCGCCATGGTTGTAGCTCCCCGTGCTTGGTGAGCCACAAGTCCTGCTTGCGCCACTCGCACTGTGTGTCCTCTACGGCCTACCTCCCTGCTCTGTGTGGCCCGTGTCTGGCCCTGATGGATGTGGTGCGCCATAGCCCTGGTTCCTCGGCGGCGGCAGTGGCCTCTGCTTCCCTTCAGTCGGTGTGGGCGATAGTCTCCCGCCGCTTTTGGACTGTGGGCCACCGTTCCCCGTCCTTTGTTGCCGCCCGGCTCCGCGTCGCCCTGGTTGTCCCTGACCCGACTGAAGGCCGTTCGCCTGGCCCTCTCCCCTGGGTCCCGCAGCCGGTCGTCACATCGTCGGGGGGGATCCCCTGCTCCGTCCACGCTCTCGCTCGCCTCGTCGCCCGTCCTCTCCTGCCCCTCGTTGTCCTCCTGATCGCCTTGACGGCGCCCATCGCCCTCGTCATGGTTCTCGCCCTGAGGCCGGGGTTAGCGGCTCTGCCCCTGTGCACCCTCCCCTGGCCTCTCCGGGTCGGGGCTCTACTACCTCCCGCCCGCTTCCCCTGCTCGTACGACGTCCTCTTCCTTTGTCCTCTACGCGCGCGGAGGTTCAGGCTGTAGCTGGCCCTCTGCGCCCTCCTCCTCCACTGTCCAGGAGAGTCCGCCAGGATGCAGTTGCTTCTCCTCCTACTTCACCTGCTTCGGTGCCTCTTCTTCCTTCACGGTCTCGTCCCGCGGTGGCGGTCCCTCCCTCCTCCGCCTCGGTGTCGGGCCGCCCTGTTCTCTCTGCCCCAGGGATCCTTGCTCTGTTTCCCCCCGCGGCTACTTCTGACCTCTTTTCATCCGGTCAGCGATGTTCAGCAACGTAGGGTCTGGATCGTACTTGGATGGGTGACCGCCTGGGAACACCAGCTGCTGTCTTTTCACCCGGCCAGCCTTCCCACTCCCGTCGTTCTGCTCCTCCTCCTTCTTCTCTCCCTGACCTTCCCTTACCGTCTCGCCACGGGGGTACCCCTCCTCTTGGCTCGGTGGGGTATAGCGAGGTTTCGGCGTCCCCTTTCTCAGGGGCTGCCATGTCGCTGGCAGAGGGGGATGGTGCTGTTTCCCCCTCGGGCGTTCGTGTTCAGGGACGAGTCCCTCAGCGACGACACAACAGTGGTCGCTCGCCTTCCTTGGGCCGCGACTCTGCTGGTTCGTGTCATGGATCTCGCTCCCGCTCGCGCTCACCCCTGCGGGCCGACCATTCTGGGGGGAGGGGAGGGGGGGTCGCCTCTCTCGGATCGATTGTCGGCTATGCAGGGGTGGCTTGTGTCATGCATCGACGGGCGCTTGGAGTCGATGCAAGACTCCCTCTTATCGGTGACACACCCTCAGTGCCTCACCCTACCTACCCCTGCTACGGTCCCCCTCCCTTATGCAGGCCTACGCTCTGGTCAGACTTCAGCCGCCGGGACATCCTTCAGGATGTTCAGTCCCTGGCTGTGTTGACGGGACTGTATTTACCTAATTTACCTAATTGTATTTACCTAATTGTCCTCCTATGGGACGGGTTTGTGCGACGTCGGTCCGCCTGGCTTAGCCATCTTCCTCGATCACCCTCTCCCATTGGGGGCCTGGTTTGCTGAGGCCTTCGACTTCGCCGGCCGTTCTGTCGCCGGCTCTCCTTCAGTCCCTCCCCCGGAGTCCTCACTGCTTTTGCCTCCTCTTGTGTCTGTCGGCGGGTTGGACGGCGCGTTCTGGTCCTGGTTCAGCGCGCCCGTTCTTGAACTTCGTTCTATTGCTACCCCGTTCTTCTCTCGCCCAGTTCAGTCCTCTGTCGACGGGGTTTTTCCCTTGCGGCGGTGGTTGCCGAACTTCTTCTCTTGTCTTTTGGTTCCCTCCAGACTTCTGTTCACCACCTGCGGCTTATCGCGGCGTCTGCGCCAGGCGTTCTTCGCGAGGGTTTGGGCCGCGTTCGGCGGATATCCCTTCGGCTCGCGGTGTCTTTGGTTCCCGAGCTGAAGGCGGTTTTGTGCGTGGCACCTCGGCACCGCCGGACGGTCCGGTCCTCGTTCTGCCGGACAGCCCCCTTGGATATTCGTCAGGGTTTGTTGGACTCTACGCTCTCTCCGTCGGGGCTTTTTTGCGCGGGATGCTTGGGGCCGCTACTCTTCTCTATCGGCGGACCCTGCTTACGACACGCTACGACGCGCTGTGTCGCGAGCGGGGTCTTCTCAGTCCTGTCCTTCTGCCGGTCCTCTTCGGGGTGCTGCTGCTAGTGCTGCCGCCATGCACGGGCGCAGGACTGGGACGTTACGGGCCGGTGCGTCAGTTCCGCCTCGCCCTTCTGTTCTTACCCCCTTTTCATCCCCGCCGTGTCGGGGCTGGCCGGCCTTCCACTTCCGGCCGCCCTTCGCCGGGGTCAGCCCCGCGACGGCCAGGGGTTGGGGTGGCCCGCCCTTTTCGACGAAGTTGGGGGGGGGTAGACGAGGTCAACGTGGCGCTCATGCCCGCACGGACCGTACCGGGGGTACCTCCACGTCAACACAATGTGTAGGTTCTCTGGGTCGGTATCCTTGTTCTCCTTCTCGCCTGGCCGCCCGGGTCGCTCCCCTCCTCTCGGGGGCTCCCGCGGGTTGTTTTCGCCCTTGCGCCCCTCGGTGGCCGCGAGGGACATTGGGGGCGGCGGATTGCGCGGAGGGGTCTAACCTGGAGGTGGACGTCCAGACCCCCTCTCCGCTCTTGTCACCGACGCCGGCCCATCTCTTCAGAGGTGGCCCACGTGTTCACATCCATGCACGAGCTGGGTATCGTCGAGGGAGTTGACCGCCGGTCACCCGGTTTTCCTCTCCCGTGTATTTCTGGTACCGAAGTCGAACTGCGACGCGATGTGCCCGGTGGTGGCTCTGTCGGCCCTCACCGGGCGCTTCGTGCACACACGGTTTCGGATGCTGCCGGTACCCCTGCTACGCCTGGCCCTGCGCCCTCTGTCGTGGGTCGTGTCGCTGGCCCTCCAGGAGGCGTCTTGGCTCGTTCCTCTCCATCCTCGATTCCAGCGATTCTTGGCCGTTCGGACTTCCGATCGTGTGTTCCTGTTCGCCGGCCTTCCCTTCGGTCTCCACATCACGCCGCGGATCTTCTCCGCACTGGTGGGACAGGCTCTGGGTCCTCTCCTCAGGAGCGGGCTCCAGCTCCTGTTTTCCTTGGCCGATTGGTTGGTAGTTTCCGAAGCCCTAGGACTGTGCATAGGCGACGCCCTCATAGTCGTTCGCAACGTCGCATGGTTAGGGTTCCCCTTCGATGTTCCCAAGTCACGCTTGACCCCGTCGCGTGTCGTGCCATGGGTCGGTCTCGCATGGGTTTTGTCCGGCGCTACGGTGACCCGGGCTCTGCCGGCCGCGGTGCACCTTTGGTGGAAGGTCTTCGCCGTGTTGCACTCGGTCTCCCTCCCGGAGTGGCTCTGGGACTCGTTCGTGGGTTCGCTGCATTGGGCCGCTCTGCCCCTTCCCTTAGGGAGCCTCTGGCTACGCCGCCTCCTCCTCATGGGCACCGCGGTGTTTCCGTTGCCCCTATGGATCGGCTCCTGCCATTCCCGCGTACCGTTCGCAGACGCTTTGGTCGCTGGGTTGCTCGGGGCGCGCTCTCTGTGGCTGTGCCCTGGACCGCCCCCCCGCCGACGGTCTGGGTAGCCACAGATACGTCGAGCGAGGTTGGGTGAGGTTCCCGATCGAACCTGGGACGTCCACTTCCCGGTAGATGGGTGGGTCTCCCTCCACTTACCCGTCTATGCCCTCGGACTGTTGGTTCCTTTGTTCTTCCTGCGGGACCACGCGCTGGCCCTTCGGGGTAAGTTGGTGGCCTTCGGATTGGACACTCAGACAAGCTGTCCACTGTTTCCTCCAGGTCGTTGACTCTATTGGGGGTCTCGGTGGAGTTGTTCTTCCTCGCGGACCGACACCCCTTCTCCTTGCATGCCTCCTCCCTGCCCGGGCCTGCCACCCTGTGGGCGGCCGCCCTGTCGAGAGGGCAGGGCGTTCTTGTAGAATGGGCGATGAAAC
The DNA here is from genome assembly GCA_032716605.1 of Paralithodes platypus. NCBI lineage: Eukaryota > Metazoa > Arthropoda > Malacostraca > Decapoda > Lithodidae > Paralithodes > Paralithodes platypus. Next base: position 13,983,656 of record CM064564.1, on the reverse strand, counting down.
GGACTGTGTTCGCCGACCTCGCGGCTTCCTGAGGTGTTCCGGAGGTCGCTTTGTTCGCATCGGGGGTGCAGCGCCAGTTGCCTCTGGACCTCTCCCTCCGGCCTCGCGCTCCGGGGGGGGTCCGGACGCTTTCATGGTAGCCTGGTACAGGTGGCGGTCGATATACATCTTTCCGCCACCAGACGCGCTGTTGATGTGCCCAGTCCTCGCGAGGCTGCGGCTGTACCACGGCAGCGTCTGGCTCCTCGCGCCTCTGTGGCCGGCACGGGCTTGGTACGCCCGGTTGCCGCGGTGGTGCCCGAGTCCGGTCCCTCTACCTGTCCTTCCACTTGGGCTAGGTTGGGGACCTGCGGACCTTGTTGGCCTTCGCATCGTGCTTGTTCATGAGGCACGGTGGCTCCCGGCCGGGCCCTGACTGACTTCCTGCAGCGTTCCTGGCCGTCTTCTCCTTGGGGGACTTACGGGTCCGGCTGGAGGTCTTTTACTAGGTGGCTACAGGCCACTCGCCTGTCAGTTGGCTCTCCTTCCCTCGTCCTACACTCCTTGTTTCACCTCTTCCGTACACGTCACTTTCAAGTCGACGCTATACGTACCCACTTGTCTGCCGTCCAGGGGGTCTTTGGGTCCGTCGCTGGGCTGGTCGTTCCGCCACAGGAGCTGGATTCCTTCCTGACGGCTGCCTTCCGGGATCGACCGCCTCCGCGCCAGGTCCCTCCGCAGTGGGATCTGGGGCGGGCTCTGGTCCTTCTGGCTTCACCCACGTATACAAGGGCCGCTACGCCGGTTCCGTTGCTCGGGCGTCCACTCTTCCTTGTCGCTCTGGCCACTGGGGATCGGGTGTCTGCACTAGCGGCATTGTCACGGCCCCGGGACTGCGTGCGATTCTCCCCGTCCTTGCATGGCGTCTCGTTCGCCTCCTCCCCTCCTTTTGTTACCACGCATGGGAGGGAGGCCCCCGTTTTCCAGCCTTTCGCCGTCCAGGCTTTACGGCGTGGGCATCCTCGCCATGTGTTGTGCCCGGTGTCAGCCTTGCACTCCTCTGTTGCGTCTGTGGCGCCGCCTTCGGGTACTGCTGTGTGGGTGTCTCCTCGGACAGGTGGGAGGCTCTCGCAGGTGCAGATGGGCCGCCACGTTTGTCGGACCGTTCGTGCCCGTCACCCTGTTTGTAGGGGTTCTGTGCACGATGTCTGATCCTTTGCTGCCTCCTTCCGGTTCCTGCCACGTCGATCCTTACCTGCCATCCCCTCAGCGGTTTTGTGGTCTTCTATCAATTCCTTCATCTCCTCCTACCTCTCCGTGTCCAGTGTTCGACCCCCTCGGCCGGTGATTGCTCTCGGGGGTCGTGTTTCCTGGTGCTCTGGTGAAGATCCCTGGTCTTCCCCCCTTGTCCCTCGTTCTTTTCCTTTGTTATATTTGACAAAGGGGGGGGGGGGTACGGGTTTGCAACACTGGATTGCAAGTTTGAGATTATGTATTGTTCCAGTACATAAGTGTTTTTGCCACATTGAAAATTGTGTTTTGTTCTTGTGTTCAGTGTTTTTGTTGGTTTTTGAAGAAAAGGGATTTTGGGTACAGTACCTTTTTGGTTTCAGACAAGTCTATGTTTTTGCATTACTATGAATGACGGGCATGTGTTAAAACTGTTCTTTTTAGCTACTCCTCAGTTTTTCACTCTTTTTATTAAACTCTCTTGTTTAAATTGTGTCTTTGTCATTCATAATTTTGTTTTATGCATTGTTTTTTTTGGTAGGTTGGGCTTGGATGTCCTCCTCCTATTTGTTATGCAGCCTTGACGTTGGATTTGCCAAGACTACTAACAAATTGGGAGGTTTGACGTACCTCCCAACCTACCAAATAGGAAAACCTACTATTTGGTAGTAGTCTTGGAAAATCCAACGTACATAATACCCTCCCTCACGCCGGACCCCTGCCCATCCGCGTTCTTCTGCTGACGTGAGATGTGATGACAAGAGAGGGTCGCTCATGCGCACGTTCGGCAGGGATCTGCACATGACGGAACACGGGATGGGCCTTAAGCGGTAACTAAGGTAAACCCCTTTTTCTTCTCTTCTATGCTTTTTTCACCTTCGGTGGTAGTTTTGGTTAATGTACAATGTCTCCTAGAGCAAGATAAGGAGTAGACTCTAGACGTTTTCTTTTTAACCGCAGTTGGAATGACGACATAGCAGTCAAAATAGACAAGTCGTCATTGCAATTAGGTTAATAGCCTTGACGTTGGATTTTCCAAGACTACTACCAAATAGTAGGTTTTCCTATTTGGTAGGTTGGGAGGTACGTCAAACCTCCCATTCTGCAACCGACACAAATGAAGAAATTGATCAGATGTCCGACCTGGATTCTGATCCTGATGACCCCAATGCCGCCCCACAACAAGCCCAAGATCCAGTCCCTGACCAAGCCCTTGAACAAGCCCAAGATCCAGCCCCTGAACAAGCCCAAGATCCCCCTGAAAATCCAGCCACCCTTACAGTCTTCCAATTTTGGAAGCAATTCCACATAAAAATTGGAATTGACTTCATTGTCGAGAGTTGGAACTCGATCAACCAGCCCACTATCCACCACGCATGGAGGAATATTTTGGAGGGGTTACCTGGCCACAAGCTAGACCTGCCAGGTGAGCGTCAGAGGGTAGAAGCTGCGGTTGAACAGGCAGTGGCAGCAGCTCTTAACGTGGCAGGCCTACAAGATATCAACGAGGAAGACGTCCGAGAGATGATTGTTCCACCTGAGCAGGATCCCGAGGACTTACTGCAGGAATCGGATGAGGAACTAGCGGATGAAGAAGCGCCTGCCGAAGATGGAGACCCTATCACTAGTGACTTACGTGAGATCGTCGAGTTGGCTGATCGCTTGGCTGACTGTATCCAGAACAAGGATCCAAATAGGGATAGGGCTCGAGCAACGTCTATGCAACTCTCAACTCTGCTGAGACACTACTCCGAGATGTTTACTGAGAGGGTCAATGCTCGCCAACAGAGAAGGATCACAGAGTTTTTCCGTGACCGCCAGGAACAGCAGGAACGGCAGCAGGGTGACGATTCGGAGGAGGAAGAACGCCAGCTGGGTGACGATTCGGACTCCCTCCCTTCTGATGTTGACATTGACGATAACATGTCATTGTTCTCAGGGTTCGGCGATGACGACCAGAACCTGGGAAGGCCTTCAACTTCCTCAAGGCCTTCAACCTCCTCTCAGTGACGCCCATCTTGGTGTCGTGGGGGAGGGGAGGGGAGGGGAGGGGGCAGGCGGGGCGGCGGGAGAGAGAGAGGGAGGCGACGCACCACATCCACAGCACCACTCGACAAGGTAATGAACAGTAACTTACCTGTGTCTCATTTCATAGATATGATCTGTAAAATAGGGTTAGGTTGTCTGTTACTAATGTTTGATCCATATTTGGTAAGGTTATTGGGTGGTAAATGGTAAAAAAGGTGACTTTGGGGAAGTCGTCAGAACCAATAGAATTAATCCCATAAGTTCTTTGCTTTGTGTAGCGCGTGTTTGCGTAGCGCGGCGCGGTCCCAGTACGATATACCCGCGCTACCCGAGGGAGGAGTGTATAAGGATTCTATATAGCAATGTCGATGGGCTAATCTCTAAGAAATTAGAACTATCAGACTTACTCAATAATAAGAAACCAGAAATAGTATGTCTAACTGAGACAAAACTAAGAGAGGAACTTGATATAAATCTGCTAGGATGGTCTGAATACAAGATTTGGAGGGACAGAAAACTTCGACATGGAGGTGGAGTGTGCATCCTTACTAGGAAAGATTTGATTGTGTCTGAGATAAAACTAGAAACTTCAACAGCAGAAGTTTTAGCACTAGAAATTGGTGGAAACGAAAAAATAGTAGTGATAGTAGCGTATGTACCTCCCAAGACGAAGACATGGAGTAAGGAGGAGCATAGCCTAATGCGTAAGGAAACAATTAGTGATAGAAAATATCTTAGCTTCAAAGGAGAAAATAGTCATGTGTGGGGACTTTAACTGCAAGGAAGTGAATTGGGAAGAACTTGAACCCGGAACAGGAGAGGAAAGTTGGGGCTATGAATTTTTAAGTATGGCCATGGAAAATTCTATATACCAACATGTAAAAGAGACAACAAGTAATAGGGGGAAGTGATCAACCAGCTAGATTGGACCTCTTCACAAGAAGGGAGGAGGAGGTTCAAAGTATTCAGTACCTATGCCCACTAGGAAAAAGCGACCATGCAAATCTCGACATAGACCTACTATTGAAGCATAAACTACCCAAGGAAAGGGAAAAGCACAAGGAAAATCACTGGATGTATTCCAGAACCAATTTCGCAGGACTACGGGATTTTTTCAAGTCACAAAATTGGGATCAAGTGTTATCTGAAAGTGAGGTAGACAAAAAACTCAAGGCATTCATGGAGATCTATGATACTGGTATAAAAACTTTTGTCCCAAAGTACATTAATTGGGAGGTTTGATGTACCTCCCAACCTACCAAATAGGAAAACCTACTATTTGGTAGTAGTCTTGGAAAATCCAACGTCAAGGCTATTAACCTAATTGCAATGACGACTTGTCTATTTTGACTGCTATGTCGTCATTCCAACCGCGGTTAAAAAGAAAACGTCTAGAGTCTACTCCTTATCTTGCTCTAGGAGACGTTGTACATTAACCAAAACTACCACCGAAGGTGAAAAAAGCATAGAAGAGAAGAAAACGGGGTTTACCTTAGTTACCGCTTAAGGCCCATCCCGTGTTCCGTCATGTGCAGATCCCTGTCGAACGTGCGCATGAGCGACCCTCTCTTGTCATCACATCTCACGTCAGCAGAAGAACGCGGATGGGCAGGGGTCCGGCGTGAGGGAGGGTATTATGTACGTTGGATTTTCCAAGACTACTACCAAATAGTAGGTTTTCCTATTTGGTAGGTTGGGAGGTACGTTAAACCTCCCAATTTGTTAGTAGTCTTGGCAAATCCAACGTCAAGGCTGCATAACAAATAGGAGGAGGACATCCAAGCCCAACCTACCAAAAAAACCAATGCATAAAACAAAATTATGAATGACAAAGACACAATTTAAACAAGAGAGTTTAATAAAAGAGTCAAAAACTGAGGAGTAGCTAAAAAGAAAAGTTTTAACACATGCCCGTCATTCATAGTAATGCAAAAACATAGACTTGTCTGAAACCAAAAAGGTACTGTACCCAAAATCCCTTTTCTTCAAAAACCAACAAAAACACTGAACACAAGAACAAAACACAATTTTCAATGTGGCAAAAACACTTATGTACTGGAACAATACATAATCCCAAACTTGCAATCCAGTGTTACAAACCCGTACACCCCCCCCCCCCTTTGTCAAATAAAACAAAGGAAAAGAACGAGGGACAAGGGGGGAAGACCAGGGATCTTCGCCAGAGCACCAGGAAACACGACCCCCGAGAGCAATCACCGGCCGAGGGGGTCGAACACTGGACACGGAGAGGTAGGAGGAGATGAAGGAATTGATAGAAGACCACAAAACCGCTGAGGCGATGGCAGGCAAGGATCGACGTGGCAGGAACCGGAAGGAGGCAGCAAAGGATCTGACATCGTGCGCAGAACCCCTACAAACAGGGTGACGGGCACGAACGGTCCGACAAACGTGGCGGCCCATCTGCACCTGCGAGAGCCTCCCACCTGTCCGAGGAGACACCCACACAGCAGTACCCGAAGGCGGCGCCACAGACGCAACAGAGGAGTGCAAGGCTGACACCGGGCACAACACATGGCGAGGATGCCCACGCCGTAAAACCTGGACGGCGAAAGGCTGGAAAACGGGGGCCTCCCTCCCATGCGTGGTAACAAAAGGAGGGGAGGAGGCAAACGAGACGCCATGCAAGGACGGGGAGAATCGCACACAGTCCCGGGGCCGTGACAATGCCGCTAGTGCAGACACCCGATCCCCAGTGGCCAGAGCGACAAGGAAGAGTGGACGCCCGAGCAACGGAACCGGCGTAGCGGCCCTTGTATACGTGGGTGAAGCCAGAAGGACCAGAGCCCGCCCCAGATCCCACTGCGGAGGGACCTGGCGTGGAGGCGGTCGATCCCGGAAGGCAGCCGTCAGGAAGGAATCCAGCTCCTGTGGCGGAACGACCAGCCCAGCGACGGACCCAAAGACCCCCCGGACGGCAGACAAGTGGGTACGTATAGCGTCGACTTGAAAGTGACGTGTACGGAAGAGGTGAAACAAGGAGCGTAGGACGAGGGAAGGAGAGCCAACTGGCAGGCGAGTGGCCTGTAGCCACCTAGTAAAAGACCTCCAGCGGGACCCGTAAGTCCCCCAAGGAGAAGACGGCCAGGAACGCTGCAGGAAGTCAGTCAGGGCCCGGCCGGGGACCGGGAGCCACCGTGCCTCATGAACAAGCACGATGCGAAGGCCAACGAGGTCCGCAGGTCCCCAACCTAGCCCAAGTGGAAGCCGGAGACAGGTAGAGGGACCGGACTCGGGCACCACTGCGGCAACCGGACGTACCAAGCCCGTGCCGGCCACAGAGGCGCGAGGAGCCAGACGCAGCCGTGGTACAGCCGCAGCCTCGCGAGGACTGGGCACATCAACAGCGCGTCTGGTGGCGGAAAGATGTATATCGACCGCCACCTGTACCAGGCTACCATAAAAGCGTCCGGACCCCCTCCGGAGCGCGAGGCCGGAGGGAGAGGTCCAGAGGCAACTGGCGCGGCACCCCCGATGCGAACAAGGCGACCTCCGGAACACCTCAGGAAGCCGCGAGGTCGGCGAACACAGTCCGTTTCATCGCCCATTCTACAAGAACGCCCTGCCCTCTCGACAGGGCGGCCGCCCACAGGGTGGCAGGCCCGGGCAGGGAGGAGGCATGCAAGGAGAAGGGGTGTCGGTCCGCGAGGAAGAACAACTCCACCGAGACCCCCAATAGAGTAAACGACCTGGAGGACCCCCGCATTAGGAAACAGTGGACAGCTTGTCTGAGTGTCCAACCCGAAGGTCACCGACTTACCCCGAAGGGCCAGCGCGTGGTCCCGCAGGAAGAACAAAGGAACCAACAGTCCGAGGGCATAGACGGGTAAGTGGAGGGAGACCCACCCATCTGCCGGGAAATGGACGTCCCAGGTTCGATCGGGAACCTCACCCAACCTCGCTCGACGTATCTGTGGCTACCCAGACCGTCGGCGGAAGGGCGGTCCAGGGCACAGCCGCAGAGAGCGAGCCCCGAGCAACCCAGCGACCGAAGCGTCTGCGAACGGTACGCAGGAGCGGCAGGAGCCGATCCATAGGGGCAACGGAAACACCGCGGTGCCCATGAGGAGGAGGCGGCGTAGCCAGAGGCTCCCTAAGGGAAGGGGCAGAGCGGCCCAATGCAGCGAACCCACGAACGAGTCCCAGAGCCACCCCGGGAGGGAGACCGAGTGCAACACGGCGAAGACCTTCCACCGAAGGTGCACCGCGGCCGGCAGACCCCGGGTCACCGTAGCGCCGGACAAAACCCATGCGAGACTGACCCATGGCACGACACGCGACGGGGTCAAGCGTGACTTGGGAACATCGAAGGGGAACCCTAACCGTGTGATGTTGCGAACGACTATGAGGGCGTCGCCAATGCACAGTCCTAGGGCTTCGGAAACTACCAACCAATCGGCCAAGGAAAACAGGATCTGGAGCCCGCTCCTGAGGAGAGGACCCAGAGCCTGTCCCACCAGTGCGGAGAAGATCCGCGGCGTGATGTGGAGACCGAAGGGAAGGCCGTCCAGGAACACACGATCGGAAGTCCGAACGGCCAAGAATCGCTGGAAGCGAGGATGGAGAGGAAAGAGCCAAGACGCATCCTGGAGGGCCAGCGACACTACCCACGACAGAGGGCGCAGGGCCAGGCGTAGCAGGGGTACCGGCAGCATCCGAAACCGTGTGTGCACGATGTGCCCGTTGAGGGCCGACAGATTCACCCCGGTCGCATCGCGTCGCAATTCGTCGACGGTACCAGAAAGACACGGGAGAGGAAAACCGGGTGACCGGCGGTCAACTCCCTCGACGCTACCCAGCTCGGGCATGGAAGTGAACACGTGGGCCACCTCTGAAGAGATGGGCCGGCGTCGGTGACAAGAGCGGAGTGGGGGTCTGGACGTCCACCTCCAGGTGAGACCCCTCCGCGCAACCCGCCGCCCCCAACGTCCCTCGCGGCCACCGAGGGGCGCAAGGGCGAAAACAACCCGAGGGAGCACCCGAGAGGAGGGGAGCGACCCGGTCGGCCAGGCGAGAAGGAGAACAAGGAGGCCGACCCAGAGAACCTACACATTGTGTTGACGTGGAGGTACCCCCAGTACGGGCCGTGCGGGCATGAGCGCCACGTTGACCTCCTACCCCCCCCCCCCCCCCAACCTCGTCGAAAAGGGCGGGCCACCCCAACCCCAGGCCGTCGCGGGGCTGACCCCGTCGAAGGGCGGCCGGAAGTGGAAGGCCGGCCAGCCCCGACACGGCGGGGATGAAAGGGGCAAGAACAGAAGTGCGAGGCGGAACCGACGCACTAGCCTGCAACGTCCCAGTCCTGCGCCTGTGCAAGGCGGCAGCACTTGCAGCAGCACCCCGAAGAGGACCGGCAGAAGGACGGGACTGAGAAGACCCCGCGCGCGACACAGCGCGTCGGTGCGTGACGTAAGCAGGGTCCGCAACGACACAGCGCGTCGTCGCGTGTCGGAAGCAGGGGCCGCCGACAGAGAAGCGTAGCATTCCCAAGCATCCTGCTTAAAAAAAGACGACGTATATAGCGAAGAGTACAACAAACCCTGACGAATATCCAAGGGGGCCGGCCGGCAGAACGACGACCGTACCGTCGGGCGTTGCCGAATTGCCGCGCACAAAACCGCCTTCAGCTCGGGAACCAAAGACACCGCGAGCCGAAGGTGGATCCGCTGAACGCGGTCCAAACCCTCGCGAAGATCGCCCGGCGCAGACGCCTCGAAAAGCCGCAGGTGGTGAACAGACGTCTGGAGGGAACCTAAAGACAAGACAATAAGTCCGTCACCCTCTGTCGCAAGGGAAAAACCTTGGCGACAGAGGGCTGATCCGGGTGAGAGAAGAACGGGGTAGCAATAGAACAAAGTTCAAGAACGGGCGCACTTATCCAGGACCAGAACGCGCCGTCAGACACAAGAGGAGGCAAAATCAGTGATGACTCCGGGGGAGGGACTGAAGGAGAGCCGTCGACGGATCGGTGTGTGAAGTCGAAGGCCTCAGCAAACCAGGCCTCCAATGGGAGAGGGTGACCGAGCATGATGGCTAAGCCAGGCGTACCGGCGTCGCACAAACCTGTCCCATAGGAGGACAGACCCGTCATCACAGCCAGGGACTGAACAGCCGGAAGGATGTCAGGGCGGCTGAAGTCTGACCAGAGCGTAGGCCTGCAGAAGGGAGGGGGACCGTAGCAGGGGTAGGTAGGGTGAGTCACCGCCAAGAAGCGCGAGAAGAGGGAGTCTTGCATCGACTCCAAGCGCCCGTCGATGCGTGACACAACCCAGCCCTGCATAGCCGACAATCGATCCGAGAGAGGCGACCCCCCCAAAGATTGGGCGGCCCGCAGGGGCGAGCGTGAGCGGGAGCGAGACCCACGACACGAACCAGCAGCGTCGCGGCCCAAGGAAGGCGAGCGACGACGGTTGTGTCGCCGTTGAGGGACTCGTCCCCGATCACGAACGGCCGAGGGGGAAACAGCACCATCCCCTCTTCCAGCGACACGTCAGCTCCTGAGAAAGGGGACCCCGAAACCTCGCGAAACCCCACCGAGGCAAGAGGAGGGGTACCCCCCTGGCGAGACGGTAAGTGAAGGTCAGGAAGAGAAGAATGAGGAGGAGCAGGACGACGGGAGTGGGAAGGCTGGCCGGGTGAAAGGAGGCCAGAAGGAGCCGCAGGGGGAAACAGAGCAAGGATCCCCGGGGCTGAGATAACAGGGCGGCCCGACACCGAGGCGGAGGAGGGAGGGACCTCCACCGTGGGACGAGACCGTGAAGGAAGAATAGGCACTGAAGCAGGTGAAGTAGGAGAAGCAACGACATCCAGGCGGACCCTCCTGGACAGTGTAGGAGGAGGGAGCAGAGGGCCAGCTACAGCATGAACAACCGCGCGCGGAGAGGACAACGTAAGAGGAAGTCGTCTGGGCTGGGGAAGCGGGCGGAAGGGAGTAGAGCCCCTATCCGTAGAGGCCAGGGGAGGGTGCACAGGGGCAGCGCCGCTAACCCCGGCCTCAGGGCGAGAACCATGACGAGGGCGATGGGCGTCGTCAAGGCGATCAGGAGGACGACGAGGGGCAGTAGAGGACGGACGACGAGGCGAGCGAGAGCGTGGACGGAGCTGGGGAATCCCCCGACGATGGGACGACCGGCTGCGGGACCCAGGGGAGAGGGCCCGAGCAGGGAGAGGGCCAGGTGAACGGCCTTCAGTCGGGTCAGGGATACCCAGGGCGACGCGGATCTGGTCGGCAACAAAGGCCGGGGAACGGTGGCCCACAGTCCTAATGTGGCGGGAGACCATCGTCCACACCGACGGAAGGGAAGCAGAGGCCACAGCCGCCGCCGAGGAACCAGGGCCATGGTGCAGCACATCCACCAGGGCCAGACACGTGCCACACAGAGCAGGGAGGTAGGCCGTAGAGGACACACAGAGCAAGTGGCGCAAGCAGGACTGGTGGCTCTCCAAGCACGGGGAGCGACAACCAAGGCGAAAGCAAGGCAGCCTACCTGCACTAGAAGAACACACACCATAATCAGCACGTCGAAGGAGTAAGTGGAGAGAATGTCCAAGAAGAACCAGGGAAGGAGCATGGGGAAACAGGAACACACATGCAAACAGGTATCCGTACTCACCCTAAACTGGGAGCACAGAGGTAGGTGAGTAGGGCGGCCGAGGCGGAAGAGCACTAGCAGAACCTGCAAAGATGGAGAAAGTGTTAACCACCACTCAACATCTTACATGCAGGGCCTATAACACCAGTAAAGTGCATACACCAATATAGTATCAGGCAACAAGATGACATAAAAAAAGTTAATAGTGAAAGCCAACTATTACCGCAAATTTGCGGGCCAATGAAGGCATAACCGTACCGACACCACCCTCCCGCAATTTTGCGGGACCCCCCAACGATCTCCGCAAATTTGCAGGGAGCCGAAACGTCCCAGAGGACCGAATCGAGCTCCCGCAAATTTGCGGGACCGGCCGAGATGGTCCGGCGCCGAAAAAAGCGAGAGGAGCGTCTAGGGAATACCAAAAAAGGCCACAAAAAATGCGGCATCTCCTTATGAACTCCAAGCAATGATGGCCATCAAGCTGAGCAGTGTCTTCCTTGAATTTATCCTGACTCAACCGGTAAAGGGAGAGGCAAGGAAGACACACCAGGGGAGAGGAGGCACATCCCCAGGAACCACCCAACCCACAGAGATAGAGCAAAGCCCATGAGGAGAAGTGGCAGGGAGGGTGGTTTCGCACAAACAGGGGCCCCCGTGGGGTACCCCTGGATTGGGCAAAAGACTATGAAAGGATGGAGGTGAAACAGGAAGAGAAAACAAAAACCAGTAAATGAAACTGGTGAGAAAAAGGGTGGCCTAGCTGTGAGCAGAGAATGTGTCAGGGGCGAAAAACCCTGTGGTGTGAAGGAGGGGCCCCCGTGGGGTACCCCTGGAGTATCACGAACCACCTGTCGCCCAGGCCCTTGAGACACAGTGAAGGACTCGAAAGGGGGGACTCGGGAATAACGCTAATAATGCGGCCGACACAAACTCTACAAACAGCACCGCCACCAATGAAATCTCAGATTGTTTACCAACGGTACACCTAGGCTATGAAAAAATGAAAACTCATAGGGGCATAGCAATTCCTGAATGAGAAAACGAGCTAGGCTAAATTAAGCTAAAAGCTAAACTATGCCCAGACTAACAGGAAAAAAGAATATGAAAAGAGAAAGAATTAAAAACATATACGAGGAACGCCAGGCGCCCCCGTACTTTCGGTAGGCTATTTCCACACGCGTCTCCATTATACACACTTAGGAGCCCATTTACGTGTGCCCTAGATCACGTAACATCTGTCTAACAAAAAAGAAGGCCAGATAAGCCGAAACGAACCTAAACAGGGTGAATTAAAGGAGCACAACAAAAGCGACTTCATTCAATGGAGCGCGTGAAAAAATGATGACAAGAGAGGGTCGCTCATGCGCACGTTCGACAGGGATCTGCACATGACGGAACACGGGATGGGCCTTAAGCGGTAACTAAGGTAAACCCCTTTTTCTTCTCTTCTATGCTTTTTTCACCTTCGGTGGTAGTTTTGGTTAATGTACAACGTCTCCTAGAGCAAGATAAGGAGTAGACTCTAGACGTTTTCTTTTTAACCGCGGTTGGAATGACGACATAGCAGTCAAAATAGACAAGTCGTCATTGCAATTAGGTTAATAGCCTTGACGTTGGATTTGCCAAGACTACTAACAAATCTATCTATCTATCTATCTATATGCTCAGGCCCAATCCCCATTTTGGGGGTAGCCGACTCAAGACAGAGCAAGAACAGGGAAAACACAAAAACAACATAAAACAACAAATAAACACAGATAAAAAGCACAAACTCACACACATCCAGGTCACCCAGAAGACCCAGAGACCAGGGTCACCAAGGTCGCTCCAGCACTCCCCCGGCCCCCGACCACCCGGAGAGGTTCCGATCTCGGCAGGCAGACATGCAGCGGAGCCAAAGCCACAAGCCCTCCCACCACACTTCCAGGCGCACCCTTCATATTAATCGTCTCCCCGGGCCAGGCACCTGATGGACTATTATCTAGTCCAACTTGCGCCCGACCCCTTACTCCTAATGACCACGTGTTCACTCAACTATTCACAAGCATTCTCCATTCACTCCTGTCCACCACCACTTCCCCTGCCTGATCTATAGTCATGCCTCTTATCATCCAAAGCCTTTCTTACACAGTCTCTCCATCTCAATGGGGGTCTTCCTGCCCTTCTATCTCCCCTTGTACCTGACTCACATATTCTCTTTGTAAGCCTTTCATCTCCCATTCGTTCAACATGACCATACCAGCTCAGCACCCTTCTGTCCACTCTGGCTGACAAATGTTCCTGCTGTCCCACTCTCTTACGTATCTCTTCATTCCTCAATCTGTCTCTACGAGTAACTCCACACATACTCCTCAAGCAGCTCATCTCCATCACATCCAGCCCTCTTTTCTCCTTTTTCTTCAGAGCCCATGTCTCAGCCCCATACATCACTGTTGGCACAACAATTCCTTGATACAGTGCACTTTTTACTTTCACTCCGAGATTTCTCGTCTTCCACATACTTCCCATTGCTCCGAAAACCTTCCTTCCTTCACACACTCTCTGTTTTACCTCCACTTCCATACCTCCACTCCTGCTTATCGTTCCTCCTAGATATTTAAAACACTCTACTTGTTCCAATATTTCCCCATCCAGCCTCACATCTAGATTCACCCTATGCTCTCCCCTATTACACACCATTACTTTACTTTTATTGACGTTCACCTTCAGTTTCCTCCTTCCACAAACCACACCAAACTCTTTGACTACCCGCTGCACTTTCTCATTAGAATCCGCCACCAATGCTGTGTCATCAGCGAACAGCAACTGATTCAACTCCCAATCTCTACCATTCTTCCCTACTAAACCCAATCCTCTTCCCATAGTTCTCTTTTTCACCTCCCTCACCACACCATCCATAAACATATTAAACAGCCATGGTGACATTACACAACCCTGTCGCAAACCTACCTTTACCTCAAACCATTCACTCAACTCACCATTTCCTACTCTCACACATGCTCTGCTCCCTTCATAAAAACTCTTAACTGCTTCTAACAAATTTCCTCCTATTTCATAAATCCTTAACACCTTCCACATTGCTTCACGGTCCATACGATCATACGCTTTTTCCAAGTCCATAAATGCCCAAAATATCTCCTTATGCTTCTCTAAATACTTCTCGCATAACTGTCTTACTGCAAACATCTGATCCACGCACCCTCTTACATTAATAACAGAAAAAAAGGAAATCGCAAAGAATGGTTTAATCGCGAATGTAGGCAAGCGCAGGAAGCAAAACACAACGCCTGGAAAAAGATGAGAAACTGGGATTCAGAAGAAAACAGGCAAAAGTATAAAGAGGAGAGAAACAAATACACAGAACTGAGGAGGAGGTCAGAGGCAAACCATGAGAAAGGGATAGTGGAGAACTATGAAAAGAATCTAAAAAAAAAATTCAAGTTTGTAAACGGCAAAAGGAAGATAAAAGCCACAATCCTAAAAATTAAAAGTGGAAATAGAATCATAGATGATACAGAAATTGCAGAACTAAATAGAAATTTTGCATCAGTATTTACAAAAGAAGAATCCATTGCACCAGAAACCAATGAGATAGGTATAGAGGAAATGCCAGAAGTCACATTTAACCCTTCCTACCCGGGCTGTCTTACCCAATGACGGTCGCCCTACCCGGGCGAAATGGCTGAAAAACGTCTAGGCCTAGGCTACCGTATTTATGTTTATTTTCACTGCTAGAACTTTCCCACTCATCTATAATCGTAGTGCGGTTTTCAATCTGTATTTTGGCGTTGAGTAGAGCTCTGTAAGTCAACTGGTTCAGTTGTGATGACGATTTCAGTGGAGCCAATATTGCAGAGATGTTGCCAATATGGGGGTTTTCAGACACTAATTTCGTCTGACGTCAGAACAATAACATTGAAGAGTCTTCTCCTTCTTGTTTTCGGAGGTGCGGTGACGCAACGCTTGGGTTTGTTGACATACGTCGTACGCACGGCGTTCAGACCAAGCTTAATTAGGCTATTAAGCTGCTGCCTTAGGTAAGGCATACCGGGTAGCGGCCCTTCTTTCGAGCTGTCCTTACCTAAGGCAGACCGGGTAGGAAGGGTTAACAGAGAAGAGCTCATAGACAAAATGAGTAAGGTGGATCCAAACAAAGCCGCCAGACCGGACGGAGTATCAGGCTGGATTATTAAAGAAAATGCCAAGGAACTGAGTATACCAATATATGATATAATGACCAAATCATTGGACACAGGGATAGTACCTACAGAATGGAAAAGAGCAAACATTATTCCTATATTTAAGGGAGGAAGCAGAGATAAACCACTGAATTATAGACCTGTATCACTATTGAGCATCCTCATGAAGATTCTGGAAGGATTAATAAGGGACAAATGGGTGAACTACCTGGAATCCAAAAGATTAATTACTGACCGACAATTTGGATTCAGAGGAGGCAGATCATGTGTAAGCAACTTGTTGAGTTTTTACTCTAGAGTAATAAACACAGTGGACCAGAGGGAAGGATGGGTAGACTGTGCCTACCTCTAGCTTTAAAAAGGCATTTGACAAAGTTCCACACAAGAGATTGCTGTGGAAATTAAAACATGAGGGAAAAGTAGGAGACAAACTGCTGAAATGGATGGAGCGAAAGACAGATGAGAACAACAGTAAGGGGGAAATCGTCAAACTGGACTCAAATTACGAGTGGAGTACCACAAGGATATGTCCTAGCCCCAATCATGTTTTTAATATTTGTAAATGACTTACCTGAGGGACTAACAAGCATGAGCATGTTTGCGGATGATGCTAAGCTGCTTAAAACGATCAGAACCCAGGAGGATTGCCTTGAACTCCAATCAGATTTGCAAAAGATCCATGAATAGAACATCAAATGGAATATAGAGTTCAATGCAGGAAAATGTAAGACTCTAGAAATGGGTAAAAGCAAGTACAGACCTAGAAAAGATTATAAACTAGCAAACAAAGTGATTCCCAAAGCAGAAAAAGAAAAAGACTTCGGGATAGAATTTAAGGATAACATGTCTCCGGAAAGCCACGTAAATAAGATAGTGAGAGAATCACTAGCACTATTGGCAAATATCAGGATGTCTTTCAATTATCTTAATGAAAACACCATGAAACAAATAATAACGGCAATAATAAGACCCAGGATGGAATATGCATCTGTAGTGTGGTCCCCTCACATGAAGAAACATATCCACAAAATTGAGAGGGTACAGAGAGCAGCTACGAGGATGATCCCAGGTTTGGAAAATTTGGAGTACCAAGAGAGGCTCGAGAGATTGAATCTACCCACACTGGAACAGAGAAGGAAATGAGGACAGCAAATTCAGATATACAAATGTGTTAGAGGTATTGACAAAATCGACCAAGAAAACTTCATAGAGAGGGATGGAGGTGAGAGAACAAGAGGTCACAGCTACAAACTGAAAGTGCCTAATAGTAAATCTGATCTGAAAAGTAAAAGATTTCCTACCAACTCGATTAGTGGGTGGAACAAATGGCCATCCGAAGTAGTGTCTGCACCATCAGTGCATAGTTTCAAAGCACGGTATGACAAACATATCTTAGGAGGCGGGAATTAACGAGCATGCTCACTCCCGCAAATACAACTAGTGTAAGTACAACTAGTGTAAGTACATACATGTATGTATGTACGGTATATATGTATATACTCAGGACCATTCCCCATTTTTTCCTATGTTTTCCTTTTTTTCTTCTAGGGTTGGCCGACTCGAGACAGAGCCATTTAAATATAACCCCTCCGCCTCAACTGACCTCTTACGCTCCATACTCGCTGACTCGGGCCTTATGGCGATATTACTCAATCTTTACACACTCATAGCTAAGCAATGAAAGTATTTTTTTTTTTTTTTTTTTTTTTTTTAAATCGTAGTTTAACCCTCCACCTTCAGCTGTCATCGTACGCGCCTATACCCCTGACTCGGGACTTTTGCCAATATCACTCGATCTTTACACCTTCATAGATAAGCAATAAAAGCATGCAGAAGTGTCAAACTCAATGGGAAAATGGAGAACTTACGGTTGTCGTTATCCAGGCGTGGACCTGACATTGCTGTTATGAAGATGGCGTGTTGACGCGTAACATTCAGGCCATGTTCGGACGCGCCGCTGCGGCCGCGGCTAGTACGCACTAAGTTACTCGTCGCGCCAGTGGCAATTTGATAGTTTATAGTTATTATATATTACTATAATATTATTGCTTGCTATGCATTATTGCATATCAGTATATATTTGTGGCATTTATGGGTGTACGGTACATGATTTTAGGTGTCACTTGCACTTACTAGTATGGTATTATTTACTATTATCATAATACTTGTACTTGTTATTCATTCTTATTAGTCCGGGAGCAACCCTACCAAATTGTTAATTTTCGTCGTCCATGTAAGTGGGCGGACACAAAAGTATCAAATTACTAATTAGAAAAATAGACAAGTTCGAAATATATGTTCGTTAACTAAATATATTGGTGCATTCACATTAAAAACATTAATATTTAGACTGTTGCCATTTGAGCAAATTCGTTTTCCCTTATAATTCCTACATTAGTTGATTTTTAAAGTTCTGCATTGTTTGACCAAATAAACTGTGTATCATAATAATTGTCTTGTAGTTTACAATTAACCTATATTCAAATAACTTTGTGATAATTAAATAATTGTGTTACCACTGTTTTGGCTACGAAAACTCCAGATGAAGCACTACCATACGTGCGGAGGTGTCCGTAAGCCGCGTGCGTGCCTTACGGACACCTCCGCATGTATGACAGTCAGTATGTACCACTCAGTAGTAGCAGGTTAGTACCGCTCCGCACCCCAGTCGGACAAAGAGGTCCTTTCTTACACTACCTGCCTTGCAGATTGGACCGCTCCGCAATAGTACGGAAGGGTAATAAATACAGCAGTCCTTTATTATAGTTAGTTATGCTAAAATATTATCTACAAAACTGTAATACATAAAAATAACATTCACAAGTAATCAGTGATTTAAATAGAAGAAAACGGTTGAACTAAAATATTCAAAATCTGTTTTTCAATATACAGTCCACCCTTGGATAACGCGGGTATATCGTACTGGCCCAAGGCCGTGTTAGGCAAACACGCGTTACATAAAGCAAAGGTTATATGGGAAAAATTCCATTCGTTCTGGCCACTTTCCCAAAGTCCCCTTTTTTTACCATTTACCACCCGATTTATCTATTTATTTGTCAGTATTATTACGTTGGCAACATACCTTCATACTAGGGGTCAATAATATATCCAATTAAGACCATTAGTACTATGAAATGCCATTTATTTAACACAAAAACAATGCTGCTCAGCTTTAGTACAACAATAACAAACCACATGTCGTCTGCGTGTGAGGCAGGCGGCGGCAGCTTGGCTAAACTTGCCAACAATCTACCGCCTTCATTAGAGTTATAGTTTAATGTATTTTTCTATGGCTCTTACTATTATAAATATTATTTGGTAAAATGAAATTCAATTCCATAGAGTAAATTATAATAAAATGTTATTGCATACAGAAATAACTCGGGTTTAGACATAGCCACACAAGAACAACACACACACACACACACAAACTGACTCAACAATAACACACACGATTTCGGTCACTCGGAAAATCAGCTGATGAATCTCGGTGTTTCAAATTAACTTGCATTGAAAGTATATTAGTCGTATAAGGCCATCCATGGTTTTGGAGGGTTTTGGAGGTTTATAAATGTGTCTTATACACGCCGGTATATACGGGTCTGATGAGTCTGCCGTCACAGGCCGAGAGATGCCGACCAGCCGCCACCCGCCACGAGCGCTACATAAACAAAGTGTGTTAGATGCTGACTCGGCACATTTGGGGTACCCGTGTTAGAACAAAACCGCGGAACCTAAAACCGCGTTACCCGAGGGCCGACTGTATCTCGTAAATACAATAGACTTCGAAGTTAACGTTTTAGCATTATATGTCTAAAAATTATACTCCTTGTATATAACTTTACAAATTTTCTCCACAATCGTATGGATGAGGTTGATTTTATCTAGATAAAATTGGCGGCCTTTGCTCCCAGACTATATGTGTCATTTTCACTTGCTAATACAGTAGCTAGGTTATTATTTATTACAGTAACACTATTTATGTGTGCCATTTATGGGTGTACGATACACAATTTTAGGTGTCACTTCCACTTATAATTATGTCTCTTTTAGGCATTATTATTGAAATACACCAGGAACGAAAATTCCTGGGAGCGAAACTTCCACCCCCAGCAAGATCCCTCCCTCTCTTCCACTTCCATCCACATATTACACGTCTCGTTAATCACAGTCTTCTAGATACAAACCACACTTCCTTACCCCCTGACATTCTTGAAGTACCCACTAAAGTATGTATTCCATTAAATACTAACCCTGCAGACTATAATAATTCTCATCGTGTACAGGAACGAGGCGATCTGAAGACACCTCGCTCTCTCTACATTACGAAGGTATAGGTACGTACCCCAGACTAACTAATTGTATCGAAATACCTCTGCTGACTTATATGTTTAATTCTGATCAACCTGCAGATGGCCATAACTGCAAACCATGTATTATTGTATTCATGATATATATACTGTATATATGTTAACTATGACAGCCCTCTAAGAAGAAGACAAGGAGGGAAGACACCCCTTATCTCTACCTTACGACGGTATAAGTATATGCACCCATGCTAGTTATTATATTGACTCCCCTCTGCCTTGTCAGTATGTGTAACCCCATGCCCGATTACCCCTTATTCTAAGTAACTAAGTATATATCCTACCAAAGCAACAGACAGACAGACAGACAGACATTCACCAACACGGTCGGAGGGAGAGAGAGGGACAAAAACACCCCGCCTTTCCCATCTACTCCTCCCCCAGCCCAATTAGAAGCTTATCGCCTCAGCAGCCGGCACTGGACAACCCACCTCCAAAATGGCCGACCCCAGACAACCACCTCCCACCTCTCCAGACTGGACCTCCACACCAATCCACATGCTCCACACTTTTCAACTCACATTCTTCTTAGTATACAAACCACATCTCTTTCCTCCCCACCATTATTATGATACTAGATGATATCCACCCCCTTGCTTTCTGATGACGTAAGCAGTGATGGCCACGTCGTATGCATGTCCCTGTGACTGTCGTAATTACTGTTATATTAATTTCACATGCGTTTAGCTCCAGCTAGACCCAACTACATCCGCCACAGGCAACATTACTGCAGACCATGTATATGATTAATGAATATGTTTATCTTTAACCAGGACCCCCCTGCAGGAAAAGTAAGAGGAAAGCCACCTCTTAACTCTCTGTATTATGAGGGGTACAGATATATGACTATGCCAATTATTGTATTGATTATGTCACTAACCATTTATTGTTATGCCATGAATATGATTAATGAATACGTGACAGCCCCTGTAGAAGAAGTAAGAGGGCAGACACCTCTTAGCTCTCTGTATTATGAGGGGTATAGATATATAACTGTGCCACTTAGATATTGATTGTATCATTTACCATTTTTTACTTGTTACTTATTAACATACTAACCCCGCATGATGACTGACCTACTAACCGTAGAATAATAAGGAAATCGCCACCTCGCACAATCTATTTTTCCCTAAACCTTGCATTACATAATCCAGCCTGTTTTTTCTTTTCTACCCTCCCTCCACACGCCTTCTACACGCGTCGGCAAGACACTTCCTTCTCGGAGTACAGTTCACATGATCCTATCTCTTTTTCCGTTGCAACCAGGCAGGCGACAGCTGTGCATGCATGGACGACCTGATCACCCCACGGAAGCGCCAATGCCTTGCGTCACGGGATCGCCCCAGGTGCGTAGCCAACACAGTCTATCACCATGATAATGATAATTGCACTGCCGCCTGATTACGCATGCCTACTTTATTGATCACTATAAAGCTGTATTTTCTCTCTCTAGATATCTCTCCCTTGTCCACACGTGGTCTACGTGGGTATTTCCACCCTAACCCAGGTGGGCCGACAACAACAAATTAACTCGGCCATCGAGCCGTGTCCAGCCCGGAGGGACTCCTACCTGCGCCACCCTCCTCGACCCCGGTATACGGGACCACTAGGGCAACCGCACCTAACCACCACCTGTATACACGTGCCAACACCTGTGAGGTATTACAGGACTTGTTATTCAATCTCACCAAGACCTACAG
The DNA here is from genome assembly GCA_032716605.1 of Paralithodes platypus. Lineage (NCBI taxonomy): Eukaryota > Metazoa > Arthropoda > Malacostraca > Decapoda > Lithodidae > Paralithodes > Paralithodes platypus. Next base: position 13,962,543 of record CM064564.1, on the reverse strand, counting down.
GTATGAGAGAAGTGTTCACTTACCTGTCTTCCCCTTGTTCCCCTTCTTTTTAAAAGTAACCTACTTATCAAGTCAAACGATTAGCCACTGACCCTCCTGGCCGAGGTGCTCCTCCCCTCACCGCCATGAACAACAAGGCGACGGGTCCCTTGCTTGCCATACCACCTGCCATTAACTATTCTTATATGTCGGTATGTGAACTAACACTTATCTAATTCAGAACATTGGGAACGAAGGGCCAGATTGCCAGATGTTGACCCCACAGCCCTGCACAGCCGCCCTGGCCCTGAATTGGAAGGGATCCATCAGCCCCCGGCCCGGGCAACACCGAGTCACCCTGCCATATATAAACCACGAGAGGAGGAGAGCGGGCAGTTCTAAACATAGCTTTTTGCCGGGCGGGGCGTCGCTCTGTTGGAAGACTGTTTTACTCCCCTGTTAGTAACCGACCGGCACCCCGCAAGCTGAACACCAGGAGCTGATATATTATATTCCTGGGCCTGTACTAACCGTGGTAAATCACAGGTAAATATAGGGACCTAAGAGAAATATATATATATCACCACATGCACTTGGGTTGATTGAACCTCTCGTCATGGATCAGAGACAGTTAAGCAAGGTTTGTGCAGACCCAATGCTTACGTTAGTCCGATGAGACGCTACCCTGGCCTCAGCCCAGACGCAGACCATTTAAGATCCATAGGAGAGACCCTGAACTCAACTTCATCACCGGTCAACCGACCCATCTGTAACTTCTTCACACAACTGGACCCCCTGGACGGCCCCCTGGAGCAGCCGAGAAGCCCCCGACGACACCAGATTCTAGAGGAGAAGATAACCTGATCGGGCACGATTTCCTATTATAATATCAGTGTATAGATACCGTGTTACTAAACCGTTGTGTTGCCTGTGTTGCCTGTGTTCACCTTTGAGTTATTTGCTAACTATAAAGAGATTTCGAGTTGATCCTAGAGTCCCCTGTTTTGCCAGAGATTCGTTATAGTAAAATATATTACGAGATAATTACCGCGACAGTATTTACCCCCAGCCACGACACGAGTTACACTTAAATTGAGTGTTTTGGTATAGATATTCTGTGATCCCATAAACAAGGGATAGGTCGTGAAGTATAATTTAATCTCAGTGACGAATTCCCATCCGTGCATTAACAATTAAGAGTATACAATAAATAATTGCCTACTTGACTCTGCTAGATCGTGTAAAGTCGAACCTCAACGTTAGCCCCCACTTAATCGAATAACTAGAACCTTAGGCCCAAAGCAACGTTCGGTATCAGACATTGTGTAAATTAAATCAGTGCCCCCTTCAAGTGACTTTCTTATCGCTTCTTATCATGTCCGTATCGGAAGAATAATGCCCGAGACTCAGAAGTGGCAGTGCATACTCTAATCCAGATCCACGATTGTGCTCGGAGAATGGAAAGACCAAGTTCTTCCTACTGACTTTACTACTCCTATCCATGTTCTCCAAAGTGAATTGACTCTTTTTCTATACCGTGAGTGTGTTAAGTGAAATAAAGCTGTATTACAAATCACATTCCAAGATTCTATTTATGTGTTCTCTTGACCCCTCACATGTATGTATATGAAACCGGATATTCCAGTCTTGCAGAACTCACCTACGCAATAGTTAATCCTGAATAAAATCAGGGCATAACAATTATGATATATATTTGAGTGCCACTTTCACTCACTGTTTTTATTTGCCACTTACTCTTCCACCGATTTATTAGAGTGTCACTTTCACTACGGTGATTCATCGCCCCCATTTTCCTCACTATCTCTCTCTGCTGCGTCCTCTCTTGCTCTCTTCAGCGCACTTTCCAGGATAGCCGTTCTATAAAAATAACTAGCTACCTTGGCAGGGGAAGGGGTTATGGGAGCACCAGGAGTGCGAGAATCTAGCGTCGTATCTGGCGACGAGGGTAGCGCACTTCCCAGCTCACTCACAGGATGTTTTTCACTTTCCCTGGCACTACACTCATCTTCATTGTCTTTGTCATCGTCACTATCACTCTCAAACCCAGGAAATTCATGTGCATCTTCATGAACTTTTTCCTCGCCATCGTTTTCACCCCAAAATTTTTCTTCAACATCACTTTCAAGCTCTTCAATATCGGACAAATCTTTATGATCTCATTCACTTAGCACTCTCAAACCACCACCAGGACTTAGAATGTCATTCGTTTTCCCTTACTTCTCATCACTGTATTCTTAGGCGTACGTGTTGGTTGGCCCGCGGCAGAGTTAGGCGCAGAATCGGACACAAGCTTTTCATTGTTTTCCAATGTATCCATGATGGCGGATCGATAACAACTGACGTTGCGTCATAGTGCGAGCGTGGATACGCTGCAAGCTCCCTCGTAACAAAATAAATAGCCCGCGATCTTCAAAATCTCATATTTCATGCGCGGGAGTATAAGAGGCCTACCGAGGTCCGTGGTGGAAGTCGTGTGGGGAGTATAAGATGTCAACCGAGGTGGAAGGGTTAACAAGACCACTGAGTTACAAAACGTAACTCTTATAGGGCAGGACTCGGCCAAAGCGAAGGATTTGACAATATTAGAGAGAAATAAAGAGTTCTTAGGGAACGTTAGAAGCTGTACAGGACGAGACATAATAATCAGATCTTACCAAGAAGTGAACAGGATGCAAGGAAACAAACAATACGATAGATGGAGAAGGATGGTGAGTCCATCAAAATGTCAGAGTAAGTCTTCCTGTAAAAATATAGAGTACAGTACGTGACTGAGCGTAAAGTGGGCATTCAACAAGAATATAGCGAACTGTTAGAGGGACACTACAAGAATGACAGTCCGGACGAGGGTCATGGGGAGACGACATTAAGTACCCATATGTTAATCTAGTATGACCAATTCTATCCATCTCTCCCTTCTCTGAAATCTCCATCTTAGGAGATTTCAACGTTCACCACCGCCAATGGCTCTCCTCTCACACTACTGACCAACCTGGTGAACAAGCCTACATCTTTTCTATCTTAAATGACCTAGAGCAGCTGGTCCAGCAACCCACCTGTATCCCGGATCGCTTCGGAGATCGGCCCAACATTCTTGACTTATTTCTGACTTCTAACCCTTCTTCTTATACTGTCAATCTTTTCTCTCCTTTGGGCTCCTCCGACCATAAACTTATCTCCGTCATCTGTCCTATCTCTCCAGTACGGCCACCCGATCCTCCAAGCCGGTGGCGCTTGTGGCACTTTGGTGCTGCCGACTGGGAGACTCTCCGACAATACTTCTTTGATTTCCCATGGAATGACTTCTGCTTCTGTGGCCGTGGACCCTCGGGGAGTGCTGAACGCATTACCGAGGTAATCCTCTCGGGCATGGAAGCGTACATTCCATTTTCTTTCTCTCAGTCTAATGCAAAAAAAAAATTATTTACTCACGCTTGTTCTACTGCTGTCCACAACAAGGAGGAAGCATTCAAACGGTACCGACGCCTTAAAACTCAAGAATCTCATTCTTCCTATGTTTCTGCCCGGAATCAAGCCAAATCTGTTCTTCGACTTGCCAAGCACTCTTTCATCAATAATAAATGCACTGAACTATCCAACTCTAGCTCTTCCCAAGCTTTCTGGTATCTAGCCAAAAACCTCTTCAACAATTTTTCTTTCTCGTCTTTCCCTCCCCTTTTCCACGCTGATGGCACAACCATCACTTCTTCCTCTGACAAAGCTGCTCTTCACTCAAACTTTTGCTAGAAACTCCACCTTGGATGATTCCGGTGCTATTCCTCCCTCTCCACCCCGCTCTCTCCTACTTAAGCCTAATATCCTAATCTCTTCTAAAGATGTACTTTCTACCCTCTCTGGGCTTAATACTACATAAGGCGTACGGTACGGACGGTGTTCCTCCTGTTGTACTAAAAAACTGCTTCCGTGCTGACCGCCTGCCTAGGCAAACTCTTTCGTCTCTGTCTCTCCTCTAACGTCTTCCCTTCTTGCTGGAAGTTTGCTCTCATTCAACCTGTCCCAAAGCAGGGTGACCACTCTCAACCCTCCAACTATCGTCCAATTGCTCTCATCTCTTGTATCTCTAAAGTTTTTAAAACTATTCTTGCTTCCAAATTTCTTAAGCATTTCTCTTCTCATAATCTGCTCTCAGATCGCCAGTATGGCTTCCTTAACCTCTCAGACCCGGTTGGGCTCTGAGGCATCCATAAAATACACCCCCGCGGAACCCGGAAGGGCTCTGAGGCTCCGGCAGCTTGAAAGCCTGTAAGCTTGGTGTGTGAGGCGTCCGTCCGACGCATGTAAACAACAGCCGGTTGGACCGACGCCTCGCATCTCCGACCACAAGAAGGAGAGGCGTCCTTGTTCGTGAGTGCCTGTATGTTATTGTTAAGTGGTGAAAAGTAGTGTAAAGTGGCTGATATCGCCACAAAGTTATCTCCACGGAAATCGTCATCACAACTGAACCAGTTGACTTAGAGAGCTCTACTCAATGCCATTCTACAGGTACGAAACACATCTACGCTTGGAGATGCGCGGAAATGTGGAAGCAGTCAAAATAACATAGATACGGTAGCCTAGGCGTAGACGTTTTTCGGACAAAACCCCCCCGGGTTTCGGTATGGAATACATAGCCGGGTCTGATGGGTTAAGGGTCGCTCTACTGGTGATCTTTCATATCTTACTAACTCTTGGTCATCCAACTTTCGGGACTTCGGTGAGACTTTTTCTTTTGCACTAGACATATCGAAGGCCTTCGATAGAGTCTGGCACAAATCTTTAATTTCTAAACTACCCTCCTTCGGTTTCTATCCCTTCATCTGTGCCTTTGTCTCTAATTTCCTTTCCGGCCGTTCCATAGCTGCGATTGTGGACGGCCATCACTCATTTCCTCATCCTATCAACTCCGGTGTTTAGGCGGGTGCCCAACCCCGAAAGGGGTTGAAATAGGGGAGCTATCCCCTCGCCTAAGGCGGCTTTCTAGGGCCTTTCCTAGCTGATGCTGAGAGGATTGGGTTCTAGTCATGTGGTGATGGGCTGGTCTATCAGAGTGAGAACTGAGCGATCTCTGCCATACCCATAGCTTACTCTGACTGTTCCTTTTACTTATATATTTTCTAGATCTCAAGTGACGGCGTCTCTAACGTGGATTGACCTCCCAATCTACCATGATTGGAAGCCAAAGCGTCACATTCTTCCTTTGCCCCTCAACTTTCTCTTCATAATTGCTGAGGGGCACAGGGCCCTGGGTGGGGCTTTGGTTTCCCGGGCGTTTCCGCATCCTCCTTAGCTCCCCGCCATGGAGTGGCTTCGGTCACCCAGGCTTTATTGTGGTCGGCAGGGAGGGTTCTTTGGGGGCGCTCGATTATGGCCTTGGCCTTATTCGGGGCCTTGGGGCTGTTCGGCCAGGCAGCTTGAGGAACAACAACAACAACAACTCCGGTGTTCCTCAGGGTTCTGTCCTATCTCCTATTCTCTTTCTAATTTTCATAAATGATCTTCTCAACTGTACATCCAGTCCCATCCATTAATATGCAGACGACTCTACCTTACACTACTCGACAATACGCCCCAGTCAGCAGTCCCTCAAAATCAAACGTAATGAACCCATAAAATGCTTATCTTCTGATCTAGCTACTATTTCCAATTGGGGTAGAGAAAACCTTGTTGCATTTAATGCTTCCAAGACCCAATTTATCCATCTTACTACCCGTCAGGAACCTCCAGAGGACTATCCCTTATTCTTCAACAATACAAAAATCAATCCTTCATCTTCTCTCAATATTCTCAGTGTCTCTTTTTCTTCTGCTATCACTTGGAAGGACCATATTACCAGTCTTGCTAAGGCAGCCTCCCAGAAGCTGGGTGTGCTTAACCGCCTCAAGGGGTTCTTTACCCCTGCGCAGCTTCTTGCTCTGTACAGGGGCACAATGCATCCTTGTGTTGAGTATTGTTCACAGGTGTGGGGAGGATCCTCTCACACTGCACTCCTAGACAAAGTAGAAAGGAAAGCCTTTCGCATCATTAACTCCCGTCCACTCACCAACTCTCTGCAATCTCTCTCTCTTCGCCGCAATGTTGCATCTCTCTCGCTATTCTATCGCTACTACAATAATCAGTGTTCCTCGGAGCTTTCCCGGTGTATACCACCTCCTCTAAGTAGGGTACGTAGTACCCGCCTTGCAACACAATCCAACCCCTACTCTGTGCAACTCTTCAACCCAAGAGTTTAAACACTATTTTCATACTTTCTTCTATTCAACTGCTGAGCTCTGGAACTCTCTCCCAGAATCAGTCCTTCCCTCTTCCTATGACTTAAATTGCTTCAAACTCTGTGTGTCCAGGCATTTTAGCTCGAACGTCCCTTGACTTTGGCCCTGTCACTCTTTCAAATCTGGGGGAGGCACTCGCTGCAGGCAATTATGCCTTTTATCTCCCTCATTCACATAGAAAAAAATAAATATATGCGTAGTAGAGTCAGCAAAACCTCTAGAGCACGGGAGGGTTGTAGGTAGAAAGGTCAAGGTCAACTCAATGGGAAAATGGAATAATCACTATTGTCTTTATCCTGGCATTTACCGGACATCGCTACATCGCTTGGTTGATGTGCTGTGATGTTGTGAATATGGAGAGTTTTGGTGGGAGAATCAGGCCGTGTTCGGACGTATCGCCGCGGCCCTGGCTATTAAGCACCAAGACACTCGTCGCGTCACTTCCAAGCTCACTCACAGGACGTTATTCAACTCTCATCGTCACTGTATTCAACTCTCATCATCAGGGCGGGTGCCCAACCCCAAAAAGGGTTGAAATAGGGGAGCTATCCCCCCGCCAAAGGCAGCTTTCTAGGGCCTTTCCTAGCTGATGCTGAGAGGATTGGGTTCTAGTCATGTGGTGATGGGCTGGTCTATCAGAGTGAGAACTGAGCGATATCTGCCATACCCATAGTTTACTCTGACTGTTCCTTTTACTTATATATTTTCTAGATCTCAAGTGACGGCGTCTCTTCCGTGGATTGACCTCCCAATCTACCAAGATTGGAAGCCAAAGCGTCACATTTTTCCCTTGCCCCTCAACTTTCTCTTCATAATTGGTGAGGGGCACAGGGCCCTGGGTGGGGCTTTGGTTTCCCGGGCGTTTCCGCACCCTCCTCAGCTCCCCGCCATGGAGTGGCTTCGGTCACCCAGGCTTTATTGTGGTAGGCAGGGAGGGTTCTGTGGGGGCGCTCGGTTATGGCCTTAGCCTTGCTCGGGGCCTTGGGGCTGTTCGGCCAGGCAGTCTGGGGAACAACAACAACTCTCATCATCACTGTGTTCACTCTCCATGGCACTACACTCCTCTTCATTGTCATCGTCTTCATAGTTATCATCACTAGCACTCGCAAAACCATGAAATTAATTGCCCTCGCGAACTTCTTTCTCACTATCACTCGGCAATTTCTCTTCAACATCATTCTCAAGCGCTTCTAAATCGGACATTTCCCCATTTTCTAAGTCATTTAGCACTCTCAAAACGCCACCAGGACTAAGAACATCTTTTGTTTACACTTTTTTCTTAGGCATACGGGTCGGGAGGGCCGCGGTGGAGGTAGATGTCGATTTGAACACAGGCATTTTGTTTTTTGCTTCCCTAACATGATGGCGACCTGATAAGGACTGATGCTACCGCCTAGTAGGAGCGTTGGGGCGACATGAGCACCCGCATACCCCCCCAAAAAAATGCGCACACTATCTTACTCTCACAGCCCACTGGCACAAGTCGGCCTTTCTCTCTGACAATAATCTTGACCCCTTAAGTTCTTATAACTCAAAAGGAATGAAAGTAATCGGGCTGACGTTTCTATTATTTGGGAAGAGTCCAAAGGAAAATAGGTGTGGATATTTACAGCCAGTTTGCTCTAGGTCTTTTTGAGTTACAGAGAGGTCAGGGATCAAGATTATTGTCAAGTTCGTTGGTGCTACCTATAGTGAAATCAATGAAAGTAATGAATACATGTGGTACTCCAATGACTGGAACCTAGGATACTCACACCAAAATTCTGCACACTAAGCAGACTTCTGTCATTTGGTGGCCTTCTATCCCAATGTGGGTCAGGTCACATGGAGTTCACAGTAATAAAGATGGCTGAGGTACAGCTCCCAAATATTTGAAACTTATAACCTCTTCTAATTCCTTATTTCTCAGTTAAATTTTAATATTTTCCTCAAAGTTCTCATTCACTCCCTTTCCTTGCACTCCAGATTAGCTCCAATGCCTACTGATCCCTCCTTCCAATCTCTGATCACTCCAACCATGTGTATATTAAACAGCCATAGTGACATGAAACATGTTGTTGTTGTTGTCATTCCCTAAGCTGCCTGGCCGAACAGCCCCGAGTCCCTAAGGAAGGCCATGGCTACGGTCGGGCTTTCCCACAGAGTTCTCAAGGAGTTTAGATTATGTTGTTGGCGTAAGTGTTTGTGTGAAATGCAGTCTTCTAGGATGTGTTTAATGGTATGGGGTGCTGTGTTACATCCCGGGCATGTGTCGTCGACGGAGTCATCCAGTGTCTCCTGATAGCTCAGAAGAAATGGATGGTGCCCACATCTCAGGCTGGCCAGGTGAACTCTGTTCTCGCGATTAACCCTCTCACCACGGAAGGGCTCTTGAACGCCCATAAAAAAGCATATAACAGGTACCCGGAAGGGCTCTTGAACGCCCAGTGGTTGAAAGCCTGTGAGCTTCGTGTGCGAGGCGTCGGTCCGACGCATGTAAACAACAGCCGGCTGGACCGACGCCCCGCATCTCCGGCCACAAGAAGGAGAGCGTCGCTTGTTCGTGTGTGCCTGTATGTTGTTGTTAAGTATCGAATAGTAGTGTAAAGTGGCTGTTTTGGCCATAAAGTTATCTCCAATGAAATCATCATCACAGCTCAACCAGTTGACTTAGAGAGCTCTACTTAATGCCATTCTACAGGTAAATAACACAGCTACGCTTGGGGATGCGCGGGAATGCGGGAAGCAGTCTGATTAACAAATATACGGTAGCCTAGCCTAGACGTTTTTCGGCCAAAACACCCGGGTTTTGAGGAATATATATATAATACATAGCCGGGGCTGGAGGGTTAAGGGAGGATTCAGAAGGATAGATTTTGGGAGGTCGTGTCTGCAGCTGCGTGTTGTCTACGAGTGTTTAGATGGAACGGCGAGAGATATGAGCATGGATGTGCTTCTGGAAGCTGGTTTGGGGTGGGCAGGGAGGGAGAGAAGACAGTATTTATTAGTGGCTCCTTTATCAATGACGATATGCCGTATAAAGTAATGGAACTCTTCAAACTCATGCGTCAGATGTTTGAAACACCCGCCTCAGAGTGTTAAAGAGACCTACATCGTAAGCGTACGCTCATTCACTTACGGAATCGTCATTATGATCGGGAGCTCACTATGAAAAAACTTTGTAAGAAATAATGAAAGAAAATTAAATTAGAACCACTAAAAGCTATGCTTCCCATCGTGTGGATGTTGATAGCATGGGTATGCCCGCAGACGCTGCCTAGCCCAGCGTAATTTCTTCCTTCTCACTCTGGGGCCCATCGCCGACGGACGTGCGTTTGCCGACCTCTCTTCATTCTGCATTCTACGGTCTCTACTAGTGAGTATTTTGCTCATTTGTATTATCTGAGATGTTCTAGAATAGGTTTAGATTAGATATGTCGGGCATCCCCATTGGCACGGCCCCCAGGAGTGTGTTTTTATTAGGGTGCTTAGGCTGGCGTCCCCTCGTTCGCCTGTGACATGGCCGCCATAGTTTTTGTTTTGTTATTTATGCTCTAAGGTTAGCCTAACTAGTTGTTAGGAGGCTTTTTAATACAGGGCACCGCTTTTCGACTACCTTTCTGGTAGGCTAAGCGTTTTTTTTGTAATCATCGGCAGACTCTATAGTTTAAGAGTTGCTTCACGTGGTGAAGAACTTTCTACAGTATAGTTTTCTGCGTCGCCCCTTCCCTACATGCGGTTCGTCGTGATGAGGTTGGCTACTGGTATCTTCCTGGAGATAAGAGTATTGCTGTGTCGTCGTGCTGCTTGCCCTAGGCCTCGTGGCCAGCCTCAATGTAGGGGTATTTTATGGCTAGGATGTATTATAATTATTATTTGTTAATTTTAATAATTGTAGCCGTAAGATGTGACCTTCGCTTTCATGACAAATTGTTATTTATGAAAGGAAGGTGTCAGGAGACATCCTGACGGATATAAATATGTACGTGTTGTGTTTGGCTATCTTGTTGGAAACGAGTTAGAAAACACAAAGAGTTTGGTTCAACTCTTCCGACGGAAAATAGCCGAGTGCTATTTTACCGGATGCTCTCTGCGGCGGGCTAGAGTAACGATCCAAGTAACTCGTTCGTGGTCGAGTGCCAGAACTAAAATTCGCGGCGGAAGGGAAGGCTTCCAAGCGGGATTTCGGCTCAGCCAGAATGACTCGCCTATATTCTTAATATATTCTCACGCGGCGGGGAAGACTTAATCCGTCGTCACGGTGGAAAGGTCAATTAATCCGTCAGCGTGGCGGGTGAGTTTAGTTAACGGAGCTTCGTCAATACGGCGGAGATATAAGGTTAACGTTATACATTCAATTGGAATGATAACAGAGATATAGGCCGGTGATAAGGATTATCATGGATAAGTAGTCTTAATACCTTCAGTAGAAAACTGGAATGGTTTTCCAGAAGGGTACAAAGGAACATTAGGAGTAGGCTAGTAGTGGACTACAGTAGATCTAATTTTCCGGCGTATTCGAGGTACAATGGAACCCCCATCTTCGCTCCTAATCGGTTCCGAAGAGATCGAGCTAAGATTGAAACAGCCAAGATCGGGGCACTGTTCTTATGGGGAAAATTCTAATCGGTTCCGTGCTCATTCTAAAAGTTGCACTTTTTCCCAGTTTTAGCCTATGAAAACATGTGTTTTGTCTACGTAAAGTAAATCTTATGCATTGTAAATAATAATTTATTAGTGGCCCCTCCATCACTGACAATTATGCCTATTACATAAGGCTACCTCTTCAAACGCTCATAAGCGTAGTTTGAATCTACCGCCGCAGAGCTCAGAGGAACCTTCATCATAAGCACACGCAAAATCACTCATGGTTCGTCTTTATGATTGGGTTCTCACTACGAAAAAACTTCGTAACAAATAAAAAATAAAAATAAAATAAGAATAACTATTCATAAGCTTTCCATATTCCATGGATGTACTTCTGTGGATTCTTGGACCAGACGCTGCCTAGCGCATTTTTCCGCCTTCCTTGCTCTGCGTTCACCCCACCCGGACGTGCTCCCCACAGTGCTCCGCTTTGATTCCGCATTCTTGTGTCCCTAGGGAGTTTTTTCTCATTTGTTTACTCTGGGATGTCTTGAGTAAGGTTAGGATTAGCTTAGCAGGGGTGTCATGGGTGGTTTTCTCGCAGAACAAGTGTATTTTGGGTCGTTTTTGTTGGGGCGTCTATTTCGGACGGACCCTCGTGGCCGAGTTGAGGACGCTCTGAAACTGTTTTTCGTGTTTAGCCATATTTAGTCCTAGCTTGTTATGAGGCTTTAACTACGCGATGTCGGGCTTCTAGCTATCTTTCAGATGGAGTAGCCTATTTTGTTTTATACCGACGTTCCTGGTGTTTTTTCTTCACGTACTGGAATTCTTTCTGGGTCCCGAGTCAGTGTTACCCTTACCCGGGGTTTTTTCTACGATGTTGATGTGGCGGCTGTTCCAGTTTTGGTGGGATGGAGTGCTTTTTGATTGTGTTTCGACGTCATTAAGTGTTTATTCCGTTTTCACTGGGCCTAGCCAGCCACTCTTAGTTTTTTCACATATGCAAGTGTTTTCATTGTTTATTATGATAAAACATTTATTCATGTGTCATGTGTGTCCTGGATTAGTTGTGATTGGCTGATTCAGGAGCTTCGGACTGTGGGTCTGATCATGTTTATCAGATTGCGTTCTGATTGGTGTGGGTTGCCTTTCCGGCGGTTTTTCTCGATTGCTCCGAGAAAGCCGCTTTGTTTACCGGGTTTTAGTCAAGTTGGTTAAAATCGGTAGTTACCCCGGCGAGTTTGGTAGCTTGAGGGCTCATCAGAAACTGCGTTCTCTGTGGTCGAGCCTGTGATCAGGCTTCCTGTGTTTTTCCCGGCGAGGTGGGCTCCACACAATTATCTAGGTGATCATGCTGACACCTGTTGGATATGGTTTTCTCGGCTTTTCAAAGACATTGAAACAAAGATGTTTGTTTGATTGGTCTTTCCCTCCCGGCGACCTTTTTACAGAGAGGTCTGGGGCAGGTACAATTGGGGTGACATTTAATATAAAACCCGGCGGTTGTACCTTCGGGTGGTTATATTAACGGATTTGCAATTCGCTATGGTTTGCCAAACAATTGATTGATACAACAGGGTATCACAGCCTTCAAGACGGCGATCTATGAGGGCTTCTGGGAGAAGTCGGATTAGAGATTAAGATAGGCTTAGACTTTTTATGGGATAAACAGATGCCTGAATCTTACTAGTGTTTCAAGTGTAAAGGGATACTTGAAATCTTCATCATTAATAAAGATATGCTTCATCTTTATGAAGATTCAGAGGAAACAATGTTGTTTGTTTGATTGGTCTTTCCCTCCCGGCGACCTTTTTACAAAGAGGTCGGGGGCAGGTACAATTGGTTTGACATTTAATATAAAACCCGGCGGTTGTACCTTCAGGTGGTTATATTAACGGATTTGCAATTCGCTATGGTTTGCCAAACAATTGATTGATACAATAGGGTATCACGGCCTTCAAGACGGCGATCTATGAGGGCTTCTGGGAAAAGTCGGATTAGAGATTAAGATAGGCTTAGACTTTTTATGGGATAAAAAGATGCCTGAATCTTACTAGTGTTTCAAGTGTAAAGGGATACTTGAAAGACTTCATCATTAATAAAGATATGCTTCATCTTTACGAAGATTCAGAAGATCTGCTTAAATCTTTTGGACAGGTAAAGATATGCTGAAATCTTTAATATGAAACTAAAGGAAAACGAAAAGTAGTGGTTGAGGGTTACGGTTCGTTGACCAGCGGTTTTGTGACACATGTTTTTGAAACATTTTGGGGTAACCTTATGAGCATTAATTCCTGGAAATTTTCTCTTTCCAGGGCGGAGTACAGGCGTGGCGCCAGATGACCAGGTAGATCCCCGGGGTGGGGTAGATTTCCACCAGTCTCTGTCATGTCGGCACTAGAACCTCTCATTGCTTTATGTTCAACGCCGTTATGCTCAGGTATGCCTATTTTTGCACACAAGCTTTGCATTAAATGTGTTAAATGCCTCGATCGGTCACGGGGGATATGGGTGACAAAGATTGCACTATTTGTAACCTCTTAAGTGTTAGTTTTAATTCAAAAGGATAATACTGCGGCGGTGGCTTTGCAAGAAGTGAAACAACTTCTCGCTACTTATTCAACGAATGTAGCACATAAAGCATTGCAATGTGATAACCTTGAGCTTTGGGAGCTTTTAATTATCAAACATGCCCCCCCTAGGTGTAAGATACGTGCACGTCAGACCTCAGAGACTGGGCGGGGACAGGTTACCACACCCTCCCCCGGCAAATCTAAGAGGCCTCGCTCACCGTCACCCTCGGCAACGGCGAAAAGGCCCAAATCAAGGTCAGCCTCTACCCTCACCAAGTCTAACGTCCAATCTGACAGGTCGGGGGTGGAGTCAGAGAATGTGGTGGAGGATGCCCCGGCGGACATTTCATCACCTGATAGTCATGCTTTTTCTACCAGGTCACGTGTGTCAGCCTCAGATTTAGAAGTATCTTACAGAAACTATAAACCTCTAGGGTGCTCGGGTGAGGGCTCCCAATTGGAGAGTATACCAAGCTCGCAAGCGAGTAACAGCCACAGCCAAGGTGTATGGCGATACTCACAGCCCTGGCAGGACAGAACATATCCTTTTGTGACTCAAGTAGTGGCTGACGTCCACCGGGATGCCGATGTACCATCTTCTATCCCAGATTTAACATGGCGGCATGTGGAGGTCCCGGCTTCGGCGGGATCTTCCCATGATAGGCCAGACTTAAGGGATGAAGAATAGCGTTCTCTGGTCTCAGAGATGGAAGTTGAAGAGTCAGGTCACCATCTAGACGACTCTCAGGGTACTGTCGAATCTCCACGGAGTTCGTCATCTGCTAGGTATGTAACTACAGAAGGGATTGATGGATTACTATTAAATGCACTTAATAAGTTCTTTGGCCCTACGCCGGAAACTCCTACAGTTGGTATGGGAGCTCCCGTGACGTCGACGAATGTGCGACCTCTGGCTACATCCATTGCTTTAGCTAAAATACTTAACCCTCCTCTTGTGTCAGATTCAATTTCCAATGTGCCAGGCACAGCAGCTCTCACTACTTCCAATGTGCGAGTCATATCAGACATAACCCCCCCCCCCCCCTTTAGACAAGGCACCAGTCAAAAAAGGAGCTATGCCTCTTTTATACGGGCCTGATGAGTCATGGGTAGCAATGCTACCAACTAAGCCAGAGGCAGCACAAGCTACTATTTCGGGGGAGCTCCCTGTACCACATGAGTGGGTAATCCAAGGCAATAAGTCTAGAAAACTCAGAGCATTGGATAGTCAAGGAAATGTTTTAGATGTTCATATTAAGGCCAAATATGTCCAAGTTATTATAACCATGACTTTTTTGTGTATGCATCAACACCAGCCCTACCCCCTGCCTCAGCTTCAAAGCTATTTTCTGACTGGACTAAGAATGATGGCTTTAACGACATCAAGGCACTTTCTGCTTTGACGCAGGAGTTGGATATGTTTCCGATCACAGACTCAGCCTCTAATCCAGTCTTGCAGGTGGGGCAGTTGGGTATGGGACCTTGGGTGGAATGGGAAACAGGCTCAAAATTTTGCCACTACTTCCACTTCAACATCTTCTCACCAAATCCCTCAAGAAAACCATACTTGGTTCTCTCTTCCGGTTTTTAGTGCCGGAGGAGTCCCCTCTGCTTTGTTTGATTTCTTGGCTGCCCCTAAAATCAATTTCTGCGAATTAAAAGATCCTTTTAGTACGCCTTCCCCAGCTCACCTAGACCGCGAGTTTAGGCTGAGAGGAAAAGCGTTTAAGACTGTTTTCGCAATATATTGTTACCCAGCAAGTAACAAAGTCTATGTTACGCTCTTCTCAGGCGATCGAAGCTGCGGAAGTCAGGAAGGCCATTGAACTTTCCCGGCGCTTGCTTCTCCAAACTTCCATTCAGTCTTTAGGAGATATTCGGACAGCCTTATTAGAGGCAGTTCGAGCAAGGCAGGATCTGAGGATGTTCTTAGTGAAGAAACGTCCTGACCGTATTGCAAGCCAAGTAGTTCTGTCTCCAGTTCTAACTCCTTCTTTGATTTCCCCAGCAGTTTGGAAGACTGTTTTCAATATGGCACAAGCATTCAAACAAAGTCCCTCTCAACCTAAGTAGCCTACCTTCGCTTTCCCTAAGCCCAAACCAGTTTCGAAAGCTCAAGCTAGTGGGTCTAAGCCTTTTCATCAGCCAAAGTCCCCTTCCACCCAGGGTCAGGCTCAGTTCAGGTATCAACAGGGTAAATTCTCAGGTAAAGGCCACAGGTTTCCCCAACGACCAGGTCAGGGCCCACCTCCAGCCAAACCCGGCCAGTCGTCCAAGGGTACACCACCACCAGCAATAAACTAAGGTCTCTCTCACTCCCGGGGCCAGTCAAAGGCGTGTTGGAACAGAGGGTGGTCCAGCCGGCGAACCCCAGTCTGCTAACTGGGTCATTCCGGGCGTGTCATCAAGCATGGCCATTAACCCGTTGAGCCCCGGCTAGTTATAATATTTTGTTCACCCCAGTCCCAAGCCATTTTCACTTCTTTTTTTTGTTTGCTAAAATGGAAGACAAGGATGAGAAATGAAAAAAAAAAAATAAATAAATCACCTCGGACATTTTTTTTTTTGGGGGGGGGGGGAGCCTCAAAAAATGTGTTGAACCAAAATGGAAGAGAATGGTGAGAAATGAAGACAAAAATAAAAAAAAACTCATTTCGGTCATTTGGGGGGCGGGGGGGTTTCAATAGTTCGTCTCCCCCGCATGACCACCCGCCCGGGAGCACTAGGGTAAAAACTGAGTATGGCATTGTACGGCATACATCCTAAGGAGTGTCTCACATAAATCTCAAGCCTCTAGCTCCCATACGACCGGAGTAATGAAGGTTCAAAGTGGCGGTGAACTAAGGGTGTAAAGTATCCCCACTAAGCCCACCACCACCAGCTGCGCGGCTGTCTCGGCCCGCTCACACCTACTGGCCCGGCTCCCACACACACTACGGTACCTCCCCCTCCTATTCTCCCGCCATTTCCTACCTTACGAGCCACGTAAGTGTTTTTTTATATGTCGGACGCACGTGATGCGTCGCTGGGAGTTGGTGATCAAACACTGCCGACGCAACACGTGCGACGCTGGGTCTCACTGGGTTAAGAACATGGGCGAGGACTGTGGTACGCAAAGGCATCACTTGGCAGTGGCTCCGGCGACCTCGCTTACGTCAGCCGACAAAGGCCAATCATGTTTCTTTAGAGGTGGAGTCACTAGTTCAGGAGATGATTACCAAGAGTGTCATTATCCCAGTCCCCCCGACTTACCCGGTGTTTACATCCAAACTATTTCTAGTACCAAAAAGGGACAGTATTCAGATGAGACCGGTCGTAGACCTGTCTTATTTGAATCTCCACATTCACAACGTGTCCTTCAGGATGCTGACAGTGAATCAAATCAGGTTAACACTTCCGCCGGGAGGGTGGATGTGTTCATTAGACCTGACAGACGCGTATTGGCACGTCCCGGTAAACGAGAGATTTTAAAAAAAATCTGGCATTAAGAATAATGCATCAGACTTATGTCTTTCAAAGGATGCCGTTTGGATTGAACCTAGCGCCACGCATATTCACAAAATTAGTCCGGCAAGCCCTGATGCCCATTTTAGAACAGGGGATCAGGATCTTGTGGTATCTGGACGACTGCTGGTGGTGGCAGAGACAAAAAAGTTATGCAACACTCATGTCAACATTACGTTAAACCATGTCAAATCTCAAGGATTCAAGGTCAACTTAGTAAAGTCAAAACCTTGTTCCCTCACGAGTAATTCAGTGGATAGGGCTGGTCTGGGACACAGCATCTCTCACTCTGAGTCAGAGTGTGGACAATCGAAACAGATTTCGCAAAAAAATGTTTATGTTTCTCCACAGTCTGACTACGACACGGAGACTCTGGGAATCTCTAGTCGGTTCTCTCAACTGGGTTCAACTAACTGTCAAGTTGGGCCGGTTGAAAGTCAAACGTTTAATCTTGGAGGGCAACAAATATTTCCCACTATTACCGGTGGGAACATTATGGCCTATCCCAACATTAATACACAGCTTACTAGCAGTCTGGGCGAAGAGGGAAATGTTGCACTCAGTCATGTCATGGACCTCTCCTCCGCCGACGGTATGGGTGGACACGGATGCGTCAGGGACGATAGGTTGGGGCTTTCAGTCAAACCTCGGGCATCAGGGTAAAGGGCTTTGGTCCCATTCAGAAACCTAGAGACCTCGCTGACTTTTGCATTGTGGACATTCAGGAGGCCAAGTGGCTAACGCCGTATCGTAGAAACGTGACAGATAAATTTATGAATCAGTACACAATCTACCAAGAGGCAATATTAATCTCATTGGCAGTCCTTTACTTCTTGGATAGTTAGAACAGAACAGACAGTACCTTCGGTGGCATTAGTTTTAATTATTTAAACTATTTGTTTGAACAGAAACGTCTATCTGTAGTGACTCTAAAAAATCACTTAACAGCTATCAGGGTGCCATTCTTTGACCTTACAGGTCTAACCATACCACAAGCGGAAGAAACAGGTTTCATGAGAGCATGCTTCAAACTCCGCCCACCTCCCCGTCAGCTCATGCCTACCTGGTCTCTTGACAAAGCGTTATCTTTGCTTCATTCCCGTCTGTATCAGAATACGGCAGATTTTGAATTGCTATTAAAAAAGGCTGTGTTCCTTATGGCTTTCGCAACTGGTAACAGGGTGTCTGAGCTGGCGGCGATGAGCAACACCCCTAATTGCATAAGGTTTGGTAGACTAAATGATTGCATTCATATTGCACCTTCCCCAGGGTTCATCGCAAAGAATGAACATAGTGAACATGTTTTCTCAGAGTTCACGGTACCGGCGTTGAAACGGAGTAAAGTGCACCATAATTTATGTCCTGTACAAGCTTTAACCAAATATATGAGAGTGGCACCTCTTAACCAACAAGGTGCTTTATGGGTATCGAGTACAGGTAAAAGATTAATGAAACGTAAAATGGCTTCTCTGCTAGTAGAAGTCATTAAAGAGAGTAATCACGCAAATGGGCAGTATCTTTAAGTTTTTCTCAAAAAAAAAATTCTGTTAAAAACATAGCTACTACTCAACTATGGGCTTCAAATCATACGTTTTTGACTCGATACCTGTCGGTAGTACTAGACAAACCATCAATGCCATGTGTAGCTTTACGGCAAAGGGTTTAGATGGGTTTAAGTCGCTAATTGTTTAGGTTAAGAAAGAGGGGGGGGGGGGGTTGCAGTCAGTGAAACATAATACACCCTAGACCCCGCCGGAGGATATGTACAGAGTATACGAGCTGTGATACAATGTATAAGTGTTGTGATTAAAATTTCTCTGTAGTAATGACTACGGGAAATGTTGTTGAGGTACAATGGATGTAGTACAACAATTGTTTCTTTAAGTGGGATACAATGTTGAAGCAATTTAATTTTAAGAGTTTTCGGTAGTTGCAACTCCGAGTAGCATTTTAGTAAGTACATCTGCGATAGTACAAGAATTTATTCTATTTTTTGTCTAATTTTAAGGAATATACACATTAGAATAATGGGGTTTATATGTGCACATGTAAACATAAAGTTTGATTTTTCACTACTTAATTTAAGTGGGGTGCCTTTAACTTTCAGATCTGTGAACAGATTCTCATAGTTACCCTTTTTCCTCAAGCAGGCTTCTTTAAGCACGCCCCTGCTTGTACCCCTTTTATATGTTGTATAAAGTTTATACATAAATATATTATTTTTACAAAGTAAGAATACTATGTGGTTGTTTGATTATCTGCCTATTCTATTTGCAATGGTTATGATATGATTACGAATGTCCCCCTCCAGTCTTAGATATCAGGCATAATCGTCAATGATGGAGGGGCCACTAATAAATTATAGGTTTGACTCCTGCAAGGAGATAAAGAAAACCTAATATTTAGTAGTGGCCCCGTAATCATTGACAACTGGGGCCCTCCCGACCATCCCCTTCCCATTCGTTGATGTATTAAGGATTTGGTATTACTTGATATGTCAGTGAAGGCGGAAAAATGCGCTAGGCAGCGTCTGGTCCAAGAATCCACAGAAGTACATCCACGGAATATGAAAAGCTTATGAATAGTTATTCTTATTTTATTTTTATTTTTTATTTGTTACGAAGTTTTTTCGTAGTGAGAACCCAATCATAAAGACGAACCATGAGTGATTTGCGTGTGCTTATGATGAAGGCTCCTCTGAGCTCTGCGGCGGTAGATTCAAACTACGCTTATGAGTGTTTGAAGAGGTAGCCTTATGTAATAGGCATAATCGTCAATGATTACGGGGCCACTACTAAATATTAGGTTTTCTTTATCTCCTTGCAGGAGTCAAACCTATAATGTAGACATGGCTAAATAACAGTCCTAACCATAAAAACTTAGGTGCATTATAAATACTGTACTATACATTGGGCATTATTATGGGAAAATGGTAGGCCTAGGCTAGGCCTAGCCTAGGTTGTAAATTCGTCCAGTCACCCCTCAAGTACCCATTTCGCCCCAAATACATCCAATAAATACATATTATGAGAAGATTACTTACCACACAGCTAGGCCTAGGCCTAGGTTCTAAATTCGTCCAGTCACCCTCAAGTACCCATTTCGCCCCAAATACACCCAATAAATACATATGAGGAGAATATGCATAATACATATTATGAGAAGATTACTTACCACACAGACTTTATTTTAAATCATTGTCATATTTAGCCTAGCCTAACATGTCTAGGCTATTCTAACCGCTTTCATCCGACTGGCCTTTGTTCTGAGCATGAATTTCCTTCATTACTACCACCAGGCCCACCATCCCTATCACCAGATGTACTAGAGGTTATAATAAACGCGAGAGATACGAGGTTCAGGCACATTAAAGCTTGCAAACAGCTGGTTTTTCAACATAGGAACGAATGGACTGTGAGCTATGCTCAGCTAGTGTTGACGTCATACAAAGATGGCGGCATCTTGCGCAATGACGATCGGATCTCGGATTTCGTCTATAAGCGGCAAACACCTTGACAATGGCACTGTGGCAGATTCTTTTAGTTCAGTTAACTTTTTTTTTTAATTGTTTTTGTTTATGTTTTCTAGTTTTATGTCAATTTTTTTCATTATTTTTGCTTTTCTCGGGTTTTGATTGGAATATATGTGTGCCAAGATAGAAGCTTTTTGAGCGAACATGGACATTGGGAATATTTGGTGTCTACAACGAAGATTGAAACAACGAAGACTGATGTGGCGAAGATGGTGGTGCACTGTATATATCATGTGTGAATGTCTTGCATTATCCTTATGAGCATTGATTCTTGGAATTTTCTTTCCAGATCGCACACTTCTACCTCGGCAACGCGCTCCAGACTGGGGGGGCCAGTGCCTGCGGGGGGGGGGGGGGTTGTTTGATTATAACATGCAATACGTTACCCTTTGTACCACACAGACATGCATGAACATTCCGATCTTTAACCATAAGCTCTGTATAAAATGCGTAACATGTCTTGATCGCTCTAGAGGACTTTGGCTATCAAAGCGATGTGGTATATGTACTAGACTTCGGGATGGATTATTGAATCACAAAGAAGCAACGTGTCAAGTGGCCCTGTTGGAAATAAAGGCGCACTTTAATAACAAGAGGTAGCCCATAAAGCTTTAGTGTGACGATGAGGCTTTGTGAGATTATTTGGTTATTAACCCTTCCTGTCCGGGCGACATTTTAAAAGGACGCACCTTGCAAAGGCCCGGAGCCCGGGTGTCCTTTTAAAATCCGTAAGCTTGAAAGCTTCCTTAACCCTCCAGCCCCGGCTATGCATTACATAAATATTGGCCGAAACCCGGGTGTTTTGGCCGAAAAACGTCTAGGCTAGGCTACCGTATCATTGTTATGCTGACTGCTTCCCGCATTCCTGCACATCCCCAAGCGTAGCTGTGTTATTTACCTGTAGAATGGCGTTAAGTAGAGCTCTCGAAGTCAACTGGTTGAGTTGTGATGATGATTTCAGTGGAGATAACTTACAGCAACAACAGCCACTTTACAATACTTTTCGATACTTAACAACAACATACAGGCACACACGAACAAGCGACGCTCTCCTTCTTGTGGCCGGAGATGCGGGGCGTCGGTCCAGCCGGCTGTTGTTTACATGCGTCGGACCGACGCCTCGCACACCAAGCTCACAGGCTTTCAACCACTGGTACAATGTTGTACCACCCGGGTTCCTGGGGGCAAAACATAATGGTACACACGTGTACCATCCGAGTTTGAAGAGTTAACCCTCCGGATCCGGGGGCCCTCATATGAGGCGGTTCGCTGTGTCCGGGGCCATTTTCGTACAGTCAAGCTTCATAATTCAGTAGCTACTAATTGAGACCACCTAGACCAGCCAGGTTTTTTGCAAATTGTAGAACATCTTGTTGTCTGTAGACTGCCGTTGAGATGACATCGCTACGACGCGTGGTTGCCGAGTTATGATGATTTTAGCGGCGATTTTTAGCCGCGCTTTTTACCTCATATGAGGCCTCCCGGACTCCTAACATACGTTTTGCCTCATATGAGGCCTCCCGGATCCCAAGGGTTAAGCGTGCTTTGAAAGCCGCGCGGCGAAACGTTTGTAAACAATGCCGATCGGAGCGCCGCCAAGCCTTAACAAAAAGAAGGAGAAGTCCAACCTTGTCCGCCATACCAGTTAGAGTGAAAATTAGTCTCCCAAAGTGTCCGATATTGCTAAATTCGTGGCAAAATAGCCAACCTCTCTCCATGGAAATCGTCATCACACCTGAACCAGTTGACCTAGAGAGCTCTACTCAACGCCAGTCTATAGATACAAAACAGGGATACATTTTTAGATTTGTGTGAATTCTCAAGCAGTTAAAATAACAAAAATAGGCCTATATTTACATACTTTTTTTAGCCAGATCGCCCGGATTTGACTATCGTCATTTATAAAGCCTGCCCGGGGATGAAGGGTTAAATCTTCTCTTAGTAAGCACAAGTCAACTTGTTATGTGGTGATCGAAAAGAAAACTGCTAAAGTAATTTCCAAGGAACTTATTAGTACGACTAACGACTACCCCCCCCCCCCCCCCCCCCCCCCCTGCTGGAATGCAAAACGGGCTAAGCCAGATTTGTCTCAAGAGGTCAGGAGCCGGTCTAGATCCAGGTCACCCTTGAAACAATCTTCACATTCGTCAGGCCAATCGAAACAGCCTGAGAACAAGAAACGAAGAATACCGCCAGAAAAAGTGACACCGGAGGCGTCAACTTCAGGCAGTAAGGGTTACGTCTAGTACGGAGGCACCGAGTGCGCGGCTCCGGCAACTGCCGGTGACGACACCTCCTCCCTCCGTCACTACCTTCTCCAAGACTAAAGTGCAATCTGGTAGGTCGGAGATGGTGACGGAGGTGGCAGAGACGCCTTCCAGAGACAGTGATAGTGACGTGAGCGATTATCGCAGTCAGTCAGGCCAGGTTATTCAATTCCCCGTTCCATATTCACCCCATGCCTCTGGAAAAGGCGTGGGGTACAGTGGATTGTTGGAAGAGCGAAAATATATAGGATCTACTGGATGGGGGTGGAGACTGATAAAGCGAAAGGAGGAGTGGGTGTTCTGGTGGCTGAAGAGCTGACGGAAAGTGTGCTTCAGATTACGAGAGTTAGTAAAAGGCTGACTGTTTTGAAGTTAAAAGTTGGTGAAAGAATTCTGAATGTGATATCTGCATATGCCCCACAGGCTGGTCTACAGAAAGAGATAAAAGAGGACTTCTGGAATGACACCGTCAGTGTCATTTCAGGCCTCTCGGAGAATGAAATAAAAATCGTGGGAGAGGATCTGAATAGTCACGTGGGAGCATCTGCAGATGGATACGAGGGGGTACATGGAGGAAATGGTTACGGAAGGAGGAATCTAGAAGGCCAATATATACTGGAGTCCTGCGTTGCACTCAACATGGTTGTGTGTAACACAAAGTTCAAGAAAAGACAGAGCCATCTGATCACATATAACTCTAGGGTCTCCAGTAGCCAGATAGATTACTTCTTGGTTAACAGGAAAGACTGGAAACTGGTTCGGGATATAAAGGTCATCCCGAGCGAAGAATGTATCCCCCAGCATAAGCTACTTGTGTGCGACATGAGAATATACAGAGATCCTAAGCACAAGAAGGTATACATGCCCAAAAGGAAAGTGTGGCTGATTTTTTTTTTTTTTTTTTTAAGAGACAATGAACGGAGGAAGGAAAAACACAGATAAAACAAAAAGGTCCATGTGCCTAAAGGCATCCTCCATTCATAAAATGTTGTAACAACTGGATTTAAACTTTTGTAGATTGTAAGTTTGTGGAAAGCAACTCGAGGGAAGTGAATTCCAAAGAGTAGTAGTTCTAGGGATAAATTAATTTTGATAAGCAGAAGTTCTGCATTGTGGAGGAGAAAGTGTAAATTCATGGGCGCTCTCAGCTGCCCTAGTTCTACGGGGAAAGATGTGGAGAGGCGGCACAATTGAAGCAAGTTCCTCGGAACAATTGCTGTGAAAATATCTGTAGAATAATGCAAGGGATGCAACGTTTCTTCGTATGGATAATGTAGGAAGGTCCTGTGTGATTGCAGGGTTATTGATTATCTAATAGCTTTATTTTGAATTTTGTCCAACTGCCTCAATGCAACCACTCCACTTCCACCCCACAGAGGTGAACAGTAATCCATCTGAGAACGCACATGACTTTTATATGTTACGGCCAACTGCTCGTCAGTGAAGAATTCTCGAACTCTGTACAGGAGTCCCAGTTTTTTAGAGGCATTCTTAGCAATGCTTCTAACATAATGTGTCCAGCTCAAGTTAGTAGTTAATGTTACACCGAGAATGTCAATACTAGAGGAAGTGGGAATATTTACATCATTAAAAAATATTCCCACAGAGGGAAATGTTGCACTCAGTCATGTCATGGACCTCTCCTCCGCCGACGGTATGGGTGGACACGGATGCGTCAGGGACGATAGGTTGGGGCTTTCAGTCAAACCTCGGGCATCAGGGTAAAGGGCTTTGGTCCCATTCAGAAACCTAGAGACCTCGCTGACTTTTGCATTGTGGACATTCAGGAGGCCAAGTGGCTAACGCCGTATCGTAGAAACGTGACAGATAAATTTATGAATCAGTACACACAATCTACCAAGAGGCAATATTAATCTCATTGGCAGTCCTTTACTTCTTGGATAGTTAGAACAGAACAGACAGTACCTTCGGTGGCATTAGTTTTAATTATTTAAACTATTTGTTTGAACAGAAACGTCTATCTGTAGTGACTCTAAAAAATCACTTAACAGCTATCAGGGTGCCATTCTTTGACCTTACAGGTCTAACCATACCACAAGCGGAAGAAACAGGTTTCATGAGAGCATGCTTCAAACTCCGCCCACCTCCCCGTCAGCTCATGCCTACCTGGTCTCTTGACAAAGCGTTATCTTTGCTTCATTCCCGTCTGTATCAGAATACGGCAGATTTTGAATTGCTATTAAAAAAGGCTGTGTTCCTTATGGCTTTCGCAACTGGTAACAGGGTGTCTGAGCTGGCGGCGATGAGCAACACCCCTAATTGCATAAGGTTTGGTAGACTAAATGATTGCATTCATATGCACCTTCCCCAGGGTTCATCGCAAAGAATGAACATAGTGAACATGTTTTCTCAGAGTTCACGGTACCGGCGTTGAAACGGAGTAAAGTGCACCATAATTTATGTCCTGTACAAGCTTTAAACCAAATATATGAGAGTGGCACCTCTTAACCAACAAGGTGCTTTATGGGTATCGAGTACAGGTAAAAGATTAATGAAACGTAAAATGGCTTCTCTGCTAGTAGAAGTCATTAAAGAGAGTAATCACGCAAATGGGCAGTATCTTTAAGTTTTTCTCAAAAAAAAAATTCTGTTAAAACATAGCTACTACTCAACTATGGGCTTCAAATCATACGTTTTGACTCGATACCTGTCGGTAGTACTAGACAAACCATCAATGCCATGTGTAGCTTTACGGCAAAGGGTTTAGATGGGTTTAAGTCGCTAATTGTTTAGGTTAAGAAAGAGGGGGGGGGGGGGGGTTGCAGTCAGTGAAACATAATACACCCTAGACCCCGCCGGAGGATATGTACAGAGTATACGAGCTGTGATACAATGTATAAGTGTTGTGATTAAAATTTCTCTGTAGTAATGACTACGGGAAATGTTGTTGAGGTACAATGGATGTAGTACAACAATTGTTTCTTTAAGTGGGATACAATGTTGAAGCAATTTAATTTTAAGAGTTTTCGGTAGTTGCAACTCCGAGTAGCATTTTAGTAAGTACATCTGCGATAGTACAAGAATTTATTCTATTTTTTGTCTAATTTTAAGGAATATACACATTAGAATAATGGGGTTTATATGTGCACATGTAAACATAAAGTTTGATTTTTCACTACTTAATTTAAGTGGGGTGCCTTTAACTTTCAGATCTGTGAACAGATTCTCATAGTTACCCTTTTTCCTCAAGCAGGCTTCTTTAAGCACGCCCCTGCTTGTACCCCTTTTTATATGTTGTATAAAGTTTATACATAAATATATTATTTTTACAAAGTAAGAATACTATGTGGTTGTTTGATTATCTGCCTATTCTATTTGCAATGGTTATGATATGATTACGAATGTCCCCCTCCAGTCTTAGATATCAGGCATAATCGTCAATGATGGAGGGGCCACTAATAAATTATAGGTTTGACTCCTGCAAGGAGATAAAGAAAACCTAATATTTAGTAGTGGCCCCGTAATCATTGACAACTGGGGCCCTCCCGACCATCCCCTTCCCATTCGTTGATGTATTAAGGATTTTGGTATACTTGATATGTCAGTGAAGGCGGAAAAATGCGCTAGGCAGCGTCTGGTCCAAGAATCCACAGAAGTACATCCACGGAATATGAAAAGCTTATGAATAGTTATTCTTATTTTATTTTTATTTTTTATTTGTTACGAAGTTTTTTCGTAGTGAGAACCCAATCATAAAGACGAACCATGAGTGATTTTGCGTGTGCTTATGATGAAGGTTCCTCTGAGCTCTGCGGCGGTAGATTCAAACTACGCTTATGAGTGTTTGAAGAGGTAGCCTTATGTAATAGGCATAATCGTCAATGATTACGGGGCCACTACTAAATATTAGGTTTTCTTTATCTCCTTGCAGGAGTCAAACCTATAATGTAGACATGGCTAAATAACAGTCCTAACCATAAAAACTTAGGTGCATTATAAATACTGTACTATACATTGGGGCATTATTATTATGGGAAAATGGTAGGCCTAGGCTAGGCCTAGCCTAGGTTGTAAATTCGTCCAGTCACCCCTCAAGTACCCATTTCGCCCCAAATACATCCAATAAATACATATTATGAGAAGATTACTTACCACACAGCTAGGCCTAGGCCTAGGTTCTAAATTCGTCCAGTCACCCCTCAAGTACCCATTTCGCCCCAAATACACCCAATAAATACATATTATGAGGAGAATATGCATAATACATATTATGAGAAGATTACTTACCACACAGACTTTATTTTAAATCATTGTCATATTTAGCCTAGCCTAACATGTCTAGGCTATTCTAACCGCTTTCATCCGACTGGCCTTTGTTCTGAGCATGAATTTCCTTCATTACTACCACCAGGCCCACCATCCCTATCACCAGATGTACTAGAGGTTATAATAAACGCGAGAGATACGAGGTTCAGGCACATTAAAGCTTGCAAACAGCTGGTTTTTCAACATAGGAACGAATGGACTGTGAGCTATGCTCAGCTAGTGTTGACGTCATACAAAGATGGCGGCATCTTGCGCAATGACGATCGGATCTCGGATTTCGTCTATAAGCGGCAAACACCTTGACAATGGCACTGTGGCAGATTCTTTTAGTTCAGTTAACTTTTTTTTTTAATTGTTTTTGTTTATGTTTTCTAGTTTTATGTCAATTTTTTTCATTATTTTTGCTTTTCTCGGGTTTTGATTGGAATATATGTGTGCCAAGATAGAAGCTTTTTGAGCGAACATGGACATTGGGAATATTTGGTGTCTACAACGAAGATTGAAACAACGAAGACTGATGTGGCGAAGATGGTGGTGCACTGTATATATCATGTGTGAATGTCTTGCATTATCCTTATGAGCATTGATTCTTGGAATTTTCTTTCCAGATCGCACACTTCTACCTCGGCAACGCGCTCCAGACTGGGGGGGCCAGTGCCTGCGGGGGGGGGGGGGGGGGTTGTTTGATTATAACATGCAATACGTTACCCTTTGTACCACACAGACATGCATGAACATTCCGATCTTTAACCATAAGCTCTGTATAAAATGCGTAACATGTCTTGATCGCTCTAGAGGACTTTGGCTATCAAAGCGATGTGGTATATGTACTAGACTTCGGGATGGATTATTGAATCACAAAGAAGCAACGTGTCAAGTGGCCCTGTTGGAAATAAAGGCGCACTTTAATAACAAGAGGTAGCCCATAAAGCTTTATAGTGTGACGATGAGGCTTTGTGAGATTATTTGGTTATTAACCCTTCCTGTCCGGGCGACATTTTAAAAGGACGCACCTTGCAAAGGCCCGGAGCCCGGGTGTCCTTTTAAAATCCGTAAGCTTGAAAGCTTCCTTAACCCTCCAGCCCCGGCTATGCATTACATAAATATTGGCCGAAACCCGGGTGTTTTGGCCGAAAAACGTCTAGGCTAGGCTACCGTATCATTGTTATGCTGACTGCTTCCCGCATTCCTGCACATCCCCAAGCGTAGCTGTGTTATTTACCTGTAGAATGGCGTTAAGTAGAGCTCTCGAAGTCAACTGGTTGAGTTGTGATGATGATTTCAGTGGAGATAACTTACAGCAACAACAGCCACTTTACAATTTTCGATACTTAACAACAACATACAGGCACAAGCAACGCAAGCGACGCTCTCCTTCTTGTGGCCGGAGATGCGGGGCGTCGGTCCAGCCGGCTGTTGTTTACATGCGTCGGACCGACGCCTCGCACACCAAGCTCACAGGCTTTCAACCACTGGTACAATGTTGTACCACCCGGGTTCCTGGGGGCAAAACATAATGGTACACACGTGTACCATCCGAGTTTGAAGAGTTAACCCTCCGGATCCGGGGGCCCTCATATGAGGCGGTTCGCTGTGTCCGGGGCCATTTTCGTACAGTCAAGCTTCATAATTCAGTAGCTACTAATTGAGACCACCTAGACCAGCCAGGTTTTTTGCAAATTGTAGAACATCTTGTTGTCTGTAGACTGCCGTTGAGATGACATCGCTACGACGCGTGGTTGCCGAGTTATGATGATTTTAGCGGCGATTTTTAGCCGCGCTTTTTACCTCATATGAGGCCTCCCGGACTCCTAACCAACATACGTTTTGCCTCATATGAGGCCTCCCGGATCCCAAGGGTTAAGCGTGCTTTGAAAGCCGCGCGGCGAAACGTTTGTAAACAATGCCGATCGGAGCGCCGCCAAGCCTTAACAAAAAGAAGGAGAAGTCCAACCTTGTCCGCCATACCAGTTAGAGTGAAAATTAGTCTCCCAAAGTGTCCGATATTGCTAAATTCGTGGCAAAATAGCCAAACCTCTCTCCATGGAAATCGTCATCACACCTGAACCAGTTGACCTAGAGAGCTCTACTCAACGCCAGTCTATAGATACAAAACAGGGATACATTTTTAGATTTGTGTGAATTCTCAAGCAGTTAAAATAACAAAAATAGGCCTATATTTACATACTTTTTTTAGCCAGATCGCCCGGATTTGACTATCGTCATTTATAAAGCCTGCCCGGGGATGAAGGGTTAAATCTTCTCTTAGTAAGCACAAGTCAACTTGTTATGTGGTGATCGAAAAGAAAACTGCTAAAGTAATTTCCAAGGAACTTATTAGTACGACTAACGACTCCCCCCCCCCCCCCCCCCCCCCCCCCCCCCCCCCCCCCCTGCTGGAATGCAAAACGGGCTAAGCCAGATTTGTCTCAAGAGGTCAGGACCCGGTCTAGATCCAGGTCACCCTTGAAACAATCTTCACATTCGTCAGGCCAATCGAAACAGCCTGAGAACAAGAAACGAAGAATACCGCCAGAAAAAGTGACACCGGAGGCGTCAACTTCAGGCAGTAAACGGGTTACGTCTAGTACGGAGGCATCGAGTGCGCGGCTCCGGCAACTGCCGGTGACGACACCTCCTCCCTCCGTCACTACCTTCTCCAAGACTAAAGTGCAATCTGGTAGGTCGGAGATGGTGACGGAGGTGGCAGAGACGCCTTCCAGAGACAGTGATAGTGACGTGAGCCGATTATCGCAGTCAGTCAGGCCAGGTTATTCAATTCCCCGTTCCAATATTCACCCCATGCCTCTGGAAAAGGCGTGGGGTACAGTGGATTGTTGGAAGAAAGAAAAGATATAGGATCTACTGGATGGGGGTGGAGACTGATAAAGCGAAAGGAGGAGTGGGTGTTCTGGTGGCTGAAGAGCTGACGGAAAGTGTGCTTCAGATTACGAGAGTTAGTAAAAGGCTGACTGTTTTGAAGTTAAAAGTTGGTGAAAGAATTCTGAATGTGATATCTGCATATGCCTCACAGGCTGGTCTACAGAAAAAGATAAAAGAGGACTTCTGGAATGACACCGTCAGTGTCATTTCAGGCCTCTCGGAGAATGAAATAAAAATCGTGGGAGAGGATCTGAATAGTCACGTGGGAGCATCTGCAGATGGATACGAGGGGGTACATGGAGGAAATGGTTACGGAAGGAGGAATCTGGAAGGCAAATATATACTGGAGTCCTGCGTTGCACTCAACATGGTTGTGTGTAACACAAAGTTCAAGAAAAGACAGAGCCATCTGATCACATATAACTCTAGGGTCTCCAGTAGCCAGATAGATTACTTCTTGGTTAACAGGAAAGACTGGAAACTGGTTCGGGATATAAAGGTCATCCCGAGCGAAGAATGTATCCCCCAGCATAAGCTACTTGTGTGCGACATGAGAATATACAGAGATCCTAAGCACAAGAAGGTATACATGCCCAAAAGGAAAGTGTGGCTGATTTTTTTTTTTTTTTTTTAAGAGACAATGAACGGAGGAAGGAAAAACACAGATAAAACAAAAAGGTCCATGTGCCTAAAGGCATCCTCCATTCATAAAATGTTTGTAACAACTGGATTTAAACTTTTGTAGATTGTAAGTTTGTGGAAAGCAACTCGAGGGAAGTGAATTCCAAAGAGTAGTAGTTCTAGGGATAAATTAATTTTGATAAGCAGAAGTTCTGCATTGTGGAGGAGAAAGTGTAAATTCATGGGCGCTCTCAGCTGCCCTAGTTCTACGGGGAAAGATGTGGAGAGGCGGCACAATTGAAGCAAGTTCCTCGGAACAATTGCTGTGAAAATATCTGTAGAATAATGCAAGGGATGCAACGTTTCTTCGTATGGATAATGTAGGAAGGTCCTGTGTGATTGCAGGGTTATTGATTAATCTAATAGCTTTATTTTGAATTTTGTCCAACTGCCTCAATGCAACCACTCCACTTCCACTCCACAGAGGTGAACAGTAATCCATCTGAGAACGCACATGACTTTTATATGTTACGGCCAACTGCTCGTCAGTGAAGAATTCTCGAACTCTGTACAGGAGTCCCAGTTTTTTAGAGGCATTCTTAGCAATGCTTCTAACATAATGTGTCCAGCTCAAGTTAGTAGTTAATGTTACACCGAGAATGTCAATACTAGAGGAAGTGGGAATATTTACATCATTAAAAAATATATGGGAGTCAGTGAGATTCTGTCGGTTAGAAAATTGAATGTACAGTACTTGGTTTTCTGTGCATTAAAGGAAACTAGATTCTTTTGTCCCCATTCATTAATTCTAGAAAGGTCCTGGTTCAGAGAAATTGCAGTGTTTATTTTTGAATTTATAAGATCGGGTTGGGTGAAAGAATTGGTAAATGTGAAGGAACTGTGGAGTGTTGAGTCATCTGCATAGGAATGTATTGGATTATGAGTGGTAGATATGAGATCATTGATATGAATGAGGAACAGAGTTGGGGCCAAAACTGATCCCTGGGGAACACCAGCATTTATTGAGTGAAATTGAGAATAAAGGCCATCTACCATTACACATTGGTCCTGATGTGGCGGCGTCTACGCCGTGGGGCCACCTCCCGAGGCTGCCAACCGCGGATGGCTGCCGACCCTCCACGGCCGAAGACAAAATCAACGACCAGTGGAGGAAACCGGATGCCGGCCGCGGGGAGCAGTTTCGGGAGCCAAACCGTCACAACCATCCCCTGCCCCCTCTCTGGGGGCACGGGTCCTTGGAGCGGCTTCGGTCGCGCCGGGAATTTCCACACCTCTCACACCACACACATCACACAGTTTTTCCTACACCGAGAAATGACTCTCCGGCTGTCATTTCTCGAAGACTTCTTCTAGCCGGAGACATTGAGAGCAACCCAGGACCCACGTACACATTCATATGTCCAACTTGCTCAAAACCCATCACTTCGAGTCGCCATACTAAGGGTTCAGTTCTCTGCAATTCATGCGGGAACTGGACCCACTTCACCTGCACAACACTTGCCTCCAAGAAACACTACACAAACACCTGGACCTGTTCCTCATGCCCCTCCCTCTCCCAGTCAAATCCCTCACCTAAAACCCGTCCACCTCTCCTCCCCAACCCACCTAACCTTCCCACATCATCCACTCCCCCCCCTAAAACCCGTCCACCTCTCCTCCCTAACCCACCTAACCTTCCCATACCATCCACATCCTCAACTCAACACACCACACCCCATCCTAATCCATTCCAACCCCCATCTCCTGCTCCCCAATCCCCACCCCCACCTCACCCATCCCAACCCCCGGCCCCTCCCTCACCCCCACCCCCACCCCATCCTCGTGCAGCAGCACCCAACATACATCGTGCACATAACATTAACATTCTTCAACTGAACATAGATGGCATCAACACAAAGAAACACGAACTCTCACACTTCATCAAACAACACAACATACACATTGCCATCTTACAAGAAACAAAACTCCGCACAACACAAAAAACACCCACATTTCATAATTTCACCACCATCAGACATGACCGGGCTGTCGGTGGGGGCGGTGGACTCATCACCCTGGTACACAAAGAAATATCATACATAGTAACCAGTGTACAAACCAAATCCCTCCTCCCCCAAATGATAACACAACAGAAATACAATCAATTAAAATACGCACTGGCAACAACTCCAACATAACCATCATAAACACATACATCCCTCCCCAAACATCCCCTACAGTACCAAATGAATACAGACCACACTTACAACACATCACAAACACCCCACACATCATCCTGGGTGGTGACTTCAACGCCAAGACGTCGGCCTGGTTTGTCGACAACCCCGACACAGACAGAGGGCTGGTACTACAAAACCAAACCGATAACCTCATCATCCTTAACGACATCCATCAACATACCCATATTCCTCACCAAGCCCTCTATAACCCATCATCTCCAGACATCACCTTTTGCTCCCCAGAACTCGCCCCCACAACATCCTGGAGGGTGGTCAGAACCTTAGGCTCTGACCACCTCCCGATCATTATCACCACCAAAACCAGACTCACCCCAGCTAGCCACAAACACACATACACCAATTATAAAAGAGCTAACTGGGAAGCATTTACAAATGAGACAGAACAACACTTCACAACTCTAAACAGTACACCCATCACTAACATCAACAATGCTGTACACATACTCAATAAAACTATCCAAAACGCTGACAAGAAACACATTCCAAGAGGTAACAGGAAAAGACAACCCCAACTTCACACCAGAAATTCAAAACCTCATCAGACAACGCGACATACTGAAACACTCCCCAGCACCCCACACACAAGACATCACACAACAAATTCAAGCACTCAACACCCAAACTAACAACAAAATACAAGAACAAAAACTAAATTGGAATAACTTCCTACAAACACTTGATCACAAAACAAACCCCAAAAAACTCTACAAAACACTAAACAGCATCACACTTTCCAACAGCAACACAACACAATCACATGCTGCAATCACAACAGACTCTACTCCTTCATGTAAACAACAAGCAAACACTCTCATCAATCACTTTTCACATGTCAGCCACCTAAAACCTCACAAAGACGACCGACGTGTCATCCGACGTAAGAGACAATTCCCCACAGACCCTGACTATACACCCTTCACCAGACAAAGCATATCATCAACAATCTCAAGCACTCACCCGCCTGTGGCCTAGACAACATAAGCAACATACACCTCAGACACCTGGAACCACAAGGCATACAAGCACTCACTAACATATCAAACTACAGCTATTCACACAACACAATACCAGACATTTGGAAGCATGGTATCATCATCACATTCCCCAAACCCAACAAAGACCCCACGCTACCCTCCTCGCACCGCCCCATCACACTCCTTTGCTCCCCTCCAAAGTCATGGAATGCCTAGTATTACAACTAATTACACCTGACCTACCCCTAGCTCCAACACAACATGGCTTTAGGCCACTGCACTCCACAAACACTCTTCTCACAGACCTTACACAAAGAGCTTTCGACGGCATCAACTCAGCTAGACCACCACACAGATCACTATTAGCCACACTCGACATTAGTAAAGCCTTCGATGCCATCCCCCGCCACAACCTAACAAACAAAATCTACAACACACACATGCACAACAACACAAAAAGGTGGCTGGCCAACTTCCTAGCAGGCAGATGTGCACACGTATCTTTTGCCGGTCAGTCATCTAAAATCAGAAACTTTCCAAACGGAGTCCCACAAGGATCCGTCCTATCGCCCGCACTCTTCAATCTGTACATGCACGATATAACTACACCCAATACGCCCCAAATAAACATAGCCTCCTATGCAGATGACATAACACTCACATGCACACACCATGACCCAAAAAGAGCAACAGATCTCCTTCAACCCTATCTCAACACACTACATGGTTGGTGCACTACAAACAGACTTAATCTAGCCCCAGCCAAATCCACCGCAACCCTGCTCACAAGTTGGACAGGAGAACACGAATACATCCCTCAACTCACCATAAACAACACACCCCTAACACATACACACACACCCAAAATCCTAGGAGTAACATATGATACTCATATGACATTCAAACAGCACACCACAAACTTTAAAAAGAAACTGACACCCAGACTTAACGCCCTCAGGTCACTTGCTCACACAAAATTTGGACACAACAAAGAAACTACCACCACAGTATATAAACAATACATAAGATCAGTGATGGAATACGCAAGCCCAGCCTGGGCTTCTAAGCTAGCTGAAACACATCATAAGACCTTACAGACTATTCAAAACAAAGCCCTGAAGATCATTACAGGCTGCACAGCTACTTCACCCACAGATCACCTACATCAAGAAACCAAAATCCTCAAAGTCAAAGACCATCTGGACATGAGAGGCACTCAATTCCTGGCAGCAGCCTCCACGAACCAAGACCACCCACTAAACTACATGGCAACACACCCACAGACACCAAGAAATATCAAAACAACACCCAGCACACGGTATCACACAATTATTGTCCTCTCTCCCTCCCTGCCCACCCCAAACCAACTTCCAGAAGCACATCCATACTCATATCTC
Organism: Paralithodes platypus; assembly: GCA_032716605.1. Lineage (NCBI taxonomy): Eukaryota > Metazoa > Arthropoda > Malacostraca > Decapoda > Lithodidae > Paralithodes > Paralithodes platypus. Next base: position 13,927,409 of record CM064564.1, on the reverse strand, counting down.
TCACCGATCCATCCACTCACTCACAGACAACACGCAGCTGCATGCACGACCTCCCGAAATCCATCCTTCCGAATCCTCCCTTCCTCGCGAGGACAGAGTCCACCTGGCCAGGCTGAGATGCGGACACCATCCAGCTCTCCTGAGCTATCAGAAGAGACTGGATGACTCCGTTGTCGACGCCTGCCCGGGATGTAACACAGCACCCCATACCATTAAACACATCATAGAAGACTGCATTTCACACAACCACTTACGCCAACAACACAATCTACACTCAATGAGAGCTCTGTGGGAAAGCCCGATCGTGGCCATGGCCTTTCTCAGGGACTCGGGGCTGTTCGGCCAGGCAGCTTAGGGAACAACAACAACAACCATTACACATATTTTTCTGTTATGAAGATAAGAAGAAATTAGTGGAACTAATGATGCAAGGCCGTAGTGTGACATCTTCGACAATAAGGATTGATGCTAGACTCTATCAAATGCCTTTGATATATCCAGTGCTATTGTATGTGTTTCACCATGTTGGTCTGTAGCTTGGTTGATTTGATGCGTAAGAAGGCAAAGAATGTCTGCAGTTGACCGACATCGTCTAAAACCATATTGCCTATCACTGATTAATTTATTAATCTGAAGAACAAGGAAGTTAGGGATAGGTTTCATAGTGAACTGGAGGAAATGAATAGAAATAAGGAAGCTAGGCCTAACGACATAAATAGTCAATGGAATTTTCTTAAGCATAGCCTTATCGCTGCCACTGACAAAGTCTGTGGGAAAACAAAGGGTCACCCAGGAATAAGACCTCCTGGTGGTGGAACGATGAGGTAGAACATGCTGTGAAAGAGAAAAGAAGATAATTCAAAGCATGGAAGAAGGGAGGCAGCAAGGAGGAATACCAGGCAGCTAAACGAACTGCCAAAAGTTATTTACAATGCTAAAAAAGGCATTAAGGGCCTGGTCCTCGAACAAGTGTGTAACACTGACAATCCCAATGGGATCTTCAACCTAGCTAGACGAGTTAAAAATGACAGCAAGGATATTATAGGTGAACAGTGAGTTAGAAATGATAATGGGAAGATTGTGTATGCAGAAAATGAAATCAGAGAAGCATGGAATGAATACTATGAACGATTGCTAAATGTAGAGTTTAAATGGGATAAGGAACAGCTTAGTATCGAAAAACAATATCTGGACCCCCTCCTTTGATAGCACCAGCTGTAGTGAGCGACGCAATCAATAAAATGAAGGACGGTAAAGCTTCAGGGTGCTCTGACATTGTCGCTGAGATGATAAAAGCCTCAGGGGAGACTGGTGTCAACTTAGTCACTGAGTTGATAAACGCCATTATTAAAGATGAGAAAATCCGAGAGGATTGGCACAAAAGTGTAATAGTAAATATATACAAAGGAAAAGGGGATGCGCTAGATAGAGGTAATTATAGGGGCCTGAAAATGCTTGACCAAATCATGAAGGTCTGTGAGAGAGTCTTTGAGGGTTTGATCAGGCAAAGTATCTCCATTGTTGATATGCAGTTTGGTTTTATGCCAGGGGATGGTACAACCGATGCTATCTTCATAGTCAGGCAGATACAGGAAAGATACTTACTAAAAGGCAGGGATCTTTATTTTGTGTTTGAAGACCTGGAGTAGGCCTTTGACAGGGTGCCTAGAGATGTTGTGCAGTGGGCTATGAGGAAACTTGGTGTGGAAGAGTGGCTGGTGAGTGTGATAATGAAGATGTATGAGGATTGGCGAAGTGCGGTGAGGGTAAAGGGTGTACTGAGTGATGAGTTCGCAGTCCGTGTTGGAGTCCATCAAGGTTCAGTGTTAAGCCCCCTCCTCTTTATTATGGTCCTGGAGGCACTGTCTAGAGTTTTTAGAGGCGGGCTCCCGTTGGAACTGTTTTATGCAGACGATTTAGTCCTAATAGCTGACAATATGCAAGAAGCTGAGGCCAAATTCAGAAGATGGAGAGAGGGCATGGCGAGCAAGGGTATAAGAGTCAATATTAACAAAACCAAGGTTATGCATTGTAGATTGAGATGAGGCAATGTGGAAAAGAGCGGTGCATACCCATGTGCAGTGTGTGGAAAGGGTGTGGGCACTAATGAGATTCATTGTAGCATCTGTCGACGCTGGGTGCACCAAGGGAGTAAGCGCTGTAGTAGAAAAAAAAGACCCCTGCCAAAGGATAAGTCAGAAATCGAGAAATTTAAGTGCGTAGTGTGCAAAGGCGAGCTTGTGTTAAGTGATGATCCTGTGGCTGTGAATTTTGGAAATGAGTCATTGGAGCTGGTGGACAAGTTTTGTTACCTCATCTCTGCCGGTGGTGGTGGGGCCGAGGCTGCCACTGTCGCTAGAATTAGATGTGGCTGGGGGAAGTTCAGAGAACTGCTGCCAATTCTGACCATGAAAAGAATGCCTCTCCCCCTGAAGGGAAAGGTGTATGCCTCATGTGTTAGAAGTGCAATGACGTATGCCTCAGAAACATGGGCCATTAAAGTAGAGGATGTCAACAGAATGGAACATAATGAGATGAGAATGGTGAGATGGATGTGTGGGGCCAGGCTGCAGGATAGAATAACAAATGTTGAGCTGAGGAGATGATTAGGTATAAAGAATATTAGCGAAGTGATGCGTACAAGTAGACTGGGATGGTATGGACATGTGGAGAGAATGGATGAACAAAATTGGGTGAAAAAATGCAGGTCTGTGATTGTGAAGGGAGCTGCACCAAGGTGTGGACCGAGGAAGACCTGGGATCGGACTATACGTGCCGATCTCAAATCCAAAAACTTGACAAGTGAAGCAGCCCTTAACAGGGTTGCCTGGAACGCCGCCATTAGGATAAGAGACTGAAATTGCACGTATGTGTTGAGCACTCAGTCTTAAAATGTATGTATGTATGTACAGTACGTTCTCATGTACCGGCGAAAGTGTTAGCCGATCAATATTGAGGGTACCCAGAGGGCACCAGGGAAGGTTCTGACAGATCGCAAAGTCGGATGTCCACTGCCTCAGAGGCTACAGACAATGTGAGTGTGCGGCAAACCATTGAGGAACAAGTGCCTTCATCCATACCGAATTTGAGTTGGGAAACCTTTGAACGTGAACAGTTGATTCCCGCGGTACGGAATGAGACGGTTCGATCCCGCTCAGCCCGTCAACCGGAGGAAGAGTTGGTTGAAGATATGGACTACCAGGATGTTTAGACGAGGAGTTAGAACAATTACCTTCCGGTCAAAAACTGGCATCGTCCGGCCACTCAGTAGTTTCTACGGACAGTACTAAAGACTATGTTAATAAGGCAGATTTACAATCAATGTTGGATCAAATGATGCAAAACTTTCAGATGGGTAAAGTGGTGCCGGAAGCTCCGCCGCCAGAGTCAGTTGCTAGACCGCTGGAGTCAGTTTCAGTATCAACTAGGCAGCCTATTTTTCCCTCCCCTATGATAACTATTTCTAGTCAGTCATCTTCTACGTCAACTTTGATTACTTCCAATGTCCGAGTTGTCACGGACGTCATCCCTCCACCTTTGGAGAAATTTCCCCTTAGAAAAGGCCCCATGCCTTTAGCAGTCATGCTAACAAAAGCAAACAGCAGGGTAAGAGTTCTCTTTTAAGTATCTGGGCAGTGTGTTGAGTAAAGATGGGACTATGGATGAAGAAGTGCGGGAGAGGGTACAACAGGGGAAGAGGGTTGTAGGAACGCTAAAAGCAGTAACAAGAAATAGGGTGGTCAGTATGGAAGTGAAGAAGTCCTTGCATGACAGTGTGGTAATCCCGACACTGACTTACGGAAGCGAAGCATGGACGTTGGTTGAGAAACTCAGACCAAGAGTGAGAGCAGTGGAAATGAATTACTTAAGGAGTGCGTGCGGAGTTACATGGAGGGATAGACAGACTAATGAGGAAGTAAGAAGGAGGTGTGGTGTGGAGGTAGATGTGCTGGAAAGTGTGAAAAGGAACAACTTGAGATGGTTCGGCCATATGGAACGTATGGAAAGCGAGAGAATGACTAAGAGGGTGTATGAGAGCGAGGTGGAGGGACAGAGAGGGAGAGGTAGACCGAATGAGAGGTGGAAGGATGGAGTGAGGAAGTACATGAACGAAGGCGGTGCTGGTTGGGGGGGGGGGGGCGTCGACTGACTGGGGACAGAGGTGCATGGGGGCGGTTCGTTTGTGGCCACCCCTTCGGGGATCATGGCGTCAGGCAATAGATAGAGAAGAGTTCCGGTAAGTGGTACAAAGGTCAGACTAAGAGTAAGCCAGGACAAGAGTCAAAGTCTACTACTGCCAGCCAGCCGTCTACCCCTACCACATCACATTAAAAAAACTAGTCATCCACAAAACTCTCTCACTCCCAGGGCCTGTATTGGGCGAGTTGGATCCGAGGATAGTTCTGCCGGACGAGCCCAGTTGCGTGACTGGGTCATTTCGGACGTGTCACCGGGCTTGGCCCCGGCGGACTTGGGCACGGACAGTGGTACGCAAGGGCATCACTTGGCAAGTTGGCAGTGGCTCCGACAACCTTGCTTACGTCAACCTATAGAAGTCAATCATATTTCTTTAGAGGTGGAGTCACTAGTCCAAGAAATGATAACCAAGCATATCATTGTCCCGGTCAATCCAACTTGCCCAGTTTACACGTCCAAACTTTTTCTTGTGCCAAAGAGGGACAGTGCTCAGAACTTGGGGGGAGCTGCACGTAGGGGTGGACCTACAATGGCGTGGGCTCGGGTACTCCGGTCCGATCTCAAAATAAAGAACTTGACAACAGAGGCAGCCCTTGACAGGACCGCCTGGAAAGCTGCCATTTAGGATGTGAGACTGTAACCACAGTCTCTGTGGACAAACGGTCTTTAAACTTGTATGTATGTATGTATGAGGCCGGTTGTAGACCTGTCTCACCTGAATCACTACATTCACAATGCATCGTTCAGGATGCTCACTGTGAATCAGATCAGGTTAACACTTCCGCCGCAAGGTTGGATGTGTTCTTTAGACTTGACAGAAGCCTATTGGCATGTCCCAATAAACAAAAGGTTCCAAAAATTCCTCGCTATGAGGATCGAGCATCAGACTTATGTCTTTCAAAGGATGCTTTTCGGTCTGAACCTGGCACCGAGGATTTTTACCAAATTAGTCCGACAGGCTCTGTTACCACTGTTAACCCTCCAGACCCGGTTGGGCTCTGAGGCCTCCATAAAAAATACACCCCGCGCTACCCGGTAGGGCTCCGAGGCTCCGGCAGCTTGAAAGCCTGTAAGCTTGGTGTGCGAGGCGTCCGTCCGACGCATGTAAACAACAGCCGGTTGGACCAGTTGACTTAGAGAGCCCTACTTAACGCCATTCTACAGGTACGAAACACATCTACGCTTCGGGATGCACGGGAATGCGGAAGCAGTCAAAATAACAAAGATACGGTAGCCTAGGCGTAGAAGTTTTTCGGCCAAAACCCCCGGGTTTTTGGAATATATATGGAATAAATAGCCGGGGCTGGAGGGTTAAAACAAGGAATCATGGTAATATGGTACCTAGACGACTGGCTGGTAGTTGCAGAGTCCGAGATACAATGCCTCAACCTTGTACATTCCATTCTAACCCATGTCAAAACCCTGGGGTTCAATATCAACTTGGTAAAGTCGAATATTGTCCCAACAAGGGTAATTCAGTGGGTAGGGCTGGTATGGGACACAACACACCTAACAGTCAGTCAGAGTGTGGACAATCGGAACAGATTTCGCAGGAAATTGTTCCTTTTTCTTAACAGTGACCACCACGAGGAAGGTGTGGGAGTCCCTTGTTGGCTCTCTAAACTGGATTCAACTTACTGTAAAGTTGGGCCGGTTGAAAGTAAAGCGGTTAATCTTTGAGGGAAACAAGCATTTTCCGCTGTTGCCGGCGGAAAAGTTGTGGCAAATCCCAAAATTAATCCACAACTTACTAGCGGTCTGGGCAAGGCCAGAAATATTGCATTCAATTATGACGTGGACTTCTCCCCCGCCAACGGTATGGGTAGATGCCGATGCTTCAGGGACGTTGCGTTAGGGTTATCAGTCAAACCTAGGGTATCAGGGTCAGGGTTTTTGGTACCAATCCAAGGAGTTTCATATCAATGCGAAAGAGTTACTAGTTCCCTTAATATTCCTTCAGGCTCACGGTCCCATATTGAAGGGGAAATCAATAGCTTTTCGAATGAACAATCTGAATGCCGTGTCTTGCATTCCGAAGCAAGGGTCAATGAGGTCTCAAATGTTGCTAGATTTGTCGGAAAAGATTTTTGTGTTAGCCGACAAGCTACACATTCATCTTCACGCATCTTATCTGCCAGGCGTGGCCAACGTCTGGGCAGATGCTCTATCACGGAGACGGAGCAAAACAGTAGCATGGGCGCTCAAGCAAACCGTCTTCCAAAAGATGATTGCAGAGCCATACCGTCCACAAGTGGACTTATTCGCGTCAGAGGTAAACCACGAACTCCCTCTCTACCTAACCCGCTGGGAAGTCACTCCGGCGGGGGTTCCGACGCTTTGCTGACGGATTGGAACAGGTGGAATTCCATCTATCTGTTTCTGCCACCAGACGCCTCACTCATGTGTCAAGTAGTTCACAAACTACGGGATTATCGGGGCATAGTCTCGCTGATCGCGCCCCTGTGGCCGGCCCAGGTTTGGTACTCCCAATTGAAGATGTGGTGCGAGAACCCGGCGTCACTCCCGATCTCGTACTTCCACTTGGAGACAATTGGCAACCTAAAGATCTTGCTGACTTTAGCATTTTGGAATTTTCAAATATCTGGATTACTTATTTGAGCATAAACGATTGTTAGTAGTAACAATAAAGAATCACATGACAGCAATAAGAGCCACTTTTTTTGTACTTAACTGGGCTCTCCGTACCGCCGGCGGAGGAGAAGAGTTTCATGCGTGCATGTTTCAAGCTTCGCCCACCACCCCGTCAGCTCATGCCTACCTGGTCACTTGACAAAGCTTTGTCTTTATTACATTCTCAGAAATATTGTCACAATCCTACTTTTGATTCAATCTTAAAAAAGGCTGAGTTCCTTATGGCCTTGGCTACAGGAAACCGGGTATCTGAGCTGGCGGCGATGAGCAACGAACCGAATTGTCTCAGGTTTGGACGACGCAATGTGGATGCACAAATTAGACGCGCCACGGACAAGCTTCTTGGGGTGACCACCAGATGGAGAATGGTCGCTTTGGGGACGAACCACAATATTTTTTAGGTCAAAAAGAAATACACCAAGATTATGCGTTATATACTATTAGCAGCCATTAGTATGATTTTTGAAGCAGTTTTCGTGTGTTTAATTTGTAGCATATTTGCTCTTTGTAAATATAAAACTAGATTTCTCTGAATGTCTAAACCTTTGTACAAAATATATTATCGCTTCAGTTCCTCTATTCAGAGGTTTAGGAAGTAAATAATTCATCCAATGTAAGTTTCTTAGAAGTGTTTGACATAATATAGCGCTTAAACCTCACGTAGAGTAGAATATTATAATAGTCCATAAAATAAGACGGGCTTTACCAAATATTGGTCTTGAGCGTCGAGCGTCGACTTGCTCGGGCAAGTCGAGCTTATCAATTTTGCTGCCTGTACGGTACCAACATCTCTATCCGTAAACAGGTCTCCTCGCCGTTCTAGGATTTCGCCATTCCTTTACTCCTTATTACTATATCACGAAAAGCATGATTATATTTTCATATAAGTATGCTCTATTAATTGATGCTATGTATTATCATAATATGATAAGTTTTTACAAGAAATCAACAGAAGTTCTGGAAAATTAAGTAAGCTGTCGATATAGTTTTTGGAAACGAAAAGGACAGTGGGTTGCTCGCGCGTGTGAGTGTGAGGGGTGGGGGAGAGTGTGTATCGTACGTCGGCAGTGATGACTTATGGGGTCCTGCCACATCCTCGTATTAATACGTGTCCGTACGTTTAGTGAGTTTTGACTATAGTTAAACTTACTGACAGTAGCTTATTCCACTGTAAACAATTCTACTATAACATGTGTTTATTATATATACTATTTCTATAATGCTTATCAAGTTAACATTCATAACAAGCAATTTGTGGATTCTCATATATATTTTTTTTTCGCCATGTGTAATGATTATAGGGTTATAGTTGATACATATATTAATTGTGTGTGCACAAATAGATATGTTACTACCAAAAAAATACCATTTGTGAATGGAGTGTCTTTTAAACAAAGCTTATTATATTGTTGAGTTACCAAGTAAATTACCACTTGTCCTAGGGTCCTGCGACAATGCGACAATTTTCCGACGGTGGTCACCACAAGAAGCCTTTTTTTTTTGGTTTTTTTTTTTTTTCTATGTGATTGAGGGAGGCAAAAGGCATAACTGCCTATAGCGAGTGCCTCCCCCATAGTTGAAAGAGTGACAGGGCCAAAATCAAGGGACATTCGAGCCAAAATGCCTGGACACACAGAGTTTGAAGCAATTTAAGTCATAGGAAGAGGGAAAGACTGATTCTGGGAGAGAGAGTTCCAGAGCACAGCTGTTGAGTAGAAGAAAGTTTGAGAGTAACGTTTCACTCTTGGGTTGGAGAGTTGCACAGAGTAGGGGTGGGATTGAGTTGCAAGACGGGTACCACGTGCCCTACGTAAAGGAGGTGGTATGCACTGGGATAGCTCTGAGGAACACTGATTATTATAGTAGCGATAGAATAGCGAGAGAGATGCAACATTGCGGCGGAGAGAGAGAGATTGCAGAGAGTTGGTGAGTGGACGGGAGTTAATGATACGAAAGGCCTTCCTCTCAACTTTGTCTAGGAGAGCGGTGTGAGAGGAACCTCCCCACACATGTGAACAATACTAAATACAAGGGTGCACTATGCCCCTGTACAGAGCAAGAAGCTGTGCAGAGGAAAAGAACCCCCTAAGGCGGTTGAGCACACCCAGCTTCTGGGAGGCTGCCTTAGCAAGACTGGTAATATGGTCCTTCCAAATGAGAGCAGAAGAAAAAGAGACACAAAGAATATTGAGAGAAGATGAAGGGTTGATTTTTGTATTGTTGAAGAATAAGGGATAGTCCGCTGGGAGATCCTGACGGGTAGATAGATGGAGAAATTGGGTTTTGGAAGCATTAAAGTTAACAAGGTTTTCTCTGCCCCAATTGGAAATAGTATTTAGATCAGAATTTAAGAGTACTATGGCATGGCATGTGCATGGCGCGTCTAATTGCGCCGTCTCCTAACTTCATAGCCAAAAACGAGCACAGTGAGGATGTTTTTACGGCATTCACGGTTCCGGCGCTCAAAAGAGGAGATAATCACCATAAATTATGCCCGATGAAATCTCTAATGAATTTTATGGGGGTGTCCCGGCCTAACCGGGGCACCCTCCGAGTAAACAGAACAGGCATACGCCTTACAAAGAGGAAGTTAGCAACTTTACTTGTGGATGTGATACGGGAAAGCAACCCGGGAACCTTAGGGTGTGCACATGACATCCGTAAATGGGCAGTGTCTCTTAGGTTCTTGAAGAATTATTCAATCTCTGATATTGCAAATACCCAATTATTGGCTTCCAATCACACCTTCCTAACGTGTCACTTATCTATTGCCCTAGATAAACCGAGTCTAACCTGTGTCGCATCCAGACCACGGGTCTGATAGTCTGGTGCTTTTAGGATTAAGGTTAATTTTAAGAGTACAACAGGAGGAGGAGGAGGAGGAGGAGGAGGAGGAGGAGGAGGAGGAGGAGGAGGAAGAGGAGCAGGAGGAGGAGCAGGGAGGAGGAGGAGCAGGCAGAGGAGGAGGAGGGGGAGCAGGAGGAGGAGGAGGAGGAGGAGGAGGAGGAGGAGGGGAGGAGGAGGAGGAGGAGGAGGAGGAGGAGGAGGAGGAGGAGGAGGAGGAGGAGGAGGAGGAGGAGGAGGAGGAGGAGGAGGAGGAGGAGGAGGAGGAGGAGGAGGAGGAGGAGGAGGAGGAGGAGGAGGAGGAGGAGGAGGAGGAGGAGGAGGAGGAGGAGGAGGAGGAGGGGGGGGGGGGGGGCAGAAATTGGTAGCTAAGACCCTCAGCCCCGCCGGACAGGTTGTGAGTGCACAAGCACTGTGATACACTTAATCTTAAGAACTGGAAGTACAGTTCAGTGATATGTTTTTTGTTTTTTGTATTTCGAAGACATGAAAATATATAACTTAGGTAATCTGCATTTACCATAAGATTCTCAGTTACTTGCCATAAGTCTTAATATTTTTGTATTGATATACATGACCAAATATTTTGTGATATGCATGTACCTTACGATACTCAGGGACTTACCAGAGTCATGAGTTAGTATATTTATGTATAAGAATAGATATTCCTAAAACAAAAGATTTATTTACAGTAATGATTAAAATGTTGAATACATTTATGATCTATTTTTACATGTACCAACAGGTTATGTTAAGCAACTGTTCTACAATCATATCACATGATTGCCAGAAGGGTTTGCACACAGGTCTTCCTTGAAGTACGCTACCTGTATTCCTTTTACAATTTTTTATAAAATATTTTGAATGTACAAAATAAAAGTGTTAGAACTCTATACCTGGGTTGTTTTTCTCGTCCTATTGTTGATTTGTTAGTGATTTGATATTTGTCACGAATGTCCCCCTCCAAACTTGAGATATCAGGCATATCGTCAATGATGAAGGGGCCACTAATAAATTATAGGTTTGAGTCCCGGAGGGAAAAAGGAAAATCTAATGTTTAGTAGTGGCCCCAGAATCATTGACGATTCCGGCCCTCCCTTCCATCCCCTTCCCATTCGTATTTGATGTTTTTAAGTTATCTTGATATATCATTGAAGGCAGAAATTACGCTTGGCTAGGCAGCGTCTGCGGGCACGCCCATGCCATCAACATCCACACGATGGGAAGCATAGCTTTTAGTGGTTCTAATTTAATTTTCTTTTATTATTTTCTACAAAGTTTTTTCATAGTGAGCTCCCGATCATAATGACGATTCCGTAAGTGAATGAGCGTACGCTTACGATGTAGGTCTCTTTAACACTCTGAGGCGGGTGTTTCAAACACCTGACGCATGAGTTTGAAGAGTGCCAATACTTTATAAGGCATATCGTCAATGATTCCGGGGCCACTACTAAATATTATGTTTTCCTTCTTCCCTCCGGGACTCAAACCTATAATTTGTGTGTGATACCGTGTGCTGGGTGGTTTCAATATTTCTTGTATCTGTGGGTGTGATGCCATGTAGTGTAGTGGGTGGTGTTGGTTTGTGAAGGCTGCAGCCAGGAATTGAGTGCCTCTCCTATGTTTACCTAAATACTATCACTCCTCTTAACACCCTTACACTAATCAGGCAGACAAATAATAATGTTGTAAGTTATGATATAAAAACACTTAACTTACACTGCTTTTTTTCTGAAGTTCTCTTGTGTGGCAGCAGTGTTGTCATTGGTGTTGTCAGTCGTCGCCTGTGTTCCATCCTTCACCACCGATTGTGACGCCAGCCACTGACAAACACAATAGATATCAGTATTTATAACACTTATTACATCACTTTAAATTAGGTTCTTGGACATCTCAATTCAGATACCATTTCAACCAGATCTCATGCAGGGCTAACTAAACTCGCAGACCTAAGTGAATTTACAGCACTGGTTGAGTTGGTACTGGTTAAAGATTATTGATTGAAGTAGTTCAGTTGTCTACCTTTAACTCTTTCAGGTCTCCCAGCTGCCCTGAAGGCATGTTCTGGATTGGTCCATTTGAAAAATGGCAAGAAATCTTTGATGGTTTTGGGACCATATTTGGTTGTAAGCTAGTAATCCAGTATTAATTATTTAAGCATGCAATAATACCTTGCATTTGGTTGTAAGCTAGTAATCCAGTATTAATTATTTAAGCATGCAATAATACCTTGCATTTCAATCAATTAGGACATAAAAAGCATTGCACCATGAAACAGAACTAAATCGAACAAATCCAACACTGCAAGGCAGATCCAACACAACACAAAGTATCAAGAAGCTGCTATTCAAAACAACGGTAGCACAATTTTCCCTACAGAACAAGTTCTGGTATTTCCTTATCTTGATTACATACGGTATAATCCTATTACCTTTTCTGTACATCCTTAGATGCAGTTTATTTTATCTATTCATTGGTGGCTACTGCATCAATGACGTATAGCCTAATATACACGTATATATTATGGCCCCAGGTAAACTTGACTAACACCGGTCAAGAAACCATACCTCTGAGGTGATACTATTAAATTTCCTAAGGAATATCATAGATGTGCATGCTACTACTGAAAAAAGGAAATTAATAAAAGAAAAAGAAAAGTAATTTGTCAAACTGTACACTTCTTCCTGCCAAGCGGTTAGTGTGTGAGGTAGAAAATAAAACACAGTGTTTTGTTATGGTACTGAGAACTGTTCAGATGTGGCAATGCAGTATCGGCGGCCACGGCTACGGTCTATTTACATTAATTAAACAATTGATTATGTAGTATGTATTAATATTGATTATTGATTTATTTCACCATTGTAACCATTCCTAAGTCACTGTCGACTGCTTTCATGCATCATTTGGGGCTACAGAAAATCAACACAAGCTTGCAAGAGTCACCTGACTGACTGGCTATGTGTTTTTGTTGTTGTTGTTGTCGTTCCCCTAAGCTGCCTGGCCGAACAGCCCCGAGTCCCTAAGGAAGGCCATGGCCACGGTCAGGCTTTCCCATAGAGCTCTCAAGGAGTGTAGATTGTGTTGTTGGCGTAAGTGATTGTGTGAAATGCAGTCTTCTATGATGTGTTTAATGGTATAGGGTGCTGTGTTACATCCTGGGCAGGTGTCCACAATGGAGTCATCCAGTCTCTTCTGATAGCTCAGAAGAGCTAGATGGTGCCCGCATCTCAGCCTGGCCAAGTGGACTCTGTCCTCGCGAGGAAGGGAGGATTCAGAAGGATGGATTTCAGGAGGTCGTGCCTGCAGCTGCGTGTTGTCTACGAGTGATTGGATGGAACGGCGAGAGATATGAGTATGGATGTGCTTCTGGAAGCTGGTTTGGGGTGGGCAGGGAGGGAGAGAAGACAGTATTTATGTGTGATACCATGTGCTGGGTGTTGTTTTGATATTTCTTGGTGTCTGTGGGTGTGTTGCCATGTAGTGTAGTGGGTGGTGTTGGTTTGTGGAGGCTGCTGCCAGGAATTGAGTGCCTCTCATGTCCAGATGGGCTTTTGACTTTGAGGACTTTGGTTTCTTGATGTAGGTGTAGTAGCTGTGCAGCCTGTGATGAATTTTAGGGCTTTATTTTGAATAGTCTGTAAGGTCTTGTGATGTGCTTCAACTAGGTTAGAAGCCCAGGCAGGGCTTGTATATTCCATCATTGATCTTATGTATTGTTTGTAAACTGTGGTGGTGGTTTCTTTGTTGTGTCCAAATTTCGTGTGGGCAAGTGACCTGAGGGCGTTAAGTCTGCGTGTCAGTTTATTTTTCATGTTTGTGGTATGCTGTTTGAATGTCATTAGAGTATCATATGTTACTCGTAGGATTTTGGGTGAGTGCGTGTGTGTTAGGGGTGTGTTGTTTATGGTGAGTTGTGGGGTGTATTTGTGTTCTGCTGTCCAGTTTGTGAGGAGGATTGTGGTGGATTTGGCTGGGGCTAAGTTGAGTCTGTTTGTAGTGCACCAGTCATGTAATGTGTTGAGATAGGGTTGAAGGAGACTTGTAGCTCTGTCTGGGTTTTGGTGTGTGCATTTGAGTGTTATGTCGTCTGTGTAGGAGGCTATGTTTATTTGGGGTGTATTGGGTGTATCTATATCATGCATGTACAGATTGAAGAGTGCGGGTGACAGGACGGATCCTTGCGGGACTCCGTTTGAGAAATTTCTGATGCTAGATGACTGACCGGCAAAAGATATATGTGCACATCTGCCTGCTAGGAAGTTGGCCAGCCACCTTTTTGTGTTGTTGTGCATGTCTGTGTAGTTGTTCCCCAAGCTGCCTGGCCGAACAGCCCCAAGGCCCCGAGCAATTCCAAGGCCATAACCGAGCGCCCCCACAGAACCCTCCCTGCCGACCACAATAAAGCCTGGGTGACCGAAGCCACTCCATGGCGGGAAGCTGAGGAGGGTGCAGAAACGCCCGGGAAACCAAAGCCCCACCCAGGGCCCTGTGCCCCTCAGCAATTATGAAGAGAAAGTTGAGGGGCAAGGGAAAAATGTGACACTTTGGCTTCCAATCTTGGTAGATTGGGAGGTCAATCCACGGAAAAGACGCCGTCACTTGAGATCTAGAAAATATATAAGTTAAAGGAACAGTCAGAGTAAGCTATGGGTATAGCAGAGATCGCTCAGTTCTCACTCTGATAGACCAGCCCATCACCACATGACTAGAACCCAATCCTCTCAGCATCAGCTAGGAAAGGCCCTAGAAAGCCGCCTTTGGCGGGGGGATAGCTCCCCTATTTCAACCCCTTTCGGGGTCGGGCACCCGCCATGTCTGTGTAGTAGATTTTGTTTGTTAGGTTGTGGCGGGGGATGGCATCGAAGGCTTTGCTTATGTCGAGTGTGGCAAGTAGTGATCTGTGTGGTGGTTTGGCTGAGTTGATGCTGTCAAATTGTGTAAGGTCTGTAAGAAGAGTGTTTGTGGAGTGCAGTGGCTTGAAGCCATGTTGTGTTGGAGCTAGGGGTAGAGCGTGTGTTGTCAGTTGTAGTACAAGGCGTTCTATTACATTGGAGGGGGTGGCAAAGTAGTGTGATAGGGTGGTGGTGTGAAGAGGGTAGTGTGGGGTCTTGGTTGGGTTTGGGGAATGTTTTGTTGGTTATATGGACCATCTGCTAAGACAACAAAACTTTCTCTAGTGCGGTTTTTGTAGTTTTAAGACATGAAATAATGCTATGGAGCTATGTATAAAAAGCGGGTGGTACGGAGCAAACTCAATATGGACTCCATAAAGTCCATCCGGGCGAGGAGGTAAAATTTTTCATAATTAACAGCATATTTCGCTATCAAATCTACGTAATAGCTGCATAACCAAGAGGTGGACATACCAATTTACCATCAGTTTGAAGGAAACACAGTACTGTATAGCCGTCACAATGGAAGAACAAGCTTCTAAGGTTTCTGCCGCATCTGAATCGGTGCCCCCCCCCATGTACACAAAAAACAACGACGGCACCGAAGCGTAAGGGATATTCATGGTCCGGGAGGCATTGCACAAATTCTAAGAGACCTAGAAATTACGGCCACAGGCCGTAGCGCGGTTGGTAGAGCACTCGCCTGCAATCTGTGAGGTTGATGGCAGATGCCAGTGCTTTCGGTGAATGGCAACTGTTCACTGAAGTCCTTGATCATCAGGGCACCCACCCTAGCCCAGCTCTTGAGCAGGGAGTGCATGGTGGTAAAAACCACATCATCATACTGCGAGTGATATGAGCAGTGGAGCCAGCTCCCGTGTTGTTGTTGTTGTTGTTGTTCCCCAAGCTGCCTGGCCGAACAGCCCCAAGGCCCCGAGCAAGGCCAAGGCCACAACTGAGCGCCCCCACAGAACCCTCCCTGCCGACCACAATAAAGCCTGGGTGACCGAAGCCACTCCATGGCGGGGAGCTGAGGAGGGTGCAGAAACGCCCGGGAAACCAAAGCCCCACACAGGGCCCTGTGCCCCTCAGCAATTATGAAGAGAAAGTTGAGGGGCAAAGGAAAAATGTGACGCTTTGGCTTCCAATCTTGGTAGATTGGGAGGTCAATCCACGGAAGAGACGTCGTCACTTGAGATCTAGAAAATATATAAGTAAAAGGAACAGTCAGAGTAAGCTATGGGTATGGCAGAGATCGCTCAGTTCTCACTCTGATAGACCAGCCCATCACCACATGACTAGAACCCAATCCTCTCAGCATCAGGTAGGAAAGGCCTTAGAAAGCCGCCTTTGGCGGGGGGATAGCTCCCCTATTTCAACCACTTTCGGGGTTGGGCACCCGCCCTCCTGTGTTGCTGGTGATAGCGATACTGTGAGTGATACGAGCAGTGGAGCCAGCTTTCCTGTGTGCGGAAGCCGGGGGCGCAGCGGAGCATGCGAACATGGCCAAATAATTTGTGACAAACACACTCCACTTGCAAGCTCTCCATTCAACAACCACTGGGTGTAGTATTAGTAGTACAGTAGTCGTTCCCTAGGCTGCCTGGCCGAACAGCCCCGAGCTCCTAAGGAAGGCCACAGCTAAGACTGGGTTTGGTAAGATCCTGCATAGCGGCACCCCTCGTATTTTATATTCTCATTTACCTAAGAATCTTTATTTATATCCTCATACAGTGCACTCCCGTTATCCGCGATCCTAGCTATTCGCGGACACCCCTAAATATCCCATTACTCGTCATCCGCGCAAAAAAACAGCAAAATACCAGCTATTCATGGATTTGAATCGGGCGGGTCGTTGCGCATCCCGATTCTTGTTTGGTCGGCCATCTTGCATTCTTGCGTGACGTCATCACAGCGGCCCAGCTGAGGCAGCAGCTCACAGCCCAGTGTTGGAAAAGTTGAAAACCACTTGTTTACAAGCTTTTTTCTGCACGAACCTCTTATCTCCCGCATTTATTAGGGCCTTTAGAGCATTCAGTGATAGGGACAGTGGGCCTGGTGGTAATATGATGGAAATAAATGCCCGGGACCATCAAAACAGAGAGCCTACCGATGCTGTCGGACGAAACCAGGTTAAATTATGTCGATGCGTAAGGCTAGGCTAGGCCTAATGATTGATTTCAAATAAAGTTTGTGTGGTAAGTTATCTCCTCATAATATGTATTTATAAGTATTCTCCTCAAATAATATGTATTGATTGGATATATTTGGGGGGAAATGGGTACCTTATGGGTGACTGGACGAATGTGGAACAAAGTGTGGTACCGGTACCGGTACCACACTTTGTTCCACATTCGTCCAGATCCGTCACCGTATCTGCTTAATCATTTGGTCCATATTAATGTCATAAAGTAGGTCAAAATGATTGTTTGAGGGTCCAAGATGGCCGAGTCTGGTACGACCTAGGCCTATTTCCCATTGAAACCTATGTTAACCCATCGGATCCGGGAGGCCTCATATGAGGCAAAAAAAAAAAAAAATGGCAGGAATCCGGGAGGCCTCATATGAGGCAAAATGTGCGGCTAAAAATCGACGCTAAACTCATCATAACTCGGCAACCACGTGTCGTAGCGATGTCATCGCAACGGCATTCTACAGACAACAAAAATGTCTACAATTTGCAAAAAAAAAAATTACTGCTCTAGGTGGTCTCAATCAGTAGCTACTGAATTATGAAGTTTGACTGTACGAAAATGGCACCGGACACAGCGATCGGGATCATATGAGGCCCCCTGGATCCGATGAGTTAAACACTGCCCACGTATCCGCGAAACCACGTATTCGCGGAAGGGGGCTGGTACGACCTAGGCGCGAATACCGGGAGTGCACTGTACAGCTCGGTCCCGCATAGTGCGAGAAATTGGTTGATACAGTGCGCTGCATTATGTGAATTCGCACTGTGGGGAAAAAAACGTAATTGGTGTGATCGGTTCTCCATATATCACACATTTCTTTCCTTATATCGTTATTTATACTGACACAAACATACCAAGAACAAATGTTAATGATAAATATAGCATATCAATGGTAAATTAGACCTTTCCTTACCTTAAATTCTACACTTGATTTGATCACAAACCCGAGGATGCGAGTTAGCGTCACACAGTATGGGGTAAAAAATGTCTGACTGACCAGCCTCCTTCCATGCCCAAGCTGCTCAAACACCAGTGATGCCTAGAGTCAGGCAGGAAATTTATCGCACTGTACAAATTTTGGCCGCACTAATAGAAAACTCCCCGGATTTAACCCACATTGCCACCCGACTCACAATAAAAGATCGTACAGGTATTCGCATTGGTTGACAATTTTGTGTTTATATATTTTCATTGCTCGCACTAATCGAACTTCGCACGGTTTGAACTTGCTCTATACGGGACCGAGCTGTATCACTTAGTTATTTTATTCACTATCCTCAACGATATTAATCCCGATAGGTGGGGAGGGTATGAAGTATATCAGGGAAAGAGAGGGGTTGAAACACGGCGATGAACTAGAATATAGCCATGTTGATAAACAAAGCCAAGACGTTGTGTATCCTTGCTTGTGATTGGTTGTTGACTATCGTGACTTCATAAGCCAAGGCGGGCCTCAGCGATGACGTCATTCCAGTTTAAAACCCACTTAATCTTACACCCGCTTAATTTTACATCAGCGGTGTACTGTATATGTTTCACATAACGTGTATCATAATGTCATTAGTGAACCGTGTAATTTGTGTCTTGATATTCAAAGCGTTTCTATTAATTAATACTAAGTATTCAAGCCCCCTTCCCCCCGTATTTGGCTCGTGAACGGTAAGGTTAATCTGCGAGAGCGGTATCGTCCAAAGATGAACTGATATATTTGTCCCCTACCGCACTAGACTCGTGAGCGGTATCAGTCAAATTAGACGCGAACTTAATTATATTAACTGTGAGCGTGCGACTTTTTACGTAAACAGTGACGGTACGCCCACTAACACTAAACCCCCACTTCCTGATCATTCACCGTACTGTGCTGATATATCAGCCTGGTGCTCCTGGCAGCCTAGGACCAGCCTGTTGGTCTTCACTCATTATTCTTCATTTCCTCCACTACTACTGGCACAGAAGCTCAACATGGAACATTAACGTCTTGGACTACTAAATCCTTCAATATGCTGCAGAAATGACTACTGTTGTTGTTGTTGTTGTTGTTCCCCAAGCTGCCTGGCCGAACAGCCCCAAGGCCCCGAGCAAGGCCATAACAGAGCGCCCCCACAGAACCCTCCCTGCCGACCACAATAAAGCCTGGGTGACCGAAGCCACTCCATGGCGGGGAGATGAGGAGGGTGCGGAAACGCCCGGGAAACCAAAACCCCACCCAGGGCCCTGTGCCCCTCGGCAATTATGAAGAGAAAGTTGACGGACAAAGGAAAAATGTGACGCTTTGGCTTCCAATCTTGGTAGATTGGGAGGTCAATCCACGGAAGAGACGCCGTCACTTTAGATCTAGAAAATATATAAGTAAAAGGAACAGTCAGAGTAAGCTATGGGTATGGCAGAGATCGCTCAGGTCTCACTCTGATAGACCAGCCCATCTCGGTTGACTACTGTTGGTCGCTGTTGCCGTTAGTGGTTTGTCAGTGTGTTGCCTACTGACCACGCCCTCGTTTTACCAGCTTGAGTGGAGTGAAGCACCGAACCCTCGCCACTGAGTCACTATGCCCCGACTAAAATACACCAGGAAAGACCTATTTCTACTGAAAAAAGGTAACGGATATCCTGCACCCTGTGTTATAGAAAAACTTAAATATCTGAAATTATTTCACACCCGTGGCAACAAAAGGGGGCGAAATTTTCCTTGTAATATAAGTGTTGTGAAGACCAAAAGAAAAATGAATAAACCAGTGACTATAAAACCGTACAGACATTTTGAAATACCCAGGATTTGGTATAGTCTTTCTTCCCTCCTGTTATCCAATGTTACTTCACTAACAAATAAAATTGATGAACTTACAACAGTGATAAAGAATTGCTCACCCGGCTTTGTGGCCATTACTGAAGCCTGGCAAATAATACTAGAAACTATTCATATTGAAAACTACCGCATTTTCTGTCACCTGCGTGCTGAAAAACATGGTGGTGGTGTTGCCCTATTCTGCTGCAGTGAACTTTGCCCATTTCCCCTACCCATTAACATACCGAACGAAGTGAAAGCATTATGGATCCGAATCACTCCCTCCTTGCACCCCAGACATGTTGCATCTATTATTTGTTGAGTTGTTTATCACCCCCCAAGACACCATACACGTGATTTACTTCTATAACATATTTCTGATACGTCTGACCTTTTAAAATTACAGTACTCATCATCTAAATTTATTATATGTGGTGATTTTAATGAAATTGACACATCTGACCTTCAAGCACACCTTCAGCTAAACCAAGTAGTAAATTTCCCTACACACCATAATAATATTTTAGATATAATCCTAACAGATATGTCAAACCTTTATGAAACCCCCAATTCCAATGACGCCATTTGGACGAAGCAATCACACCTTTGTTTTCTGGACTCCCAAACCCACTTTCGCTCACACAACTAGGAACAACACACTAACGTGCTGAGGTGGGGCTTTGGTTTCCCGGGCGTTTCCGCTCCCTCCTCAGCTCCCCGCCATGGAGTGGCTTCGGTCACTCCAGGCTTTAATGTGGTCGGCAGGGAGGGTTCTGTGGGGGCGCTCTGTTATGGCCTTGGCCTTGCTCGGGGCCTTGGGGCTGTTCGGCCAGGCAGCTTGGGGAACAACAATAACACACTAACGTACAGACCTATAACCGATTCGGCAATTCGACTCTTCGGTGATTGGATTGTTCGATACCCTTGGGTTGAGGTGTTAACTATTGAAGATGTTTATCTCAAATGGGAAAATTATCTCAATACTATTAATATAGCCTAACAATATTTCTTCCCTGAAAAAACTGTAGTCACTCACCAGTCTGACCTCCCTTAGATTAATTGCCGTATTAAACGCCTTATGCAACGTGACAATGCCTTTAAAGCCAACAACACCACCCTTTTCAAATCACTTCGAAAAAAGTTATTAGAGAAATACAAATGTCAAAAAAGACTTTCTATCCCAACAAAATACAAAACTTGAAACACACAAACATTAGTGAATGGTTTAGCCGAATTCAGGAATTTTGTGGCCTTAAGAACCGACCCTCTACCTTCCCGTGTGTCAACAATCTCACCAGTAATGAAGCAGCCGAGACAATTAATAATCATTTTGCCTCTATATGTCAACAACTTCCCAAGCTCTCTCATGACCAGCTCCCAGCATACCTCCCCCCCCCCCCACACCTATCGGATTAGAGTACGAAGTTTGCGGTCGTTTACAGATTCTCAAAACTAAACGCTCCTCCATTCCACTCGATCTTCCTATCCGCTTATACAAAGAATTTGCTCCTGAACTTTCCTTACTTCTCACATCCATAATTAATGCTTCCTTACAACAATCCAAATGTCCTAAAGATTGGAAGCACTTCTATGTCACTCTAAACCCTAAATCCTCAAACCCTCAATCTCTTAATGAACTACGGCCCATAGCTATTACACCTATTCCTAGCCTTTTTGTGAAAGTTTTGTACAGGTAGCTGAATTGGCTTACAAAGATATATACAATAATTTAGACTCGTGCCAGTATGGAAATATTAAATCCTCATCCACCTCACATTACCTCATCAGTTTTCTTGACTTTATTCATAAAATTTTAGACCGCCGAAACATGTCAGTAACAGCAGTTTTCATCGATTTCAAAAAAGCCTTCGATCTAGTGAACCATACCATTATTATTAAGAAAGCACTTCAACTTGGCCTCCGGGAATGTCTTACCTCCTGGTTGGCGGATTTCCTCCACGACCGTCAACAATCCGTCCGCTTTCTAGGCAGTATCTCCAGTTCACAGACACTCACTTGCGGTTTGCCTCAAGGGACACGAATGGGGCCCCTCGGTTATTTAATACTCAGCAATAACGCCCTTCAAAACACAGAACTCAGTTGGAAATATTTTGACGATTTCACCATAGCCTCTTCCATCAGCAACGCTTCTCCAGACTACAGCACTCTCCAAGCCAACCTGGATGCCCTACTGACCCGGACACAAGATAATTATGTCACTATTAACCTAAACAAAACACTTGTCATGAACTTCAATGTTGCTTCTAAACCCATCCCTCCACCCACCCTCAAGCTTGGCAATCACACCCTCGAGATAGTTCAGTCCACTAAATTACTTGGTGTTCTCCTTCAGCAAAAACTACTCTGGGATCAACATGTCAACACCAAAGCTAGTGCTTCTTCTTATCGGCTACACATGTTATGCACCCTGAAACAACTAGGGGTTCCCAGAGATGACATGATACTTTTATATATAAATCTTTTATATTACCCAAACTCTGCTACGCTTCACACATTTGGTCATCCTCTCTCAACTTAACACAAATAAATAAATTAGAAAAAATTCAGAAGAGAGCACTCAGAATAATGTTAGGGGCCAACTACACCACTTACCAAGATACATATAACCTAATTAACATCCTCGCCATATCTAACCTCTACAAACAACACCTTCAGCAGTTCGCCAGCAAACTACTAAACAACCCCAGACACCGGCACCTACTACCGCCCGACGCCCCTCCTCCTCTACGCGCTGTTCGCCACTTCAACCGTATTGTCCCCATCAGAGCACCACGGACTGACCGCTACAAGAACAGTGCCATTCCTTCAATAATTAAGGTCTTAAACAATCAATAAATTACTATACAGTACATATTTTTAATTGTAAATTAGCCTGTTAGCTCCTGTGTCAATTATAATTTAAATTTTAACTATGTATCAACTTCTTTGTATATTTTCAGCCTTCGGGCTGCTTTTGTGAATCAACCGTTAATTATTATTATTCTATCTATCTATCTATTGCCTGACGCCGTGATCCCCGAAGGGGTGGCCACTAACAAACTGCCCCCATGCACCTCTGTCCCCAGTCAGTCGACGCCCTTCCTCCCAACCAGCACCGCCTTCATCCATATACTTCCTCACTCCATCCTTCCACCTCTCCTTCGGTGCACCTCTCCCTCTCCGTCCTTCCACCTCGCTCTCGTACACCCTCTTAGTCATTCTCTTGCTTTCCATACGTTTCATATGGCCGAACCATCTCAAGTTGTTCCTTTTCACACTTTCCAGCACATCTACCTCCACACCTTCTTACTTCCTCATTTGTCTGTCTATCCCTCCATGTAACACACCTTCTTACTTCCTCATTTGTCTGTCTATCCCTCCATGTAACTCCGCACGCACTTTTCAAGTAACTCATCTCCACCGCTCTCACTCTTGGTCTGAGTCTCTTCCCGAACGTCCATGCTTCGCTTCCATAAGTTAGTGTCGGGATTACCACACTGTCATGCAAGGACTTCTTCACTTCCATACTGACCACCCTATTTCTTGTTACTGCTTTCAATGTTCCTACAACCCTCTTCCCCTGTTGCACCCTCTCCCGCACTTCTTCATCCATAGTCCCATCTTTACTCAACACACTACCCAGATACTTAAAAGAGATGACGATCTCCATAGCCTAACCGTTCAACTTATTATTATTATTTTTATTATTTGTATTAAACAGATACTAGATTGTCAGTATTCTTATGCTCTTAAATTGTCATTAACCTAACCAAACAAGCCAACTTAACCTAACCTAGTGTCTGTAATGGGGGCGTCCGCCCCTACACCCCCGCTGTTAGCAAATACAAATCAGACTAACCTCGGAGGATTCATGGTCAGCAAATAAAAATTAGACTAACCTCGGAGGATACATGGTCATCAAATAATAAGGTAAAAATTTAAGAGACCCCGGACAGCCATTTTTTTTTTTTTTTTTTTTTTTTTTTTTTTACATTACCCTAACCTAACAACCTTTTTTTCTTTTCTATGTGTGTGAGGGAGGCAAAAGGCAGAACTGCTTATAGCGGGTGCCTCCCCCAAAGTTGAAAGAGTGACAGGGCCAAAATCAAGGGACGTTCGAGCCAAAATGCCTGGACACACGGAGTTTGAAGCAATTTAAGTCATAGGAAGAGGGAAAGACTGATTCTGGGAGAGTTCCAGAGCTCAGCTGTTGAATAGAAGGAAGAGTAACGTTTCACTCTTGGGTTGGACAGTTGCACAGAGTAGGGGTGGGATTGTGTTGCAAGACGGGTACCACGTGCCCTACGTAAAGGAGGTGGTATACACTGGGAAAGCTCTGAGGAACACTGATTATTATAGTAGCGATAGAATAGCGAGAGAGATGCAACATTGCGGCGAAGAGAGAGAGATTGCAGATAGTTGGTGAGTGGACGGGAGTTAATGATACGAAAGGCCTTCCTTTAACCTCCCCACACATGTGAACAATACTCAATACAAGGACGCACTATGCCCCTGTACAGAGCAAGAAGCTGTGCAGGGGTAAAGAACCCCCTAAGGCGGTTGAGCACACCCAGCTTCTGGGAGGCTGCCTTAGCAAGACTGGTAATATGGTTGGGTAAGAGGTATCCTCACCAGGATTCGAACCCACTCACTCCAGGTATATTTGGGAGAGTCGGAATATACCTGGAGTGAGTGGGTTCGAATCCTGGTGAGGATACCTCTTACCCAACCTGTCGTACTTAATCGTACATAATTGATATTTGTCATTTTCAGAGATTCCATAATAGTACCAGGACGATTAAAAATCGTATATCACTTAACCGAGTTGGCGGGGGGGAAGCGTAAAAATAGTCATGGTCGAAGTCTAATAAACTCACCACGTGTTCGAAGGCATAGTTCTCCACGAGACTAAAAACCTGGTTCCTCAAATATGAACTAAGGTTGCATTCCTTATATCCGCTCATGGCCGAGTGGTTACGGTGCCCGACTCTCCCAAACATACCTGGAGTGAGTGGGTTCGAATCCTGGTGAGGATACCTCTCACCCAACCTGTCATACTTAATCGTACATAATTGGTAATATGGTCCTTCCAACTGAGAGCAGAAGAAAAAGAGACACTAAGAATATTGAGAGAAGATGAAGGATTGATTTTTGTATTGTTGAAGAATAAGGGATAGTCCGCAGGGAGTTCCTGACTGGTAGATAGATGGAGAAATTGGGTTTTGGAAGCATTAAAGGTAACAAGGTTTTCTCTGCCCCAATTGGAGATAGTAGTTAGATCAGAATTTAAGTGTTCTATGGCTTCATTCCGTTTGTCGTTGAGGAATTGCTGGCTTGGGCGTTCTGAAAAACTAATGGAGTAGTGTAAGGTTGAGTCGTCTGCGTATGAATGGATGGGAGTTGAGGTACAGTTGAGAAGGTCATTTATAAAAATTAGAAACAGAATAGGAGATAGGACAGAGCCCTGAGGAACACCGGAGTTTATAGGGTGAGGAAGTGAGCGATGGCCGTCCACAACCGCACCTATGGAACGGCCGGAGAGGAAATTAGAGACAAAGGCACAGATGGAGGGATAGAAACCGAAGGAGGGTAGTTTAGAAATTAAAGATTTGTGCTAGACTCTATCGAAGGCTTTCGATATGTCTAGTGCAATAGAAAAAGTCTCACCGAAGTCCCGAAAGGAGGATGACCAAGAGTTAGTAAGATATGAAAGAAGATCACCAGTAGAGCGACCCTTAACCCTTCTGGCCCGGGCTCGCCCTCCTAAGGACGTTGTAAGAGATCCGGGCGATTTGGCCGAAAAACGTCTATGCCTAGGCTACCATATATTTGTTATTTTAACTGCTAGAAAATTCCCATGCATCTCTAAACGTACTGCGGTTTCCAATCTGTAGACTGGCATTGAGTAGAGCTCTCTAAGTCAACTGGTCCAGTTGTGATGACGATTTCCGTGGAGAGAGTTTCGATGCGATGTTAGCAATATGACACAATTTTCAACACTAAATCTGTCTTAGCAGACCACACAACAACAAAGCTCCGACGTCTGCTTGCTTTCGGAGGTGCGCGCGTCGCCTCCGACCAGCTGTGTTTACATACGTCGGACGCACGGCTTTCAAAACAAGCTTAATAGGCTTTCAAGCTTATGGATTTTAAAAGGACACCCGGGCTCCTGCCCATCTGCCGCGGTGCCCTTTTAAAATGCTGCCTGGGCGGGAAGGGTTAAGGAAGCCATACTGGCGATCTGAGAGCAGATTATGAGTAGAGAAATGCTTAAGAAATTTGGAAGCAAGAATAGTTTAAAAAACTTTAGAGATACAAGAGATGAGAGCAATTGGACGATAGTTGGAGGGTTGAGAGCGGTCACCCTTCTTTGGGCCAGGTTGAATGAGAGCAAACTTCCAGCATGAAGGGAAGACGTTAGAGGATAGACAGAGACGACAGAGTTTGCCTAGGCAGGGAGTCAGCACGGAAGCACAGTTTTTTAGTACAACAGGAGGAACACCGTCCGGACCGTACGCCTTATTAGTATTAAGCCCAGAGAGGGTAGAAAGTACATCTTTAGAAGAGATTAGGATTAAAATGTAAAACTTGCAAACTAAACAAACCAAAATTGGGACAAGGACAATATAAAGTCAAATTAAATTATCAAAATAATTTTATTATTTATTATTTATTAGGCATAAGTAAGAGAGAGGAGGGTGGAGAGGGAGGTATAACACCGGAATCATCCAAGGTGGAGTTTCTAGCAAAAGTTTGAGCGAAGAGTTTAGCTTCGTCAGAGGAAGAAGTGATGGTTGTGCCATCAGAGTGGGAAAGGGGAGTGAAAGACGAAGAAGAGAAATTGTTGGAGAGGTTTTTGGCTAGATGCCAGAAAGCTTGGGCAGAGCTAGAGTTGGATAGTTCAGTGCATTTATTATTGATGAAAGAGTGCTTGGCAAGTCGAAGAACAGATTTGGCTTGATTCCGGGCAGAAACATAGGAAGAATGAGAGTCTTGAGTTTTAAGGCGTCGGTACCGTTTGAATGCTTCCTCCTTATTGCGGACAGCAGTAGAACAGGCGTGAGTAAACCAAGATTTTTTAGCATTAGTCTGAGAGAAAGAGAATGGAATGTATGCTTCCATGCCCGATAGGATTACCTCGGTAATGAGTTCAGCACTCTCCGAGGGTCCCCGGCCACGGAAGCAGAAATAATTCCATGGGAAATCAAAGAAGTACTGCCGGAGAGCCTCCCAGTCGGCAGCGCCATAGTGCCACAAGCGCCGCCGGCTAGGAGGATCGGGTGGCCGTACTGGAGAGATAAGACAGGTGACAGAGATAAGTTTATGGTCGGAGGAGCCCAAAGGAGAGAAAAGATCGACAGTATAAGAAGAAGGGTTAGAAGTTAGAAATAAGTCAAAAATGTTGGGCCGATCTCCGAGGCGATCCGGGGTACAGGTGGGTTGCTGAACTAACTGCTCTAGGTCATTTAGGATAGAAAAGACGTAGGCTTGTTCACCAGGTGGGTCAGTAGTGTGATAAGAGAGCCATTGGCGGTGGTGAACGTTGAAATCTCCTAAGATGGAGATTTCTGAGAAAGGAGAAATGGATAGAATGTGTTCCACTGTAGAGTTTAGATAGTCAAAGAATTTGGGAAAGTTGGTAGAGTTAGGGGAAAGATAGACAGCACAGAAATATTTAGTAAGAGAATGACAGGAAAGTTCGAGCCATAAAGTTGAGAATTCAGAGGAGTCGAAATCGGGAACACGAGAGCAAGTGAGTTTGTTGTGCACATAAGCACAACATCCACCTTTGGCTTTGAAACTAGGATAGAGAAAGTAGGAGGATACAGAGAAGGGGCTGCTGGATGTTGCATCAGACACCTGAGTTTCGGTGAGGAAAATGTGACGCTCCTGCATAGTAGCCACGTACTCACCTAATTGTACTCACCTAATTGTAGTATACAGGATTTGAGCCTAAGCTCGTGTTGTCCTGTCTCTCTCTCTACATTTATCCAATTTTGCTTTAAAAGTTTGGATATTTCTTGCTCCCACCACCTTCCCATCCAACTTATTCCAACACTCAATACTTCTATACGGGAAGCTGAACTTTCTTACATCAGACTTACATATAACTTTCCTCAACTTACAATCATGACCCCTGGTTCTTCCCTCGTCCCTCACCACAAAATCTCCCTTGTCGATCTTCTCAAAACCTTTCACACACTTAAACATCATGATCATGTCACCTCTCTCTCTCCTCTCCCTCAGCGTTGGCAGCTTTAGCCTCTCCAATCTCTCCTCATAAGGCAGGTCTCTAAGGCTAGCTATCATCTTAGTGGCAACTCTCTGAACTCTTTCCATTTTTTTATTATGTTTTATAAGGTGTGGAGACCACACCACTGCTGCATACTCCAGTCTTGGTCGTATTATTGTCCCTATTATTTTTGCTAACATCTCTTCATCTAAATAATTCAGAGCTATTCTCATGTTAGTCAACACTGCATAGGTTTCACCAGTTATTTTATTTATATGCTGTTCAGGTGACAAGCTGTCTGCCACAACTACCCCTAGGTCGTTGCTTTCACAGCTTTACTAATTATTTCATCTCCTATTTTATATCCCCAAGAAGGTCTATATTTACTTTTTCCCATCTCAAGAACCTGACACTTACTCGTGTTGAATTCCATTTTCCAAGGTTGACTCCACTCATATAACTTATCTAGGTCTCTCTGTAATTCTTCACAACTACTCCTACTTGTAATATGCTTCATTAATTTTGCATCATCAGCAAACATAGATATATATGAGCCTATTCCCATTTGAAGGTTGTTGATGAAAACCAAAAACATGATTGGGGCCAACACCGATCCTTGAGGCACTCCGCTTTTTACCCTTTTCCACGAGGAGAACTTTCCTTTTATTACTGTTCGCATTTCCCTCCCAATTAAATAGTTTTCCATCCACTTTAATAATACTCCCTCAACCCGCCCCACAGTCCTGAGCTTCCACAACAATCTCTTATGAGGCACCTTATCAAATGCCTTCTTGAAATCTATGTAAATACAATCTACCCACCCCTCCCTCCCTTGTACAATGTCAATTACCCTATCATAGTAACTCAACAAATTTGTGGTACACGAATGACCTTTTCTGAACCCGAACTGCTTGCTTGAAATTATTTCCCTCTCCTCCAACATACCCACCCATCTTTTTCTAATAATCTTTTCACAAAGCTTGCATATAACACTCGTTAAGGATACCGGTCGATAATTTAGCGGGTCTTCTTTATTTCCACTTTTATATATTGGAGTTATATTTGCTTGTTTCCATTCTAAGGGAAGTTCCCCCTTGTTTAATGAGTGTTGAACAATATTAAAAATAGGTCTCACTAGTTGTTCAGAACATTCTCTTAATACCCATCCAGCAATGTTATCTGGGCCCATAGATTTTCTCACGTCCAATTCTTCCAACAATGATTTTAGTTCATCCTTGTTGACTTCTATCGACTCTAGTCCCTGTATCTCGTTCAATTCCACCACAGGTTCTACATAGTCATCCTCCTCCACAAACACGGATGTTAATGTATCATTCATAATTTCACACATACCCACTGTGTCTTCATATAATTGACCCTCTACCCTAAGCTTTGTTATTTTGTCCTTTATTTTGTTTTGCCGTTGATATAACTATAGAACAGTTTGGGTTCTTTATTACATTTGTTTACTATATCTTTTTCAAAGTTCTTTTTCTCCTCTCTTATAGTCTTGACATAGTTGTTTCTAGCATTCTTATACTCATTCCATTTTTCCTCAGTGTGTCTCCTTCTCACTTTATTCCATGCAGAGTCCTTTTTGTTCTGGGCAATGTGACATCGCATGTTAAACCACTCTTTCTCCTTAGCCAGCTTTCTATCCTTAAATGTTGGTACATATTTATCTACCCCCTCCCTGTAAATGTCTAGTAACATGGTGTATTTTACCTGAATATTCTGTTCTTGCTCAATAAATGACCAATCTATATTTGCAAAGTATCCTCGTAATGATTCATAATCCGCCTTACTATAATTTAGTCTATATTCCCTATGTTCCTCCTCTCTGCCTTCCAGAAATTCCACTGTCAATTCAAATTCAATCACAGCATGATCGCTTTTTCCCATGGGACTCAAATATGTTAGGTTCTTTATTTCTTGGGGGTCTTTGGTGAATAATAAGTCGAGTCTTGATGGTTCATCACCTCCTCTAAATCTTGTATTTTCCATAACGTGTTGTGTTAATAGATACCCCATTGTTAGTTCAAGAAATTTGCTACCCCAAGTATTTTCATTTGAACCCGCATCCAAACATTCATGCGGGCATGCGCGCGCGTCGGCTGCCCAGCCGTTTAGAAACCGGCTGGCGGCAGCCGGCCGGCCGGCTTTTCCTTAGTATATATCCTACGACAATGTAACTAATGTCTGGGATATTCTTATGTTGTTTCACAGCTTGAAGCTGCCCTTATTCTTAACCAACACATCTTAGTATATTTTATTCTCGATAGTTGATTGTTTCATTATAATATATAAGATGTAAGTCTAGTGAGAGTGGGAGGAGACGAGCGGGAGAGAGAGACCGGCTGGGGGACGTTGCTTTGCGCGGGCGCGGAATAGACTAGCTTGGGACGAGCTGATGTTGCCATTTGATCGCAACGTTAGGCTTAGTTTCGACTCACGCAAGGGGTAGAGGATTTTGACCCGGCAACGGTGTTGAGTGTTGCCAAGCATGGGATGTATTTCGCATGCCTAGGGTGGGGTCCAGACAGATTCAAGACTCAGAGCTCACCTCACTGTCGTACCCTTCGGACCCCTTGATATCTATCCCTCTCAACCCCACTTAGAAACTTTCTCTCTTACTTTGTATACCTTCTTTCCACTACTTCACCAATCTATTTAATTATCTCATCCCCTTGATAGACCTTATATCTATTATTGTATTAACGACGAGCTCTCAGATAATTAGATAGGATTTTGGGCCTTATGCAGAGATGTAATTGTTAATGAGACCTAGGAAGCTTTTTTGTTGTCTCATATTTGGTGGTTTCATGCTTGCTAGTGTGTTCTTGTGGCAGGTGAGCAGGGGCTAGACCGGAGGGGAGGCTTTATGCGATCCTTTAAGTAAAGTCTGCTGGTGCGAGTCCTGTGGACCTGCACGACTTTACTAGGATACCCGTGGGAGTCTGGGGGCATTTTCTTGTCTGTGTGCCTGTACTTACACTAGTTGTACTTACACTAGTTGTATTTGCGGGAGTGAGCATGCTCGTTAATTCCCGCCTCCTAAGATATGTTTGTCATACCGTGCTTTGAAACTATGCACTGATGGTGCAGACACTACTTCGGCTGGCAATTTGTTCCACCCACTAATCGAGTTGGTAGGAAATCTTTTACTTTTCAGATCAGATTTACTATTTAGCACTTTTAGTTTGTAGCTGTGACCTCTTGTCCTCTCACCTCCATCCCTCTCTATGAAGTTTTCTTGGTCGATTTTGTCAATACCTCTAACACATTTATATATCTGAATTTGCTGTCCTCGTTTCCTTCTCTGTTCCAGTGTAGGTAGATTCAATCTCTCGAGCCTCTCTTGGTACTCCAAATTTTCCAAACCTGGGATCATCCTCGTAGCTGCTCTCTGTACCCTCTCAATTTTGTGGATATGTTTCTTCAAGTGAGGGGACCACACTACAGATGCATATTCCATCCTGGGTCTTATTATTGCCGTTATTATTTGTTTCATGGTGTTTTCATTAAGATAATTGAAAGACATCCTAATATTTGCCAATAATGCCAGTGATTCTCTCACTATCTTATTTACGTGGCTTTCTGGAGACATGTTATCCCTAAATTCTATCCCCAAGTCTTTTTCTTTTTCTGCTTTAGGAATCACTTCGTTTCCTAGTTTATAATCTTTTCTAGGTCTGTACTTGCTTTTACCCATTTCTAGAGTCTTACATTTCCCTGCATTGAACTCCATATTCCATTTGATGCTCCATTCATGGATCTTTTGCAAATCTGCTTGGAGCTCAAGGCAATCCTCCTGGGTTCTGATCGTTTTAAGCAGCTTAGCATCGTCCGCAAACATACTCATGTAGCTTGTTAGTCCCTCAGGCAAGTCATTTACAAATATTAGAAACATGATTGGGGCTAGAACAGATCCTTGTGGTACCCCACTCGTAATTTGAGTCCAGTTTGACGATTTCCCCCTTACTGTTGTTCTCATCTGTCTTCCGCTAAGGTAGCTCTCCATCCATTTCAGCAGTTTGTCTCCTACTTTTCCCTCATGTTTTAATTTCCATAGCAATCTCTTGTGTGGAACTTTGTCAAATGCCTTTTTAAAGTCTAGGTAGGCACAGTCTACCCATCCTTCCCTCTTGTCCACTGTGTCTATTACTCTAGAGTAAAAACTCAACAAGTTGCTTATACATGATCTGCCACCTCTGAATCCAAATTGTCGGTCAGTAATTAATCTTTTGGATTCCAGGTATTTCACCCATTTGTCCCTTATTAATCCTTCCAGAATCTTCATGAGGATGCTCAATAGTGATACAGGTCTATAGTTCAGTGGTTTATCTCAGTGTGTGTCTAGTGTTGTGTTGTGTGAGGGCCCTTGCCTAGTCCACTCAGCACTGCGCTAGCACGCCTTGCGTTTGTTTTAGGGTCGCCAGGAGAGAGTCAGATACTTGGGATCTGAGTCTCTCAAGAGAGCACCCTTTCAATTAGAGTAATTTGGCGCACAGACTTGGGAACGTCCCTAGGCTAGAGCAGGTGGCTCAGCCCGGGTATCCGAAGCCTATATCCTTCCGGCTAGACCTCTGCCACCTGGCAGATTAACAGCTAGCGGTTTATTATATCTGTATGCTTGTTATTGTGCCACAGTTTACCGTCTTTGTGAGCATTGTGAGTCAGGGTGTGGCTTAGAGACTCTGTCCAAGCAGGCTTGCCTGACTAAGAGTGAGAAGCACACCTGTATGTGGTTATGTTGCGAGTAACTGCCTTTATTTAATTATACCTATGCCATTATACACTGTAGGTCCTATCACTAGTATTTATTCCTGCTTATTAGTTAAGAGTTCTCTAAATCCGTAACGTACTTTCTTTGCTAAGCATCAGATCCTACAGTAGCCGCATGCAGTTTAGAAACCTGCATCTTGTCTACCGGTACGATGTTTTGAGGACTGTTTGCTCTCACCTTCTTTCACGCAGGGGTGATTAGTTGTTGTTGTTGTTGTTGTTGTTCCCTAAGCTGCCTGGCCGAACAGCCCCGAGTCCCTGAGGAAGGCCATGGCCACGATCGGGCTTTTCCACAGAGCTCTCATTGAGTGTAGGTTGTGTTGTTGGCGTAAGTGGTTGTGTGAAATGCAGTCTTCTATGATGTGTTTAATGGTATGGGGTGCTGTGTTACATCCCGGGCAGGCGTCGACAACGGAGTCATCCAGTCTCTTCTGATAGCTCAGGAGAGCTGGATGGTGTCCGCATCTCAGCCTGGCCAGGTGGACTCTCTCCTCGCGAGGGAGGGAGGATTCGGAAGGATGGATTTCGGGAGGTCGTGCATGCAGCTGCGTGTTGTCTGTGAGTGAGTGGATGGGTTGGCGAGAGATATGAGTATGGATGTGCTTCTGGAAGTTGGTTCGGGGTGGGCAGGGAGGGAGAGAGAGGACAATAATTGTGTGTGATACCGTGTGCTGGGTGTTGTTTTGATATTTCTTGGTGTCTGTGGGTGTGTTGCCATGTAGTTTAGTGGGTGGTCTTGGTTCGTGGAGGCTGCTGCCAGGAATTGAGTGCCTCTCATGTCCAGATGGTCTTTGACTTTGAGGATTTTGGTTTCTTGATGTAGATGATCTGTGGGTGCAGTAGCTGTGCAGCCTGTAATGATCTTCAGGGCTTTGTTTTGAATAGTCTGTAACGTCTTATGATGTGTTTCAGCTAGGTTAGAAGCCCAGGCTGGGCTTGCGTATTCCATTACTGATCTTATGTATTGTTTATATACTGTGATGGTAGTTTCTTTGTTGTGTCCAAATTTTGTGTGAGCAAGTGACCTGAGGGCGTTAAGTCTGGGTGTCAGTTTCTTTTTAATGTTTGTGGTGTGCTGTTTGATTAGTTGATTAGTTGTATTAATTAACGTAACGTTAAATGTACTTTCTTCTAGTTTGTTATTGAATTGTTTCTGCAATTTAATTCCGTTATCTATCTTTTCCTTGAAGCTTTAAGTCAACTTAATTGTGTGATCTTTTATATAGCCTGCTTGACTATCAGCAGTCTATAGTGCGTGCACCCTGTAACCGAGTCATAGGATACCTCGTTGTCCAGGCAGGACTCTTGACGGTTTAGGGTGGTTTGTTGCCTGGGTTTATAGATAAGGGTTGGATCTAGCGTTTTCCGTTGTTGCTTGTTGCCGCATACCTAGTCCAATAGAAAGAGCCCAGTGTTTATATATCCCAGGACGTAACAAATGGCGACCTTGCATAGGATTTACTGAACAGAGGAATATAGTGGTCATTTGTTTTGAGATTCCTTATGATTAGAGGAATACAGTGGACATAGTTTTTTTTTGGAGCAACCAATATAACACATTAAAGACTTTAAATAACATTAGTATATACATACTTGCATAGGAGATAAGGCACATTCTATAACCGTGATAATTACTGCAGTGCACAAACATGTCTAATACATCAGAACACAGTGGTGGGTCAGGTCACGATACGGGCTCGGAGGGAGAAAGACCTGTGAAGTGGCTAGTCGATAGCGAGGAGGGTGCTAGAAGATTTTTAGAGGTGCCCCTTACCGCTGCCAGGGTGTTGAAGCTGAATAAGTATGGCTTAAAGTGTGTGGCAGGTCTGCAGGGTCACCCGGGCTTAAGTGGCATGAGGAAAGATCAGCTGAGGACTTTGATATTGGGTTTAGAAGGGAGAGACCTGGGTGGAGAGGCGACTGGGGGCCCCGGTCCCCAGCCCCCCCTCCACTCTACCCCCATAGCAAACGTCAGGGTGCCTGAATTTAGTACATACCCCCAAGTTGATGGTCAATGGCAGCGTGGAATTCAATCACAGGGACCCTCCCCATTAAATGCACCTTCCCCTCCTCAAGGGTTGACTCCAGATTTGTTGTTTCGGCTTGAGATGGCCAAGGTTGAGGCCGCCGAAAGACAGGTTAGAGTTCAGGTTGAGGCTGCTAGAGCTCAGGCTGAGGCTGCAGAGAGAACAGCTATACGAGAGGCTGAACTGCAGGCAGAGTCTACTAGGTATCGGGCTGACAGGGAGCTGGAGAGATCTCGAGTGGAGGTAACAGGGCGTAATATCGGGGGAGGTAATAGACATCGGGACCAATCATTGTCGCGCCTGCTTAAACTAGTTCCTGTGTTCGATGAATCATGTGTAACTGAGTTTTTTATGCGATTTGAGAAGAAGTGTCAGGAACACCAGTGGCCTCAGGAAAAGTGGGCAGCATTAGTTTCATCAAGACTTCTAGGAAAGGGGCTAAAAGCGTATGATGCACTACCTTTAGAGTCCTGTGTAGTTTATGATGAGCTAAAGAAGGCTGTGCTACGGGCCTATGAGTTACAACCAGAAACTTACCGCTTGAAGTTTCGGGGTGTTACTAAGGGCAAGGATAGTACCTTCCTAGAACACGCCCGGGACTTGTCTGATGCACTACGACATTGGCTGCGTTCTGAGAGGGCAGCTACTTTTGAGGAGTTGAGTGAGCTGGTTCTCTTGGAGCAGTTCTTTAAGTGCACAGGCGGGGACTTAACATTAAATATAAAGGAAAAAAATCCTAGAACTCTCCAGGAGGCAGCAGAAATGGCTGACCTCCGACTGTCATTAATTCGAGGGTGCGAAGCAGCAGCTAGGAGTGAGTCGGGTGCAAAGGATCGTACCCCTCCCCCTCCCAAGAATTTTGATACACATAAATACACAAAACCATGTAGCACTGACAATAAAACTGAACATAAACCAAATACCGTCCCGTATAAGAAGTCTAATGGTACCTCCCACTCTCAAGGGAAACCAAAGAGTAAAGAGTGTTTTGCATGTCACCAGGAGGGTCACTTTGCAAATGCTTGTCCGAACAAGCCACCAAACAAGGTTGTGTCATTGGTCCGCAGCATAGGGGTGTCGCCTATATCTTCTGAGTTTGCCAAGGGTAGTTCGTCAGAGGTTGGGACACAGCCTGTGTACAAGAGTCCGGAAGGCTCGAACCCTGTCCGCAACGTCTTTGGGGGTCATAGAGGGCATGGTTTTGTGAGGTGGGCTGGCGAAAGGCGAGGAGTTAAGCTATTGCGTGATACTGGGGCTTCTCAGACCTTGTTAAGGAACTTTACTGGTAGACCGATTAACGCTGCTCGGGTGGTGGTAGTTCAGGGGATCAATGCTACGAAGTCCTACCCGCTGGTGCGGATGGAGCTGGAGGTGGGTGGTGTGGCGAAGGAGCTGGATGTCGGAATTGTAGAGAACTTGCCTGTTGGGGGCGTCGACCTCCTCCTCGGCAACGACTTTGCGGTGCCTGCTTCTAAGGTTTCACCCTTGGTCGTTGCCGAGAAGGCGGCCGACGTTAGTAGGGAGGAACAGGAGTGGGTTGAGAAGTGTAGCGTATAAACCATTGCGGGTGTTGTGACGCATTCTCAGAAATCCGGAGCCTTGCAGCCACCACCTCAGTCTATCAAACCGCGGAGGAAAGGTCACAAGAAAACGGTAAGTGTTGGTCAATTGGAGAGTTTTGAGCCGGCAGTGTTTCTTGGTGACTCATTATTGGCACCTATGTTAGAGTCTGGAGAGGCCCCAGGACCTGTCACAGCTAGTGAGGAGGTAGGGCAGGAAGAGACTCCGAGGCAGCAACGTTACACACGGAGAGAAAAAAGGGTTGCTCAGTTTGATATTGGGGGAGGACTTAGGTTGCTTCGGAAGCATCTAGACAGGTTGGTTCCCTCAGATATTTGTAAACTGCAGTTGGAGGATCCGGAAGTTCAGAAGTGTGGTAATGGTGCTGTCGAGATCAAACACGAGGACGGGGAAACATGTCATGTGAACCTGTTGGAGGAGTTTGTGAGGCAACCACCTGAGCAGCCTACTGTCCCTGCGTTGGTCTGCCGCGGCCAAGGTGGAGAAGGAGAGGGGGGCAGTAGGGCACAGGTGGAGGAGAGTAGGGATTGTCATGTCTCGGCGGAGCAGTGGGCGGGGGACACGAGTCTGGTGGCTGTGGAAGCGCTAGAGCACCTGCCTGAGCAGCAGTGTGCAGCGCTCCAGCACCAGCTCGGTTCATACCCCACTGGTCGTGTCGAGCCCCTGAGCCTCACAACTCGGGCGGTGCAAGATGTTCCGCGGGCAGGTCACGTGGATGTTGAAAGACCGTTAGCCTCGTTGTTTCGGTGGTTCAAGGTGGGCGACGAGGCTTTGGCATGGTTGCCAGGTCAGGGTCGGCCCATGGCTGCCAAGGGTGGTGGTCAAAAGGAGGACTTTGAGCAGATTGGTGAGGTTGGCTGTGGCATAGAAGTGCCCAGTCGTCGCATAGCCTCCCAATGCTGCTCTAGTCAATTGCAACAGCCCTACCATAGACCGACTGTATCTGGCCATGTCGCTAAAAGCGGTGATGCTGCACAGGCAGATGTAGTCGTAAGGAATGCGGGGGGGTGCATGTACGGTATCGGCGGGGAAGCCTTAGCAATAATGAACTATGGGAGTGACTGCACAGGTGGTACTGATTGTCCCTCTCATGACCTGGCTGTTCTAGGGACGAAGGTGGAGAAGGAGGGAGACTACAGGTTAGAAGCTGCGGTCTCGGCTGGGTTGTGGAAGGGCACAAGGATTGTTATTCTGCGAGATAAGTTGTTTACTAGGCTGTGGCAGTGCATCCGCATGTTTGTTGCTTCTCCAGGCCTGATGTACGGGGTAGAATCCGACATGGAGGCTGGAGATAGTGCAAGGCTCAGTTTAATTCCCTACCGAATAAATCCTGCTCGACAGCCTGTGGTGCAAGCAGAGCTGGATTATGTGTTGACGAAGGGTCTGAGGGATAAGGAATGTCGTGAGTGGTCGTTGCCTGTAACTTTGCAACCTGTGTTAAGTGGCAAGATCAGTGAGTGTGTTGATTGCGAGAGTGTGTGTGCATTATCCCTGATAGACGCCTATACCTTATCGAGAGTTGACGACACCATGGACTACCTCGGGGCTGCATCGCCTATCATGAAGGTAGAACTAGTGAAAGGTTATTGGCAGGCCCCGTTGCCGGAAAGAGCGAAGAGAAATGCCAGTCTTGTGATGAACTGGGCAGTTTATCAGTGCCAGGTGTTGTTTTGCTGCCGGGACACAAGTTGGATGTGTGGCATGCTAAGGGCACTGATAATGTTTTGGCTGATTGTTGGTCACGGGAGGGTTTGTTTGCAGGAGAACCCTCGCCGTATAGTCAGTGTGTGTTGAGAGTGGAGGAAAATAGGCTGTCACTGTAGTGCAGCCGCCAAAAAACAAATTAAAAAAAAGCAAAAAACTTATAAAAACTCTTTATTTTTATAACGTGTAGAATTTTGTATAAGATGTTGTGGCAGTATCTAAGTTGAATGTTTTCGCTTATTGTTGCTAAGTTAGTTGAACTTGCTCGGTGGAGTGCAACAGTCTTTATTTTTTTTATATATAGTGCCTTGTGTCGCAACAGTGTGTGGTACTATGAGAAGCTTTCTGTTAGATATGAAGAACTTAGTCAAGTGTCTTATATCTTGGGGGAAGTGTGACGCTCCTGCATAGTAGCCACGTGCGGGCATGCGCGCGCGTCGGCTGCCCAGCCGTTTAAAAACCGGCTGGCGGCAGCCGGCCGGCCGGCCGGCTTTTCCTTAGTATATATCCTACGACAATGTAACTAATGTCTGGGATATTCTTATGTTGTTTCACAGCTTGAAGCTGCCCTTATTCTTAACCAACACATCTTAGTATATTTTATTCTCGATAGTTGATTGTTTCATTATAATATATAAGATGTAAGTCTAGTGAGAGTGGGAGGAGACGAGCGGGAGAGAGAGACCGGCTGGGGGACGTTGCTTTGCGCGGGCGCGGGCGCGGAATAGACTAGCTTGGGACGAGCCTGATGTTGCCATTTGATCGCAACGTTAGGCTTAGTTTCGACTCACGCAAGGGGTAGAGGATTTTGACCCAGCAACGGTGTTGAGTGTTGCCAAGCATGGGATGTATTTCGCATGCCTAGGGTGGGGTCCAGACAGATTCAAGACTCAGAGCTCACCTCACTGTCGTACCCTTCGGACCCCCTTGATATCTATCCCTCTCAACCCCACTTAGAAACTTTCTCTCTTACTTTGTATACCTTCTTTCCACTACTTCACCAATCTATTTAATTATCCCATCCCCTTGATAGACCTTATATCTATTATTCTATTAACGACGAGCTCTCAGATAATTAGATAGGATTTTGGGCCTTATGCAGAGATGTAATTGTTAATGAGACCTAGGAAGCTTTTTTGTTGTCTCATATTTGGTGGTTTCATGCTTGCTAGTGTGTTCTTGTGGCAGGTGAGCAGGGGCTAGACCGGAGGGGAGGCTTTTTGCGATCCTTTAAGTAAAGTCTGCTGGTGCGAGTCCTGTGGACCTGCACGACTTTACTAGGATACCCGTGGGAGTCTGGGGGCATTTTCTTGTCTGTGTGCCTGTGTGTCTAGTGTTGTGTTGTGTGAGGGCCCTTGCCTAGTCCACTCAGCACTGCGCTAGCATGCCTTGCGTTTGTTTTAGGGTCGCCAGGAGAGAGTCAGATACTTGGGATCTGAGTCTCTCAAGAGAGCACCCTTTCAATTAGAGTAATTTGGCGCACAGACTTGGGAACGTCCCTAGGCTAGAGCAGGTGGCTCAGCCCGGGTATCCGAAGCCTATATCCTTCCGGCTAGACCTCTGCCACCTGGCAGATTAACAGCTAGCGGTTTATTATATCTGTATGCTTGTTATTGTGCCACAGTTTACCGTCTTTGTGAGCATTGTGAGTCAGGGTGTGGCTTAGAGACTCTGTCCGAGCAGGCTTGCCTGACTAAGAGTGAGAAGCACACCTGTATGTGGTTATGTTGCGAGTGGCTGCCTTTATTTAATTATACCTATGCCATTATACACTGTAGGTCCTATCACTAGTACTTATTCCTGCTTATTAGTTAAGAGTTCTCTAAATTCTCTAAGAGTTCTCTAAATTCTCAACACCGTGAACGACCGCAGCAGTGCAAGCACTGGTACTGAGCTGGATACACAGGCATAGTTTGCCTTTTTCCAGAGGATCTACTGTAAGAAACTGTAAGAAACTGTAAGAAAATCCGTAACGTACTTTCTTTGCTAAGCATCAGATCCTACAGTAGCCGCATGCAGTTTAGAAACCTGCATCTTGTCTACCGGTACGATGTTTTGAGGACTGTTTGCTCTCACCTTCTTTCACGCAGGGGTGATTAGTTGTATTACTTAACGTAACGTTAAATGTACTTTCTTCTAGTTTGTTATTGAATTGTTTCTGCAATTTAATTCCGTTATCTATCTTTTCCTTGAAGCTTTAAGTCAACTTAATTGTATGATCTTTTATATAGCCTGCTTGACTATCAGCAGTCTATAGTGCGTGCACCCTGTAACCGAGTCATAGGATACCTCGTTGTCCAGGAAAGACTCTTGACGGTTTAGGGTGGTTTGTTGCCTGGGTTTATAGATAAGGGTTGGATCTAGCGTTTTCCGTTGTTGCTTGTTGCCGCATACCTAGTCCAATAGAAAGAGCCCAGTGTTTATATATCCCAGGACATAACAAAAAGAAGATCAGGTTTGTTGGAGGAGAGATGGTGTTCAACATATCCTAGTATTATGGGTGGGGGCTGCTGCCCCCACCCCCCCGCTGGTTGAACCAGGTGTTAACTAGGTTATATAAATCGAGGGATAAAAACGCTGTCCGGGGTATCTTCAATTTTTACCAATAATAATTAGACTAATCTCGGAGGATTCATGGTCAGCAAATACAAACTAGACTAACCTTGGAGGATTCATGATCAGCAAATAAAAATTACACTAACCTCGGAGGATTCATGGTCAGCAAATAATAATTAGACTAACCTCGGAGGATTCATGGTCAGCAAATACATATTAGACTAACCTCGGAAGTAAAAAAACACAGAGGTTAGTCAATATAAATCAGACTAACCTCGGCCATTCAATTACTGTTTGAATATCAATAGCAAATTACAGTGCACTAATTATGTCATAATACTCGTTGTGTGAAAAATATACAAATCCACAAAATGAAACCACCTCCTAAATACTGTACCGGTACTGTAGATATGTACCACAATATTAAATTCAGTCTAGCCAGGTGGACTCTGTCCTCACGGGAAAGGAGGCTTTCTGAGGGATGGACTTCGAGGGGCCGTGCATGTAGCCGAGTGTTGTCTTTGAGTGACTGGATGGATCTGTCAATGCCATTCTCCAGACAACGGTAAGCCAAACATTTTGACATTTAATAGTACATTGTAGGTGGTCTAATTGTAAATATATTTGTGTATCAATACTATGTAGAAGACAATGAGAATACTTGAGAAGGCAAAGAACTCATTTTGTGATAGAGTGGTAAATGAGTTGAACGCACTGCCCCAGTATGTAGTCGGTTCCGAATCAATAAGGGAGTTTGAAAGTAATCTTGATAAAGCATGGGGAAGACAAGATTTGAAGTTTGATTATAAAACAAAAATACAGAATAGTAAAAATGTTGCGTCTGCTACCGCCGCCGCCAACACCGTGAACGACCGCAGCAGTGCAAGTACTGGTACTGAGCTGGATACACAGGCCTAGTTTGCCTTTTTCCAGAGGATCTACTGTAAGAAACTGTAAGAATGTATTTTTCCCTAAAACTCCTGGCTACAGGAAGCGCCGCCTGGGAGGCCATCCATCCTCCGGGGGTTAAGGTTACATATAGACCTGTTTTCTTTGATTTTTTTATTACTTTATTGTATATTGAATATCAATTTTGCAGTTACTATAGGTACAGTCGGCCTAATAAGTGATGTCTCGGCACCAAGTATGCTTTAATCAATAATTGGTATCAGCAATATCTAAAACTTGATTTATTCGTTATGAGTGAATGGGACTCGTTAGCCTTGTTCGGCACCTATCTAGGGGAGACTACCTTATAAAAATCCGGGTGGATGGGACTCGTCAGCCTTGGTCGGCAACCTGTCTAGGGGAGTAAACCTTATACAAATCCGTACTGCTTACCTAAGGGTGAAGCAGGTTAGTGGATAAACTAGCTGCTCACTACTGTAGAAAAATAGTGCTAAAAAGATACATAGAAGGCCTCAGAGTCGGACGGACCCTAAGTTTAGTTTCTTACAGTTTCTTACAGTAGATCCTCTGGAAAAAGGCAAACTAGGCCTGTGTATCCAGCTACCAGTACTTGCACTGCTGCGGTCGTTCACGGTGTTGGCGGCGGCGGTAGCAGACGCAACATTTTTACTATTCTATATTTTTGTTTTATAATCAAACTGCAAATCTTGTCTTCCCCAAGCTTTATCAAGATTGCTTTCAAACTCCCTCATTGATTCGGAATCGACTACATACTGGGGCAGTGCGTTCCACTCATGAATTTACCACTCTATCACAAAATGAGTTCTTTGCCTTCTCAAGCCTATTTCTTTCTTTGTAAATTTTCTTAGAGTGTCCTCAACCTCTGCTCATAGCCCGCGTTCTTCAACGTTGGTACCAGCTTGCTAGCTCTCCTCTGCACTTTCTCCACTGCTTCTATATCCTTTACCATATATGGAGCCCACACCTGGTTCGCATATTCCAGGTGCGGCCTAACCAGCGCTGTATAGAGATTCCTGAAGATTTCTTCGTCAAGTGACACAAATGTCCTCCTTATCAGCCCTACAATTCTATTGGCTTTGTTTATCTTTTCCGCTAAATGTTCTGAGAAATTTAACTTATTGTCTATCACTACTCCTATATCCTTTTCTGCATTCACTTCCTCCATCACTTCATACATACTGTATCCTACCTTGTCTATATTGCTTGTCCCAATCTGCATGTACTTGCATTTTTTTGGATGAAAAGGCATTAACCAATGCTCAGACCATCCCTTCATGCCCTCCACATCTCCTTGAAGCAAACCCACATCTTCCTTACTCCTCACTCTTCTATACAGCTTAGTGTTATCCGCATACAGGTACAGTATACCTCACTTCCATTAGTTATAACTTCAGGTAAGTCGTTGATAAATATAACGAACAGCAGTGGTCCCAACACAGATCCCTGAGGTACCCAACTTGTAATTTTCCTCCACCCCGAGCCTATTCCATTCACCAGTACCCTCTGTCTCCGATCTTTCAGGAAGGCTTCTATCCATTTCACACATTTCTCCCCTATATTATAGCTTCTAACTTTCTCTATTAACCTTTTATGTGGGACCTTATCGAAGGCCTTCATAAAATCGAAATATACCACGTCTATTACATCACCATCTTCTAGAATTTGCATCCAATCATCTACCACCTTAATTAGCTGTAGTACCGTCGACCTCCCGGCAAGAATCCGAACTGTCTCCCACTGAAAAGTTGGTTTGACTTCATATGATCCATTATTCCTTCTCTAATTACTGTTTCCATTAGTTTACACACAACACTTGTCAAACTGACTGGTCTATAATTCCCTGGGTCATTTCTCTTTCCCTTCTTAAATATAGCTGTTATGTTCGCCTCTCTCCAGTCCATCGGGATTTGTCCTGTATTAAACGATACCTCAAATAACATTTTCAATGGCTCTATTAACATCTCACCTCCTTCCTTTATGATTCTTGGGTGTATCCCATCCGGTCCCGGTGACTTACTTCTGTTCATTTTTTCTATAGCCCTTCTTATTCTAGCATGGGAAAACTCTATTAGTTCTAGTGCCGGTGCCTGTTTGATGGGAATAGTAGGCACTGCATCATCCGACTCCACTGTTAGTACCCCCCCAAAGTATTTCCCCAGCACCTCTGCTTTCTCCTTATCAGTCTCCGCTCTACTCCTATCATTCAACCCCCCTACCAGTGATCAATCCTGTAAGTCCTTCAGAAAACTGGCATGGGTTGTCCTTCTCACAGGGGATAAGTCCACTTGGGGGCAATAGATAGATAGAGTGAGATATACAAACATTTTTGAATACTTATCCACCCTATTCAACATCTGACAGACATTAATTCAACAAAGAACGACCCTAACATAATGACAGCTGAGACATGAATTATTAATGCTACCATACACTTTGAGTGTAAGGTTCAAGTTAGGATACAAACTTATATGTATATACTTTTTTATAAGATTTTAAAATTTCAAACAGGCATTCTGCCAACAAGAAGGTGGGGGGGAATCCAATTAGAAACACAGGCTCACTCCCTTACTTTAAACCTTATTACATACAATGTTATGTTAACCCCTCAAACCCGGGTGGGCTCTGAGGCACCCATAACAAACGCGGCCCGCGGACCCCGG
The DNA here is from genome assembly GCA_032716605.1 of Paralithodes platypus. Lineage (NCBI taxonomy): Eukaryota > Metazoa > Arthropoda > Malacostraca > Decapoda > Lithodidae > Paralithodes > Paralithodes platypus. The sequence goes on along the minus strand of CM064564.1, from coordinate 13,883,371 downwards.
AAGGGCTCTGAGGCTCCGGCAGCTTGAAAGCCTGTAAGCTTTTTTTGAAAGGCGTCCGTCCGACGCATATAAACACAGCCGGTTGGACCGACGCCGCGCACCTCCGAACACAAGAAGGAGAGGCGTAGTTTGTTCTTGTGTGGCTGTATGTTGTCGTTTTAGTAGTGAAAAGTGGCTAATATGGCTGACATCGCCACAAAGTTCTCTCCACGGAAATTGTCATCACAACTGAACCAGTTGACTTAGAGAGCTCTACTCAACGCCATTCTACAGGTACGAAACACATCTACGCTTGGGGATGCGGAAGCAGTCAAAATAACAAAGATACGGTAGCCTAGGCGAGACGTTTTTTCGGCCAAATCCCCCGGGTTTCGGGGAATATTTATAGAATACATAGCCGAGGCTGGAGGGTTAAACTAAGGATAATGACAATAATAAGATATATTTGACATTTTTACTATCAATCAATGTTTCTATTTTATATTTGTCTAACTATCTATCTATCTACCTATCAATTGCCGGGCACCTTACTCTCCTTTATGAGGGTTGCCATACACAAAATGTCCCAAAGCAGACCTGTCCCCTGTGAGAAGGACAACTTGTGCCAGATTATTCAAGGACTTACAGGATTAACCACTCAACTTAGGATCCGTCCGACTTCGAGGCCCTCGATGTATCTTTTTAGCACCATTTTTCTTTGGTGCCGTGCGGCTAGTTCATACACTAACCTGCTTCACCCTTAGGTAAGTGGTACGGATTTGTAAAAGGATACTCCCCTAGATGGGTTGCCGACCAAGGCTGACGAGTCCGATCCACCCGGATTCTTATAAGGTTGTCGCCCCTAGATGGTTTGTCGACCAAGGCTAACGAGTCCTGCCTTGCATATATTATTTACTTTTTACCTTTTTCTGTAGGCCTAATAAACAATTTTTAAAATGCGCTCTTTAGTTTTACTGTTATTGAATCATTTATGTGGTCTGCAGTCAGTGGTGCTATAGGAGCTGAATGTCCCCTCTGGTCGTGATACTCAAGGCTATACGTCATTTATGCAGTAGCCACTAATATATTATGATCGTGACAACCCAAACGGAAGAAAGAAAACCTAATATTTACTAGTGGTTACGTAGTCAATGACGTTTATGGCCCTCCCTCCTTCCCCTTCCCATACAGCTACAGTGCTCCCCCACTAAATGCGCCTTCAGTAAATGCGGATTCCCTATATGCGGTGGCTAATCAGAAATAATATATTTTAAGGACTCTGTAAATGCGGCTCGAAATTCTGTATATGTGGTTTGGCCGTTTTGATTCAAGGGGAAATACGTACTTCCCGCCATATTACCGAGCGTCGCCTACCGAAAATGCGGCCGATATCCTCCCTCCCTCCCATCACGCCCAGCAATCCTCTATCTAAATGGTGTTATATTTGTTGTTTTATTTGATATTTCTAATGTAACGTGTAAATAATACCGGTATGAATAGGGTAAATAAAGTGTCCACACAAATATACCCTCATAAAGGTATATTGGTAGTACAGTAATAATCTTTCTTTCAGAAATGGTTATTGGGTGGGTTATCGGGTGTATGCCAACACCGTGAACGACCGCAGCAGTGCAAGTACTGGTACTGAGCTGGATACACAGGCCTAGTTTGCCTTTTTCCAGAGGATCTACTGTAAGAAACTGTATGAAACTGTAAGAAACTGTAAGTATGGTAGGCTAAAAAGGGGTTAGTTCGGAGGGGCTGTCTGACCATAAGCATTTATTCCCATTGATTATTAACTCCACAATATGCGGATTCCGTAAATGCGGCGCATTTTGCAGCCCATATAGGCGCATTTACTGGGGGTACACTGTACTTATCTTGGTAGAACATTTAAGGGCAATAGTAGTGTCGACTGGTGGGACGCCAGGGAGTTGTGCCTATATGGGAAGAGTTTCTATCTATCGATTGTATCTATTGTAAAGTTCGCCACCCGGAAGTGGCACCGACGAGCGCGCCGCCCTTCGGTATTTTGTATAAGGTTTACGCCCCTAGACGAGTTGCCGACCAAGGCTGACGAGTCCTATCCGCCCAGATTTTTATAAGGTTGTCTCCCTAGAAGGGTTGCCGACCAAGGCTGACAAGTCCCATCCACCCAGAATAAGTGTGCAGTTTAAGAATAAATTTTCTTTTTCTGTTATTTTAAACAATATGCTATTCAGTATGCAGTTGGGTCTGAGTACATGATTAGATTAATTTCCAGTATTCGATACATGGATATCAATCGTAGTCATGTACTGTACTAAACCTTTAACTGTCTTGGTGGTGTAATGGTTAGAGTGTTTATAATCTCTATGTGGTATCCCAGGTTCGAATCCAGAGGGATCACATGCTTTCATAAATTTCATTGGGAGGAGTTTGGTGTTGGGAGTGAAATTAATACATTAGATTTATTAATTTCGTAGTGCTATGTACAGCTATGACATTCCTTAGGAAATTTAATTGCATCATCTAAGAGGTATGGTTTCTTGACCGGTGTTAGTTAAGTTTACCTGGGGCTATAATATATATATTAGGCTATACATCATTGACTACATAGACACTACTAAATATTAGGTTTTCCTTCTCTCCCTTTGGATTGTTAAACCCATAATTGCTAATCTTATTTGTTTCAATTGTTCAAGGCCACGTTAAACCAGTCTTTTTATTACTTTCGATGAGCATCTTTATCTCTGGCAGCATTAGCAGGATCTTTTGCATTGGTATCAGTAACTTTACTGATATTAGATTTTTATAATTGGGTTGATGTATTATAAATCTTGAATTCAGAAGCTTCTAGAACAAAGAGGCTGGACAAAAATTATAGGGTGACTCGTCCTTCATTGTATCGTTATATTAGTGTCCACTTTATCAAGTTATAATACTGACCTGATCTTCTTTCTCTTGTGTGGACTCCCTGCTTGGTGTTGTGAAGACTCTTGGAGTGTGAGTGACGGTGATATTGCCACCATGACGGACCGGTGGTAGGGAACTCTTCTTCTTACGACCCTTCCGACCCTTGCTCTCATCGCTACAGTTCTTCACCTTCCCACCTCTACTCTCTGGCTCTTCCTTCCCTTCCTTCTCTGGGTTCCCTGATTTGCGGTTCAGGCTACTCTTCTTTTGCTTGCGGGTTATTGCTTCAAGCTTGCCACTTTTCTGAAATGTGAGTTACAATGTAGTGTATGTAGTCGATTCCGAATCAATAAGGGAGTTTGAAAGTAATCTTGATAAAGCATGGGGAAGACAAGATTTGAAGTTTAATTATAAAACAAAAATACAGAATAGTAAAAATGTTGCGTCTGCTACCGCCGCCGCCAACACCGTGAACGACCGCAGCAGTGCAAGTACTGGTACTGAGCTGGATACACAGGCCTAGTTTGCCTTTTTCCAGAGGATCTACTGTAAGAAACTGTAAGAAACTGTATAGGTAACGCATAATACCGGTATCTTAATATTTATTTAATTAAATTAGCTCCTGAATAGCATGAACTACTTTTAAAAGGCATAAAGTGGCTTGACATTATCTAGTATATTGACAAAAAAGGAATTATTCCCATATAAAAAAAGATAATTTCTTGATTTGAGGAAATTAATTTCAAAGTCTCTTGAAGCTGGAATCAAAAGCATTAGCTTCAGTTAAATGGGTGAAATCAGTCAGTCAAGCTGAAGAGAAGGATGTATAGAGTATCTGTCTATCTATTGCCGGACGCCGTGATCCCCAAAGGGGTGGCCACGAACGAATCGCTCCCATGCACCTCTGTCCAGTCAGTTGACACCCCTCCTCCCATCCAGCACTGCTTTCACGCAAATACTTCTTAAGTCCATCCTTCCACCTCTCTCTCAGTTTATCTCTCCCTCTTTGTCCTTCCACTTCACTCTCATACACTCTCTTAGTCATTCTCTCGCTTCCCATATGTTCCACATAGCCGAACATCTCAAGGCTTTCTTTTTCAAACTTTCCAGCACATCTACATCCACACCACACCGCTCTAGTACTTCCTCATTTGTCTGTCTATCCCTCCATGTAACTCTGCATGCACTTCTCAAGTAACTCATTTCCACCTCTCACACTCTTGGTTTGCGTCTCTCTAACAACATCCATGCTTCACTCCCGTATGTCAATGTTGGGATTACCACACTATCATGTAAGGACTTCTTTACTTCCATGCTGACCACCCTATTTCTTGTTACTGCTTTCAGCGTCGCTGCGTTCCTACAAGCCCCTGTTGCACCCTCTCTTGCACTTTATCATCCATACTCCCATTTTTACTCAACACACTGCCCAAATACGTAAATGGGCTGATATACTCCATAGCCTGACCGTTCAACTTCACCTCACACTCGGTGACTGCACCCCTTTCAAAGACCATAACCTTACTCTTCCCCGCATTTACCTTCAGATTCCGTTTTTCACACACTGTTCCCAACATATTTACCAGACCCTGCAACTCCCGTTCACTATTGCTTATCAGAACTGTAACATCAGCAAACAGCAGTACAGGCAACTTCCACTCGTTTCCTTCCCTTATCAGAGGTACTACACCAACATCCACTGCTCATCCTTGTATTTCTTTCATGACCCACTTGGTGGGTGAGCAGCCCGTGGCTGTTCAACGGCTTCCGTGACATCGTGGCGCAAGCTGTCAAGGCTGCATGGCAAGTTCCTGGCTTTGGCGAGGTGACATAGGAGGAGATTGCAAACATCAATACGGCTGGGGAAACGCAAATACAAGAGGACCTCATGAGTGCTACTGACATAGAAGACAACATGTAGGAACAAGCCCAACCAGAGCCAGTCACACCAGAACCACCGGGGCAGTTATCCATGGCCCAGAATACCTGGTAGTGATATCTTGGCTGGGACAGACGGCTTCAAGGACTGTCTCTTGGCCAATGAGAAGCTTAGGGTGTGCAAGACAGATATGGTCTATCTATCTATCTATTGCCTGACGCCGTGATCCCCGAAGGGGTGGCCACGAACGAACCGCCCCCCATGCACCTCTGTCCCCAGTCAGTCGACGCCCCTCCCCCCAACCAGCACCGCCTTCGTTCATGTAGTTCCTCACTCCATCCTTCCACCTCATATTCGGTCTACCTCTCCCCCTCTGTCCCTCCACCTCGCTCTCGTACACCCTCTTAGTCATTCTCTCGCTTTCCATACGTTCCATATGGCCGAACCATCTCAAGTTGTTCCTTTTCACACTTTCCAGCACATCTACCTCCACACCACACCTCCTTCTTACTTCCTCATTAGTCTGTCTATCCCTCCATGTAACTCCGCACGCACTCCTTAAGTAATTCATTTCCACTGCTCTCACTCTTGGTCTGAGTCTCTCAACCAACGTCCATGCTTCGCTTCCGTAAGTCAGTGTCGGGATTACCACACTGTCATGCAAGGACTTCTTCACTTCCATACTGACCACCCTATTTCTTGTTACTGCTTTTAGCGTTCCTACAACCCTCTTCCCCTGTTGTACCCTCTCCCGCACCTCTTCATCCATAGTCCCATCTTTACTCAACACACTGCCCAGATACTTAAAAGAGTTGACGATCTCCATAGCCTGACCGTTCAGCTTCACCTCACACTCTGTGACTTCACCCCTTTCGAAGACCATAACCTTGCTCTTCCCCGTATTTACCTTCAAATTCCGTTTTTCGCACACTGTTCCAAACTCATTTACCAGACCCTGCAACTCCCATTCATTATCACTCATCAGAACTGTATCATCCGCAAACAGCAGTATAGGTAGCTTCCACTCAATTCCCTCCCTTTTCAGCGATACACCAACATCCACTGCTCTTGATAGTATTTCTTTCATGACTCCATCCATATATACAGTAAACAACCACGGGGACATCACACACCCCTGTTTCAAACCAACATTCAGGTCAAAGAACTCGCTCTGCTCACTCTCCACACGTACTGCCGCCTTTGCACCCTCATACATGCTCTTCACTGCTTTCAGCAACTTGCCCTCTACTCCGTATATTCTAAGTACTTTCCACAAACCTTCTCTATCCACTCTGTCATAGGCCTTCTCCAAGTCCATAAAGGCAACATACACCTTTTGTTTCTTCTCCAGATACTTCTCCACAACACAATTCAGGGTAAAAATCTGATCTACACATCCTCTTCCCTTCCTAAAACCTCCCTGCTCGTCGCCTATCCATTTCTCCGTTCTCACTCTCACTCTCTCAATCACTACCCTACTGTATACCTTCCCTACTACGCTTAGAAGACATATTCCTCGGTGGTTACCACACACTCCTCTTTCCCCTTTGCCCTTATATAGGGGGACTATTATGCCAGTCTTCCAGTCATCGGGTGCACTCCCCTTCTCCCATGCTAGTTTGCACATTTTCCATACCCATTCTATCACTATCTCACCACCATACCTCAACATTTCCCCACACACTCCATCTGTTCCTGGTGCTTTCCCAACTTCACTCTTTTCATGGCTTCCCACACTTTTGACCTCCTGATCCCCACCTCCTCCTCCACTACTTCTCTTCTTCTCCCTCCCATACCATATCCAGCTATGTTTGCTGGCTCTTCATTCCTTTCATTTAGCAACTCACTGAAGTACTCCCTCCATCTTTCGACTCTCTCTTGCTTCTCGGCTAGCATTCTCCCATTCTTATCTTTCACACCCTTACTGTTTCCCTTGCTACCTTCCCTAACTTTCTTGACTTCTTTCCAGAACAGTTTCTTACTCTCCCTCCATTTTACACTCAGATTCCTTCCAAATTCCTCATCTACTCTTCTCTTACTTTCCTTCACTACTCTCTTCACCACCCTCTTACTCTCCACGTACCTCGCTCGTTTCTGTCTCTCGGAATCTTCATTCCCTCTACTACCCAACCACACTCTATATGCTTTCTTCTTTTCTTCCACAGCTATTCTTACCTCTTCTGTCCACCATGCTGTACCTTTCACTCCCCTCCCTCTTCTCCTCACTCCACACACCTCCTCACATGCTGCACAGATCTCATCCTTAAACACCTTGCTCATCTCCTCCACTTCCTCCATAACTTCCAGGTCGAACCCACCTAGTCGTCTTTCCACTGCTCTCCTGTACTCCTCCCTGACTTCCTCCTCCTGCAACCTCTCCACCCTCCTCACCATTCCACCATCCTCTCGCCTCCCTCCCGCTCTCCTCACCCACTTCTTTTGTATCCTAACCTTAGCTACCACTACATAATGATCAGACAGACCCCCTCCAATACCCCTATACACCCTAGCATCCATCACAGATTTCTTCATTCGTTCATCCACACATACATAATCAATCAATGACTTTCGTTCCACCACTGTCTTATCTTTCATCATCAACATCCGTTTCCACGTGTACCTGTGGATCATTCTGTGTCGGAAGAAGGTGTCGGCTATCCACAGCCTCCTCCCCACACATACGTTCACAAGTGCACTACCATTCCCATTCACCTCTGATGGTACCCCCCACCCTCCCACCACTCCCTCAACTTTCCTATCACCCACCTTACCATTCATATCCCCAATCAGAAATATTCTTTCGTTCTTGTCAAACTTCTCCAGGCACGCCTCCACATTCATCCAGAACTCCTCTTTCTTTCTTTCAAGTATATCCTCTGTCGGGGCATACACGCATACAATCACCCACGTTTGTATTCCTACTTTCATTCTCACCCACACAATCCTTGAACCCACAGACCCATACTCTCTTACACATTCCTTCCATTTGCTACTTACAAACAAACATGCACCTTCTCTCGTTGTTCCTTCACTCACTCCAGCACACACACCCATTCCACATTCCCATTCTCTCACATCTGAACCTTTCCATTTGGTCTCTGTCATTCCACATACATCCAGCCTGGCATTCACTAACACTTCCAGAACCTCTCTCTCTTTTGTTCCATCATTCATGCCACTAACATTCCACGTAGCCATTCTCAGAATGTCCGAAGGCATGTCCTTAGTCGGTCGTGGTTCGTCAACGTTGGTTCCATCCGCATCCGAGGCTGTTCGCTCGTTTTTCTTTGCTTAGATATTTTTTCCGGGTGGGGGTCGCAAGCCCACCGACCCAACCTCTTTAGTCGCCTCTTACGACACGCAGAAGGCACGTGGGGCATATTCTATTCCCTAACCCCCAGGGGTATATGGTGCAGTGTATTAATAACATGGTTTACTACAAAGAACTCCAAGACAAGAAGGTGAACAAGAGGTCAGGAGGCAGACCCTCATGACGACATTCCTTTGTTCTGCGTCACCAGCCGCACCACTCGACGAGCCCCAGCCAGGCACTTCACAACAGGATGATGATGCCGCCTGTTGTCAGTGACCTCGACTTTGATGGGTTTGTGCAAGTGGTGGATAAGTTGACGTGTTCTGGAGATGTGGTAGACTTTAACCCAAAGGATGGAGGGAGTGAGGAAGCACAGCCGGGTGACAATGCCGAGCCTCAGTCACCACCACCCAGCCTCGAATTCCCCGTCCCCTGTACGTAATCCCCGTAGAATTAAGGCGAGTACACTGTAACCCTATTTACCAGTACAGTACAATGTTATTCTATGTGTGAATGAGTATGCCTGAATAATATTTAATGTAGGTATTTGTTAGCTAGTAAAACCTATCAGCTCAAGCTCAGCCATTCACGGAATTCGCTTTTTCCAATAGGTTACATGTATTGAATAGCGAGATATCAATTAGCGCAAGCTCACACTTTCACCAAATTCTTGCATAATTCGGGACCCGACTGCACGGTCCTGTTGTTGGGAGCAGTGTACTGCTCTTTAATTTATCCCACTGATCACTATAACCATTCACTTTATTATCTGCCATCACTGTGAAGCTTGGTAAATCTATCTATCTATCTATTGCCTGACGCCGTGATCCCCGAAGGGGTGGCCACGAACGAACCACCCCCATGCACCTCTGTCCCCAGTCAGTCGACGCCCCTCCCCCCAACCAGCACCGCCCTCGTTCATGTACTTCCTCACTCCATCCTTCCACCTCATATTCGGTCTACCTCTCCCTCTCTGTCCCTCCACCTCGCTCTCATACACCCTCTTAGTCATTCTCTCGCTTTCCATACGTTCCATATGGCCGAACCATCTCAAGTTGTTCCTTTTCACACTTTCCAGCACATCTACCTCCACACCACACCTCCTTCTTACTTCCTCATTAGTCTGTTTATCCCTCCATGTAACTCCGCACGCACTCCTTAAGTAATTAATTTCCACTGCTCTCACTCTTGGTCTGAGTCTCTCAACCAACGTCCATGCTTCGCTTCCGTAAGTCAGTGTCGGGATTACCACACTGTCATGCAAGGACTTCTTCACTTCCATACTGACCACCCTATTTCTTGTTAATGCTTTTAGCGTTTATACAACCCTCTTCCCCTGTTGTACCCTCTCCCGCACTTCTTCATCCATACCATAGCTTGGTAAATGCATCCCTAATATTACTGCTCCTTAGTCTTTATACTCATCTTCTTAGGATATGAACACTACTCTCTACTTTATGATTTCTCAATAGCTAACTTCATCTAAAAAAAAAGTACTGGCAGTGGTTGAATTGTCTGTTCTACAATACAAACATACATTCCTTACATGAAGGAGGTGTAGATTCTCTGATGATGAGTAATGTACAGTACTGTCCTCCCCATCACCATCATAGTCCTGTTCCCCAGCTGACCGTCCCCCACTCATGACACCGTCCTCAGACCCAGCGCTGCTCCACCGCCGCCGACCACCACACTCACCATCACCACCACCAGAACCTGACACTGTATAAACAACACAATTACTGGTGTTAAATGGTACAACAGGGTGAGATATGACAAGTGAGAGATGTGTGGGGGTAGGCAGTTTTCTGGCGAGAGCATAAAAAGTGTTGCTGAAGTGGTGCAGGTAGGCTATATGGAGATTTGGAGAGGATGAGTGAAGAGAGAATGATGAAGAAGATCTATAAAGCAAAGTCGAAGGGTGTGAGAGGGAGAGGAAGAGCAAGGAGAAAATAGAGATAATGTGAAAGAGGCTTGAACAGTTTTGGAACTATAAAGCAGAAGTGGAGGGTGTGAGAGGGAGAGGAAGACCAAGGAGGAACTAGAGAGATCATGTGAAAGATAGTTTGATGTACAGAGGCTTGAAAGAGAGAGAAAGGCGTGCAAAAGCTAGAGCGAGTTGGAGTGAAGTGGTATATGAGGTGAGATGATACACCAGGCAATGGAATAAAGTGATGAGGTGGGGCCTAATAGCGGATAGTTGGAGTGAAGTGGTATATGAGGTGAGATGATACACCAGGCAATGGAATAAAGTGATGAGGTGGGGCCTAATAGCGGATAGTTGGAGTGAAGTGGTATATGAGGTGAGATGATACACCAGGCAATGGAATAAAGTGATGAGGTGGGGCCTAATAGTGGATATTTTATAGCTTTTGCTTAGTTACTGATATTACATTAGGGGCAGGGGATTTTATTTATTTATTTATTTATTTATTTATTTATTTATTTATAAATATACCGGGTATATATAGGCCTATATTTTTTTTTTATTTTTTTTGGCCCAGGTGGGATGTGGCTAAGTAAAAATAAAATAAAATAATTTTAATAAAAACATATAAAGCAAAACACAATATAAAAAATAAATACTGTATATATATAAATAGTACGGTAATAATAATAATAAAACAAAAATAATTAAATAAATATATAACAACAACTAAAAAAAATTAAGTCAAAACAAAACGCTTATATTGTAAAGCCAAGAACTTGGAGACAAAGAAACCCAATCCTTCATCATGTTATACTGTCTGCCAATAATACACTGGCTGGCCCGAGACTCTAACCATCAACCTCACAGTTTGCAGGCGATTGCTCTACCAACCGCGCTACCACCTAAATCTGTTTACCCAGTATATCATTATTAACCTCTAAAGCGCGAGCTGTATATACAGTAGTGGACACCATGTAACTGGCCGACGATATTAGGCCTCTTTCCCGCCTAAAATTGTCATTTTACGATAAATATCGTTATTACTTATTCATATGCGCCTATTTTACATTTAATATCAAGATAGTAACATGTAACACCAATAAAACAAGTGGGAATAGTGTTTAGATGGTCAAAATCGTGAATTATTGATTCTGAGGCAGGCGGCACGTCCCTTCCCTCGCGAGGCCTGAAGCCTGACTGAGTCACTCACTTACACTCTCCCTTACGCAACACACTCGCTAGTCACATGACCACACCCTAGAACCGGCTTGGAGATGGTGGCACAAAAATAAACCAATAAATAAGGGAATAAGAGGGAAAATAGGTGATAATTGAAGGGGGGGGGGAAAGGAGGGGAATTTGACACATGTGGAGGAGTGATAGAAGTTATGGAGCTGAATTATCTCACTTAACCTGACAAGCGCGATATAGACCTAGGGGCTAGGGTAGTTATTTGTGCATTTCTAGCCTTGGATTCTGACAGAATTAGTTATATTTACAATATAGAGCATTATTTGTTTTCGGTATGCTTTTATTTTACATATATGATGTATATATGAACCTTCAGGAGTGCTAAAATAAGTTGGAAAAGCATTTGGGTGGTGAAAAACGAAGATATTGGCCACCCGGTCATAATCTCAGGCGAGAGAGAGCCACAGGCAACCTCCCCTCTCGCTGTCTGTGAGTCAACTGAGACAAGCGGGGCGGTGTGTGACGGTGTCTGGGTGTTACATAACGATCTTTTGTGCAACCCACTTGTGCTACATTATCGCGGGAGAGAAAAATAACCGATAAATGATGATAATAAGAGGAAAAATAGGTGATAATTGAGGAGGGGAGGAGGGGGGAATAAGGGGAGGGGGGGGGGGGGGGTGAGAAACACATGGATGAGTACTAGAGGGGAATTATCTTACCTAGAGACAAATTCCTTTGTTTTGATAGGCCCTTTTTTTGGGGGGAAGGCTTTTTTTATGGTCTTGCTTCGGTGAGGCCTATCGCGTTCCCTATAGGAAGCCTTCCGTGAAGCCTATCGCGCTTGCCGGGTTTTAAACACCATTTCTTTCTTTTTTAAGAGCTACTGGGGCCTTTTAAACGTTTTTTTTTTAGTCCTTGGCTCATATGAGGACGCTCGCCGTCGCCCAGTACGGACTCATATGAGGACGCTCGCCGTCCATGGGTTAAAATATATATAAAAAAAAAATCAAATTGATAATACAGTAGTGAGTAGCTACCTGCAAAGAGTAGTATCAACTTTGCATAAAAATGCATTATATCCTTCCGCGATAGGCTCAACACAGAAGCAAAATTATATTTTCAGATATTATAGGCATATGGTAAATATACTTACATTTTTTCTTATTAGTTTCTTCGCTGGCACTCTTATCAGTGGTTCCTACTTCAATGTTCTTATCTAAATCCTTTTTTCCTTCTTTGTTAGGACCTTTCTTCAATTCTTCTTTCTCATCATCCTTCTTTTCCTGCTCTGCCTGAGAACTGTTGGGATCTGAATTATTCAAGAAATCAAGTTTTTCATCTTCCATTATCTTCTTCCTATCATTTCTCAACTGATCATCAGTTGAGATCTGCTGGGACACAGAGAACCTCTCTCGCTGTATTTTTTCATCTGTAAATAGTTTCAACATTAGATAACTACACACTAAAATGCATTTCCAGTAAATTAAAGAGTACCAGTAGAATGAAAGTGACTTGATGCTGCAATAGCAATACAATCATAATTAAAACATTTAATGCCCGTTCACAATAGTAGACCAATTTTAACTGGTATTGCAATAGGTATACTGTATGTAAGCACAAGCAGCATTCAAATCATCAACATTATTGTACAGTATTCATATACTGTATTATATACTGTATAAGGAAATAAAACTTATGCACATTATAATATAAGAGCTGAAAGAACACTGGTCCGTAACTCCAGGGTTGCTGGTTCCGCTCTCACTTGGCATAAGGACAAATGCCCCCCACAATCTCAGACTTGCTAGTGTGAATGTTGTTAGTTTGAATCTGCGTGCAAATGAAGTGGCTGAGATGTGCGAGAGGAGGCGAGTGGACGTCTGCTGTGCCCAGGAAACACTCTGGAAAGGGCCTGGGGTACAGTGGATTGTTGGAAGAAAGAAAAGATATAGGATCTACTGGATGGGGGTGGAGACTGAAAGCGAAAGGAGGAGTGGGTGTTCTGGTGGCTGAAGAGCTGGCGGAAAGTGTGCTTCAGATTACGAGAGTTTGTGAAAGGCTGATTGTTTTGAAGTTGAAAGTTGGTGAAAGAATTCTGAATGTGATATCTGCATATGCCCCACAGGCTAGTCTACAGAAAGAGATAAAAGAGAACTTCTGGAATGACACCGTCAGTGTAATTTCAGGCCTCTCGGAGAATGAAATAACAATCATGGGAGGGCACCTGAATGGTCACGTGGGAGCATCTGCAGATGGAATAGAGTGGGTACATGGAGGAAATGGTTACGGAAGGAGGAATCTGGAAGGCGAATATATACTGGAGTCCTGCGTTGCACTAAACATGGTTGTGTGTAAGACGAAGTTCAAGAAAATACAGAGCCATCTGATCACATATAACTCTGGGGTCTCCAGTAGCCAGATAGACTACTTCTTGGTTAACAGTTAAGACTGGAAACTGGTTCGGGATGTAAAGGTCATCCCGAGCGAAGAATGTATCCCCCAGCATAAGCTACTTTTGTGCGACATGAGCTTATACAGAGATCCTAAGCGCAAGAAGGTATACATGCCCAAAAGGAAAGTGTGGCTGCTGAAGAACAAGGAAGTTAGGGATAGGTTTCATAGTGAACTGGAGGAAATGAATAGAAATAAGGAAGCTAGGCCTAACGACGTAAATAGTCAATGGAATTTTCTTAAGCATAGCCTTCTCGCTGCCACTGACAAAGTCTGTGGGAAAACAAAGGGTCACCCCAGGAATAAGACCTCCTGGTGGTGGAACGATGAGGTAGAACATGCTGTGAAAGAGAAAAGGAGATGCTTCAAAGCATGGAAGAAGGGAGGCAGCAAGGAGGAATACCAGGCAGCTAAACGAACTGCCAAAAGAGTTATTTACAATGCTAAAAGGCATTAAGGACCAGGTCCTCGAACAAGTGTGTAACACTTGACAATCCCAATGGGATCTTCAACCTAGCTAGGCGAGTTAAAAATGACAGTAGGGATATTATAGGTGAACAGTGTGTTAGAAACGATAATGGGAAGATCGTGTATGCAGAAAATTAAATCAGAGAAGCATGGAATGCACACTATGAACGATTGCTAAATGTAGAGTTTGAATGGGATAAGGAACAGCTTAGTATCGAAAAACCAATATCTGGACCCCCTCCTTTGATAGCACCATCTGTAGTGAGCGACGCAATCAATAAAATGAAGGACGGTAAAGCTCCAGGGTGCTCTGACATTGTCGCTGAGATGATAAAAGCCTCAGGGGAGACTGGTGTCAACTTAGTCACCGAGTAGATAAACACCATTATTAAAGATGAGAAAATCCCAGAGGATTGGCACAAAAGTGTAATAGTAAATATATACAAAGGAAAAGGGGATGCGCTATATAGAGGTAATTATAGGGGCCTGAAAATGCTTGACCAAATCATGAAGGTCTGTGAGAGAGTCTTTGAGGGTTTTATCAGGCAAAGCATCTCCATTGATGATATGCAGTTTGGTTTTATGCCAGGATGTGGTACAACCGATGCTATCTTCATAGTCAGGCAGGTACAGAAAAGATACTTACTAAAAGGCAGGGATCTTTACTTTGTGTTTGTAGACCTGGAGAAGGCCTTTGACAGGGTGCCTAGAGATGTTGTGCAGTGGGCTATGAGGAAACTTGGTGTGGAAGAGTGGCTGGTGCGTGTGATAATGAAGATGTATGAGGATTCGCGAAGTGCGGTGAGGGTGAAGGGTGTACTGAGTGATGAGTTCGCAGTCCGTGTTGGAGTTCATCAGGGTTCAGTGTTAAGCCCCCTCTTTATTATGGTCCTGGAGGCACTGTCTAGAGTTTTTAGAGGCGGACTCCCGTTGGAACTGTTTTATGCAGACGATTTAGTGCTAATAGCTGACAATATGCAAGATGCTGAGGTCAAATTCAGAGAATGGAGAGAGGGCTTGGCGAGCAAGGGTTTAAGAGTCAATATTAACAAAACCAAGGTTATGCATTGTAGATTGTGACGAGGCAATGTGGAAAAGAGCGGTGCATTACCATGTGCAGTGTGTGGGCGCTAACGCGATTCAATGTAGCATCTGTCGACACTGGGAGCACCATGGGACTAAGCGCTGTACAGTAGTAGAATAAAGGGACCCCTGCCGAAGGATAAGTCAGAAATAGAGAAATTTGAGTGCGTAGTGTGCAAAGGCGAGCTTGTGTTAAGTGATGATCCTGTGGCTGTGAATTTTGGAAGTGAGTCATTGGAGCTGGTGGACAAGTTTTGTTACCTAGGAGATACCATCTCTGCCAGTGGTGGAGCCGAGGCTGCCACTGTCGCTGGAATTAGATGTGGCTGGGGGAAGTTCAGAGAACTGCTGCCAATTCTGACCATGAAAAGAATGCCTCTCCCCCTGAAGGGAAAGGTGTATGCCTCATGTGTTAGAAGTGCAATGACGTATGCCTCAGAAACATGGGTCGTTAAAGTAAAGGATGTCAACAGACTGGAACGTGATGAGATGAGAATGGTGAGATGGATGTGTGGGGCCAGGCTGCAGGATAGAATAACAAATGTTGAGCTGAGGAGACGTTTAGGTATAAAGAGTATTAGCGAAGTGATGCGTACAAGTAGACTGGGATGGTATGGACATGTGAAGAGAATGCATGAACAAAATTGGGTGAAAAAATGCAGGTCTGTGATTGTGGAGGGAGCTGCACCAAGGAGTGGACCGAGGAAGACCTGTGATCGGACTATACGTGTCGATCTCAAATCTAAAAACTTTACTAATGACAAGTGAAGCAGCCCTTAACAGGGTTGCCTGGAACGCCGCCATTAGGACAAGAGACTGAAACTGCACGTATGTGTGAAACACTCATTCTTAAAATGTTATGTATGTTTTATGTATACAAGCATTTTATATACTGTTATTTATGCATCAAATGTCTGTCTGTCTATCTATCTCCCTTATACATAAATATAACCATGTCTTATTTGGTCTTTTTTTAATCTATGAATCATTTCTAATACGATGAAATTGAAAAAAATATTATCCTTCCAACACACAAAATAAAATGAAAAAGAGTCAATAAAAATTTCTCCTTTGTCTTTTCAGAAACTTAAGTCCGTCTCATATATGATCGTATGTTATCTATCGCTTTGACCTAGCAACACTCTCTCTATCTATCTAATGCATCTATCTATCTCCCTTATCATTAACCCTTTCACGCACATATGACGCAGAGGTTGCCAGATTAGCAATAAGAAATAGAGTTCTCTCACTGTTATAATTACCTCTCCAAAATTAGTTTTCTGCCCACAGCTAACTCAAAGACAACTGCAGAGGTTGAAGTAACTAAACTAAAGGTTTCTTAATACCCCTGATGGTAACAAAGGCTTTAAAGTATCCCTAATAGGCTCAAAATCGCGTCATATGTCGGAGAGGGTTAACATAACTACGTCTTATTTGGACTTTTTGTATTATTATTATTATTATTATTATTATTATTATTATATGAGATGCCGAAGTCTCCAACCAGGGTGCAAAAACACCATCAAGATGAATCCACACAAAACACCCGGAGGCACTGGAGAGAGACTACGGCAACTTAGGAAAAAATAAAAACATATACTGTATACTGTACATATACACATATTAAACACAGATAACATATTATGCAGTGGAGGATATCAAGTATAAATATAATTTAATAAAATAGAATAAAATAAGTTTAAAAATTAGAATTAATGCTGCAAAAAAGCATTAACTCTAGACTTAAAAATGGAGATATGAGCTGAATTGACTAGCTCATTTTGCAACTTATTCCACAAGTCAACCATGGCCGGCACAAAACACAGTGAAAACTGTGTAGTAGAAAAATTAACACGGCTCATAGCAAGATCATTAAGATTGCTTGTGAATCTAGTTGCACGAGCCCGGACACAGGGCCCAGGCAGAACCCCATGTAAGGGATGCTGAGGGTTGTTAAAAAATTTAAATAAAAGACTAAGGGCACCAACTTTACGTTGATGACACAGATCAAGAGACAAATAAGGTAGAATAAAACTGATGGAATTTAGCGACCTGTCAAGCAACTTGAGATGGCAGTCAGCTGCTGACAACATAATCTATAAATCATTTCTAATGCGATGGAATTGAAAAATATATCCTTCCAGCACATAGATAAACAAAAAAATAAGAAACAGTTAACAAAAGATACCCCCCCCCCCCTCTTTCTCCAGATAGATCGGCGCCGCTTTCCGAGCGTCGGAAGATTTGCATTTTATTTATTTATTGTTTTTTCCCACGGTATATTTTCGCCTTGAAAGTGTCTACACAAAATGATGGGGAAATATTGGAACATGTTTTTAATTGACATTTGTGTAATTTTTGCTGATTAGGAGTTAGTGGAAAAAAAAATCTTTAATTCCATCATATCAGAAATGATTCTCAGATTATATAGAGACCAAATAACATACACTTTTAAGTGTGTTCAATAGGGTCATAACTTCTTCTCTACTTTCTGGTCTATTGAACCATAATAAAGAGAGGGGGAGGGAGGGAGTGCCCCGACAGTGACAACCAGTCTGATGATGATAATGATATGCTGGACAATATTTCTGTGTTCTCTGGTTTCGATGAGGACGATGAACATGTTGGGGAACCTGGAGGGGCCGATGCGCAAGCTGTAGCACAATGCTTATCAACATCATCACAGTGACGGGGTCGGTGTTAGGGCCGGGACGGGGCAGGGAGGGAGTACAACGGCAGGGAATAGGGGATATCTACCGAATGTCATTCACATCTATCCACACAAATAGGTCAGTAACAGGTCCAAAACAGTTCTTATGTTGTTGTTGTTGTTGTTGTTCCCTAAGCTGCCTGGCCGAACAGCCCCGAGTCCTTAAGGAAGGCCATGGCCACGGTCGGGCTCTCCCACAGAGCTCTCAAATAGTGTAAATTGTGTTGTTGGCGTAAGTGGTTGTGTGAAATGCAGTCTTCTATGATGTGTTTTATGGTATAGGGTGCTGTGTTACAACCCAGGCAGGTGTCGACGACGGAGTCATCCAGTCTCTTCTGATAGCTCAGAAGAGCTGGATGTTGTCCGCATCTCAGCCTGGCCAGGTGGACTCTGTCCTCGCGAGGAAGGGAGGATTCAGAAGGATGGATTTCGGGAGGTCGTGCTTGCAGCTGCGTGTTGTCTATGAGTGAGTGGATGGAACGGCGAGTGATATGAGTATGGATGTGCTTCCGGAAGTTGGTTTGGGGTGGGCAGGGAGGGAGAGAAGACAGTATTTGTGTGTGATAGCGTGTGCTGGGTGTTGTTTTGATATTTCTTGGTGTCTGTGGGTGTGTTGCCATGTAGTGTAGTGGGTGGTGTTGATTCGTGGAGGCTGCTGCCAGGAATTGAGTGCCTCTCATGTCTAGATGATCTTTGACTTTTAGGACTTTGGTTTCTTGATGTAGGTGATCTGTGGGTGTAGTAGCTGTGCATCCTGTGATGATTTTAAGGGCTTTATTTTGAATAGTCTGTAAGGTCTTATGATGTGTTTCAGCTTCTTGCTTCCAAATTTCTTAAGCATTTCTCTTCTCATAATCTGCTCTCAGATCGCCAGTATGGCTTCCTTAAGGGTCGCTCTACTGGTGATCTTCTTTCATATCTTACTAACTCTTGGTCATCCTCCTTTCGGGACTTCGGTGAGACTTTTTCTATTGCACTAGACATATCGAAAGCCTTCGATAGAGTCTGGCATAAATCTTTAATTTCTAAACTACCTCCTTCGGTTTCTATCCCTCCATCTGTGCCTTTGTCTCTAATTTCCTTTCCGGCCGTTCCATAGCTGCGGTTGTGGACGGCCATTGTTCACTTCCTCACCCTATAAACTCCGGTGTTCCTCAGGGCTCTGTCCTATCTCCTATTCTCTTTCTAATTTTTATAAATGATCTCCTTAACTGTACCTTAATTCCCATCCATTCATACGCAGACGACTCAACCTTACACTACTCCATTAGTTTTTCAGAACGCCCCAGCCAGCAATCCCTCAACGACAAACGTAATGAAGCCATAGAACTCTTAAATTCTGATCTAAATACTATTTCCAATTGGGGCAGAGAAAACTTTGTTAACTTTAATGCTTCCAAAACCCAATTTCTCCATCTATCTACCCGTCAGGATCTCCAAGTGGACTATCCCTTATTCTTCAACAATACAAAAATCAACCCTTCATCTTCTCTCAATATTCTTGGTGTCTCTTTTTCTTCTGCTCTCATTTGGAAGGACCATATTACCAGTCTTGCTAAGGCAGCCTCCCAGAAGCTGGGTGTGCTCAACCGCCTTAGGGGGTTCTTTTCCCCTGCACAGCTTCTTGCTCTGTACAGGGGCATAGTGCGCCCTTGTATTGAGTATTGTTCACATGTGTGGGGAGGTTCCTCTCACACCGCTCTCCTAGACAAAGTTGAAAGGAAGGCCTTTCGTATCATTAACTCCCGTCCACTCACCAACTCTCTGCAATCTCTCTCTCCGCCTCAATGTTGCATCTCTCGCTATTCTATCGCTACTATAATAATCAGTGTTCCTCAGAGCTATCCCAGTGCATACCACCTCCTTTACGTAGGGCACGTGGTACCCGTCTTGCAACTCAATCCCACCCCTACTCTGTGCAACTCTCCAACCCAAGAGTGAAACGTTACTCTCAAACTTTCTTCTACTCAACATCTGAGCTCTGGAACTCTCTCCCAGAATCAGTCTTTCCCTCTTCCTATGACTTAAATTGCTTCAAACTCCGTGTGTCCAGGCATTTTGGCTCGAACGTCCCTTGATTTTGGCCCTGTCACTCTTTCAACTATGGGGGAGGCACTCGCTATAGGCAGTTATGCCTTTTGCCTCCCTCAATCACATAGAAAAAAAAAAAAAAAAAAAGGTTAGAAGCCCAGGCCGGGCTTGCGTATTCCATAACTGATCTTATGTATTGTTTGTAGACTGTGGTGGTGGTTTCTTTGTTGTGTCCAAATTTCGTGTGGGCAAGTGATCTGAGGGCGTTAAGTCTGGGTGTCAGTTTCTTTTTCGTGTTTGTGGTGTGCTGTTTGAATGTCATTTGGGTGTCGTATGTTACTCCTAGGATTTTGGGTGTGTGTGTGTGTGTGTTAGGGGTGTGTTGTTTACGTTGAGTCCCGGGACGTAATCGTGCTCTCCTGTCCAGCTTGTGAGGAGGGTTGCAATGGATTTAGCTGGGGCTAAATTGAGTCTGTTTGTAGTGCACCATTCATGTAATGTGTCGAGATAGTCTTGAAGGAGTCTTTTTGCTGTGTCTGGGTTTTGGTGCGTGCTTGTGAGTGTTATGTCGTCTGCGTAGGAGGCTATGGTTCTTATTGCTGCTTAATGTATTCTATCATTCTATGTTATTGGTGGTATAATGTAATATAAGTCGGCTGAAGGTAGGCAAAAAGGGCCAAAAGGGGGACTTTGGGAAAGCAGCTGGAATTAATTAATTAATTCCCATAAGGCCTGTTTTTATGCTTTTTCCACCAACCAACTTCACCTCTAAACTCACTTAATGAAATCAACAAATACATGTGGCACTCCAAGGACTCTAAAACACGGTTTTGATATAAACGGTACGTACACGATACGAATTAACCGTGACCGTAACCGTAATCAAGACCTGACTGTACATATATTCATGCCAGTTCCCTAGGGCTCTTCCTTTGCCATTTCTCTAAACGGACACCACAAAAAAAAAAAACCCACTAAAAAGCGTTTCCTTTATACATTATAATGACAATGGTTAATTACTTATTATCGCCAATGTCCGAAGTTTTCACCGCAGTCCAAAATTACCCCAGTTTACGGTAAGATCTTGAATCCCGCGTTTGTTTGTCACGCGGCACCTCCCAATATAATCAATTTACTATATTTTCATATACCGGTACATTAAATTAATATGTCTATGAGGAAATTATATTATCATAATAATACTGTACAGTACTAGTACAGTAAAGGCCAAAGAAAGCTTCATTTTAAACTGTAGACCTTGGATTTTTTTTTTTTTTTGTCAGACGCCGTTATTCCCGAGAAGGGGAAGCCATGAAGATTAGGCGTTTATCACGAATTGCTATAATTTTTTTTTTATAAAAGCCGGTATATTGGGGGATGGTGTAGCAACACAAAAAACAACACACACAAAACATGTGAGTGTGAATCACCAGTCTGGGCTTGTTTTTATCCAAATACAGTAAAGATGTGCTGTGTTTTATTGGCCAGTTGCATATTACATACAGAAATAGATGTAGGCTACAGTAGGTAGTTGTACTGTAGATTAAGAGTTAGGGAGTCATAAAAAACACAAATATTGATTCAAACTGCTTTTGGTAATAAGTTAGTTGGTAAAAGCATTTTCACCATTTGATCAATTATTTATATCCCGCAATTTTTTGATCCCGTGGCAACCCTACGGTACCAATCAATCGCTGGATTTGAGATCTTACTGTACCTTACTTACCTCCTTCAAGTACCACTACCTGAGGAGTTACTTAAGTCCTTTATACAATTATCAATCTAAGCTCTGTATCTCTTGTATGCTATGATCTAACCTTTGTGTTTCTTGGCTATGTTCTTCTCCTGGTCCTCCAACTCAGTGCGAGCTTGTTGTCTCTGAGTGTGTTTTTCCTCTGGTGTGAGTTGTAGACAAGGTGCGGTCCATATCTCCTCTGGCATCTCCTTGACCAGCGCCACCTCCAGCCGACCACCAACTGCCACCGCTCGACTACGCTCTATGTCAACACGGCCGCTCAGGAACCCCTCAAATATGTACGGTAGGAAGTTCACCTGTTGGTTGGCAATACTAAAGTAAAGGTAATGTCACATGAGCATGACTACAGCAATTTTCAATGAACGTATATTTTTTTCAATAGTTCAGGTTTTTCAACATTATCAAATAGAACTCCTATGCATATAGTTCTGTGCTGACCACCAGACGTCTCTGGATACCACTTGGCTCTGCCCCAGAATATTTTTTAGGGCAAAAAGAAATATACCAAGATTATGGGTTGTACAGTATAGGCTACTATTAGCAGCCATGAGTATGATTTTTGAAGCATTTTTTTGTTTTAATTCATAGTATATTCGCCCTTTGTAAATACAAAAATAGCTTTATCTGAATGTCTCAAACCTTTGTACAAAATATTTTATAATTTCAGTTGCTTTATTCAGAGGTTTATGAAGTTAATAATTCATCTAATGTAAGTTTCTTAGAAGCGTTTGACATATTTAGCGTTTAAACCTCGCATAGAGTAGACAATTATAATACTCCATAAAACAAGATACCCAGTAGTAGTTTTTGTTTATTTACCTTTGCTGCCATTACGGTATGAACACTTCTACACGTAAACAAGGACTGCTTAATTCGGCTATCTCTCATTTCGCCATTCCCTTACATTTTATTACTATATCATGAGATGCATGATTATATTTTCATCTAAATAGTATGCTCTATTAATTGACGTTATTATATTATCGTAATAAGATAAGTTTTTACAAGAAACCAACAGAAGTTCTGGAAAATTTAGTAAGCTGTCGATATATTTTTTGGATACGAAAATGACAATCAGTTGCTGGTAGTCTGAACATGCGTGAACGTGTGAGTTTGTTGGCGGGAGAGCATTTACTCTTTTGGTGTAAGTTATCATACGTCGGGCAGTGAAGAGTGATGAGGTGCCGATTTGTTTTCTCATCTATTTTCAGTGAGTTGTTTATTTTATGTATGTATGTACAGTATGTATTTATGTATGTACCCAAGCCCATTCCCCATTTTTCCTTTCTTTTTCTGGGGGTGGCTGACTCAAGACAGAGCCCGAATAGGGACAGCACAACACAACAGAAAACAATGAGCACACAAAAACAAAACACAAATTCAAACATCTAGATCACCCAGGAGAAGACCCAGAGACCAGGGATTACCAAGGTCCCTCCAGCACTCCCCCGACCACCCGGAGAGGTTACAGTCTCAGCAGTCTCTCCATCTCAATGGGGGTCTTATTACCCCTCTATCTACCCTTGTATCTGACTCACATATTCTCTTGGTAAGTTTTTCATCTTCCATTCGTTCAACATGACCATACCGGCTCAGCACCCTTCTGTCCACTCTGGCCGACAAATGTTCCTGCTGCCCCACTCTCCTATGTATCTCTTCATTCCTCAATCTGTCTCTAATAATTCTACTAAAACATGTGCTTATTATATATAATATTTCTATAAGGATTTGGTGTTTAGCATTCCTCCTTTGCAAGCAATTTGTGGTTTCTCATAATTTTTTGTATTTGTTGTCATGTGTAATGTTTTTAAATTTTTAGGATTAAAGTTGATACATTAATTAATTGTGTGTGCATAAATATTATATGGTACAGGTACTACAAAAAAAAATACCATTTGCGAATGGAGTGTCTTTTAAACGAAGCAGGTTATACATACATACTGTACAAGTTTAAAGATCGTTTGTCCACAGAGACTGTGGTTACAGTCTCACGTCCTAAATGGCAGCTTTCCAGGTGGCCCTGTCAAGGGCTGCCTCTGTTGTCAAGTTCTTTATTTTGAGATCGGACTGGAGTACCCGAGCCCACGTCATTATTGAGTTGCCAAGTAAATTGCCCTATGATTAGTCTCCAAAGTGACCCTTCTCCATCTGGTGGTCACCGCAAGAAGCATGTGTGTAGGATTTCTAATTACTACACTTAAGGGAAGTGATTATAGGAGATTGAAATAATATGAAAGTCTAATTCAGAAGCTGCCAGGCCACAAATGCCTGAATAAAAATTGATAACAAAACGGTGGTCATATGACACTTGTTTAAAACACTTGTCTATGCAGAATAATATACTGTATTAACATTTCAAGAACCTAAAAACATAATAATTTTCAATTATATATTTGATCAAATAGTGAAGGAAAGTAAGAGAAGAGTAGATGAGAAATTTAGAAGGAATCTGAGTGTAAAATGGAGGGAGTGTAATAAACTGTTCTGGAAAGAAGTCAAGAAAGTTAGGGAAGGTAGCAAGGGAAACAGTAAGCGTGTGAAAGATAAGAACGGGCGAGTGCTAGTCGAGAAGCAAGAGAGAGTCGAAAGATGGAGGGAGTACTTCAACGAATGAAGCGCCAGCAAACATAGTTGGATGGGATATGGGAGGGAGAAGAAGAGAAGTAGTGGAGGAGGAGGTGGGGATCAGGAGGTCAGAAGTGTGTGAAGCCATGAAAAGAATGATGATGGAGAAAGCACCAGGAATAGATGAAGTGTGTGGGGAAATGCTGGGGTATGGTGGTGAGATAGAGATCGCATGGGTATGGACAATGTGCAAACTAGCATGGGAGAAGGGGAGTGCACCTTATGACTGGAAGACAGGCATAATAGTCCCCCTATATAAGGGTAAAGGGGAAAGAGGAGTGTGTGGTAACCACCAAGGAATGTGTCTTCTAAGCATAGCAGGTGTACAGTAGGGTAGTGATTGAGAGAGTGAGAGCGAAAACAGAGAAATGGATAGGTGACGAGCAGGGCAGAGGATGTGTAGATCAGATTTTTACCCTGAAGTGTGTTGTGGAGAAATATCTGGAGAAGCAACAAAAGCTGTATGTTACCTTTATGGACTTTAACCTAACAAGTGCGCATGGGGGTAATTAGACACCTCTGCCTGTGCTGACGTATTTGAGCTGTTTCCATCACTAAAATATTCATTTTACCATATATAGCATTAATACTTATCCATACGCACCTATTATGGGTTGATTATAAAGGTATTAACATGAAACAACAATAAAACGAGTGAAAACAGCGTTTGGATGGTCAAAATCGGAGATACAGGCCGCGAGTTATATAATGTATGGGTGAGGCAACCTGCTTTCCCGCCAATTTCCCCCAAGGCCACTGAGACACAGTCGATCGATACTCTCTCTCTCTCTCTTGCACTCGCTTGCTAACAGTGATGTCAATGCCCTGCTTGCAACTCGCTAATGTTAGCACGAAAATATACCTCAGAATAAGGGAATAACAGGGAAAATAGGTGATAACTGAAGGAGGAGAGGAAAGTGGGGAAGGAGGGGAGGTAGAGGAGTGATATTTTGCATGGCCCAGGGGCCAATTTTTTTTTTTTTTTTTTTCGATGTTTAAAGTTGATTTTTTTTTTTATGGATGGAATAATGAAAGAAATACAAGGGAGAGCAGTGGATGTTGGTGTATCGCTGATAAGGGAGGGAAATGAGTGGATGCTACCTGTACTGCTGTTTGCTGATGATACAGTTCTGATGAGCGATAATGAATGGGAGTTGCAGGGTCTGGTAAATATGTTTGGAACAGTGTGCGAAAAACGGAATCTGAAGGCAAATGCGGGGAAGAGCAAGGTTATGGTCTTCGAAAGGGGTGAAGCCACAGAGTGAGGTGAAGTTGAACGGTCAGGCTATGGAGATTGTCAGCTCATTTAAGTATCTGAGCAGTGTGCTGAGTATGGATGAAGAAGTGCGGGAGAGGATGGGAAGAGGGTTGTAGGAATGCTGAAAGCTGTAACAAGAAAGAGGATGGTCAGCATGGAAGTGAAGAAGTCCTTGCATGACAGTGTGGTAATCCCAACACTGACTTACGGAAGCGAAGCATGGACGTTGGTGGAGAGACTCAGACCAAGAGTGAGAGGGGTGGAAATGAGTTACTTGAGAAGTGCGTGCGGAGTTACATGGAGGGATAGACAGACGAATGAGGAAGTAAGAGGGAGGTGAGGTGTGGTGTGGAGGTAGATGTGCTGGAAAGTGTGAAAAGGAACATCTTGAGATGGTTCGGCCATATGGAACGTATGGGAAGCGAGAGAATGACTAAGAGGGTGTACGAGAGCGAGGTGGAAGGATGGAGTGAAGAAGTATATGGATGAAGGCGGTGCTGGTTGGGAGGAGGGGCGGCAACTGACTGGGGACAGAGGTGCATGGGAGCATTTCGTTCGTGGCCATCCCTTCGGGGATCACGGCGTCAGGCAAAAGATAGATAAATATTTGATCAACTCAAACATACCGGTAAGCGTTTTTCAAGAAAAACTACCGGTATTACAAAATTATTTATAAAAAACAATGTCCCTTAAGCTTACAATATCAATGCATCAGTGTCAGAGCTTAATGTAGAGCATACTGTACTTTGAATCTCCCTGGGTACCATTCCTCCAAGTCTGATAAACTAACCTTGAGGTATGAGCTGGTGTTAACAATGTCCACGTTCTTAGGACTGGTGTGGTGGAGATCCAGGGAGAGGGTCACCTTCTCTGCCGTCTGGTGCCAAGTGTACTCAGAAATATGGATAGGCATCTTCACTACCACAACTTTTATTTACCCACCAGTCAACAGTAAAAATAGCTACCAAATAAGGTTTGGTGTTTCTGAAGTTCAATTTATCTATCACTAGCTTTAGCTACACACCAATTAACAGTTAAAATAGTTACCGGTACCGTACCACTCAACAATTTTTCTTCCTACGTTTATCCTATCTATTTAACTTCTAGTTTTAAAGAGAAGTAGGTTGTGTGACTACCAATAATTATGAGTGCCCAATTAAAAAACTTGATTGGAATACAAATAAATCTTTGGCTTCAATATTCCACAAAATATATCGTGGGAGATTTGTGCACTACAGTAGTTTCTTTATCAACTACTTTATTTATTACACTACAAGACTAAAAACAATTGTACTATATTCAACTATTATTTATGACGTGGATAATAGTTGAATGCTACTGTGGTCTTATAACCTTCATTGCTCTTAGAACTACACATAATCTTTAACTAATCTTTGGGTGCAAATTCCAAAGCCAATGTCTAATTTTACGCATCTGAGCCTTAAATATGTAAAATATAACAATTAACTGATGCTAGTATAAGGCTTAATTTAACTAGCAGTATATTTAAGAACTCTAAATTGATGTAGGTTTGAATACTCCTGAGTGTTAAACCCTATGCATAAACTAATTAAACAATATAATTAGAAGCTCAAACAACCAAGTCAATTCTAATAAATAACTTTATATCAACCAGAAACTCTTCCTAGTAAAACTAACAACAAATGTATAAGCCCACAATAGTCAAAGCAGCTACCTCCTTAACCAACGATAAAAACTGAGTGATACCGGAACTGTGTACAGTATGTTAAGAGAAAATATTAAAACCCAGCTACAGAAGACCCCAGGTTGACGAGAACTGTACAGCAGAGGTTTGTCCAGGCATCACCTGGAACTTAGCCAAATGCCAGGATCACTGAGCAAACATCTGAAATAGGAGAGAGACATGACAAAAAGAAAGGAGCAGTAAACAAAGAAATTAAAGTTATTTCATGACTGTTTTTACTTTAATCAAACATTTATTATGCTTTACACAAATGATAGAATGACTGAGTAAGCATCTTGAAAGATGTGAAAACATTAATTTCTTTTATGGTTTTAGCATACTAGTAGCTAATTTGTACATGTATGTGCTGATCCCATTAATGTGCACTATTGTTAAAAGTACCGTACTGTTCACAGAAAAATAGTAAGGTATATTAACCCATTCTGTACCAGTGCCAATATTTTAACTTTCTGGCTACCATTAGATCTATTACCGTATATTTTAAATCCCATTACGCCATCAGACAGTACACAAGGACCATACGGATAGGAGGGAAGTGTAGATAGCAGAGGAGTGTTGTAGATAAAGGAAGCTGTTGGAATGGCTTTGTTGTGTGTGTGTGGTTTTTTTTCTATGTGAATGAGGGAGACAAAAGGCATAACTGCCTGCAGCGAGTGCCTCCCCCATATTTCAAAGAGTGACAGGGCCGAAATCAAGGGACGTTCGAGCTAAAATGCCTGGACACACGGAGTTTGAAGCAATTTAAGTCATAGGAAGAGGGAAAGACTGATTCTGGGAGAGAGTTCCAGAGCTCAGCAGTTGAATAGAAGAAAGTCTGAGAATAGCATTTCACTCTTGGGTTGGAGAGTTGCACAGAGTAGGGGTGGGACTGTGTTGCAAGGCGGGTACTACGCACCCTACGTAGAGGAGATGGTATACACTGGGAAAGCTCTGAGGAACACTGATTATTGTAATAGCGATAGAATAGCGAGAGAGATGCAACATTGCGGCAAAGAGAGAGAGATTGCAGAGAGTTGGTGAGTGGACGGGAGTTAATGATACGAAAGGCTTTCCTTTCTACTTTATCTAGGAGTGCGGTGTGAGAGGAACCTTCCCACAAATGTGAACAATACTCAATACAAGGACGCACTGTGCCCCTGTACAGAGCAAGAAGCTACGCAGGGGTAAAGAACCCCTTGAGGCGGTTGAGGACACCCAGCTTCTGGGAGGCTGCCTTAGCGAGACTGGTAATATGGTCTTTCCAAAAGAGAGCAGAAGAAAAAGAGACACCGAGAACATTGAGAGAAGATGAAGGGTTGATTTTTGTACTGTTGAAGAATAAGGGATAGTCCTCTGGAAGTTCCTGACGGGTAGTAAGATGGATAAATTGAGTTTTAGAAGCATTAAATGCAACAAGGTTTTCTCTACCCCAATTGGAAATAGTATCTAGATCAGAATGTAAGTATTTTATGGCTTCATTAAGTTTACTTTTGAGGGACTGCTGGCTGGGGCGTTCTGGAAAACTAATTGAGAGGTGTAAGGTAGAGTCGTCTGCATATGAATGGATGGGACTGGATACAGTTGAGAAGATCATTTATGAAAATTAGAAAGAGAATAGGAGATAGGACAGAACCCTGAGGAACACCGGAGTTGATAGGATGAGGAAATGAGCGATGGCCGTCAACAACCGCAGCTATGGAGCGTCCGGAAAGGAAATTAGAGACAAAGACACAGATGGAGGGACAGAAACCGAAGGAGGGCAGTTTGGAAATTAAAGATTTGTGCCAGACTCTATCGAAGGCTTTCGATATGTCTAGTGCAACAGAAAAAGTCTCACCGAAGTCCCGAAAGTTGGATGACCAAGAGTTAGTAAGATATGAAAGAAGATCACCAGTAGAGCAACCCTTAACCTCTCCGCTGCACAGGTGGGGTAGTGGCCACCCCTCCCTGTGCGGAGGTATTTAGACTGTTTCCTACACTCAAATCGTCATCGTACCATAAATATCATTAATACTTATCCATATGCGCCTATTTTACGTTGATTATAAAGATATTAACCTGTTACAGCAATAAAACAAATGAAAACAGCGTTTGGATGGTCAAAATCGGCAAATTAGATCGGGAGTTACATAACTGAAGGCTGAGCCAGCCTGCCACCCCTTACGACGTCTGGAGCGACACTGTCGCGTTGTTCCCTCTCTTTCTCTCTTTCATTCGCTGTGTAGCACATACAAGCACAGCTTGCTTATGAATCGCTATTGATAGCACGAAAATATACCAACGAAAAACGGGAATAAGAGAGAATAGGTGATAATTGAAGGGGGGGGGGGAAGGGGGGGATGTGGAGGAGTGATATTTGGCATGGCCAAGGGGCAGCAATTAAAAAAAAAAAAAAAAAAAAAAAAAAAAAAAAAAAAAAAAAAAAAAAAAAAAAAAAAAAGTATATATATATATATATAAATTGATACTGGGCTGGTTTAAATGTTTTTTTTTAGGCCTTGGATTATATAAGGAGTTCCGCAGCGCAGCGGTAAAACTCTTATTAGTGTTTCAGCACTTGCTGGGTTAAGGAAGCCATACTGGCGATCTGAGAGCAGATTATGAGAAGAGAAATGCTTAGGAAATTTGGAAGCAAGAATAGTTTCAAAAACTTTAGAGATACAAGAGATGAGAGCAATTGGACGATAGTTGGAGGGTTGAGAGCGGTCACCTTTCCTTGGGACAGGTTGAATGAGAGCAAACTTCCAGCAAGAAGGAAAGACGTTAGAGGAGAGACAGAGACGAAAGAGTTTGCCAAGGCAGGGGGTCAGCACGGAAGCACAGTTTTTAAGTACAACAGGAGGAACACCGTCCGGACTGTACGCCTTCTTAGTATCAAGCCCAGAGAGGGTAGAAAGTACATCTTTAGAAGAGATTAGGATATTAGGCATAAGTAGGAGAGAGGGGGGTGGAGAGGGAGGAATAGCACCGGAATCATCCAAGGTAGAGTTACTGGCAAAAGTTTAAGCAAAGAGTTCAGCTTTGTCAGAGGAAGAAGTGATGGTTGTGCCATCAGAGTGGAAAAGGGGAGGGAAAGACGAGGAAGAAAAGTTGTTGGAGAGGTTTTTGACTAGATGCCATTAGTCTGTATACGTCGAAGAGGTCTCCCCCGACTGGATGCGAGCATGTAAGACACGCTAGGACGTACTACCACACTCACTAAATAGTCCGCCTTGGCTGGGATCGAACCAAGGTCAAGCAGATTCACACATGAGCGTGTTATCCACTCGATCGCCGCGGCTTCAGTTTAATTGGCTTATTCGGCCTCCAGCAATTTACAGGCATAATCTTTTTACTACCACAGATCCTTCTTAAACTTGTTATGTTGTGGAACGAGGTGAAATGACACAAACAATAGGCTAAATTTAAATTCAAAACTAATGTCAACTTTCACCTCAAAAATATCCAGGTTCAAGGAAACTAGAATAAAAATTATTAGTTTAATTAAATTAAGTATTATAATACAAAAATAAAATCAAAGGCTCTTCAGGACGAAAAATAAGAATTTAAAATACACTGAGATTTGGCTTAACAACAAAAAGAATAATTTATCAAAAATATGCAAGAGAAAAATAAATAACTATACCTGTAGATTATAATCACATTTTATTGTCATTATTTGTGCACAGTAATGATTATTATTAACCCTTTCCCTGCGGGTGACATTCCGGAACGCCATGGCAATTTACAGCAATTTCCAGGCTTTAAAAGCCGTAGAAATCGAGTGTCACTGGGCGGGAGCGTGAGGGACCTCCGTCCGACTCTCAGAGCAGCCAGCCGTTCACTGACTAAGTCTCTGGTCTCGCGCGGCTGTCTTGACAGTGTTGCCGAGCGAGCGAGAGCTAATAATTAGCGAGTTTTCCCGAATGTCTATGGCAACGCTGCGGGTGAACCTACGAAGCTCGTTCTGGTGTCATTTTGAAGCTATTTTCGCCTAGTATTCGGCAGAATACAATTCATTTCATGCAGATACTTGATTAACCCATAAACGGCGGCAAAGCTCTTATGAGGTTTTACTGGGCGACGGCGGAAAAGCTCTTAAGAGGGAGGCCTAAAAAAAACATTTAACCCTTCCTACCCGGGCTGTCTTACCCAATGACGGTCGCCCCTACCCGGGCGAAATGGATGAAAAACGTCTAGGCCTAGGCTACCGTATTTATGTTTATTTTCACTGCTAGAACTTTCCCACTCATCTATAATCGTAGTGCGGTTTTCAATCTGTATTTTGGCATTTAGTAGAGCTCTGTAAGTCAACTGGTTCAGTTGTGATGACGATTTCAGTGGAGCCAATATTGCAGAGATGTTGCCAATATGGGGGCTTTTCAGACACTAATTTCGTCATGACGTCAGAACAATAACATTGAGGAGCCTTCTCCTTCTTGTTTTCGGAGGTGCGGTGACGAACGCTTGGGTTTGTTGACATCCGTCGTACGCACGGCGTTCAGACCAAGCTTAATTAGGCTATTAAGCTCATGCCTTAGATAAGGCATACCGGGTAGCGGCCCTTCTTTCGTGCTGTCCTTACCTAAGGCAGACCGGGTAGGAAGGATTAACCCTCTCACCACGGAAGGGCTCTTGAACGCCCATAAAAAAGCATATAACGAAAAGTAGTGTAAAGTGCCTGTTTTGTCCATAAACTTATGTCCAATGAACTCATCATCACACCTCAATCACTTGACTCTACTTAATGCCATTCTCCCCCTCCTTCCTCCCTTTCCCCTCCCCCTTCAATTATCACCTATTTTCCCTGTTATTCCCTAATTTGTTGGTATATTTTTGTGCTAACATTAGTAAACTGTGTGGGGATGTGCTTACGTGCCTAGCGGGTGTTGTTACGACCGGGGCTCGTATAAAACAAGGGCTCTTAATCATTGGACTAGAAAGGCACACAGCCACAACGGTAACACTAGATCCAACCCTTGAACTTATAATGCCGGCGCACAAAAACACCTATACCCTCCAGAGTTAAATCTGCGATAACGGGGTATCCTATAACTCGGTATAAATGCACTACTACTACAGGCTGATGATCTCTGATACAGCCTGATCACAACAACATACAATTACGTTAATAATGTATACAAGGAAAAGGATAGGAACAAGATATGACAAGTGTAGGGACATACAGTGTTAACTGGCACGGGAATAATAATAAATGCGCAATAGTATTACAGTATCTCCAACAACAAAAGAAGTACTTCCTCAGGCAACTAAAAAAGCCTGCTCGGGTTGTGCAACTCAACAACAACCAAGGCTTACAGTCAACGTGAATAAAAATGCTGAATACATAACATAAGAGCTTATAATCCTAATCGGGTGTCTGCTAGGCTAATAAAGTCTAGTTGGGATGTCGTAGTTTTTTTTTTTTTTTTTTTTTTCCTATGTGATTGAGGGAGGCAAAAGGCATAACTGCCTATAGCGAGTGCCTCCCCCAGAGTTGAAAGAGTGACAGGGCCAAAATCAAGGGACGTTCGAGCTAAAATGCCTGGACACACGGAGTTTGAAGCAATTTAAGTCATAGGAAGAAGGAAAGACTGATTCTGGGAGAGAGTTCCACAGCTCAGCTGTTGAGTAGAAGAAAGTTTGAGAGTAATGTTTCACTCTTGGGTTGGAGAGTTGCACAGAGTAGGGGTGGGATTGAGTTGCAAGACGGGTACCACGTGCCCTACGTAAAGGAGTGTATGCACTGGGATAGCTCTGAGGAACACTGATTATTATAGTAGCGATAGAATAGCGAGAGAGATGCAACATTGCGGCGGAGAGAGAGAGATTGCAGAGAGTTGGTGAGTGGACGGGAGTTAATGATACGAAAGGCCTTCCTTTCAACTTTGTCTAGGAGAGCGGTGTGAGAGGAACCTCCCCACACATGTGAACAATACTCAATACAAGGGCGCACTATGCCCCTGTACAGAGCAAGAAGCTGGCAGGGGAAAAGACCCCCTAAGGCGGTTGAGCACACCCAGCTTCTGGGAGGCTGCCTTAGCAAGACTGGTAATATGGTCCTTCCAAATGAGAGCAGAAGAAAAAGAGACACCAAGAATATTGAGAGAAGATGAAGGGTTGATTTTTGTATTGTTGAAGAATAAGGGATACTCCGCTGGGAGATCCTGACGGGTAGATAGATGGAGAAATTGGGTTTTGGAAGCACTAAAGTTAACAAGGTTATTTCTGCCCCAATTGGAAATAGTATTTAGATCAGAATTTAAGAGTTCTATGGCTTCATTACGTTTGTCGTTGAGGGATTGCTGGCTGGGGCGTTCTGAAAAACTAATGGAGTAGTGTAAGGTTGAGTCGTCTGCGTATGAATGGATGGGAATTAAGGTACAGTTAAGGAGATCATTTATAAAAATTAGAAAGAGAATAGGAGATAGGACAGATCCCTGAGGAACACCGGAGTTTATAGGGTGAGGAAGTGAACAATGGCCGTCCACAACCATAAACTTATCTCTGTCACCTGTCCTATCTCTCCAGTACAGCCACCCGATCCTCCTAGCCGGCGGCGCTTGTGGCACTTTGGCACTGCCGACTGGGAGGCTCTTCGGCAGTACTTTTTTGATTTCCCATGGAATGATTTCTGCTTCCATGGCCGAGGACCCTCGGAGAGTGCTGAACGCATTACCGAGGTAATCCTATCGGGCATGGAAGCATACATTCCATTCTCTTTCTCTCAGACTAATGCTAAAAAATCTTGGTTTAATCACGCCTGTTCTACTGCTGTCCGCAATAAGGAGGAAGCATTCAAACGGTACCGACGCCTTAAAACTCAAGACTCTCATTCTTCATATGTTTCTGCCCGGAATCAAGCCAAATCTGTTCTTCGACTTGCCAAACACTCTTTCATCAATAATAATGCACTGAACTATCCAACTCTAGCTCTTCCCAAGCTTTCTGGCATCTAGCCAAAAACCTCCAACAATTTCTCTTCCTCGTCTTTCCCTCCCCTTTCCCTCTCTGATGGCACAACCATCACTTCTTCCTCTGACAAAGCTAACTCTTCGCACAAACTTTTGCTAGAAACTCCACCTTGGATGATTCCGGTGCTATTCCTCCCTCCGCCCTCCTCTCTCTTACTTATGCCTAATATCCTAATCTCTTCTAAAGATGTACTTTCTACCCTCTCTGGGCTTAACACTAATAAGGCGTACGGTCCGGACGGTGTTCCTCCTGTTCTCAAAAACTGTGCTTCCGTGCTGACTCCCTGCCTAGGCAAACTCTTTCGTCTCTGTCTATCCTCTAACGTCTTTCCTTCATGCTGGAAGTTTGCTCACATTCAACCTGCCCAAAGAAGGGTGACCGCTCTCAACCCTCCAACTATCGTCCAATTGCTCTTATCTCTTGTCTTTCTAAAGTTTTTGAAACTATTCTTGCTTCCAAATTTCTTAAGATTCTTTCTCATAATCTGCTCTCAGATCGCCAGTATGGCTTCCTAAGGGTCGCTCTACTGGTGATATTCTTTCATATCTTACTAACTCTTGGTCATCCTCCTTTCGGGACTTCGGTGAGACTTTTTCTATTGCACTAGACATATCGAAAGCCTTCGATAGAGTCTGGCATAAATCTTTAATTTCTAAACTACCCTCCTTCGGTTTCTATCCCTCCTGTGCCTTTGTCTCTAATTTCCTTTCCGGCCGTTCCATAGCTGCGGTTGTGGACGGCCATTGTTCACTTCCTCACCCTATAAACTCCGGTGTTCCTCAGGGCTCTGTCCTATCTCCTATTCTCTTTCTAATTTTTATAAATGATCCTTAACTGTACCTAATTCCCATCCATTCATACGCAGACGACTCAACCTTACACTACTCCATTAGTTTTTCAGAACGCCCCAGCCAGCAATCCCTCAACGACAAACGTAATGAAGCCATAGAACTCTTAATTCTGATCTAAATACTATTTCCAATTGGGGCAGAGAAAACCTTGTTAAA
Organism: Paralithodes platypus; assembly: GCA_032716605.1. NCBI lineage: Eukaryota > Metazoa > Arthropoda > Malacostraca > Decapoda > Lithodidae > Paralithodes > Paralithodes platypus. The sequence goes on along the minus strand of CM064564.1, from coordinate 13,848,133 downwards.
ATGCTTCCAAAACCCAATTCTCCATCTATCTACCCGTCAGATCTCCCAGCGGACTATCCCTTATTCTTCAACAATACAAAAATCAACCCTTCATCTTCTCTCAATATTCTTGGTGTCTCTTAGTCTAGATCGCTCATGTGGGAAGAAGATATTACCAGTCTTGCTAAGGCAGCCTCCAGAAGCTGGGTGTGCTCAACCGCCTTAGGGGTTCTTTTCCCCTGCACAGCTTCTTGCTCTGTACAGGGGCATAGTGCGCCCTTGTATTGAGTATTGTTCACATGTGTGGGGAGGTTCCTCTCACACCGCTCTCCTAGACAAAGTTGAAAGGAAGGCCTTTCGTATCATTAACTCCCGTCCACTCACCAACTCTCTGCAATCTCTCTCTCTCCGCCGCAATGTTGCATCTCTCTCGCTATTCTATCGCTACTATAATAACAGTGTTCCTCAGAGCTATCCCAGTGCATACCACCTCCTTTACGTAGGGCACGTGGTACCCGTCTTGCAACTCTCCAACCCAAGAGTGAAACGTTACTCTCAAACTTTCTTCTACTCAACATCTGAGCTCTGGAACTCTCTCCCAGAATCAGTCTTTCCCTCTTCCTATGACTTAAATTGCTTCAAACTCCGTGTGTCCAGGCATTTTGGCTCGAACGTCCCTTGATTTTGGCCCTGTCACTCTTTCAACTATGGGGGAGGCACTCGCTATAGGCAGTTATGCCTTTTGCCTCCCTCAATCACATAGAAAAAAAAAAAAAAAAAAAAACGCGGCTATGGAACGGCCGGAAAGGAAATTAGAGACAAAGGCACAGATGGAGGGATAGAAACCGAAGGAGGGTAGTTTAGAAATTAAAGATTTATGCCAGACTCTATCGAAGGCTTTCGATATGTCTAGTGCAATAGAAAAAGTCTCACCGAAGTCCCGAAAGGAGGATGACCAAGAGTTAGTAAGATATGAAAGAAGATCACCAGTAGAGCGACCCTTAACCCTTCAAACCCGGCTGGTACACGTGTGTACCATTTTGTTTTGACCCCAGGAACCCGGGTGGTACAACTTTGTACCAGTGGTTGAAAGCCTGTGACCTTGGTGTGTGAGGCGTCGGTCCGACGCATGTAAACAACAGCCGGCTGGACCGACGCCCCGCATCTCCGGCCACAAGGAGAGCATCGCTTGTTCGTGTGTGCCTGTATGTTGTTGTTAAGTATCGAAAAGTAGTGTAAAGTGGCTGTTGTTGCCGTAAGTTATCTCCAATGAAATCATCATCACAACTGAACCAGTTGACTTAGAGAGCTCTACTTAACGCCATTCTACAGGTAAATAACACAGCTACGCTTGGGGATGCGCGGGAATGCGGGAAGAAGTCAGAATAACAAAGATACGGTAGCCTAGCCTAGACGTTTTTCGGCCAAAACACCCGGGTCTCTGGGAATATTTATGTAATGCGTAGCCGGGGCGGAAGGGTTAAGGAAGCCATACTGGCGATCTGAGAGCAGATTATGAGAAGAGAAATGCTTAAGAAATTTGGAAGCAAGAATAGTTTCAAAAACTTTAGAAAGACAAGAGATAAGAGCAATTGGACGATAGTTGGAGGGTTGAGAGCGGTCACCCTTCTTTGGGACAGGTTGAATGTGAGCAAACTTCCAGCATGAAGGGAAGACGTTAGAGGATAGACAGAGACGAAAGAGTTTGCCTAGGCAGGGAGTCAGCACGGAAGCACAGTTTTTGAGAACAGGAGGAACACCGTCCGGACCGTACGCCTTATTAGTGTTAAGCCCAGAGAGGGTAGAAAGTACATCTTTAGAAGATATTAGGATATTAGGCATAAGTAAGAGAGAGGAGGGGAGAGGGAGGAATAGCACCGGAATCATCCAAGGTGGAGTTTCTAGCAAAAGTTTGAGCGAAGAGTTTAGCTTTGTCAGAGGAAGAAGTGATGGTTGTGCCATCAGAGTGGGAAAGGGGAGGGAAAGACGAGGAAGAGAAATTGTTGGAGAGGTTTTTGGCTAGATGCCAGAAAGCTTGGGAAGAGCTAGAGTTGGATAGTTCAGTGCATTTATTATTGATGAAAGAGTGTTTGGCAAGTCGAAGAACAGATTTGGCTTGATTCCGGGCAGAAACATATGAAGAATGAGAGTCTTGAGTTTTAAGGCATCGGTACCGTTTGAATGCTTCCTCCTTATTGCGGACAGCAGTAGAACAGGCGTGAGTAAACCAAGATTTTTTAGCATTAGTCTGAGAGAAAGAGAATGGAATGTATGCTTCCATGCCCGATAGGATTACCTCAGTAATGCGTTCAGCACTCTCCGAGGGTCCTCGGCCATGGAAGCAGAAATCATTCCATGGGAAATCAAAGAAGTACTGCCGAAGAGCCTCCCAGTCGGCAGTGCCAAAGTGCCACAAGCGACGCCGGCTAGGAGGATCGGGTGGCCGTACTGGAGAGATAGGACAGGTAACAGAGATAAGTTTATGGTCGGAGGAGCCCAAAGGAGAGAAAAGATCGACAGTATAAGAAGAAGGGTTAGAAGTTAGAAACAGGTCAAGAATGTTGGGCCGATCTCCGATGCGATCCGGGATACGGGTGGGTTGCTGAACTAACTGCTCTAGGTCATTTAGGATAGAAAAGACGTAGGCTTGGTCACCAGGTGGATCAGTAGTGTGAGAGGAGAGCCATTGGCGGTGGTGAATGTTGAAATCTCCTAAGATGGAGATTTCATAGAAAGGAGAAATGGATAGAATGTGTTCCACTGTAGAGTTTAGATAGTCAAAGAATTTGGGAAAGTTGGTAGAGTTAGGGGAAAGATAGACAGCACAGAAATATTTAGTAAGAGAATGACAGGAAAGTTTGAGCCATAAAGTTGAGAATTCAGAGGAGTCGAAATCGGGAACACGAGAGCAAGTGAGTTTGTTGTGCACATATGCACAACATCCGCCTTTGGCTTTGAAACTAGGATAGAGAAAGTAGGAGGATACAGAGAAGGGGTTGCTGGATGTTGCTACAGACACCTGAGTTTCGGTGAGGAAGAGAAGATCAGGTTTGTAGGAGGAGAGATGGTGCTCAACAGAGTGAAAGTTAGAGGAAAGTCCGCGAATGTTGCAGAAATTAATAGAAAGAGTAACAGGCCGAGGTCCAGGTAATTGTGTGGGGTCGTCAGGGATGGTCGGTCGGGTGAGGGGGCATTTATGGTCCCCCCCCCTGGGGACTCCGAGGCTGGGCTAGAATTCATCATTTTGTTTTTTTTAAATTTTGGTGTGGAGGAATGAAGTGTGGTGTGCGTGTTTAGTGTAGTGAAGTGGATAGGAGGAGGAGGTGTTTGTGAGAGCTAGCTGGATTGCTCTCAGTGTAAATGAGGCACAAAGAAAATCAGTAAGAGAGGCCAAGCAAATGAAACAGGAGTTCCAGCGACTCTTTATCACATGCCTATAACCTCACCTGGGTCTAGCCCTGATCGATTGGTGCCTACAATCTCCCCATCGGAAAGGAAACAATGGCTGAGCAAGCGGCTCGTAGCCTAGCGAGGTCCTTAAGACTGTGCGGCCAAATTACGTTAAATGACGGGGTGCTCTCTTGAGAGATCCAGATCGCTAGTATCTGGTTCTCTCCTGGCGACCCTCTCAAAGTCAAAGCAAAACGAGTTAGCACAGTGTTGGGTGACAGAGGCAAAAGCCCTCACTCGCAACACAGTGCTAAACTCACAAGGTACACAGTCAGAAAGACCACCTAGGCTTCCCACGTATCCGTTGCGATTGAACAGGTTCAACAAAACCTGGTACACATCGGAAATCACAACAACAATAGCCTCACCCCAGTCTAGCATTAAATAGCCCAGCAGACAGCCAAGAAAAAAGGTAGGGAGACACCGTGAGTGTGTCGAACCTCTACAGACAAAATGGTAACCCCTCCAAAATGCCTAACTAAACAAGTAATATCTGAGAGCTTCAGCATATAATACGATGGCCGATATATGAAATCGTGCAGAACCAAAGGGGAGTTATGATATTAAATAGAGTGGAAGAATGAGAGGTAAGAAGTTGAGAGAGAGAGAAAGTGCTCTATAGGTAGAAGTCGGGGGACAGGTGGCAAGGGAGATGTTAAGGGTATGCTAGTCAGGCAAGCTCTGAGCAAGGAAGACACAGAGGCAGCAGGAGTGCGGGGGGGACTACTTCCTGACGCGGCAGGAGGGTGGTACGGCAGCCAGCCACTCAGAGGGCCCGGCCGAGGCATGACGTCCCCGAGGCAACGTGTAACCCTACGCGACTACCCTCTGTCTCCTGTACTTACTCACTCACACTCTCTAGCTGTATCATTCAGTCTTATACATTAAACTTATAACTGATGATATAAAATATAATGCATTGTCACAGGCGAAAATAAAGGACCACTTCTGTACTGCCTGTGACATGACGATTCACAAGAAAGAAAGTACAACATTGTAGATAGACTGTAGCCAAATACATTGCCCTGGCGAGTGGCCAAGCGAGCGGCTGAGCCCACGTGGCGTTCTGCTAAGCTGCAGGCGCCACCCCCCCCCCCCCCCAAGATATTAGACGCTCAACCATGAGCTCCATATCTGACAAGCAGAATGCCGATAAGACTCGCCACTCCTAATCACTTCGCAACAAAGAAGGCAAAGCTCAGTTCTCATCAACAACAAAAATTACAACCCCTCCCAACACAATAGCTTAATTAATTCATACTGCTATGCTCCTAGAGCGAGCTTCTACTAGCCCAGCCTTCTGAAAGAAGCACAGGTTCGACTCAGAACTTTAGCTATAACATACTTTAAAAACAATTTAACTATTAAAGAAAGATTTTTTATAGAATTTTCATTTTTAATATGTTTATGGCGGCTGCACTTACAGGGGCAAGCCTATTTTACTCCACTCTCAACACACACTGACTGAACGGCGAGGGTTCTCCTGCAAACAAACCCTCCCGTGACAAACAATCAGCCAAAACATTATCAGTGCCCTTAGCATGCCACACATCCAACTTGTGTTCCGGCAGCACAACAACACCTGACACTGATAAACTGCCCAGTTCATCACAAGACTGGCACTTCTCTTCGCTCTTTCCGGCAACGGGACCTACCAAAAGCCTTTCACTAGTTCTACCTTCGTGATAGGCGATGCAGCCCCGATGCGGTCTATGGTGTCGTCAACTCTCGATAAGGTATAGGCGTCTGTCAGGGATAATTCACACCCACTCTTGCAATCAACACACACACTGATCTTGCCACTTAACACAGGTTGCAAAGTTACAGGCAACGACCACTCACGACATTCCTTATCCCTCAGACCCTTCGTCAACACATAATCCAGCTCTGCTTGCACCACAGGCTGTCGAGCAGGATTTATATGGTAGGGAATTAAACTGAGCCTTGCACTGTCTCCAGCCTCCATGTCGGATTCTACCCCGTACATCAGGCCTGAAGAAGCAACAAACATGCGGATGCACTGCCACAGCCTAGTAAACAACTTATCTCGCAGAACAACATGCCTAGTGCCCTCCCACAACCCAGCCGAGACCGCAGCTTCTAACCTGTAGTCTCCCTCCTTCTCCACCTTCGTCCCTAGAACAGCCAGGTCATGAGAGGAACAATCAGTACCACCTGTGCAGTCACTCCCATAGTTCATTATTGCTAAGGCTTCCCCACCGATACCGTACATGCGCACCCCCGCATTCCTTACGACTACATCTGCCTGTGCAGCATCACCGATTTTAGCGACATGGCCAGATATAGTCGGTCTATGGTAAGGCTGTTGCATTCGACTAGAGCAGCATTGGGAGGCTATGCGATGACCGGGCACATCCACTCCACAGCCAACCTCACCAATCTGCTCAAAGTCCTCCTTCTGACCACCACCCTTGGCAGCCATGGGTCGACCCTGACCTGACAACCATGTCCAAGCCTCATCGCCCGCCTTGAACCACCGAAACAACGAGGCTAACGGTCGACCAACATTCAAGTGACCTGCCCGCGGAACATCTTGCACCGCCTGAGTTGTGAGGCTCGGGTGCTCGGCACGACCAGTGGGGTATGAACCGAGCTGGTGCTGGAGCGCTGCACACTGCTGCTCAGGCAGGTGCTCTAGCGCTTCCACAGCCACCAGACTCGTGTTCCCCGCCCACTGCTCTGCCGAGACATGACAATCCCAACTCTCCTCCACCTGTGCCCTACTGCCCCCCTCTCCTTCTCCACCTTGGCCGCTGCAGACCAACGCAGGGACAGCAGGCTGCTCAGGTGGTTGCCTCACAAACTCCTCCAACAGGTTCACATGACATGTTTCCCCGTCCTCGTGTTTGATCTCGACAGCACCATTACCACACTTCTGAACTTCCGGATCCTCCAACTGCAGTTTACAAATATCTGAAGGAACCAACCTGTCTAAATGCTTCCGAAGCAACCCAAGTCCTCCCCCAATATCAAACTGAGCAACCCTTTTTTCTCTCTGTGTGTAACGTTGCTACCTCGGAGTCTCTTCCTGCCCTACCTCCTCACTAGCTGTGACAGGTCCTGGGGCTTCTCCCGACTCCAACAATGGTGCCAATACTGAGTCGCCAAGAAGAGCTGCTGGTACTAAACTCTCCAAACTTTTACCAACACTAGCCATCTTCTTCCAACCGTTCCTCCGTTGATCAGAAGACTGAGGAATAGGCGGTGACACTTTGGATGCAAGAGGTCTTGTAACAACGCATGCCATAGGTTGTACTTGACACTTCTCTACCCACTCCTGTTCCTCCCTACTCACGTCGGCCAGCTTCTCGGCAACGACTAAGGGGGAAACCTTAGAAGTAGGCACCGCAAAGTCATTGCCGAGAAGGAGGTCGACGCCCCCAACAGGCAAGTTCTCCACAATTGCCACATCCAACTCTCGTATCACACCATCTACCTCCAGTTCCATCCTGACCAACGGGTATGACCTGATAGCATTGATACCTTGCACCACAACCACCCGTGCCGCGTTTATTGGTCTACCAGTAAAGTTCTTCATCAAAGTCTGAGAGGCACCCGTGTCTCGCAACAGCTCAACTCCATGCTTCTTACCAGCCCACTTCACGCAGCCACGCCCTCGATGGTCGCAAAAGACATCACGGACACTCGGACAGGATTCGAGCCTTCCGGATTCTTCTCCACTGGCTGTGTCCCAGCCTCTGACGTTATACCCCGGGCAAACTCAGACGACTTCGGGGACACCCCAATGTTGCGAGCCAAAGACACAACTGGATTAGGTAGCTTGCTTGGACAGGCTCTTGCAAAATGCCCCTTCTCATGACAATGAAAACACTCTAACTCCCCCTTGGGCTTCCCTTGAGGTGGGGAAGGGCACTGACCCTTCTTAAACGGGACGGTACTAGGTTTATGGTCAGAATTAATATCATTGCTCTTGTAGTTATTGTTATATGGTGTATCACTGACTCGGGGGGGTGGAGTGTTGTGCCCCTTGTTTCCTGCACGTTCCGTTGTGCAGACCCGCACCCACGAATCAGCGATAGCCTACGGTCAGCCATCTCAGCTGCCTCCTGAAGAGTTTTCGGGTTCTTTTCTTTAAGATTCAACGTCAGATTGCCGCCCGAACACTTAAAGAACTGCTCGAGAAGCATCAACTGTTTTATCTCATCAAACGTCGTTGCCTTCTCCGATCTCAGCCAATTCCCAAATACATCGGACAGATCCCGGGCATGCTCAAGAAGGGTGCACTCACGACCCTTCGTTACACCCCGGAACTTCAATCTGTACGTCTCTGGTTGTAACTCATATGCCCGCAGGACAGCCTCCTTCAATACCTCATAATCTATGCAAGACTCCAAGGGCAACGCATCATATGCCTTGAGTCCTTCGCCAATCAACCTAGAGGAAACAAGGGCTGCCCACTTAACCTCGGGCCATTGGTGCTCCCGGCACTTCTTCTCAAAACGCATAAAAAATTCAGTGACACCCGACTCATCAAATACAGGGACCAACTTGAGCAGGTGCGATAGAGACTGATCAAGACCTCGATTCCCAGAACCGAGACGCTGCCCTGTCGACTCCACCCTAGACTTCTCAAGATCTATGTCTGCACAGTACTGTACTTCGCCTTTCTCTCCTCAGACTCATTCTCTCGCTGCCGTTGCTCGAGCTCATATCTGGCCCTTCTCTCCTCAGCCTGAATCTTAGCCATCTCAAACTGCCGCTGCTGGTTAGCCATCTCAAGCTGGAAGAGCATATCTGGAGTCAAACCTTGAGGAGGAGGAGATGCAACAATTGGAGACCCACCCATGTACAAACCACGCTGCCAGTGACTATTGGCCTGCGGGAACGTACCCGGCTCCGGAGCCCGAGGGGGCGCCATGGTAGGAGTCGAGTGGAATGGGGGCTGGGCCGAAGGTGCCTCAGCTCCCACTCCACCCGAAGACCCACGCACCCCGCCGAGCACACAGGCCACCAGGTCACCTCTCGACATGCTGCTAGTGCCCACATGCCCCATGACCGTGGCCAAACACTGGAGACCATACCGATCAATCCCCGACACCCGGTCAGCAGTAATAGGTATCTCCAGAAACTTCCTTGCATCCTCCTCACTAGTTATAACTCTAATGCCTTCGGACAAACCCCGCTGCTGCACCTCAGAGTCTGTTTCCCGTACTGTGTCCTCACTGTACACTGATCCGTCGTCCGACATAGTGTCCACCGAAAATTCTCAATGTTTATACAAAAAAAGAGAAGTACCTAAACTCTTATGTAGCACTATTCACTCAAAAATGCTTGAAGACTCTTAAGTGTTATACTACTTGCCAAAAAAAAAATCCACGTGTCCACTATATTCCTTTAAACAAAAACAAATGACCACAACACTCCTGCAATATTTCTCTAAGTTCACAAAATCCTAAGCAAGGTCGCCATTTGTTACGACCGGGGCTCGTATAAAACAAGGGCTCTTAATCATTGGACTAGAAAGGCACACAGCCACAACGGTAACACTAGATCCAACCCTTGAAATTATAATGCCGGTGCACAAAAACACCTATACCCTCCAGAGTTAAATCTGCGATAACGGGGTATCCTATAACTCGGTATAAATGCACTACTGATACAGCCTGATCACAACAACATACAATTACGTTAACCCTTGTCTAGCGGGCCCTCTGTGGCCGTTTTGGGCCTTTTCAGGCCGTTCTGACTGCTATATCAACCATCAGTATGAAAGGAACTGTATTGCGCCGAAAACTAGGTGAAAATCGCTACACAATGACGCCACATACAGCTACGTAGCACTCGTGGAGCACTGACAGTGTTACCTCGAAGATGGAAGTTTAGCTGATTTTGCTACCTTGCTCACTTTTAGCGAACTATTGGTTACACTGTCATCCTCTCGCGCGGTGGGGGAACTGGAGTTAGTGTGGGCCGGGAGGCCACAGATGTCGGACGTATGGATCATTACTATCCCACCCATTTTCACTCGATTTCCACCCGTTTTTCACACGTTTTTTGCCAGTTTTTTCAACTCGACTTATGTGGTGAGCCGCTTTTTAAGGGTTAATAATGTACCGGTATACAAGGAAAAGGATAGAGAGCTTAATTAAATCACTGCAATGATTTAATGCAAACAAGAAGAAGGTATAATTAAAGTTACTCTAAACAATAATAAACTGTCACTCCTATATTAAAGAAAGTGAACGAAAGTCCTAAAGCATCGAGCAGGAATCTTCTGAAGAAAGTCTGATGCTGCTTAAGATGATCGAATCGGATTTTGAACTGTTATATACAGCAGGAACAAGATATGACAAGTGTAGGGACATACAGTGTTAACTGGCATGGGAATAATAAATGCGCAATAGTATTATCTCCAACAACAAAAGAAGTACTTCCTCAGGCAACTCAAAAAGCCTGCTCGGGTTGTGCAACTCAACAACAACCAAGGCTTACAGTCAACGTGAATAAAAATGCTGCATACATAACATAAGAGCTTATAATCCTAATCGGGTGTCTGCTAGGTTAATAAAGTCTAGCTGGGATGTTGTAGGCTAGGAAACAATGGCTGAGCAAGCGGCTCGTAGCCTAGCGAGGTCCTTAAGACTGTGCGGCCAAATTACGTTAAATGACGGGGTGCTCTCTTGAGAGATCCAGATCGCTAGTATCTGGTTCTCTCCTGGCGACCCTCTCAAAGTCAAAGCAAAACGAGTTAGCACAGTGTTGGGTGGCAGAGGCAAAAACCCTCACTCGCAACATAGTGCTAAACTCTCAAGGTACACAGTCAGAAAGACCACCTAAGCTTCCCACGTATCCGTTGCGATTGAACAGGTTCAACAAAACCTGGTACACATCGGAAATCACAACAACAATAGCCTCACCCCAGTCTAGCATTAAATAGCCCAGCAGACAGCCAAGAAAAAAGGTAGGGAGACACCGTGAGTGTGTCGAACCTCTACAGACAAAATGGTAACCCCTCCAAAATGCCTAACTAAACAAGTAATATCTGAGAGCTTCAGCATATAATACGATGGCCGATATATGAAATCGTGCAGAACCAAAGGGGTTATGATATTAAATAGAGTGGAAGAATGAGAGGTAAGAAGTTGAGAGAGAGAGAAAGTGCTCTATAGGTAGAAGTCGGGGGACAGGTGGCAAGGGAGATGTTAAGGGTATGCTGGTCAGGCAAGCTCTGAGCAAGGAAGACACAGAGGCAGCAGGAGTGCGGGGGGGACTACTTCCTGACGCGGCAGGAGGGTGGTACGGCAGCCAGCCACTCAGAGGGCCCGGCCGAGGCATGACGTCCCCGAGGCAACGTGTAACCCTACGCGACTACCCTCTGTCTCCTGTACTTACTCACTCACACTCTCTAGCTGTATCATTCATTCTTATACATTAAACTTATAACTGATGATATAAAATATAATGCATTGTCACAGGCGAAAATAAAGACCACTTCTGCACTTCTGTACTGCCTGTGACATGACGATTCACAAGAAAGAAAGTACAACATTGTAGATAGACTGTAGCCAAATACATCGCCCTGGCGAGTGTTAGCGAGTGGCCAAGCGAGCGGCTGAGCCCACGTGGCGTTCTGCTAAGCTGCAGGCATCACAGTGTGTTACACAAGCGAGTGTGTGTATGAGTAGGCTCAGTGTGGCTTGAGGCCTCGTGGAGGGAGGGGTTGCCTCAATTTTCTCCATAATTCATGAATGGGCTGGTCCATCTATATTCGCGATTTTGACCAGAAAAATTATATTTTCACTGGTTTGATTGTTGTTACAGGTTACTATCTTCATAGTGAAGGTAAAATAGGCTCATATGAATACGTAGGTGATAACGATATTTATCGTAAAATGGCGATTATAGGCCTGAATGGAGCCCATATGCTCGCCCATGGGGAGCTAGTTCATTACCCCCCCGTCGCCGTTCCCGGGTAATCATTCAGGAGTGCCTGAATATGCGCTAAATAGCGCAAATAAGCCCGCAACATAAGTGTTGAGGTAAATTTTTTGTTCAATTTTACATTAGTCTTCAGTGTTATTTATTGAAATTTATACTAACTTAAAGCAAAACGCATCTATTTGGTGCATTTGCTTCTTTATATTGGATTAATATACTGTATATAGCCTACCTGGTAACTATTTAAATAACTTACAAACTATTGTTATAAAAAATAACTTAAATTTTGTTCGACAGTACTGTACATTACTTCTCACTTGTGTGTTTATTTCATTTGATAGTCCCTTAAGTCTTTTATAAGTGTATTAATTTGTTACATTAAGTAAAAATGAACATTTTTACTTAATGTAACAAATTAATCTATCTATCTATCTATCTATTGCCTGACGCCGTGATCCCCGAAGGGGTGGCCACGAACGAACCGCCCCCATGCACCTCTGTCCCCAGTCAGTCGACGCCCCTCCCCCCAACCAGCACCGCCTTCGTTCATGTAGTTCCTCACTCCATCCTTCCACCTCATATTCGGTCTACCTCTCCCCCTCTGTCCCTCCACCTCGCTCTCATACACCCTCTTAGTCATTCTCTCGCTTTCCATACGTTCCATATGGCCGAACCATCTCAAGTTGTTCCTTTTCACACTTTCCAGCACATCTACCTCCACACCACACCTCCTTCTTACTTCCTCATTAGTCTGTCTATCCCTCCATGTAACTCCGCACGCACTCCTTAAGTAATTCATTTCCACTGCTCTCACTCTTGGTCTGAGTCTCTCAACCAACGTCCATGCTTCGCTTCCGTAAGTCAGTGTCGGGATTACCACACTGTCATGCAAGGACTTCTTCACTTCCATACTGACCACCCTATTTCTTGTTACTGCTTTTAGCGTTCCTACAACCCTCTTCCCCTGTTGTACCCTCTCCCGCACCTCTTCATCCATAGTCCCATCTTTACTCAACACACTGCCCAGATACTTAAAAGAGTTGACGATCTCCATAGCCTGACCGTTCAGCTTCACCTCACACTCTGTGACTTCACCCATTTCGAAGACCATAACCTTGCTCTTCCCCGTATTTACCTTCAAATTCCGTTTTTCGCACACTGTTCCAAACTCATTTACCAGACCCTGCAACTCCCATTCATTATCACTCATCAGAACTGTATCATCCGCAAACAGCAGTATAGGTAGCTTCCACTCAATTCCCTCCCTTTTCAGCGATACACCAACATCCACTGCTCTTGATAGTATTTCTTTCATAACTCCATCCATATATACAGTAAACAACCACGGGGACATCAAACCAACATTCAGGTCAAAGAACTCGCTCTGCTCACTCTCCACACGTACTGCCGCCTTTGCACCCTCATACATGCTCTTCACTGCTTTCAGCAACTTGCCCTCTACTCCGTATATTCTAAGTACTTTCCACAAACCTTCTCTATCCACTCTATCATAGGCCTTCTCTAAGTCCATAAAGGCAACATACACCTTTTGTTTCTTCTCCAGATACTTCTCCACAACACAATTCAGGGTAAAAATCTGATCTACACATCCTCTTCCCTTCCTAAAACCTCCCTGCTCGTCGCCTATCCATTTCTCCGTTCTCACTCTCACTCTCTCAATCACTACCCTACTGTATACCTTCCCTACTACGCTTAGAAGACATATTCCTCGGTGGTTACCACACACTCCTCTTTCCCCTTTGCCCTTATATAGGGGGACTATTATGCCAGTCTTCCAGTCATCGGAATAAAAAAATAAAAAAAATAAAAATAAAAAATAAAATAAAAATAATAATATAAATAAAAAAAATGTGTTCAATGCAAAATAAGGAAAATATTACCGAAAGTACCACTAATTTTCCCATGGTTTATCTTTTTGGGTAAGTAGTTTTCATCACTATACAGTACGGTAGTTGAAATTACAGTACTGTACAGTACTGTAGTTACAATCCCCGGAAAATGTTTTGGGTAGAATGTAGAATTCGGGCGTACCGCCAGCCTTGTTTACACTACACAGAGCAGCGTCAGACGCTTGCCATCATCTTCCCGTCTATTTTGACTGCCTTTTGATACAATAATATGTTGAAGGGCGGCTGTGCCCCCCCTCACCCCCCCATGACAAATTGTCATCATCATATATATTGCCAGCAGGGGACACATAATCGAGAAAAAAAAATCGCCGTCAAAATAGACGCAAACTTAACCATGGTGATGAACAAATGTAAACATGACGGCGGGGGAGGCGTCGGACGCTTGCAATCATGTTCTCGTCCATTTTGAAAGCCATTGGATACAATAATATGTTGAGGGGGGCTTTGCCCCCCCCTCACCCACCCTATGACATATTGTCATCATCATATGTATTGCAAGCAGGGGGCAAATAACCGAAAAAAATCGCTGTCAAAATAGATGCAAAGTTAACCGCGGCGATCGCCCTATGTAAACATGACGACCGTACGCCCGGAATCTACATCCATCCCAATGTTTTTTCTCCCGTTATCCAACAATCTTAAAACACTCAGATGTAAGTCATTTTCTGAGTAGCCTATATATACATTTTCTTTTGTCTTGGGATACAGGATGGGTTGATCACCCACCCATGACTTATTGAAATCAGCATCTATTTTAACAGTAGGGGGCTTAATAAGAGTTTCACTGCCGTCAATAGGGAGATTTTTTGTTTTTTTACAGTGCTTCTATATAGTGCACACAAAATGTATCTCCGGAGGTTGAAACACATTTTAATATTCTTACAGTTTCTTACAGTAGATCCTCTGGAAAAAGGCAAACTAGGCCTGTGTATCCAGCTCAGTACCAGTACTGTACTTGCACTGCTGCGGTCGTTCACGGTGTTGGCGGCGGCGGTAGCAGACGCAACATTTTTACTATTCTGTATTTTTGATTTATAATCAAACTTCCAATCTTGTCTTCCCCATGCTTTATCAAGATTACTTTCAAACTCCCTTATTGATTCGGAATCGACTACATACTGGGGCAGTGCGTTCCACTCTATCACAAAATGAGTTCTTTGCCTTCTCAAGCCTATTTCTTTCTTTGTAAATTTTCTTAGAGTGTCCTCTCGTTCTTGTTCCCTCCCGCATCAAGAAGATACCTTCACACACATCCTCATCGTACTTTCCTGACACTATCTTAAAAGTCTCTATCATATCCCCTCTATTTCTCCTATATGCCAGTGTCGGAAGCCCCAGTGTCCTCAACCTCTGCTCATAGCCCGCGTTCTTCAACGTTGGTACCAGCTTGCTAGCTCTCCTCTGCACTTTCTCCACTGCTTCTATATCCTTTACCATATATGGAGCCCACACCTGGTTCGCATATTCCAGGTGCGGCCTAACCAGCGCTGTATAGAGATTCCTGAAGATTTCTTCGTCAAGTGACACAAATGTCCTCCTTATCAGCCCTACAATTCTATTGGCTTTGTTTATCTTTTCTGCTAAATGTTCTGAGAAATTTAACTTATTGTCTATCACTACTCCTATATCCTTTTCTGCATTCACTTCCTCCATCGCTTCATACATACTGTATCCTACCTTGTCTATCTTGCTTGTCCCAATCCACATGTACTTGCATTTTTTTGGATGAAAAGGCATTAACCAATGCTCAGACCATCCCTTCATGCCCTCCACATCTCCTTGAAGCAAACCCACATCTTCCTTACTCCTCACTCTTCTATACAGCTTAGTGTTATCTGCATACAGGTACAGTATACCTCACTTCCAGTAGTTATAACTTCAGGTAAGTCGTTGATAAATATAACGAACAGCAGTGGTCCCAACACAGATCCCTGAGGTACCCCACTTGATGAATATGAATACTTGAATACGATCTTTGCAACATCCTTATTCTATAATAGGCTTCATATATTGAGAAATAATTATTGGTAGTTTCGGTAATAAGTACCTAAAATAAATATAGAATTGAAAAACAATATGAGGGATGGATGTAGACTCCGGGCGTACGGTCGTCATGTTTACATAGGGCGATCGCCGCGGTTAACTTCGCGTCTATTTTGACGGCGATTAATTCGGTTATTTGCCCCCTGCTGGCAATATATATGATGATGACAATATAGTATGTCCCTCAACATATTATTGTATCCAATGGCATTCAAAATAGACAGGAACATGATTGCAAAGGTCTGACGCCTCCCCCGCCGCCGTCATGTTTACATTTGTCGATCGCCGTGGTTAAGTTCGCGTCTATTTTGACGGCGACTTTTTTCAGTAATTCGCCCCCTGCTGGCAATATATATGATGATGACAATATGTCATGGGGGGGGGGGGTGTGACCCTCAACATATTATTGTATCCAAAGGCAGTCAAAATAGACGGGAACATGATGGCAAAGGTCCGACGCCACTACGCGTAGTGTAAACAAGGCTGGCGGTATGCCCACACTTAACATTCTTGCCCAATATGATTATCAACTATATTTCTTGTTGGCTACATTCATCTATCTATCTATCTATTGCCGGACGCTGTGATCCCCGAACGGGTGGCCACAAACGAAACGGCCCCATGCACCTCTATCCCTAGTCAGTCGACGCCCCTCCCATCCAGCACCGCCTTCACTCATAATACAGTATGGTCCCGCATAAAACGTGTTCACATAAAACGAGTCTCGATTAAAACGAGCGACCTAAAATATTAATATTTAATTTTCGATCAGAACGAATGTGATCACATAAAACGAGTCCGCCGCCAAAGTGGGGCAAATCTGAGGAGTTTTCATATAGAGCACCGAAATATCGTACAAAACGTACGAAATATCGTACGCTTTCATATAGAACGAAAATTCGTACAAAACGTACGAAATATCGTACGCTCCTGACGGAAATTTACGCTTCCAGTGAACATTGACGATATTGGGCCACCAAAATGCCGTGTTCACATAAAACGAAATCGCATAGAACGCCCTCGTTTATCGACCAATTACTCGTTTTATATGAGACCCTACTGTACTTCTTAACTCCATCCTTCCACCTCTCATTCGGTCTACCTCTCCCTCTCTGTCCTTCCGCCTCACTCTCATACACTCTCTTAGTCATTCACTCGCTTCCCATACGTTCCACATGGCCGAACCATTTCAAGGTGTTCCTTTTCACACTTTCCAGCACATCTACATCCACACCACACCTCTCTCGTACTTCCTCATTCGCCTGTCTATCCCTCCATGTGACTTCGCACGCACTTCTCAAGTAACTCATTTCCACCCCTCTCACTCTTGGTTTGAGTCTCTTCACCAACGTCCATGCTTCGCTCCCATAAGTCAATGTCGGGATTACCACACTGTCATGCAAGGACTTCTTTACTTCCATGCTGACTACCCTATTTCTTGTTACTGCTTGCAGCGTTCCTATAACCCCCTTTCCCTGTTGCACCCACTCCCGCACTTCTTCATCCATACTCCCATCTTTACTCAAAACACTGCCCAAATACTTAAATGAGCTGACATTCTCCATAACCTGGCCATTCAACCTCACCTCACACTCTGTGGCTGCACCCCTTTCAAAGACCATAACCTTGCTCTTCCCAGCTTCCGATTCCGTTTTTCACACACTGTTCCAAACATATTTACCAGCCCCTGCAACTCCCATTCACTATCGCTCATCAGAACTGTATCATCAGCAAACAGAAGTACAGGCAACTTCCACTTGTTTCTCTCCCTTATCACAGGTACACCAACATCCACTGCTCTTCCTTGTACAGTAGGGTCTCACATAGAACGAGATTTTGGTCGATAAACGAGGCCGTTCTATGCGATTTCGTTCTATGTGAACACGGCATTTTGGTGGCCCAATATGGTCAATGTTCACTGTAAACGTAAATTTCCGTCAGGAGCGTACGATATTTTGTACGTTTTGTACGATATTTCGGCGCTCTATATGAGAACTCCTCGGATTTGCCCTACTTTGATGGCGAAATCGTTCTATATGATCACATTCGTTCCTAACGAACATTTTGGAACAATATTTTAGGTCAGGCGTTCTATAAGCGACTCGTTCTATGCGAACACGTTCTATGTGAGACCCTACTGTATTTCTTTAATGACTCCATCTATATTGAACAGCCATGGGAACATCACACACCCTTACTTTAACCCAACATTCATAAGTGTATTAACTTGCCGAGTTTAGCAAAAATGAAAACAAGGAATTGCTCTATGCAAAATAAATATATACAGTCCATCCTCCAAATTTGCGAGATTATGGGCAACATGCAACCTCGCAAATTTCAAATAACGTAGCTTATGGGCGGCACCAGCCAAATTTTCTTATTAGTTAGTACATTTGTATCGGTTGTGGGACACATTTATACATACAGACATAGTCATTAAAGCAGGGGTTGCTGGTGGAGAAGTGGAGCGATGTGGAGAGCTGGAGCGGTGTGGAAAGTGTGGAGCAGTGGAGGCAGAGGCGGAGGAGGAGGAGGAGGAGGAGGAGGAGGAGGAGGAGGAGGAGGGGAGGCGGTGAGGGGTGTATTGTTCTCGCTACTGCTCACAATTTCTGCAATTTCTTTAATTTCTTTTTGTTTGTCAGCTTCCTTCCTCATCTTGTCATGGATGAATTTATAGTACAACAACTTGGCTTTGCTATAACTTCTTGATCAAGTGGCTGAATTTGGTGGTAAAAGTACAACTTGAACTCAGGGTCATCAAGATGGCGGGAAACCAAACGCTCTCCAAGATGCACCTGGTTATTTCCCGCGAAATAACCGTTATTTACATGAACCCAAACGTTATTTTAAAAAGTGGGTAACTATTCTGACTTGCCGTTATTGCCGAAATTTTTATTTTATAAGTCGTTATTGGCGGAGTGTTTGTTGGCTTAGGCCTAGTAATTGGCTTGACGCCTGGGTTCCGACTTCCGAGGCGAGGCAAGGCACCCCTACTGGGCCTCACCGCCTCTCTCTCCCCCACCCCGCTCGTCCTCCTCAGCCACTTCTTCCTCGCAAATGTGGATTAGGGGGTCGCAAATTAAGAGGAAATGGCAGATTTCCGTTATAATTCTAAGGGCTGGTTCGTACATGTGAAATCGACCTCGCAAATGTGGAATATTAAAAAAAATCCAATTTTGACCCCCCCCCCCCCTCGCAAATTTCAAGGATCGCATATTTCAAACTCGCATATTTGGAGGATGGACTGTAAAAAACAATATGATTATATACTATATTTCTTGTAGGTTAGATTCATAAGTTTATTAATTTGTTGAGTTTAGCAATAATAGAAATACAGTAATCACAATACAGTAAACCCTTGCTATTTCGGACTAATTGGGGGGACACCCAGTCCGAAATGTCCAATTTTCCGAGTTGTCCGATCTAATAGAGGACAAAAAACCGACCTGAAAGAGGAAAAATCCGACGAATAAGGAATAGTGAAACGGGAACAAACTTCAGCCGGGGGCCGAGCTGGCCGTTAACCGGGAAACGGAAGCAAACTTCGTGCAACCATGACAACGGAATAAATGCGACCTCGGCATCAACCTAGAAAACGGAGGCTACCCTATTCGTACCCTAGATTTCAATATATTAATATAATAGCACATACAGTAGGCCTACTGTATAATAGTTTATATGGAACAATAAGTAAGTGAACAACACTCACCCCTTCATTGAAAACCGGTCCATTCACTGTCCTTCTCCACCTCACTCCCCTTCTCCATCTCAAGTGATATCAAGGTCACCTTACGCTTTGGGAGGCATGATAAACGGGAATATACACAGAGATGTGTAACATTACACCAGCTAGATTGTACTGACGCGTCTCGTCCAAGCGGGTGACTCAGTTCAGAGCCTAGCCTTTATACCGGCGCTCCGACAGATCCTCGTTTTGACGGACATTCACCCGGGGACGGGAGCGCGTCGGAACGATGACGGAAATGTCCGGCAAACGAAAGTACTGTACACTACTGTACGTATCCGGGAGGACGTTGCCGATCCGGCAAGTACGGGTTTCCGACATTTAGAGGTCCAACGTAGCGTGGATTTACTGTAATCACATTTTAATCATTGATTATTATGAAGAAAAATATGATTATGATTTGATTATGATAAACCCTTCCTACCCGGTCTGCCTTAGGTAAGGACAGCACGAAAGAAGGGCCGCTACCTGGTATGCCTTACCTAAGGCAGCAGCTTAATAGCCTAATTAAGCTTGGTCTGAACGCCGTGCGTACGACGTATGTCAACAAACCCAAGCGTTTGTCACCGCACCTCCGAAAACAAGAAGGAGAAGACTCCTCAATGTTATTGTTCTGACGTCATGACGAAATTAGTGTCTGAAAAGCCCCCATATTGGCAACATCTCTGCAATATTGGCTCCACTGAAATCGTCATCACAACTGAACCAGTTGACTTACAGAGCTCTACTCAATGCCAAAATACAGATTGAAAACCGCACTACGATTATAGATGAGTGGGAAAGTTCTAGCAGTGAAAATAAACATAAATACGGTAGCCTAGGCCTAGACGTTTTTCAGCCATTTCGCCCGGGTAGGGGCGACCGTCATTGGGTAAGACAGCCCGGGTAGCAAGGGTTAAAGCTGAAGCTTTATTTTTTATTATGATTTGATTATGATTACACTTGTTGCTTAAATTTTGATTATGATTATGTAATCACGGCCTTGGATTATTATTTTTTTATTAATAATCATAATCATGCCCATGCCTGATCATAAGAGGCTAGGGAGCTGTGCTCATAGGGTTGCCTCTTCTCAGGGATTCTTTAACAGAGTGGGTATTTGCACCCGACCGTGAAAATAACACTCTACGGTATTTGCACTCGATCGTCATCTTATGCGTCGTCTTATTTAAATTTCAATACAGACGTATATGCAGCGAAACGATTACTATAACAAGTTAAACTGACAAATATAGAATAATATATACATCTAAAGGTATCTAAAGGTAAAGGTATATGTGAAGCAGTGAGCGGAATATCTTCTTTTTCATAAATTATCATTCCTTAACTTCTCTCGTAACCAGAGTTCATTAAGAAGATCGTCGCACCAACACCGCCCTATGAGCTCTGAACGAGAAATACAAAAAATGTCAAGAAACTATGCAGCGTTTAATAACATTAGACCATAAGATCGCGGGAAACTGCATAAGGCCATGCGGCCCACACGAGGCAGCTCCCATTCACACCCTGCCCATATCATCCATATGGGAATCTAACTTACGCTTGAAGCTTTTAACTGTTGCTGAGCTAATCACTGCTCTGGACAGTCCATTCCACATGTTAATAACTCTATTCCCAAACCAGTGTTTTCCTATATCTTTCCTAAATCTAAACTTATCAAACTTGAAACCATTTGAGCAGGTTATGTCGCCATTCTTTAGCTTTAATACCTCATCTATATCGCCCTTATTTATACCGTTTATCCATTTAAATACCTCTATCAGCGGTTTTAACCAGTTGTGGTACGAGTGTCCACCTTGAAAGGATTGAATTCTTAAAAGAGGCTTGGGAAATGCATGCAACAGTTGCAATAACATCATCATGCCACAATCAACAATATATCAACAAACATATTTCAGTCACCAACAATTTGGCAACAAATATATATATATCTCCGTCACCATTAGGTGCGTAGCCTATCCTTGCTACGGTATGTGATTCTATTTGTTAGTAGTCTTGGCAAATCCAACGTCAAGGCTATTAACCTAATTGCAATGACGACTTGTCTATTTTGACTGCTATGTCGTCATTCCAACCGCGGTTAAAAAGAAAACGTCTAGAGTCTACTCCTTATCTTGCTCTAGGAGACGTTGTACATTAACCAAAACTACCACCGAAGGTGAAAAAAGCATAGAAGAGAAGAAAAAGGGGTTTACCTTAGTTACCGCTTAAGGCCCATCCCGTGTTCCGTCATGTGCAGATCCCTGTCGAACGTGCGCATGAGCGACCCTCTCTTGTCATCATTTTTTCACGCGCTCCATTGAATGCAGTCGCTTTTGTTGTGCTCCTTTAATTCACCCTGTTTAGGTTCGTTTCGGCTTATCTGGCCTTCTTTTTTGTTAGACAGATGTTACGTGATCTAGGGCACACGTAAATGGGCTCCTCAGTGTGTTTAATGGAGACGCGTGTGGAAATAGCTACCGAAGGTACGGGGGCGCCTGGCGTTCCTCGTGTGTGTTTTTCATTCCTTTCTCTTTTCATATTCTTTTTTCCTGTTAGTCTGGGCATAGTTTAGCTTTTAGCTTATTTTAGCCTAGCTTGTTTCTCATTCAGGAATTGCTATGCCCCTATGAGTTTTCATTTTTCATAGCCTAGGTGTACAGTTGGTTCACAATCTGAGATTTCGTGGTGGCGGTGCTGTTTGTCGGGTTTGTGTCGGCCGCATTATTAGCGTTATTCCCGAGTCCCCCCTTTCGAGCCTTCACTGTGTCTCAAGGGCCTGGGCGCTTGGTGGTTCGTGATATCCAGGGGTACCCCACGGGGGCCCCTCCCTCACACCACAGGGTTTTTCGCCCCTGACACATTCTCTCCTCACGGCTAGGCCACCCTTTTTCTCGCCAGTTTCATTTACTGGTTTTTGTGTTCCCTTACTGTTTTCACCTCCATCCTTTCATACCCTTTTGCCCAATCCTGGGGTACCCTACGGGGGCCCCTGTTTGTGCCAAACCACCCTTCCTGCCACTTCTCCTCATGGGCTTTGCTCTATCTCTGTGGGTTGGGTGGTTCCTGGGGGATGTGCCTCCTCTCCCCTGGTGTGTCTTCCTTGCCTCTCCCTTGACTGGTTGAGTCAGGATATTATCAAGGAAGACACTGCTCAGCTTGATGGCCATCGTCGCTTGGAGTTCATAAGGAGATGACGCTTTTTTCTGGGCCTCTTTTGGTATTCCCTAGACGCTCCTCTCGCTTTTTCGGCGCCGGACCATCTCGGCCGGTCCCGCAAATTTGCGGGGGCTTCATTCGGTCCTCTGGGACGTTTCGGCTCCCCGCAAATTTGCGGAGATCGTTGGGGGGTCCCGCATAATTGCGGGAGGGTGGTGTCGGTACGGTTATGCCTCCATTGGCCCGCAAATTTGAGGTAATAGTTGGCTTTCACTATTGACTTTTTTTTATGTCATCTTGTTGCCTGATACTATATTGGTGTATGCACTTTACTGGTGTTATAGACCCTGCATGTAAGATGTTGAGTGGTGGTTAACACTTTCTCCATCTTTGCAGGTTCTGCTAGTGCTCTTCCGCCTCGGCCGCCCTCCTCACCTACCTCTGTGCTCCCAGTTTAGGGTGAGTACGGATACCTGTTTGCATGTGTGTTCCTGTTTCCCCATGCTCCTTCCCTGGTTCTTCTTGGACATTCTCTCCACTTACTCCTTCGACGTGCTGATTATGGTGTGTGTTCTTCTAGTGCAGGTAGGCTGCCTTGCTTTCGCCTTGGTTGTCGCTCCCCGTGCTTGGAGAGGCACAAGTCCTGCTTGCGCCACTCGCTCTGTGTGTCCTCTACGGCCTACCTCCCTGCTCTGTGTGGCACGTGTCTGGCCCTGGTGGTTGTGCTGCTCCATGGCCCTGGTTCCTCGGCGGCGGCTGTGGCCTCTGCTTCCCTTCCGTCGGTGTGGACGATGGTCTCCCGCCACATTAGGACTGTGGGCCACCGTTCCCCGGCCTTTGTTGCCGACCGGATCCGCGTCGCCCTGGGTATCCCTGACCCGACTGAAGGCCGTTCACCTGGCCCTCTCCCTGCTCGGGCCCTCTCCCCTGGGTCCCGCAGCCGGTCGTCCCATCGTCGGGGGGTTCCCCGGCTCCGTCCACGCTCTCGCTCGCCTCGTCGTCCTCCTGATCGCCTTGACGACACCCATCGCCCTCGTCATGGTTCTCGCCCTGAGGCCGGGGTTAGCGGCTCTGCCCCTGTGCGCCCTCCCCTGGCCTCTACGGATAGGGGCTCTACTCCCTTCCGCCCGCTTCCCCAGCCCAGACGACTTCCTCTTACGTTGTCCTCTCCGCGCGCGGTTGTTCATGCTGTAGCTGGCCCTCTGCTCCCTCCTCCTACACTGTCCAGGAGGGTCCGCCTGGATGTCGTTGCTTCTCCTACTTCACCTGCTTCAGTGCCTATTCTTCCTTCACGGTCTCGTCCCACGGTGGTGGTCCCTCCCTCCTCCGCCTCGGTGTCGGGCCGCCCTGTTATCTCAGCCCCGGGGATCCTTGCTCTGTTTCCCCCCGCGGCTCCTGGCCTCCTTTCACCCGGCCAGCCTTCCCACTCCCGTCGTCCTGCTCCTCCTCATTCTTCTCTTCCTGACCTTCACTTACCGTCTCGCCAGGGGGGTACCCCTCCTCTTGCCTCGGTGGGGTTTCGCGAGGTTTTGGGGTCCCCTTTCTCAGGAGCTGATGTGTCGCTGGAAGAGGGGAATGGTGCTGTTTCCCCCTCGGCCGTTCGTGATCGGGGACGAGTCCCTCAACGGCGACACAACCGTCGTCGCTCGCCTTCCTTGGGCCGCGACGCTGCTGGTTCGTGTCGTGGGTCTCGCTCACGCTCGCCCCTGCGGGCCGCCCAATCTGGGGGGGGGGGTAGCCTCTCTCGGATCGATTGTCGGCTATGCAGGGCTGGGTTGTGTCACGCTTCGACGGGCGCTTGGAGTCGATGGAAGACTCCCTCTTCTCGCCCTTCTTGGCGGTGACTCACCCTCCGCGCCTCACCCTACCTACCCCTGCTACGGTCCCCCTCCCTTCTGCAGGCCTACGCTCTGGTCAGACTTCAGCCGCCCTGACATCCTTCCGGCTGTTCAGTCCCTGGCTGTGTTGACGGGTCTGTCCTCCTATGGGACAGGTTTGTGCGACGCCGGTACGCCTGGCTTAGCCATCATGCTCGGTCACCCTCTCCCATTGGAGGCCTGGTTTGCTGAGGCCTTCGACTTCACACACCGATCCGTCGACGGCTCTCCTTCCGTCCCTCCCCCGGAGTCGTCCCTGATTTTGCCTCCTCTTGTGTCTGTCGGCGGGTTGGACGGCGCGTTCTGGTCCTGGATGAGCGCGCCCGTTCTTGAACTTTGTTCTATTGCTACCCCGTTCTTCTCTCCCGGATCAGCCCTCTGTCGCCAAGGTTTTTCCCTTGCGACAGAGGGTGACGGACTTATTGTCTTGTCTTTAGGTTCCCTCCAGACGTCTGTTCACCACCTGCGGCTTTTCGAGGCGTCTGCGCCAGGCGATCTTCGCGAGGGTTTGGACCGCGTTCAGCGGGTCCACCTTCGGCTCGCGGTGTCTTTGGTTCCCGAGCTGAAGGCGGTTTTGTGCGCGGCAACTCGGCACCGCACGACGGTACGGTCTTCGTTCTGCCGGCCGGCCCCCTTGGTTATTCGTCAGGGTTTGTTGTACTCTGCGCTATATACGTCGGGGTTTTTTCCGCAGGATGCTTGGGAATGCTACGCTTCTCTGTCGGCGGCCCCTGCTTCCGCCACACGACGCCGCGCTGTGTCGTTACGGACCCTGCTTACGTCACGCACCGACGCGCTGTGCCGCGCGCGGGGTCTTCTCAGTCCCGTCCTTCTGCCGGTCCTCTTCGGGGTGCTGCTGCAAGTGCTGCCGCCTTGCACGGACTCTGGACTGGGACGTTGCTGGCCGGTGCATCGGTTCCGCCTCGCACTTCTGTTCTTGCCCCTTTCATCCCCTCTGTGTCGGGGCTGGCCGGCCTTCCACTTCCGGCCGCCCTTCGAAGGGGTTAGCCCCGCGCCGGCCTGGGGTTGGGGTGGCCCGCCCTTTTCGACGAGGTTGGGGGGGGCGGGGGTAGAGGAGGTCAACGTGGCGCTTATGCCCGCACGGCCCGTACCGGGGGTACCTCCACGTCAACACAATGTGTAGTTCTCTGGGTCGGCCTCCTTGTTCTCTCCTTCTCGCCTGGGCGTACCGGGTCGCTCCCCTCCTCTCGGGTGCTCCCTCGGGTTGTTTTCGCCCTTGCGCCCCTCGGTAGCCGCGAGGGACGTTGGGGGCGGCGGTTGCGCGGAGGGGTCTCACCTGGAGGTGGACGTCCAGACCCCCACTCCGCTCTTGTCACCGACAACGGCCCATCTCTTCAGAGGTGGCCCACGTGTTCACTTCCATGCCCGAGCTGGGTAGCGTCGAGGTAGTTGACCGCCGGTCACCCGGTTTTCCTCTCCCGTGTCTTTCTGGTTCCGTCGCCGACCTGCGACGCGATGCGACCGGTGGTGGATCTGTCGGCCCTCAACGGGCACATCGTGCACACACGGTTTCGGATGCTGCCGGTACCCCTGGTACGCCTGGCCCTGTGCCCTCTGTCGTGGGTAGCGTCGCTGGCCCTCCAGGATGTGTCTTGGCTCTTTCCTCTCCATCCTCGCTTCCCGCGATTCTTGGCCGACCGGACTTCCGATCGTGTGTTCCTGTTCGACGGCCTTCCCTTCGGTCTCCACATCGCGCCGCAGCTCTTCTCCGCACTGGTGGGGCAGGCTCTGGGTCCTCTCCTCAGGAGCGGGCTCCAGCTCCTGTTTTCCTTGGCCGTTTGGTTGGTAGTTTCCGACGCCCTCGGCCTGTGCATTGGCGACGCCCTCACAGTCGTTCGCAACATCGCACGGTTAGGGTTCCCCTTCGATGTTCCCAAGTCACGCTTGACCCCGTCGCGTGTCGTGCCATGGGTCGGTCTCGCATGGGTTTTGTCCGGCGCTACGGTGACCCGGGGTCTGCCGGCCGCGGTGCACCTTCGGTGGACGGTCCTCGCCGTGTTGCACTCGGTCTCCCTCCCGGGGTGGCTCTGGGACTCGTTCGTGGGTTCGCTGCATTGGGCCGCTCTGCCCCTTCCCTTAGGGAGCCTCTGGCTACGCCGCCTCCTCCTCATGGGCACCGCGGTGTTTCCGTTGCCCCTATGGATCGGCTCCTGCCGCTCCCGCGTACCGTTCGCCGACGCTTCGGTCGCTGGGTTGCTCGGGGCTCGCTCTCTGCGGCTGTGCCCTGGACCGCCCCCCCCCGCCGACGGTCTGGGTACCCACAGATACGTCGAGCGAGGTTGGGTGAGGTTCTCAATCGAACCTGGGACGTCCACTTCCCGGCAGATGGGTGGGTCTCCCTCCTCTTACCCGTCTATGCCCTCGGATTGTTGGTTCCTTTGTTCTTCCTGCGGGACCACGCGCTGGCCCTTTGGGGTACGTCGGTGGCCTTCGGGTTGGACACTCAGACAAGCTGTCCCCTGTTTCCTTATGCGGGGGTCCTCCAGGTCGTTGACTCTATTGGGGGTCTCGGTGGAGTTGTTCTTCCTCGCGGACTGACACCCCTTCTCCTTGCATGCCTCCTCCCTGCCCGGGCCTGCCACCCTTTGGGCGGCCGCCCTGTCGAGAGGGCAGGGCGTTCTTGTCGAATGGGCGATGAAACGGACTGTGTTCGCCGACTTCGCGGCTTCCTGAGGTGTTCCGGAGGTCGCCTTGTTCGCATCGGGGGTGCCGCGCCAGTTGCCTCTGGACCTCTCCCTCCGGCCTCGCGCTCCGGGGGGGGGTCCGGACGCTTTCATGGTCGCCTGGTACAGGTGGCGGTCGATATCCATCTTTCCGCCACCAGATGCGCTGTTGATGTGCCCAGTCCTCGCGAAGCTGCGGCTGTACCACGGCTGCGTCTGGCTCCTCGCGCCTCTGTGGCCGGCACGGACTTGGTCCGCCCGGTTGCCGCGGTGGTGCCCGAGTCCGGTCCCTCTACCTGTCTCCGGCTTCCACTTGGGCTAGGTTGGGGTCCTGCGGACCTCTTTGGCCTTCGCATCGTGCTTGTTCATGAGGCACGGTGGCTCCCGGTCCCCGGCCGGGCCCTGACTGCCTTCCTGCAGCGTTCCTGGCCGTCTTCTCCTTGGGGGACTTACGGGTCCCGCTGGAGGTCTTTTACTATGTGGCTACAGGCCACTCGCCTGCCAGTTGGCTCTCCTTCCCTCGTCCTACGCTCCTTGTTTCACCTCTTCCGTACACGTCGCTTTCCAGTCGACGCTATACGTACCCACTTGTCTGCCGTCCGGGGGGTTCTTTGTGTCCGTCGCTGGGCTGGTCGTTCCGCCACAGGTGCTAGATTCCTTCCTGACGGCTGCCTTCCGGGATCGACCGCCTCCGCGCCAGGTCCCTCCGCTGTGGGATCTGGGGCGGGCTCTGGTCCTTCTGGCTTCCCCCACGTATACAAGGGCCGCTACGCCGGTTCCGTTGCTCGGGCGTCCACTCTTCCTTGTCGCTCTGGCCACTGGGGATCGGGTGTCTGCACTAGCGGCATTGTCACGGCCCTGGGACTGCGTGCGATTCTCCCCGTCCTTGCATGGCGTCTCGTTCGCCTCCTCCCCACCTTTTGTTACCACGCATGGGAGGGAGGCCCCCCGTTTTCCAGCCTTTCGCCGTCCAGGCTTTACGGCGTGGGCATCCTCGCCATGTGTTGTGCCCGGTGTCAGCCTTGCACTCCTCTGTTGCGTCTGTGGCGCCGCCTTCGGGTACTGCTGTGTGGGTGTCTCCTCGGACAGGTGGGAGGCTCTAGCAGGTGCAGCTGGGCCGCCACGTTTGTCGGACCGTTCGTGCCCGTCACCCTGTTTGTAGGGGTTCTGCGCGCGATGTCAGATCCTTTGCTGCCTCCTTCCGGTTCCTGCCACGTCGATCCTTCCCTGCCTTCGCCTCAGCGGTTTTGTGGTCTTCTATCAATTCCTTCATCTCCTCCTACCTCTCCGTGTCCAGTGTTCGACCCCCTCGGCCGGTGATTGCTCTCGGGGGTCGTGTTTCCTGGTGCTCTGGCGAAGATCCCTGGTCTTCCCCCCTTGTCCCTCGTTCTTTTCCTTTGTTTTTTTGACAAAGGGGGGGGGGGGGGGTGTATGGGTTTGCAACACTGGATTGCAAGTTTGGGATTATGTATTGTTCCAGTACATAAGTGTTTTTGCCACATTGAAAATTGTGTTTTGTTCTTGTGTTCAGTGTTTTTGTTGGTTTTTGAAGAAAAGGGATTTTGGGTACAGTACCTTTTTGGTTTCAGACAAGTCTATGTTTTGCATTACTATGAATGACGGGCATGTGTTAAAACTGTTCTTTTTAGCTACTCCTCAGTTTTTCACTCTTTTATTAAACTCTCTTGTTTACATTGTGTCTTTGTCATTCGTAATTTTGTTTTATGCATTGGTTTTTTTGGTAGGTTGGGCTTGGATGTCCTCCTCCTATTTGTTATGCAGCCTTGACGTTGGATTTGCCAAGACTACTAACAAATTGGGAGGTTTGACGTACCTCCCAACCTACCAAATAGGAAAACCTACTATTTGGTAGTAGTCTTGGAAAATCCAACGTACATAATACCCTACATCACGCCGGACCCCTGCCCATCCGCGTTCTTCTGCTGACGTGAGATGTGATGACAAGAGAGGGTCGCTCATGCGCACGTTCGGCAGGGATCTGCACATGACGGAACACGGGATGGGCCTTAAGCGGTAACTAAGGTAAACCCCTTTTTCTTCTCTTCTATGCTTTTTTCACCTTCGGTGGTAGTTTTGGTTAATGTACAACGTCTCCTAGAGCAAGATAAGGAGTAGACTCTAGACGTTTTCTTTTTAACCGCGGTTGGAATGACGACATAGCAGTCAAAATAGACAAGTCGTCATTGCAATTAGGTGAATAGCCTTGACGTTGGATTTTCCAAGACTACTACCAAATAGTAGGTTTTCCTATTTGGTAGGTTGGGAGGTACGTCAAACCTCCCAATTTTTGACGAGTGGATTGTAATAGGAGATTTTATGCAGTTATAATACAATATCGGCAAGAATGTTAAGTGCGGGCGTACCGCCAGTCTTGTTTACACTACGCATAGTGGCGTCGGACCTTTGCCATCATGTTCCCGTCTATTTTGACTGCCTTTGGATACAATAATATATTGAGGGTCACCCCCCCATGACATATTGTCATCATCATATATATTGCCAGCAGGGGACAAATTACCAACAAAAAATCGCCGTCAAAATAGGTGCGAACTTAACCACGGCGATCGACAAATGTAAACATGATGGCGGCGGGGGAGGCGTCGGACCTTTGCAATCATGTTCCCGTGACCCGTCTATTTTGAATGCCAATGGATATAATAATATGTTGAGGGGGGCTTTGCCCCCCTCACCTCCCCATGACATTTTGTCATCATCAAATATATTGCCAGCAGGGGACAAATTACCGAAAAAAATTGCCGCGATCTTAACCACGGCGATCGACAAATGTAAACATGACGGCGGCGGGGAAGGCACCGGACCTTTGCAATCATGTTCTCATCTATTTTGAACTAGCAGGGGTACCCGGCATTGCCCGGGTAATCACCATAATCACCATCAATACTACCACCACTACTACTACCATAATCACCATCATCAATCACTACTACCACAATCATCACAATACTACTACTACCATAATGACCGGCCTCGACCTCCCTGTGCCTCATTAAACGGCGACCTCGATTTCGGCCGCTAAATGACCTCCGATTTTGGATCTGACCTCATCCGTACCCCCATTTTGGGGGGCTGCGAACAACTTTCGTTCCATACACCTTTTCGATCGGAGGCCTCCTTCTGCCCCAAACGGATTTTTTTTTTTTTTTTTTCAATTTCGGCCTCGAAACAACCTCCGATCGTGGCCTCGCCCCCTCTATGACCTGACCCAGGTCAATTGACACCCACATGCAAAGTTTCAGCTACCCAGGTCCAAAACTGCGGCCGCCTATAAGAACAGACACACACACACACAGACAATCAAAAATATTATATAGATGACATTGGATACAATAATATGTTGAGGCCCTCACACCCCCCACGACATATTGTCATCATCATATATATTGCCAGCAGAGGGCAAATAACCGAAAAAAATCGCCGTCAAAATAGACACAAAGTTAACCGCGGCGATCGCCCAATGTAAACATGACGACTGTACGCCCGGAATCTACATCCATCCCACAATATCCCCTGATAAGCCAAGACTATCTTGGAACAGTGGACTAGGCCTGAATACAAAAAAAAAAAAGGGGGCAGCGTTGCATACCTCCATTGGTGGTCTGGAAATGCAACGAGCGAACGAGTATTATAATTTAAAATTAGCATTTAAGTTTAGAGTACAGTATACCCTCGCTATCTCGGACTAATTGGGGGGAGACCCAGTCCAAGATGACCGAAAATCCGAGATGTCCGGAGTCCGGCTTTTGTCCGACCTAACAGAGGATAAAATCCGACCTAACCAATGTCCGTCCGAGACAACAATGAAATCGGAGACTACGGAAAAAATCCGACCTCAAGAGAGACGTCCGCGTCAACCTAGAAAACGAAGACAACCCTATAATCTGTAATACAAAACACAGAACAGTAAACCCCTGCACAACGAACACTCTTGCAACAAATTTTCACTTTAACGAAGGTTGCATAGTTGTTGTTGTTGTTGTTCCCTAAGCTGCCTGGCCGAACAGCCCCGAGTCCCTGAGAAAGGCCATGGCCACGATCGGGCTTTCCCACAGAGCTCTCATTGAGTGTAGATTGTGTTGTTGGCGTAAGTGGTTGTGTGAAATGCAGTCTTCTATGATGTGTTTAATGGTATGGGGTGCTGTGTTACATCCCGGGCAGGCGTCGACAACGGAGTCATCCAGTCTCTTCTGATAGCTCAGGAGAGCTGGATGGTGTCCGCATCTCAGCCTGGCCAGGTGGACTCTGTCCTCGCGAGGAAGGGAGGATTCGGAAGGATGGATTTCGGGAGGTCGTGCATGCAGCTGTGTGTTGTCTGTGAGTGAATGGATGGATCGGTGAGAGATATGAGTATGGATGTGCTTCTGGAAGTTGGTTCGGGGTGGGCAGGGAGGGAGAGAGGACAATAATTGTGTGTGATACCGTGTGCTGGGTGTTGTTTTGATATTTCTTGGTGTCTGTGGGTGTGTTGCCATGTAGTTTAGTGGGTGGTCTTGGTTCGTGGAGGCTGCTGCCAGGAATTGAGTGCCTCTCATGTCCAGATGGTCTTTGACTTTGAGGATTTTGGTTTCTTGATGTAGGTGATCTGTGGGTGCAGTAGCTGTGCAGCCTGTAATGATCTTCAGGGCTTTGTTTTGAATAGTCTGTAAGGTCTTATGATGTGTTTCAGCTAGGTTAGAAGCCCAGGCTGGGCTTGCGTATTCCATCACTGATCTTATGTATTGTTTATATACTGTGGTGGTAGTTTCTTTGTTGTGTCCAAATTTTGTGTGAGCAAGTGACCTGAGGGCGTTAAGTCTGGGTGTCAGTTTCTTTTTAATGTTTGTGGTGTGCTGTTTGAATGTCATATGAGTATCATATGTTACTCCTAGGATTTTGGGTGTGTGTGTATGTGTTAGGGGTGTGTTGTTTATGGTGAGTTGAGGGATGTATTCGTGTTCTCCTGTCCAACTTGTGAGCAGGGTTGCGGTGGATTTGGCTGGGGCTAGATTAAGTCTGTTTGTAGTGCACCAGCCATGTAGTGTGTTGAGATAGGGTTGAAGGAGATCTGTTGCTCTTTTTGGGTCATGGTGTGTGCATGTGAGTGTTATGTCATCTGCATAGGAGGCTAAGTTTATTTGGGGCGTATTGGGTGTAGTTATATCGTGCATGTACAGATTGAAGAGTGCGGGCGATAGGACGGATCCTTGTGGGACTCCGTTTGGAAAGTTTCTGATAGATGATGACTGACCGGCAAAAGATACGTGTGCACATCTGCCTGCTAGGAAGTTGGCCAGCCACCGTTTTGTGTTGTTGTGCATGTTTGTGTTGTAGATTTTGTTTGTTAGGTTGTGGCGGGGGATGGCATCGAAGGCTTTACTAATGTCGAGTGTGGCTAATAGTGATCTGTGTGGTGGTCTAGCTGAATTGATGCCGTCGAAAGCTCTTTGTGTAAGGTCTGTGAGAAGAGTGTTTGTGGAGTGCAGTGGCCTAAAGCCATGTTGTGTTGGAGCTAGGGGTAGGTCAGGTGTAATTAGTTGTAATACTAGGCGTTCCATGACTTTGGAGGGGGAGCAAAGGAGTGTGATGGGGCGGTGCGAGGAGGGTAGCGTGGGGTCTTTGTTGGGTTTGGGGAAAGTGATGATGATACCATGCTTCCAAATGTCTGGTATTGTGTTGTGTGAATAGCTGTAGTTTGATATGTTAGTGAGTGCTTGTATGCCTTGTGGTCCCAGGTGTCTGAGGTGTATGTTGCTTATGTTGTCTAGGCCACAGGCGGGTGAGTGCTTGAGATTGTTGATGATATGCTTTGTCTGGTGATTGGTGAAGGGTGTATAGTCAGGGTCTGTGGGGAATTGTCTCTTACGTCGGATGACACGTCGGTCGTCTTTGTGAGGTTTTAGGTGGCTGACATGTGAAAAGTGATTGATGAGAGTGTTTGCTTGTTGTTTACATGAAGGAGTAGAGTCTGTTGTTGTGATTGCAGCATGTGATTGTGTTGTGTTGCTGTTGGAAAGTGTGATGCTGTTTAGTGTTTTGTATAGTTTTTTGGGGTTTGTTTTGTGATCAAGTGTTTGTAGGAAGTTATTCCAATTTAGTTTTTGTTGTTCTTGTATTTTATTGTTAGTTTGGGTGTTGAGTGCTTGAATTTGTTGTGTGATGTCTTGTGTGGGGTGCTGGGGAGTGTTTCAGTATGTCGCGTTGTCTGATGAGGTTTTGAATTTCTGGTGTGAAGTTGGGGTTGTGTCTTTTTCTGTTACCTCTTGGAATGTGTTTCTTGTCAGCGTTTTGGATAGTTTTATTGAGTATGTGTACAGCATTGTTGATGTTAGTGATGGGTGTACTGTTTAGAGTTGTGAAGTGTTGTTCTGTCTCATTTGTGAATGCTTCCCAGTTAGCTCTTTTATAATTGGTGTATGTGTGTTTGTGGCTAGCTGGGGTGAGTCTGGTTTTGGTGGTGATAATGATCGGGAGGTGGTCAGAGCCTAAGGTTCTGACCACCCTCCAGGATGTTGTGGGGGCGAGTTCTGGGGAGCAAAAGGTGATGTCTGGAGATGATGGGTTATAGAGGGCTTGGTGAGGAATATGGGTATGTTGATGGATGTCGTTAAGGATGATGAGGTTATCGGTTTGGTTTTGTAGTACCAGCCCTCTGTCTGTGTCGGGGTTGTCGACAAACCAGGCCGACGTCTTGGCGTTGAAGTCACCACCCAGGATGATGTGTGGGGTGTGTGGGGTGTTTGTGATGTGTTGTAAGTGTGGTCTGTATTCATTTGGTACTGTAGGGGATGTTTGGGGAGGGATGTATGTGTTTATGATGGTTATGTTGGAGTTGTTGCCAGTGCGTATTTTAATTGACTGTATTTCTGTTGTGTTATCATTTGGGGGGAGGAGTGATTTGGTTTGTACACTGGTTACTATGTATGATATTTCTTTGTGTACCAGGGTGATGAGTCCACCGCCCCCGCCGACAGCCCGGTCTTGTCTGATGGTGGTGAAATTATGAAATGTGGGTGTTTTTTGTGTTGTGCGGAGTTTTGTTTCTTGTAAGATGGCAATGTGTATGTTGTGTTGTTTGATGAAGTGTGAGAGTTCGTGTTTCTTAGTGTTGATGCCATCTATGTTCAGTTGAAGAATGTTAATGTTATGTGCACGATGTATGTTGGGTGCTGCTGCACGAGGATGGGGTGGGGGTGGGGGTGATGGGGGGCGAGGGGGTGAGGGAGGGCGCAGTGGTTGGGATGGCTGAGGTGGGGGTGGGGATTGGGGAGCAGGAGATGGGGGTTGGAATGGATTAGGATGGGGTGTGGTGTGTTGAGTTGAGGATGTGGATGGTATGGGAAGGTTAGGTGGGTTAGGGAGGAGAGGTGGACGGGTTTTAGGGGGGGGAGTGGATGATATGGGAAGGTTAGGTGGGTTGGGGAGGAGAGGTGGACGGGTTTTAGGCGAGGGATTTGACTGGGAGAGGGAGGGGCATGAGGAACAGGTCCAGGTGTTTGTGTAGTGTTTCTTGGAGGCAAGTGTTGTGCAGGTGAAGTGGGTCCAGTTCCCACATGAATTGCAGAGAACTGAACCCTTAGTATGGCGACTCGAAGTGATGGGTTTTGAGCAAGTTGGACATATGTATGTGAACGTGGGTCCTGGGTTGCTCTCAATGTCTCCGGCTAGAAGAAGTCTTCGAGAAATGACAGCCGGAGAGTCATTTCTCGGTGTAGGAAAAACTGTGTGATGTGTGTGTGTGGTGTGAGAGGTGTGGAAATTCCCGGCGCGACCGAAGCCGCTCCAAGGACCCGTGCCCCCAAGGAGGGGGCAGGGGATGGTTGTGACGGTTTGGCTCCCGAAACTGCTCCCCGCGGCCGGCATCCGGTTTTCCTCCACTGGTCGTTGATTTTGTCTTCGGCTGTGGAGGGTCGGCAGCCATCCGCGGTTGGCAGCCTCGGGAGGTGGCCCCACGGCGTAGACGCCGCCACATCAGGACCTAGGTTGCATAGTACTACCCCTTGCCCGCACAACAAACACTTTGGCTCGACTTTTCGAATTTTTTACCGAGATTTACCGATGGTTCGGAAGTTTTTTGCCAGGGTATTTTTAGCTTTTTTCCACATAAAATCACTCACTCCCACTCTGCAACTCTCTTTCTATCTATCTATTTCTCTAATGCATATCTACCTAACTCCCTTATACATTAACATAACTATGTCTTATTTGGACTTTTTGTAATCTTTGAATAATTTCTAATGCGATGGAATTGAAAAATATAATATCCTTCCAGCACATAGATAAATAATAAATAAGATAGTCAACACAATATTTCAACCCTCCCCTCCGTGCGAGCAGAGACGGAAGATTTAAGTTTGATAGATTTTTTGTTTTGTTTTGTTCCCTCGATATACACTCTCTTTCTTTCTATCTATCTATCTATCTATCTATCTATCTCTCTCTCTAATTCATCTACCTAACTCCCTTATACATTAACATAACTATGTCTTATTTGGACTTTTTGTAATCTTTGAATCATTTCTAATGTGATGGAATTGAAAAATATAATATCCTTCCAGCACATAGATAAATAATAAATAAGATAGGCTTATCAACATCATCACAGTAACGGGGTCGGAGTTGAGGCTTGGGACAGGGAAGGGAGGGATTAGGCCTACAGCGCGGGGATTTGATTTGATTTGATTTGATTTGATTTGATTTGATTTGATTTGATTTGATTTTTTTATTTTTTTATTTTTTTCATGTGAAATTTATCATATTAATGACAAATACGACCCTTATAGTTAGCGGGGGTTAACTGTATATCATTTATTAATTATAACAATTTACTATAACTTTTATTTGGTGTTTACGAACATTATAGGGGAGGTGTGGTGGAGTGGTCTTGCCACTGGCCTGGTAATCCAAAGGTCCCGGGTTCAAATCCCGATGTATCAATGGGAAGATATTATTGGGATGGAATTTGTGCTGTACCTGGTATCAGTGCATTACCACAAGCCCACCGAAACGTCAATAAAATACCCTCATTGTTCCCTGATTAAATAGCACTGTATGAATATTCCCATATTCAAAATATGCTATAGGGGTGCAATGCCTGGTGAGTTATCTGCTCAACAGGTGGCGTTGTGTGTGTGTAAGTGTGAGAGTCCGAGTGTAGGGGTGAGACAGTGAAGCACGGAACGAGGTGGCTTCAGAGATGGGGTCGTTTCGGGCCATGAGTGAGCACCGTGCCTCATGTGAAGGCAAGATGGCAGGTGCTCGTTGTACTCTACGTGCTTCACATGTCTCACTCCCTAGACTGGAACAAGACCTCACAGGCTTCACTGTTCATTGTAAAGCGGTGAATGTTAAGGCTCTCAGCCTATGCCCGAGAGGAAGTAAGTTGGAATATAGAATAGAATAGAAAAAAAAAAAAAAAAAAAAGTATATGCCTGATGGTTCGGACCTAACCTAATTAATCCCATATAACTAATAGTTCACGCAACAAAAATTTGCCCCGGATGTAGATGGCGTCGGACGTCCCTTCTGTTTGTCGGATATTCACCCTTATTGCCCGGTGACGTGAGGGCGTCATCCGACAACGTCGGACACTGTCGGAACGATGACGGAAATGTCCGAAATACGGAAGTACTGTACAGTACAGTACATGTCCGAGAGGCCGTAGCCAGTCCGGCTAGTACGGGTTTCCAACCTCTAGAGGTCCGAGATGGCAAGGGTTTACTGTAAATAGTAATTTTATAAGGTACACGGTACTTTATAAAGGTCGAAAGCTCTTCTAATATTAGTGGGTCTGTTTTAATGTATTAAAGTCGGTATCGCAAAATAACACGACCATCGGGTACAAATACCGTACAGTGTTATTTTCACGGCCGGGTGAAAACACCGCTCGCGGTATTTTCACGGTCGGGTGCAAATACCCACGTCCATTCTTTAATGTAGTTTTCGTAACTATGTTTGGGATGGATGTAGATTCCGGGCGTACGGTCGTCATGTTTACATAGGGCGATCGCCGCGGTTAACTTCGCGTCTATTTTGACAGCGATTTTTTTCAGTTATTTGCCCCCTGCTGGCAATATATATGATGATGACAATATGTCATGGGGGGTGAGGGGGGGCAAAGCCCCCTTCAATATATTATTGTAT
Organism: Paralithodes platypus; assembly: GCA_032716605.1. Taxonomy (NCBI): domain Eukaryota; kingdom Metazoa; phylum Arthropoda; class Malacostraca; order Decapoda; family Lithodidae; genus Paralithodes; species Paralithodes platypus. The sequence goes on along the minus strand of CM064564.1, from coordinate 13,811,208 downwards.
CCAATGGCATTCAAAATAGACGGGAACATGATGGCAAAGGTCCGACGCCTCCCCCGCCGCTGGCATGTTTACATAAATTTGTCAATCGCCGTGGTTAAGTTCACGTCTATTTTGACGGCGATTTTTTTCGGTAATTTGCCCCCTGCTGGCAATATATATGATGATGACAATATGTCATGGGGGGGTGAGGGGGGCAAAGCCCCCCTCAACAATGTCAACATATTATTGTATCCAAAGGCAGTCAAAATAGACAGGAACATGATGGCAAAGGTCCGACGCCACTACGCGTAGTGTAAACAAGGCTGGCGGTACGCCCGAACTCTACATTCTACCCCCATTTTTGAAAGCATTAACAGTAGCCTATAGGTAGCGCCAACGAACTTGACAAAAATCTTGGAATGAGTTGTGTTACCGGGCGTACGTCGTGTAAACACCTAAGTTGATGTCAAACTGTGGGGGCAGGGGTGTGGGGGCGACAGCCCCCACCCATAATACTAGGATAGGTTAGGTAAGGTTGCTAGGTTAGGCTAATGTCCTTTCAAAGGGGTATAGTAAACACTAGGTAACACCCAGTCAGAGGTAGGTGATACACCCGATAACAGAACTCAGCCAAAATCTTGATACCTGACCTCTTCATAACTCAAAAGGGGCTAGAGCAAACTGGCTGTAAATATCCGCACCTGTTTCCTGGTGGATTCTTCCCAAATTATACGAATATCAGCCGGATTGCTTTCGTTCATTTTGATTTATACGAAGTTAGGCCTAAAGGGTCAAGTTATTGTCAAGTTCGCTGGCGCTACCTATAGGCTAGCCTACTGGCTACCCGGTACTACATTTTCTGGGAGTCTGTTCCATTTGTCTAGAAAATGGTTAATGCCATTCCACCCTGATAAGTGCAAACATATCAAGATACATGGTGGCCATAGACAAACAAGAGATACGCAATACCATACCTTTGGATACCTTTGGATGTGTTCGCCGCTCTTCTAGCGGCACCAAGGAGCGCGACGCCCCTCGAAAATACGGAGTGTTTCCGCCCGGGAACACTCCGTATTTTGGAGGGGCGTCGCGCTCCTTGGTGCCGCTAGAAGAGCGGCGAACACATCCAAAGGTATCCAAAGGTATGGTATTGCGTATCTCTTGTTTGTCTATGGCCACCATGTATCTTGATATGTTTGCACTTATCAGGGTGGAATGGCATTAACCATTTTCTTTATCTTTTCCATATCCTTCTATCCTTCGTCACTTGACGAAGAAATCTTCAGGAATCTCTATACAGCGCTGGTTAGGCCGCACCTGGAATATGCGAACCAGGTGTGGGCTCCATATATGGTAAAGGAAATAGAAGCAGTGGAGAAAGTGCAGAGGAGAGCTAGCAAGCTGGTACCAACGTTGAAGAACGCGGGCTATGAGCAGAGGTTGAGGACACTGGGGCTTCCGACACTGGCATATAGGAGAAAGAGAGGGGATATGATAGTCTTTTAAGATAGTGTCAGGAAAGTACGATGAGGATGTGTGTGAAGGTATCTTCTTGATGCGGGAGGGAACAAGAACGAGAGGACACTCTAAGAAAATTTACAAAGAAAGAAATAGGCTTGAGAAGGCAAAGAACTCATTTTGTGATAGAGTGGAACGCACTGCCCCAGTATGTAGTCGATTCCGAATCAATAAGGGAGTTTGAAAGTAATCTTGATAAAGCATGGGGAAGACAAGATTGGAAGTTTGATTATAAAACAAAAATACAGAATAGTAAAATTTTTGCGTCTGCTACTCCTGCCGCCAACACCGTGAACGACCGCAGCAGTGCAAGTACTGGTACTGAGCTGGATACACAGGCCTAGTTTGCCTTTTTCCAGAGGATCTACTGTAAGAAACTGTAAGAATATGCAGGAGGAGGGATGGATGTAGTTACCGGGTGTACCACTACCGACATACAACATAAATCATCTATAAATACTTAACCTAACTAAAAAGCCAGGTTAGGTTAGGTTGTTTGGTTAGGGTAATGTATTTTTGTATCCAAAGGCAGTCAAAATAGACGGGAACATGATGGTGAGCGTCCGCGTAGTGTAAACAAGACGGGCGGTACACCCGGTAACTACATTCTTGCCCAGGAGGGAGATGAAGGTACTATTGCAGTGGTGAGAACCCTTAAGGAGAAAGACCTTGGAGTGACAACTGATGAGAGACTTACGTTCGAAAAACACATCCAGGAGAAAGTAAGTAAGGCCAACAGAATTATGGGGATGATACGGAGGACTTTCGAATACTGTACTTGGATGTGCCAACATTTAGGACTCTCTTTAACCCACTGAGCCCCAGCGACGCAACGTTTGCGTCGGCAATGTATATAACGCTAAACCCCAGCGACGCATACGTTGCATCACTGTTAATTACGCCGGTCCTATGGCACCTAGAGGGCTCAGATTTGTATGGGAACTGTGTAAGTATCCCACGCAACATGGTTGAAAACTCTCAGTCCAATCGCGTGCGCATGAGCGCGCAAAAACCTGTTTTTTGGTGTTTTTGCCTTCAATTTTCCCCTCTTGTAAATCCGACTTACGGGCGCACCATAGGACCCCTTAACCCCTCAGACCCGGTTGGGCTCTGAGGCATCCATAAAAAACACCCCCGCGGAACCCGGAAGGGCTCTGAGGCTCTGGCAGCTTGAAAGCCTGTAAGCTTGTTTTGAAAGCCGTCCGTCCGACGCATGTAAACAACAGCCGGTTGGACCGACGCCGCGCATCTCCGACCACAAGAAGGAGAGGCGTCCTTGTTCGTGTGTGCCTGTATGTTTTTGTTAAGTAGTGAAAAGTAGTGTAAAGTGGCTGATATCGCCACAAAGTTATCTCCACGGAAATCGTCATCACAACTGAACCAGTTGACTTAGAGAGCTCTACTCAACGCCATTCTACAGATACGAAACACATCTACGCTTGGGGATGCGGAAGCAGTCAAAATAACAAAGATACGGTAGCCTAGGCATAGACGTTTTTTGGCCAAAACCCCCGGATTTCGGTATAGAATATATAGCCGGGTCTGAGGGGTTAATGACCTAGGGGATCGTTTTTTTTTTTTTTTTTTTTCATTCCTAACCCATTCCCAATTGTTTCTGGAAAAAAAAATCAAAACCTGCTGGTCCTGGGTGGTACATTTATTATAAACTAGCTGGGGCTCAGTGGGTTAAATCTATTGTACGCCCCCACCTGGAGTATGCTCAGTCGGTCTGGGCACCACACAAAAAGAAAGACATCAGAACGGTGGAAAATGTACTGCGTAGAGCCTCCAAGGTGGTGCCAGGACTCGGAAGTCTCAGTTATGAAGAGCGGCAGCATCTGCTTAGAAGACTGGATCTACCAACGATGGTGTACCGTAGACTACGACACTACGTGGTGATATGATTGAAGTTTACTACGTGGTGATATGATTGAAGTTTACAAGATTATGAATCAGAGATATGACCCAGAAATCAACATCAAGTTTCGAATGAAGGACGGCCCAACACAGGGTAACAGCATGAAGATCTTCAAACCAAGATATCGAACGACGCTTCGCCAGAATACATTCCACCTAAGTCCTAAGGTAAATATTTACCTATGTTCCCGTTAAAATATCGGCAAGAATGTAGTTACCGGGTGTACCACCCGTCTTGTTTACACTACGCGGACGCTCACCATCATGTTCCCGTTTATTTTGACTGCCTTTGGATACAAAAATACATTACCCTAACCAAACAACCTAACCTAGTATTATAGATTTATAAGTATTTATTTTATTATAAGTAGTTATAGATGATTTATGTTGTATGTCGGTAGTGGTACACCCGGTAACTACATCCTTCCCAAAATATCCTCAAGTAACCTACAGTAAACCCTCGCTATCTCGGACCTCTAGAAGTCGGAAACCCGGACTACTCGGACTGGCATCGGCCTCTCGGAAAGTTCGCCGTATATCTCGGAAAATTCCGAGGGCCCACATGGTCTGTCGGACAGGTGTCATATATCTCGGAAAATTCCGAGATCTAAGGCTACAGTGAGGTGGAGAAGGACAGTGAAATGGAGAAGGAAAGTGATATTTATAATATATGTCTGCTGGATACTGTACAGGTACTGTAATTTATCTTGAATCAACGTTGTTAGTGATAGGGAAGTCTCCGTTTTCTCTGGTGGCTCGGACTCCCTCTTCCAATTCGGACATTTTCCTCTCTCAACCCGGTGAGACCCAGCGTCGCACGTGATGCGTCGGCAGTGTTTGATCACCAACTCCCAGCGACGCATCACGTGTGTCCGACATATAAAAAACACTTACGTGGCTCGTAAGGTAGGAAATGGCGGGAGAATAGGAGGGGGAGGTACCGTAGTGTGTGTGGGAGCCGGGCCAGTAGGTGTGAGCGGGCCGAGACAGCCGCGCGGCTGGTGGTGGTGGGCTTAGTGGGGATACTTTACACCCTTAGTTCACCGCCACTTTGAACCTTCATTACTCCGGTCGTATGGGAGCTAGAGGCTTGAGATTTATGTGAGACACTCCTTAGGATGTATGCCGTACAATGCCATACTCAGTTTTTACCCTAGTGCTCCCGGGCGGGTGGTCATGCGGGGGAGACGAACTTTCGACCCCCCCCCCCCAAATGACCGAAATGATTTTTTTTTTATTCATTTCTCACCATTCTCTTCCATTTTGGCTCAACAAATTTTTTGAAGCTCCCCCCCCCCAAAAAAAAATTTCAGAGGTGTTTTTATTTATTTTTTTCATTTCTCATCCTTGTCTTCCATTTTAGCAAACAAAAAAAAAGAAGTGAAAATGGCTTGGGACTGGGGTGAACAAAATATTATAACTAGCCGGGGCTCAACGGGTTAAGTCGGACATAAGTCGGACTTCGGACATCTCGGATTTTCGGTCATCTCGGACTGGGTCTCCCCCCAATTAGTCCGAGATAGAGAGGGTATACTGTATTAAGAACTGGTCAGGGGACTGGTTAGAACTTGTAGGATGTTTAATTAACCCGGGAGCTGCGGGGAGACTCTTAAGAGTTCCCCCGGCGCACTGCGGAGAGACTCTTAAGAGTCAGAAACAAATCACTTTTGACATCGAAAAAAAAAAAAAAATTTTATATTTTCTTTTTTTATTTTTATTTTTTGGCCCCTGGGCCATGCAAAATCTCAGTCCTCTACCTCCCCTCCTTCCCCACTTTCCTCCTCTCCTTCAGTTATCACCTATTTTCCCTGTATTCCTTATTCTGAGGTATATTTTCGTGCTAACATTAGAAATCGATTGGAGGGTGTGGTCATCACTGATAGCAAGCGAGTGAGAGTATCGATCGACTGTGTCTCAGTGGCCTTAAATTGGCGGGAAAGCAGATTGCCTCATACATTATACAACTCGCGGCTATCTCCGATTTTGACCATCCAAACGCTGTTTTCACTCGTTTTATTGTTGTTCAGGTTAATACCTTTTATATCAACCCATAATAGGCGCATATGGATAAGTATTAATGCTATTAATGGCACAATGAATATTTTAGTGACGGAAACACCTCAAATACGTCAGCACAGGGGGACGTTTCCAATTACCCCCATGCGCACTTCAGAGGTTAAAGTGCGGAAATCAGTATTTACTGAGAAATAAAAGTCTTAAAATGCGCTATGTTTTACGGGAGGTCTGTACGCCGCCAAATACGCGCCGCCCCGCCCACTGCCTAAAATATACAAATATTATATTAATTAGATTAACCTAACCTAACCTATGGGTGGATGGGACTCGTTAGCCTTGGTCGGCAACTCATCTAGGGGAGACAACCTTATACAAATCCGGGTGGATGGGACTCGTCAGCCTTGGTTGGCAACCTGTCTAGGGAGTAAACCTGATACAAATCCGTACTGCTTACCTAAGGGTAAGGCAGGTTAGTGGATGGACTAGCCGAACACCACTGTAGAAAAATAGTGCTAACAAGATACACAGAGGGCCTCGGAGTCGGACGGATCCTAAATTGAGTGGTCAATCCTGTAAGTCCTTCACTAAACTGGCTCGGGTTGTCCCTCTCACAGGGAATAGGTCCGCTTGGGGGCATTCTGTGTATGGCCACCCTCGTAAGGGGAGTAAGGCGTCCGGCAATAGATAGATAGACAGATAGAACCTAACCTAACTTAACCCTAATATAATATAATGATAATATTCAAGGACACTAGTGCGACGTTATGAGAAACAATTTATTAGGGAAAATAGGCACCAATAGATTCGCCATATTTTTCTCCATATAGTCCGCATGGAGGATTTTCTTTATCAACAAATTGAAATATACCCACTTCACAGACAAATACACCAAAAATCTAAGTCAAAGCGGGGGTGAGGGGGAGGCAGCCCCCACCTATAATACTAGGATAGGTTAGGTAAGGTTGTTAGGTTAGGCTAATGTCCTTTCAAAGGGGTATAGGCTAGTAAACACTAGGATAGCCTATACCCAGTCAGATGTAAGAAGAAGAAGAAGAGTCCTGCAGTAGTCTCCTTGAATGCTATCAATATAATTTATAACATAGGCCTAACATAACATTACCTGGGAAAGAGAGGGCAGGGACCCTAGGTGACCCATAGCGCATTTTAACCCGCTGAGTGCCAGCCAATTTTGACAGTGCCATTTTTTATTTATTTTTTTGGCTAAATCTATCAAGTTGGGAGAGAAAGGAAGGATAATGGTAAAAAAAAACACTCCCTTGTCCATTTTTGCCAGAAATCAGGTCCCCGATGGTCCCGAAAGTAGCTGAAAAGACACTATAGACTACAGAGACTTTTATGGTATCGGAATGTATGGGTGGGAGGGTGGTGGGAGGGTGGTTTTGGGGTTGGTGGGGGGAAGGTAGAAGGGTTGTTGTTGTTGTTCCCCAAGCTGCCTGGCCGAACAGCCCCAAGGCCCCGAGCAAGGCCATAACCGAGCGCCCTCACAGAACCCTCCCTGCCTACCACTATAAAGCCTGGGTGACCGAAGCCACTCCATGGCGGGGAGCTGAGGAGGGTGCAGAAACGCCTGGGAAACCAAAGCCCCACCCAGGGCCCTGTGCCCCTCAGCAATTATGAAGAGAAAGTTGAGGGGCAAAGGAAAAATGTGACGCTTTGGCTTCCAATCTTGGTAGATTGGGAGGCCAATCCACGGAAAAGACGCCGTCACTTGAGATCTAGGAAATACATAAGTAAAAGGAACAGCCTGAGTAAGCTATGGGTATGGCAGAGATCGCTCAGTTCTCACTCTGATAGACCAGCCCATCACCATATGACTAGAACCCAATCCTCTCAGCATCAGCTAGGAAAGGCCCTAGAAAGCCGCCTTTGGCGGGGGGATAGCTCCCCTATTTCAACCCCTTTCGGGGTTGGGCACCCGCCCCGGTAGAAGGGTAATTGACTTGTGTTACACATATGAAGCTGATTGGTGAGGTAGTTTCACCACCACGGATTTTCCTTTTTTTTCCTTTCTACGCTGGAAGTGGGTGGTGGGAGGTGGTTGGGGGTGTGGTGGAGGGAAGGCAGAAGGGTAAGAGACTTGTCACACAAATATGGAACCGATTGGTAAAATCGTTTCGCCGCCACAGGTTTTCCTTTTTTTTCCTTCTGACGGGACCGACAGTCAGCGAATGGGTGGGAGGAGTGATTTGGGATTTTTGTGGTGGGTAGCCAAAAGGGTAAGGTACATGTGGTAAAAATATGAAAGCCATAGGTGCAGTCGTTTCGCTGCTACAATTTTTATTCGGTGAGGACGTATATATACGTCCCTGGCACTGGGCGTGACAACGCCCTAGGACGTATATATACGTCCCTGGCACTCAGCGGGTTAAGACTGTTATTTCTCAGTGGTCAAATTGGATTTTAGGTCACGTATGTGTTTTTTGTATTATAATCCTTTTTCTCATCAGTTTCTTCATTGATTAGTGTGTTTTAAGGTGTTTTTCCTTCTGGAAATTCATATTTACCCATTATTTTGCAATACATACATACATACATACATAAAATTTTAAGACTGAGTGTTCCACACATAAGTGCAGTTTCAGTCTTAAAACAATATTAAAACATGCCCCCTAAAACCATATTTTTGTCATTACCCTAACCTAACCTAGGGGCTGCCGCCCCCAGACCCCCGCAGGGTTAGTATTGATATAGAATATGACAAAATACTAAAACTACGGTAACAAAAATAAAAATATTAGTGCTCAGCTGATCCAAGATGGCCGCCATCACCCTTATTTAACCCACAAAGTCTAAGGAAAAATAATTTAATATGCAGCGGTAAAGACATATATTGTGGTGACTAATACTCTATGACAAAGCTATAGTATACATTTAGAACATTATATCCCATACGTGACCTAAAATCCAGTTTGTCCTTCTCAGTAAATACTGATTTCCGCACTTCAATTAACCCTCCAGCCCCGGCTATGTATTACATATATATTCCTCGAAACCCGGGTGTTTTGGCCGAAAAACGTCTAGGCTAGGCTACCGTATATTCGTTAATCAGACTGCTTCCCGCATTCACGCGCATCCCCAAGCGTAGCTGTGTTATTTACCTGTAGAATGGCATTAAGTAGAGCTCTCTAAGTCAACTGGTTGAGCTGTGATGATGATTTCATTGGAGATAACTTTATGGCCAAAACAGCCACTTTACACCACTTTTCGATACTTAACAACAACATACAGGCACACACGAACAAGCGACGCTCTCCTTCTTGTGGCCGGAGATGCGGGGCGTCGGTCCAGCCGGCTGTTGTTTACATGCGTCGGACCGACGCCTCGCACACGAAGCTCACAGGCTTTCAACCACTGGGCGTTCAAGAGGCCTTCCGGGAACCTGTTATATGCTTTTTTATGGGCGTTCAAGAGGCCTTCCGTGGTGAGAGGGTTAAACATCCTACAAGTTCTAACCAGTCCCCTGAACAGTTTTTAATAGGTTACTTGAGGATATTTTAACGGGAGTTACGGGACCATAGGTAAATATTTAACGAGCCTTGTACTAGCAGTCACGCCGGACCCGAATCTGTCAGAGGACGATTCGGACAATATAAAGATGATGTAATTAAATTCATACATCGATTTTATCGTGGCCTACAGGTTTCTTATTCCATGTATTTCATTCCTATATGTGTCTAAATGCGCGTAATTTTTTTTTACTGATCCTGAAAAAAAACAAGATAATATTCAAGGACACTAGTGCGACGTTATGAGAAACAATTTATTAGGGAAAATAGGCACCAATAGATTCACCATATTTTTCTCTATACTGTATAGTCCGCATGGAGGATTTTCGTTATCAACAAATTGAAAAATACCCACTTCACAGACAAATACACCAAAAATATAAGTCAAAGCGGGGGTGTGGGGGCGGCAGCCCCCACCTATAATACTAGGATAGGTTGTTGTTGTTGTTGTTGTTCCCCAGGCTGTCTGGCCGAACAGCCCCAAGGTCTCAAGCAAGGCCATAAACGAACGCCCCCACAAAATCCTCCCTGCTTACCACTAACAAAGCCCGGGTGACCGAAGCCACTCCAAGGCAGGGAGCTGAGGAGGGTGCGGAAACGCCCGGGAAACCAAAGCCCCACCCAAGGCCCTGCGCCCCTCAGCAATTATGAAGGGAAAGCTGAGGGGCAAGGGAAAAATGTGACGCTTTGGCTCCCAATCTGCCAACTTCTAGGTTGGCAGTAGGGAGGTCAATCCACGGAAAAGACGCAGCCACTTGAGATCTAGAAGATATATAAGTAAAAGGAACAGTCAGAGTAAGCTATGGGTATGGCAGAGATCGCTCAGGTCTCACTCTGATAGACCAGCCCATCACCTAGGATAGGTTAGGTAAGGTTGTTACATAAGAACATAAGAAAATGGGAGTCTACAAAAAGCCGATCGGCCCATACAAGGCAGATCCCTGTCACACCCAACCCCAATTATAGACCCATCTCACTAATACCTTGAGTACTGACCCCACCAAAACGGTCAGAGATTAACACAAGATTACGGGGGTCTGCTGAGCGCCGATTAGCCCACACCTGGTAGATCCCCCTCACACCCAACCCATCTCGTCCATATGCCTATCTAATTTTATCTTAAAGCTCCCTATCGTTCTTGATCCCACTATATCACTTGGTAGCCTATTCCACCCATCTACAACTCTGTTACCAAACCAATATTTGCCTATATCTTTTCTGAAACAAAATTTATCTAATTTGAAACCATTTGTACGAGTTATTTCGCTATCACTGAGCTTTAGTGCATTTTTCATGTCTCCTTTATTAATTCCACTAACCCACTTGAATACCTCTATCATGTCACCTCTAACTCTGCGTCTCTCTAACGAATGTAAGCCTAATTTCTTCAACCTTTCTTCATACGGAAGATTTCTAATATTATGGATCATTTTTGTCATTCTACGTTGTACTCTCTCCAATGAATCTATGTCCATTCTGTAATAAGGACACCAAAATTGAACAGCATAATCCATATGGGGTCTCACTAATGACAAGTAAAGTTTTAAGATAACATCAGCAGTTCTGTTACTCACACTCCTAGATATGAACCCGAGAATACTGTTTGCCTTGTTACGAACGCTTATACATTGTTTTCTAGGCTTCAAATCATTGCTAACCTAGATCTTTCTCACAGTCTGAGTTTTCTAATTCCATATTAGCTAGTTTATATTTAAAATTTGTATGCATCTTCCCTATCTTTAATACCTTGCATTTGTCAATGTTAAACTTCATCTGCCATTTTACTGACCATTCGTGTAAGGTATCTAGATCCCTTTGCAGACACTCTATATCTCTAACTGAATCAATTTTTCTCCCCATTTTGGTATCGTCTGCAAATTTACTTATCCTACTAGTTATACCTAAATCAAGGTCATTTATGTATATAATAAACAACAGAGGACCTAATACAGATCCCTGGGGGACACCACTCTTGACTGATCCCCATTCTGACTTAGTACCATTTATGCTGACTCTCTGCTTCCTACCTATTAGCCATGACCTAATCCATCCTAACAACGCCCCACCTATTCCATGTGCCTCAACCTTTCTCATCAATCTCTCATGAGGGACTCTGTCGAAAGCTTTACTGAAATCTAAATATATAATATCGTATGCCTTGTCATTATCTACTGCTTCATATACCTCTGAGAAAAAACTAAGCAAATTAGTAAGGCAAGAACGTCCCTGAGTGAATCCATGCTGAGAAGAATTGATTAAGTTAAATGTTTCTAAGTGGTTTCTCATTTTCCTAGCAATAATTGACTCTAGTAGCTTTCCTATGATTGAAGTGAGACTAATGGGACGGTAATTGGATGCTATTGATTTATCACCTTTTTTGAAAATCGGAACTACATTTGCAAGCTTGCAAGCTTCTGGAACTATACCTGTTTCTAATGAATTGTTAAAAAGAAATGTTAATGGGTAACTTAACTCATCTCTGCATTCTTTTAATACTCTAGCATATACCTCATCGGGACCAGGCGATTTCTGAGGTTTCAGTCTGTCAATTTCCTTAAGCACATCATTTCTACTTATAGTAACCGTACTTAACCTATTTTCTATACTATCGCTATATACCTTACGAACTTCTGGAATCTGTGCCAAATTTTCATTAGTGAAAACGGATACAAACTGACTATTTAATGTACTGCACATTTCTAAATAATTTTCTGTCATTTCTCCTATCGAAGTTTTAAGGGGGCCTATTTTATCTCTAACTTTAGATTTATATAGCTGGTAAAAAGCCTTAGGGTTATTTTTTGAGTCATTGGCTATCCTGATTTCATAATTTCTTTTGTCTGTCCTTATACCTTTTTTTAACCTCTCTTGATAGATTCTGATAGTAAGCAAGTAGGTGAATTTCGCCTTTCTTAATTTTCGATATATTCCTCTCTTTTTTCCTAGAAGGTCTAATAGTCTATTATTCATCCATTTGGGTTGGTTCTGTGTTGATCTAAATTTTCTTTTGGGGATATATTTATTTTGCGCATTGTGGAGTGAAGAAATAAAATTATTATATGTAGCTGTCAAATTATCCTGAGTTAAGACAGGTATCTGAGAGAGAGTATGTTCATTAGCGCACCTGGGTCCACTTAATAGTTTAACCATAGGATCGACTCTTAAGGCTCTTCTTAATCCACCATAATTGGCTTTTCTGAAATCTGGGATAAGTGTCGTATTCTCTTTAGCCTTTCCTGTCCATTGTATGTTAAAATAAATTGATTTATGATCACTATTTCCTAGTTGGTCTCCTATCTCTACATTATTTATCATTTGTTCATTATTACTGAGAACTAAATCGAGGATATTATTACCTCTAGTAGGCGAGTCTATGAATTGAAATAAAAAACTATCCTGTACCGCCTCAATAAACTCTTTTGAATCTGAGTCGCCGATTTGATGCTGCCAATCAATATTCGGAAAATTAAAATCCCCCATAATACACACATTGCTAAACCTTGATGCTATTTTCACTTCCTGCCATAAAGCTGTACCTTCGTTTCTACTCATATTTGGTGGTCTATAAATAACTCCAATAATTATGGTCTCACTACCTTCGCTAACCTCTACCCAAACACTTTCGTTATCAGTATTTAGTCTAATACCTGATTTAATACAGCTTTTTAAAAAACTCCTGACAAACACTGCTATTCCGCCGTCCCTCCTACTTGTTCGGTCGTGTTTAAACAAACTATATCCTGGTATATGGAATTCTGCTAAAACAAAATTTGATTCTGTATTAATCCATGTTTCAGTCAGTGCTATAATGTCTATATTTTCGTTGCTAACAAGTGCTCTAAGTTCATCCATTTTGTTACATAAACTCCTACAGTTTGTATAATATAATCGCAATGAATTTATTTTACTGGTATCGGATTTACCTTTATTTCTAACTGAATTCCCATCTTCTGTTACACCTTCAATATTTCTACTAGCAGTACAATTAACCCCTTATTGGCGGCGCTTGACTTAAGTCGTGCACCAATTTGCAGCAAGTTAGGAGCATTATTAAGGCTTTTAAAGGGTTAAAATAGAGTGCAAATGGCCGGGAGCACAGCGGGCCAGACAGCCGACTCCCAGGGCTTACCGCCGCCCATTAACTCATGTTCCCTGTGTTCTCGAGAGGCCGGCAGTGTAGCCAGTAGTGAGCATAGCTGGGAAAAATATACCGATATATGCTAAACTCCCATGTTCGTGGCATCACTGCAAGAGAACCACGAGTGCTACGTAGCTCGTTCTGGTCTCATTTTGAAGCTTTTAGCGCCTAGTTTTTTGCTAATAATATTTTTTTCATGCAGATGCTTGATTTATCATGCAGGAGGGCCTGAATATGCCCAAATGAGCCCAAAACACCCCGCTAGACAAGGGTTAAAATCCTGTGACTGATATTTTCTATTCCTATCTGATGTACCGGTACCAGTACGGCAATTTACCCTATCTAGACAATTATTCTTACTCATATTCTCAGGCTTTATTTTCAGCGAAACCCCGCGACAATCCTATCTATTGACTTAGCTAAATTTGCCACCCCTAGCCGAGAAAGATGAACCCCGTCCTGTGCGTACAACTGATTTTTACCATAGAAACGGGTCCAGTTATCAAGGAATGGTATTGCATTTGCATTGCAGTATTTTTCCAGCCGACAATTGATACCAATTGCCCTAGATGACCATTCCTTGCTGACCCCTCTCCGTGGCAAGATACGGTGTACTACAGGTATGCCTCCCTTCCTCCTAACTTTATCTAACACCTCCCTGTACTGCCGAAGCAGTACTTCCGTCCTACCTTTACCAACATCATTGCTCCCTGTACTGAGACAGATAATGGGGCTATCTCCAATATCTTTCATGATGTAATCAATTTCCTCTAACACCTTCCCAACCCCAGCACCAGGCAGACAGACAAGCTTCCTAATATCAGTACAGGTGGACCTAGCTAAGTGTCTGACCATGGAATCTCCAACAATTGAGAAGGACTTGCCTCTCCTTGTCGATGACTTGGTAGCAGCTGCGGCAGCGGCAGGAACTCCTGGGGCAGCAGTTGAAGGTACTCCTGGGGGGGCAGCAGTAAGGTTAGAGTTAGGTTAGGCTAATGTCCTTTCAAAGGGGTATAGGCTAGTAAACATTAGGATAGCCTATACCCGGTCAGAGGTAAGAAGAAGAAGAGTCCTGCAGTAGTCTCCTTGAATGCTAACAAAAACCAAATATCCCCTATATCGCCTACGTCGCAAGAGGCGGGTGGCTTTGTTTACATCCGCCGCGAAGAAGAAGCGTTGGGGAAAATTTGGTTTTTGCCCCCTACTGTTTAAATATAGCCTATGACGATTTCAATAAATCTTGGGGGGTGAGGGGGGGGGGCTTGCCCCCCCCCCCCCTCTACATATTTTGTATCCAACGGCAAACGGTTATGGCCAAATAGTTATTTTTCGCGAGTGAAGGGACGTGTTTTTAGATTGTTGTTTAACCCGGCAAGCGCGATAGGCCTCACGGAAGGCTTCCTATAGGGAACGCGATAGGCCTCACGGAAGCAAGACCATAAAAAAAGCCTTCCAAAAAAAAAAGGGCCTATCAAAACAAAGGAATTTGTCTCTAGGTGAGATAATTCCCCTCCAGTACTCATCCATGTAAATCTCACCCACCCCCCTCCCCACCTTATTCCCCCCTCCCTCCCCCCCCCCATTATCACCCATTTTTTCTCTTTTTTTTATCATTTTTTGGTTATTTTTTTCTCCCGCGATAATGTAGCACAAGTGGGTTGCAGAAAAGATCGTTATGTAACACCCAGACACCGGCCCACACCGCCCCGCTCGTCTCAGTTACCTCACAGACAGCGAGAGAAGAGGGTTGCCTGTGGCTCTCTCTCACCTGAGATTATGACCGGGTGGCCAATATCTTCGTTTTTCACCACTCAAATGCTTTTCCCACTTATTTTAGCACTCTTGAAGGTTCATATATACATCATATATGTAAAATAAAAGCATACCGAAAACAAATAATGCTCTATATTGTAAATATAACGAATTCTGTCAGAATCCAAGGCTAGAAATGCACAAATAACTACCCTAGCCCCTAGGTCTATTTCGCGCTTGTCAGGTTAATGGGTAAATATGCATTTACGCCTATTTTCACACATCAAAACACCCTTATACAACTCTAAACTACATAAAAAACAATCGAAACGATTTTTTAGCAATTTAAATAGGCCTACATCATCTTTAAATTGACCGACGATTCGGACATAGAGGTCTGACTCTGACCCACGTCGGTAGTGATCTGGACATAGGCCTAAAGGTCATACCGGCCTGCGTCCAGTATCTACGTAAGGTTACGTAAGGTAAGGTAAGGTTAAAAGGTTTACCACTGGCGGCAAAGAAATTGTTCCTTTTCGTTGAATGTTTTTAAATAGGCTACACAAAATGTCAAACGCCTTGATAGGCTACCTATTACGTGAATGAGAAATAATACCTGGCCAGTTATTGCCAGTAAAGGTGAAGGAGTTAAGGCCACAACAAAGGACCAAGGACGAGTCAGTAAAAGGCGGTCAACTTTCACTATAAATTACGTAAATATACCACACTCCCTATTAAATATTTTGAAAAAAGTGATGCCTCAGATCATTAAGAGTTCATTTAGGCTATATATATGCATTTTGTACTAAAATCTGCAACATACCAATAAAGGAAGGCATATGGTTGGGAGCAAGAAGCCAGCGTGAATCACAGCTCTCCATATTGTTGTTTACTAGTGTTGCTTGGCAACGAGTTGAACGGACCAAACGCAAATAATGATAGGATTCTGAAAGTGTATTGGCATAATCAAGCTTATTTAATTTTGAGCTTAAGCTAACAATTATGTATTAGTAAAATGTAGTAAAATAAATGCACTAAGCGGTGACAACAAAAATATTTAAAAGCCAGCTGATTGTATGGCGCCAATTTTGAAAACAGAAAATGCACATCAACATTTATTATACCGTTCTAAATTTGTAGACCATAAATCGTGACGCCTAACCTTTGTAACTAAAACAGGGCTATAGTAAATAACCTGTAAATGTCCACACCTATTCCCTGACTGACCCTTCCCAAATGGTAGACATATTAGTTGTATTTGTTTTTGTTTCTATATTCCAGCTCAGTGATTTTAAGAGGTATGGGGTCAAACCCACACCTTGGCCAAGCTAAATTTAAAGATTGAAACATTTTTGTATTCATCTGAGTCTGAGGACCACTCTACTAGAACTCACCTAGAAAACATCATCCCTATAAATGCTAGCCTGGTGCTTACCAAGATTGCTGACTCGGCTGTCAAACGTGATCTTCTAAACCGCTCAAAAAATCTGAAGGACTCCCATTTCAAGGATGTCTACATCAGTAGAGACTTAACCTATAAACAGCGAGCGGAAATCAGGGAACGTGCCAGATCTTTTGGGCGGATGGAGAGATCGGCGGCTACCGGTGGGGGGCTTCCACATCCACATGAGGTAAGTGCTACCGTTGGTGGGATGCCGCTTCAGTCTGCTGATCAGGTTGGCTCCCGTCTGCGGGGGGAGGGAGCCTCTGGTGGTGTACTGGTACCACTGGTGGTGTCCTCGAACTGCAATTCTGGGGCCCAGGGTGAGAGTTCAGATGGTGTTGACAACTCTACAAATATCATGACAATTCCTGCAGATTCTTCGCATGGTGGTTCAAATAATGGTATGCAGCCAGATTCAGATGTCCGTAATGCTCCTCCATCAGATGTCTTGCTTCGTCCACCCCCAAAAAACTAAGTACTGTAAGCTATTCCCAATAATGTAAATTCAAATTTTTGCATCCTTTTCCTTGTGATCAAGAACTTAAATAATCTTTCAAATAAATTGTATTATGTGGATAAATTCTGTCATGATGAAAACATTAATTTATTTACTGTTACTGAAACATATGGTTACATCCGAAGATTCCCAACTGTGCAATTAATATTGCGGACTACCATATTTTCAGAAACTACTTCATATCGTCAAAGCCCAAGCATGGTGTTTTCACATATGTACATAATAGGATTAAGGCTTTCCAATATGTGGACCAGGGTTCTTTTCCCAATAAATTGACCCTGTAGGCTACCTCCCTGATTATCACCTGTATGCCATGACTGTTTATCGTCCCCCTTCCTACACATAAGCGGATAACTGTGCTCTTATCAATTACATTCTAGACCCGAGTGCTGGGAAGGAATTGGTACTAGTGGGTGACTTCAATCTCCCCTCTATATCCTGGAATGATGATGTAATTGATTTGAACATTTCAGGCACTGAAGCTTTATTTCGTGATATTTTTAATACCATTGGACTATCTCAATGGGTGATGGAACCTACCTGGCTACCTTTATTATTTCTGGTAATATTTTGGATTTAGTTTTAACCTCTGAGGAAGACCGTATTTTTGACATAAAAACCTACCCCCCTTTCCCCCGCTGCGGCCACACTTTAGTAAAGTTCCAATACTTGTACCAGGGTGACTATATTTGTAACAATGATGAAAGCTCTCTATTTATTAGTGGTCCCCCATCATTGACGATATGCCTATTAAGTAATAGCTCTCTTTCGAACACCTGCAGTCAGCCGGTTTGAAACACCCGCCACAGGGGAAAGAGTGCCAACATCATAAGTGCAACGCTCATTCTCTTATGGAATCGTCTTTATGATTGGGTACTCACTACGCAAAAACTTCATACAAAAGAAAAAAGAAAAAATTAACTTAATAATTGTTATATTAAGGCTTTCCAACTCGTGGATGTCTTTTGTGGATTCTACCCGAGACGCTGAACCAAGCGACGCCATTCCTCCTTCAATGATAATTATATCAAGATTAGGCTCAAGACATCAACGAATGGGAAGGGGATGGAAGGGAGGGCCCTACATCGTCAATGATTACGGGGCCACCACTAAATATTAGGTTTTCATTCACTGGAGGGGGACATTCGTGACAATATCATACCACTAACAAATACCTATAGGTAGAGAAAAAGAATCATATAACAAATTAAGTGTTTATTGCTTACATACAATAAAATATAAAAATATAAAATGGGAAAGAAAGGAGTATTTTACTTCAAAGAAGAGCTACCGTGGCGTACCTGTGAAACCACCAAACCATTATTGCTCCTCCATCAAACACGTAGTTATCAGCCACCACCCAACCCTAATATCGTCTTTACATTCAAGTTATCTGTCACTATCAAATATAAATATATGCAAAATAAGAATTTTTGTATATCTATATTTAATAATGACAGATAAGTTGAATATAAAGACGATAATAGGGTTTGGTGGTGGCTGATAACTACCGTGTTTGATGGAGGAGCAATAATGGTTTGGTGGTTTCACAGGTACGCCACGGTAGCCTTATCCGTTTCCTTGTCATTCAAGTGTGACTTTAACCTCATGACTATAATGCACAATATTAAAAACAAAATTTGGGCACGGTGTGAAACAAGTTGTGGCAAAATATCATACTGATCCAACTGTTTGTTCATAAGTTATTCCCGAAAAACGATGTAACACGGCCTCTAAAACCCATAGTAGAGTAATCGAGCTTACATTTCTACATTTTAGGAAGGGTTGGCCCTGGAAGTGGTGTGGATATTTACAGCTCATTTGCTCTAGCCCTTTTGGAGTTACAGAGGTTGTGGATCACGATTACTGTCCTACTTACTTGAAACAGGGTATAGTTCCTGCACTGTAAGACACAAATATAACTATAACTCAAAATGGGCTAACGAAAATGCGCTGTCAATTTCCACACCTATTCCCTGGCTCACCCTTCCCAAATGCCAGACATATTAGCTCGATTAAATATGCTATTCGTGTTGTGCCATTGTAAAGGCTTATCCCTCAATGCCTTCACCTGGTTTAATTTTTCAAGAGTTTTAGCCTACTTATTTGAAACAGGGTATAGTTATGGCGTAAACAACAAGAACAGACAAAAGAAACATCGATCAACCCGAATTCCGCTCAACCCTGTCATTGCTACTAAAGTGTATTCAAGAATTTTTCTATCGAAAAATTTACAAATTTAGCTTGCTGTCATAAAAAAAAAATATATATGCTGGCACGCTACCGCTCACCAGGAAAATATTGACACCTGGATGGGGGTAAACGTCTTAAAACAGTAGGCTGAATGGGGCCGAATGGATACAAGCCAAAGAGAGAGGGAGAGGAAGAAAAAAAAAGGACATCATGACGCATTTTGACAGTATCTATATCCTTTCCTTCACTAAAGTTGTTCGCTTGACACACACACACACATATATATATATACACACACACACACACACACACATTTTGACAGTGAGAATATCCATTCCTTCACTAAAGTTGTTCGCTTGACACACACACACTCACATATATACACACACACACACACATTTTGACAGTGAGAATATCCTTTCCTTCACTAAAGTTGTTCGCTTGACACACACACACACACACACACACACACACATATATATATACACACACACACACACATATATATACACACACACACATACACACATATACACACACACACACACATTTTGACAGTGAGAATATCCATTCCTTCACTAAAGTTGTTCGCTTGACACACACACACACACACACACTCTCAAACACACACACACACACACACGCGCACACATTTTTTTTTCTATGTGAATGAGGGAGACAAAAGGCATAACTGCCTGCAGCGAGTGCCTCCCCCAGAGTTGAAAGAGTGACAGGGCCGAAATCAAGGGACGTTCGAGCTAAAATCCCTGGACACACGGAGTTTGAAGCAATTTAAGTCATAGGAAGAGGGAAAGACTGATTCTGGGAGAGAGTTCCAGAGCTCAGCAGTTGAATAGAAGAAAGTCTGAGAATAGCGTTTCACTCTTGGGTTGGACAGTTGCACAGAGTAGGGATGGGATTGTGTTGCAAGGCGGGTACTACGTACCCTACGTAGAGGAGGTGGTATACACTGGGAAAGCTCCGAGGAACACTGATTATTGTAGTAGCGATAGAATAGCGAGAGAGATGCAACATTGCGGCGAAGAGAGAGAGATTGCAGAGAGTTGGTGAGTGGACGGGAGTTAATGATACGAAAGGCTTTCCTTTCTACTTTATCTAGGAGTGTGGTGTGAGAGGATCCTCCCCACACATGTGAACAATACTCAATACAAGGACGCACTGTGCCCCTGTACAGAGCAAGAAGCTGCGCAGGGGTAAAGAACCCCTTGAGATGGTTGAGCACATCCAGGTTCTGGGAGGCTGCCTTAGCGAGACTGTTAATATGGTCTTTTCAAGTGAGAGCAGAAGAAAAAGAGACACCGAGAACATTGAGAGAAGATGAAGGGTTGATTTTTGTATTGTTGAAGAATAAGGGATAGTCCTGTGGAGGTTCCTGACGGGTAGTAAGATGGTTAAATTGAGTTTTGAAAGCATTAAATACAACAAGGTTTTCTCTACCCCAATTGGAAATAGTAGCTAGATCAGAAGATAAGCGTTTTATGGCTTCATTACGTTTGTTTTTGAGGGACTGCTGGCTGGGGCGTTCTGGAAAACTAATTGAGTGGTGTAAGGTAGAGTCGTCTGCATATGAATGGATGGGACTGGATGTACAGTTGAGAAGATCATTTATGAAAATTACAAAGAGAATAGGAGATAGGACAGAACCCTGAGGAACACCGGAGTTGATAGGATGAGGAAATGAGCGATGGCCATCCACAACAGCAGCTATGGAACGGCCGGAAAGGAAATTAGAGACAAAGGCACAGATGGAGGGACAGAAACCGAAGGAGGGCAGTTTGAAAATTAAAGATTTGTGCCAGACTCTATCGAAGGCCTTCGATATGTCTAGTGCAACAGAAAAAGTCTCACCGAAGTGCCGAAAGTTGGATGACCAAGAGTTAGTAAGATATGAAAGAAGATCACCAGTAGAGTGACCCTTAAGGAAGCCATACTGGCGATCTGAGAGCAGATTATGAAAAGAGAAATGCTTAAGAAATTTGGAAGCAAGAATAGTTTCAAAAACTTTAGAGATACAAGAGATGAGAGCCATTGGACGATAGTTGGAGGGTGTCTATAGGAGTCCAACCAGCACCGGTGAAAATAATGACCAGCTACTGGGACTAATGCAGGAAATTAGTCAATCTACAGTGACAAATAAAATAATACAGGGTGACTTCAACTTACCAAATATAAGATGGTCTAACTACACTACGACAGCAGGAAGAAATAGTTTAGAATACCGGTTCATTGAGGAAATAAGAGATGGCTTCATGACACAGCATATAACAGAACCAACTAGATACAGAGATGGCAACATAAGTAACGTTCTAGACCTACTTTTCAGCAACTATGAAAATATTATAGAAAACATCAGAATAGAAAGTCCAATTGGGAAGAGTGATCATGGATGTATACATTTTTGTTGCAATATTGAATCGCAAGAAATTAACAATAAAAGAACTGTACTAATGTATGAAAAGGCTAATTTCAATATTTTGAGACAAACTGGATATTGACTGGAGGGTTTTCCTTGAATGCAAAAATATAGATATTATGTGGCAAAGATTAAACAAAAAATTACAGGATGTAGTAGACGAATGTGTCCCTAAAAGATATTTTAAAACTAAGGAAAAGGAAAACAAAGAGGACCAATGAGAGCCTACCAATGAACAGAAAACTTTGGAGAATGATAAAATGAAAAAAGAGACTATGGGCAAATTTGAAAGAAATGTCCAATGAAGAAGCACCAAATCAAGAACTATATCTCAGAGTAAAAAATGATTACAGAAGATTAAACAATCAAGTGAGAAGAGAAACACGAAGAGCGACAAAGAACGTAGAAAGGAATATAGCACAGCATGTAAAGACTAACCCCAAACTATTTTGGAAATACATACAGTCAAAGACCAAAACTAGGGCTAACATTCCAGAACTGTTTTCAAACAAAGAAAAAACATCCAGAACTAATAACGATAAAGATAAAGCCGATGTACTGGCAAGCTATTTTAACCAAGTTTTCACCAGGGAACCTGATGGTGGGGTACCGTTACCTAATCCTGTGAGAGCGAACATTCCTGAAATGGATCCCATACAAATATCAGAAATACAAATTAAACAACTTATAAGTAAATTAAATAGAAATAAGTCACCTGGACCTGATGGTTTGCATCCATGTATAATCAAGGAAGGAATGGACCAATTAATTACACCATTGAAGATAATATTTGAATATTCCCTCGACACGGGTGAGATACCAGAAGACTGGAAGATTACAAATATAAAGGTAATTTACAAGAAGGGAAATAGAGCTGACCCAGGGAATTATAGGCCGATCAGTTTAACGAGTATCATATGCAAGATATTTGAATCCATTATCAGAGAAAACATAATGGATCATATGCACAAATTTAAGCTTTTTAGCCCTAAGCAGTTTGGTTTCCTATCAGGTCGTTCTACTGTTTTACAACTCATTAAAGTTATTGACCAATGGATGGATATACTGGAAAATGGAGACTACATGGATATTTCATATTTTGATTTCATGAAGGCATTTGATAGAGTTCCTCACAAAAGACTGCTTGCAAAGTTAGAGAGTTATAACATCACACATAAAATTCTGGTATGGGTAAGGGCTTTTCTTAAGAACAGGAGGCAGAGAGTCATCGTAAATGGACAAGCATCGGAGTGGACAGAGGTGATGAGCGGTGTGCCACAGGGATCAGTGTTAGGGCCAATGCTTTTTGTGATTTTCATCAATGACTTGCCAGAGGTACTGAAAAATGGTAGTGAAATATATTTATATGCTGATGATACAAAAATATTCCATACAATTAAAGATGAAAATGACTGTCATAAAATGCAAGAGGACATACATAACATGAAATTATGGTCAGAAAAGTGGCTACTGGAATTTCATCCTGAAAAATGTAAGCAGATGAGAATTAGTAGATCTGATGTTGGAGACGCAGGTTATACTTTATGTGGGGAAATGAGAAAGGTTGAAGCAGAGAAAGATATTGGTGTAGTAATTGATAACAAATTAACATTCTCGGATCACTTGGCTGAAAAAATAAATAAATCTAACCAAATTGTTGGACTAATTAGACGGACATTCCTGACGCTGGACCAAGAGATGGTCAAGGCTCTTTATGTGGCATTAGTTAGGCCGCATTTAGAATATGCAAATCAGGTGTGGTGTCCATTCCTGATAAAGGATATTGATGCGGTGGAGAATGTACATTGTACAGCGTAGGGCAACCAAACTGATTCCGGAATTTAGAAACTTGAGTTATGAGGAAAGGCTGAGGAAAATAGATTTACCAACTCTAGCGTACCGAAGGACTAGGGGTGATATGATTGAAACATATAAAATCCTATGTGGTGTGTACGACCCAAATGTGTGCGAGGACATATTCACCCTCAGACAGGATTCTAGAACAAGAGGATACACCAAGAAGATCTACAAACCAAGAACCAGCAACAGAAAAAAGAAGAACTCTTTCTGCTGCAGAGTAGTGAATTGTTGGAATGATCTACCAGAACATGTGGTTGCCTCAGAATCTGTAAACAAAGTTTGAAAAAAGGTTAGATCAAACGTGGCATAACCAAGAAATAAAATTTAATTACAAAGAACACATAAAAAGAGCAAATAACACATCGACCATCACTGGCTAGTGAGTTTAATATAGATCTGGAGACACAGGCTGAATAAGCCTCTTCCAGATCATCATCTGTGAGTATCTGTGAGTATCTACTAAATCTGCCTTGAGACATGTTTACCTTAATATGAATTACACTATGTGCATAATGGTTTTGTAATGTTTATTTATTTCCTTAAGATTAGACATTTATGGATATATTACATGTGGGTATTAATTGACGATGTTGCCTATTAGTATAATAGTCTCCATTCAACACCCACGTTGGCCGTTTGAATCAGCCGCCACGGGGAAGAAACAATTAAGAGTCATCTTCATAAGTGCAACGCTACTTCTCTTATGGTGTCGTCACAGATCGGGTACCCACTACGAAAAAACTTCGTAAAAAATAAGAGAACAAAAAAGGAAAAAGAATTTTCCACCTTAACACTGTTATTCACAAGCTTCCCACATTCGGTGGATTTTCTTGCGTTGTGGCTTCTTACCGCCTCTCGCCAAGCGCAACAATTCGGCCTTCAATAATATATCAAGATAAACTCAAAATATCAGCGAATGGGAAGGGGATGGCTGGGAGGGACGTCGTCGTCAATGATTCCGGGGCCCCTATTAAATATTAGGTTTTCTCTACTTCCCTTCGGGAATCAAACCTATAATTTAATAGTGGCCCCTTCATCATTGACGATGTTGCCTGAATTCCAAGACTGGAGGGGGACATTCGTAATATCAAACTCTTAATAACCGCATGGTTAAGTCAAGAAAACTCGTAACAAGAAAAGATATTTGTATTCAGTTGTGCATACAACAAAAGTTAAATTTTTTGAAAGAATGGGAGCAGTGCGTTGCTTCAAGGAAGCCTGCTCCAACAACAGAGTCCTCATGCATGAGGTGTTTGTTGTACCGGGTGAGACAGAGTTAAAAGCAACAAACCCCTCATCACCTTGACCCTGAACCTATGCTGAGCTCAGCTAGGTTCCTGGGACTAGTCACATTGACCAATATCAAACGTAGGGAACTAGTGCAAACTAGCCCGTAACACCACTGGAGTCACCTTCTGACTCATACCGATCTTCTGAGTCTAGTGCGACTAGCATAGAAACCTGAAAATCATATAAACAGTAGGGAAAAGCAATCTTTTATTATTCATCAAAACATAACTTGGACAGTTAGACAATGGAAACATTTACAAAGTCACTTGGGACCATTCTTGACCTTTCATAATCTAGTGCAACTAATGTCAAAAACTGAAACATGAAAAACATTCTTTTATTATTCAAAAAACATGAGGTTGAATTAAGCTTTGTAATCTAAATTCTCAGTTTTTCTGTTCTATCTAAACCAAGTAATCCGAGCTTCTTAGCTCAAACATATCTAATTCTGGGCACAGCCCGGCATAAACAGCGTCTAGCTTGCCCTACACCAACTTGTAATCTTGTGTAAGGGGGAGTTCCTCTCTTGTACTGGGATCCACATATCCCCCCCCCCCCCTTTTTTTCTGAAGCCCTATAGGGCGGTGTTCCTATCATAGTACTAACAGCTGGAAATACAAGTAAGAAATAACAAGAGTGTGCTCATGGGCAGACTACGATTTTTTTTTTTTTAAACATAAGGAAAAAGGAAATATTAGTCTGTAAATAACACGGGGAAGTAACATTTGCAATGACAAACTGCCCCGATGGCACTTCCTAAGTCTCTTACCGAGCCCCGCCCACCCGGTATAGCGGTTCTAATAGGAGAGTATCCAGCAAGACACTTGGGGGACCTGAGCCGGAGGCCTTGACGGGGTCCTGCCTTGATCCCCGCACCCCTCGGCGTACCCCAGCCAGCACATAGACATTACGGTGAATGGTTGATCTTATAGCTAACACATAAATTACAATACTCCCGAGGCCAGAGAAAGCTCAGGGACAGCGCGGCTAGCCACTAAGTTAAGGATGATCCGGCTATCCGTAACCTATGGTGGGACTTTTTAAGGTCGAATGGGAAAAGTAGTCTCCCCTGAAAGGCTGAGCCATAGAGAACTGAAGCGGCCGAGGAACTAGCCAGACCTAAAGGTTGTTGGGAGGGCTGACTGAAAGGATAAGCCTGAGTGATCCAAAGAAAACGGACGTGTCCGTAAGATCAAGTGAAGAATGCCAACTGGCTTGAAGCAAGGGAATGTGGCTGTGATTCTATATGGAACAAAAACAAGAAAAAGAAAAGGCGTGAGCGGTCTGAAGGGTTTCCACTTATCACAACAGAATCTCAAAAAGGGGATTGAAAATAACGAACCCGGTCTGCAGTGGCTGGTTTGAAAAAATTTGCCCCGCTGCTGAGCTGTCTCTGACCCTGGGAAACATCTTCCGGTACGTGCGTACAACTAGGTTAAGCATATGGAGATAGGCCCAAGTCCATTGGAGATAGGGAGAAAACCCCCCGGGGTGACCTCCTATCTCCAACGGCGGGGGACGATCTCTTAACCCGGGAGCTGCGGGGAGACTCTTAAGAGTTCCCCCGGCAGACTGCGGGGAGACTCTTAAGAGTCAGAGAAAGAAAAAAATCAACTTTTGACATCAAAAAAGAAAAACAAAATTTATTTTTTATTTTTTTATTTTTTTTTGGCCCCTGGGCCATGCAAAATCTCAGTCCTCTACCTCCCCTCCTTCCCCACTTTCCTCCTCTCCTTCAGTTATCACCTATTTTCCCTGTTATTCCCTTATTCTGAGGTATATTTTTGTGCTAACATTAGAAAGCCGGTTGCAGGGTGTGGTCATCACTGGATAGCAATCGAATGCAAGAGAGGAGAGAGAGAGTATCGATCGACTGTGGTCTCAGTGGCCTTGGGGAAAATTGGCGGGAAAGCAGCTTGCCTCACCCATACATTATACAACTCGCGGGCTATATCTCCGATTTTGACCATCCAAACGCTGTTTTCACTCGTTTTATTGTTGTTTCAGGTTAATACCTTTATAATCAACCCATAATAGGCGCATATGGATAAGTATTAATGCTATTAATGGTACAATGAATATTTTAGTGACGGAAACACCTCAAATACATGCGCACAGGGAGAGGTGTCTAATTACCCCTATGCGCACTTGTTAGGTTAAGGAACAGCCGGCATGCAGGCATGCTGAGGGCTGGAATTGCTTAGCATACTGAGTAATTACTTATGAGTGTTTTACCGCACCTATCGTATCAAGAGGGACCTCCTGGGGAACCGACATGCGTAATTGCAGGTGAGAACCCCTTGGTTACAGTCTCCCAACACTATTAGATGTTTGTGACTAGCATTACATTATTATAAAGGTCGCCAGCCGGCAGACGGTTGCCTCCGGCTATCACTCCTCCATTTAAATGTGAGAGATGGCTTATCCAGGTGCGGGTCCGCCGGGGGGTTAACGGTATTCGCATAACCGACCCTGGTTGGCGGCCGCTGTCTCCCTTTCCTGCTTAATGAGTTAGCATCCCATCCCTTATGCAGAGGGTTATTATCGTTCTGTTATGCAACGCCGTGTGAGGTAAAGCCGCATGACTTCCTTCCGGCGTGCCTTTGTAGTGACCGGCGCCGTCCGGTCGTACAGAAGACATCAGGTGGCGCTGATGGGAACTAACACTTCGTCGAACCTCGGAACCCTATTGCACTAGCATGGCCGAGGGAGAGAGGAAGACAGAGGGAGGACTGAAGAGCCATTAACAGTAGTCCTAAAAGTATATTTAATTTTACCAAAGAGCTGGAGGTGAACCTGTCCACCTGCAGCTTGAAGCCGTCAGAGGAAGACTTATTGGTTGGTCTTGTTCTTCGATTGCAACATTTCCCTAACATCTCTCTCCGTCTGTTTATCCAGGAGCTTGGCAGTTAGTACAGGAGATAATAAAATCCTATAGTAAGCATTCATAGGTAACCCTTGAGCCATACCGAGTCTGAGTAGCTGTCGTGACCTGACTGCCTCAAACAAGGCTGTCCGAATTTCAGTGAGTGTTCTAGCCGGGATAGGGAGGAGGTATTGTTGAAAAACCTTAACCAATTCCTGCGTCTGTGGAGAGGGGTTCGGCACCGGTTTGGCAATAGCCTGGGCCGTGTCTCTAGTTAACAGGAAGCTAATAAACGCCCTGTGGGCAGTATCTCTGACCAGAAAATCTCGTTGGAGTTCGATAGGTTCAGGAGCAATGAGGGGCAAGGGAAAATCTTCCGCCGTCAATTGAGGGGCTACAAGAAAATTAAAAATAGGGAACGGGACCCCACCCGATCGTTGTGCTAGCCAGTCAAACTCGGTTAAGGGGGGGAGGGGGAATTGGGGACAAGGCGTTAGATGTAATATCTACAGCAAATTGTTGTAGTTACTGATCCCACGTCACCCACGGCCCATCGCCCACCTCGCTCAGATTCAGCTCCCTTTGGTCTTTATGTGGACCACATCTGTGAAACTTGCGAGAAGGCTCCCTCCATTTATACAGAGAATGACATCCATTAATGCCACTGCGTTCATGGCAATCAGGGCAAACGGGAGTGTCTGGGTAAGGAGGTTCCTGGACCGGGGAATCCGCCGGAAGAGGAACCAGAAGGCATGGGTTGTAAACAAAATACTGAAAATTGGCCGGGTCAGGTCTAGCATAAATAGGAACCTGTAACACTGTACCGTTAGCATCATTTGCTCTAAAGACATGTTTACGGTTAACTTCAATTGCCCACTCCACCGGCACTGGGACCTCCCCTTGTGTCGATTAATGTCCCTCCCCTTGTGTCACAGCCGTAACTGAAGCCAGAGCCTGCCTGGGGCTTTGATGACCTGGGATTGTGTCAGGACTACCGGCGGGACTAGGGGGGCACTGGGGTGAGAAGTGGGGGTGGAAGAGGGACCCGGCGGGTTACTAACCGTATGGGTCCTTTCCACCGAGTGGGAGAAGTAAGGTTGGGTATCGTCTGAGGCCAAAGAACTATTATGGCTGAGGTGTTCCTGACTAGGAACTGACCCAGTGTCCATCCTATTCAAGGGTGATCTAAGGGAGGGAGGAGCAAGTGACCTATCATCCGCCGGTAGTCCCTGCTTGGGTCGGCCGGCGGAAGGGGGAGCTACGTTGGCGGGCTTGGACGCACCCATGAACTCTGGGGCCCCTAACCCTGGGGATTGCGTCGAGGTTGAGGGATGGGCTAAAGGGTCTAGCAACGAACCTGGGGTAACAACTTCGGCCCGCGGCCAATTCTCGTGCCCCGCAGGCCGGGAAAGAACTGGTCTGGCTAGCGCCGGGCCCGAAGGCAGCGGGTGGTCAATTATGTGGGCCATTGCTGGCCCGGCGGGGGAGACTGCCGGAGAGGGAATGTCTACATTTATATGAAGGGGGAGTCTAGATACACTGTGAGGTGGTCCCAGTGCCAGAGTAGGGGTTGGACCCTGCTTAATGGCACACTGACTTATCACCTTCTGTAACAATTCATTTAGCTGCACAGACGTAAAACCAGGGGGAGTGGTTTGTGTTGGTAGCCTATCTTGTCGGTCTGTTGGTATCAGAGTGTCAGCCTGCCTGAGAGTGTCAGTGTGTGTCCTATGGTTGGTCACTAGTGTCTGACTGCTACTAGCCGTGGCCGGGTGGGGTGAACCACAAGCTGGTGACTTCTGGCCACGCGGCAGAGGTGTTGCCAGGGTGGTCGCAGTTTGCGAACCTATATTCTTGGGGGCGGCCGCAAGCCGAGCTGGTCCTCAGAAGGAGCCAGGAGTGTCACGTGAGACCTTATGGTCATAACCGCATGTGATGTAAAGACACCCGGAGACTGAGTAGAGGTATGAGCCATGTTAGCCTGCTGAGCCTGATTGTTTGACAACACTAACTTGGAACCTTGGAGCCTAACGTGTACAGTTTGCCTAAGTCTAGTGGCGGTGTGAGAAGGGCCGGCGTCCGGCCTGAGGAGACAGGGGCTAACCCCCTGCGTCCCCGAGGCGGCCGCCAGACCTTCTAGCTGTGTTACCGTGAGATCTACTTGCGCAGAAGTAGGCGTTTCATTAGAAAGCAAAACACGTCGTGGTGGGCTCGAGAGCCAGCGGATATTGTCAGGCATATAGTCCGTGCTGTCCGTGCGTCTCAGGTTGCCCGCCGGTGGAGCTGGGTGGGCAGGTTGGAGGCATTCCGGTGACATTAAACGGCTCCTCTTGGATGGGGGAGAGGAGCTCTGTGCAGATGTCGTGGAGGACGTCGGAGACCGAATGGTCAACAAATGTATAGGGGAGTTGTGTGACTGGTGAGCTATATGATCATCAAATGAGTACAACTGAACTACCCTCAATAATTCTGGGTTATCACATGACAGTTTCTTTGTTAGCTACTTGAGAAGCATATGCCTTAAACTTAGTCTGAACTTCAATGAGAGTGAGCAAGCACGACATATCTTGGGCCGCGAGCCATTCCTCGAACAGATTTGAACACACCGGGCACGTACGAGATGTCCACATGAAAGAGGTTTTGTTTTAAACAATGAACACACCTGATACACCTGCTATGTGCTGGTATTGGTATCAAAAGACATGCGGGAGTTGTGCACTGTAAACAAAGGCATGGTTCAGAGACTCCTCTCCCCGGCGGGAACGACGCGGTAGCCGGCTGTCCTGAGTGTCCAACCTGGAAAGAAAAAATGTCCAGGAATCAATGCTCATAAGGATATACAGAGAGTCTCACCCATCCTAACCTCCCGGTGTAAGAAGAATAGGAGGCAACGGCCTCCTCCTTCTTCTTACCCCTAAGAGGGCGTGAATAGCCGATTCCCATGCCCCTGGTTAACATGAGAAAGGGATATCACTGAAACAAAGGGCCACCGTTACGACCTAGGTCATAGAACAGTAAGCCCACTGGCGGCGGACCGCTCTGTGCTCCACCAACACAAGCAGCCGCTGATCCGTTTACCAACTGAGCCGCCGGTACGGCGGGGTTAACGCCATTTAAGTAAGGGTGCTAGCTGATGACGAGACATAAGTGCAGTGTCCGCCGGGGTCTTAACTCACTGGGTCGGCGGGGTAAATGACCCTATTATCCCACGTCATAACTGACCAGTCTTAGTGACCGGGGGACCCCTAACGGCAGATATAGGTTTGTTCCGTAAAAAAAAAAAAAACACCCGCCGGCGGACTGTTGCTCATGCAGCCGCCGGAAGGCGGAAGCAACGTCCGAGGGGCTCAAAAGCACTTTACCAACAAATGTTATACATCGGAGTCCGCCGGATCCCAGAGGGTCCTGGAACCAGGGAGTAGCGGCATCGCCATACCCACCGACTCCAACCCGGCGAGGGAGACACAAGCCCGGGAAGATGCCGGCACGGCGGACCGACCCTACGGATACAAAACCTAGGCCGGCAGGACAAGCAGAAGGAAGGGGGACTCGGAGCAAGGCAAAGCCACGAGGTAACCCGACCCAAAACTCACGCACTCCCACGCGTGAAACACTTTGCAGGACTCCCGGAAAGTGGCACACTAACCAACAGGAAGACCGCAAAATACAGGGGACATAATAAATTACAATAATAGTAAAAATAAAAGAACCCCCCAAAACTAGATAACCTACAGGCTTAACAAGGAAAAAACATTACAGACTACACGGCTGAACTATGAACAGCGCCAAAAGGGCGAAGAGAAAGCCCCAAAGTGGGGCCTCTCCGCAGGCTCGAACGCCGGAAGACCTCACAACCACGTGTAACAATCTTAACCCTGGCGCGTCTGCAACAAAGGCAGGGTCCCTAGACCCCCAAGCTGCACAAAGGCACAGCAAGAAAACTAAAGGAAAGCCTCCTAACTAAGGAAAAGCAAAAACTAAGGCGCATAGCAACAGACAAAAAACACTACGTGTGGTGGAACAATAAACACAATGAGTAAGCGCCTAAACGTACCCTAATTTAACATTTCCTGCGGGCCAACAATAACACAACCCATGCTAGCTAGTCTAAACCCTGCTCACTATCTCCCAGATATACACAAATGAGAAAAGACTCACTAGAGGAGAGCGAACGTCGAATGAAGCCGGAGTGCGGGGGCACAAGTGTTGATGGTAGGCCCGCGAGGAAGAGAAGGCCGAATTGTTGCGCTTGGCGAGAGGCGGTAAGAAGCCACAACGCAAGAAAATCCACCGAATGTGGGAAGCTTGTGAATAACAGTGTTAAAGTGGAAATTCTTTTTCCTTTTTTGTTCTCTTATTTTTTATGAAGTTTTTTCGTAGTGGGTACCCGATCTGTGACGACACCATAAGAGAAGTAGCGTTGCACTTATGAAGATGACTCCTATTCTTCCTCGCGGCGGTTGATTCAAACGACTGACGTGGATGTTGAATGGAGACTATTATACTAATAGGCAACATCGTCAATGATGAAGGGGCCACTATTAAATATGATCTGTTATGAGTGGGCAGGTCGGTCTATTGCATTTGCTGTGCATCTTAGGTTATGATAATTTAATAAGGTATGTTAAGTTAAGCAGCTGGATTAGAGAGAAACTGCTTATTAGGAAGATTTGAGGTTACACAAGCAAGAGGAAGGCAGAGAGGCAAATATATGGATGCATTGTTAGCTCAGCTTGGGGGTGGATGGAGGGTTGTGGACCTGGTCAGGCTGGTTGACGAGAGAGCAGAATGGACGTCACTTGACTGGCATTCCGGTAAAGGTGAAAGTTATCTATGGAAGACAACATGATATCATCCACTGTATAATTTTGTCTGATGTTAAACGATTTTATACAGCTGTTGGAATTAATAGGGCAAAAACTGTCTCATCTAACCCTCTGACTTCCATAAACCCTTCCTCATCTTAATGAACGAATGGGAGATGGAAGGCTTACAATGAATTTGAACGAATGGGAGATGAAAGGCTTGCAAAGAGAATATATGAGTCAGATACAAGGTGAGATAGAAGGGCAGGAAGATCCCCATTGAGATGGAGAGACTGTGTAAGACAAGCTTGGGATGATAGAGGAATGACTATAGATCAGGCAAAGGAAGCGGTAATAAACAGGAATGAATGGAGAATGCTTGTGAATAGTTGAGTGAACACGTTGTCATTTGGGGGAAGGGTCGGGCGCAAGTTGGACTAGATAATAGTCCATCAGGCGCCTGGCCCAGGGAGACGATTAATATGAAGGGTGCGCCTGGAAGTGTGGTGGGCGGGCTTGTGGCTTTGGCTCCGCTACATGTCTCCCTGCCGAGATCGGAGCCTCTCCAGGTGGTCGGGGGCCAGGGGAGTGCTGGAGCGACCTTGGTGACCCTGGTCTCTGGGTATTCTCCTGGGTGACCTAGATATGTGTGAATTTTGTGTTTTGTCTGTGTTTGTTCTCTGTTTTGTCTTGTGTTTTGTGTTTTCCCGTTCTTGCTCTGTCTTGAGTCGGCCACCCCCAAGAAAATACAAAATATAAAATAAAATAATAAAATAGAGGAAAAAAAAATAGGAAAAGTGGGGATTGGGCCTGAACATATAGAATAGATCTTAATAGAATCGTCTACTAATAGCCAGAATACAGACAAGAATCAAGCAATTGGATCTTGAAAGTGTTAAAAGTGTCACGTTTTTGTTACCGTTATATGTTATGTATTGCACACAACTTTTACAATGTGAAATCGTCTACAGTTAGCCAGAATAGAGACCCTATAGTAACAGAAATCGGCCCACCTCAGCCCTCTTGGTGCCACTGGTGACATATCTCCATACCCATAATGCCCACTTAGGAATACTGGTATTGGTTTTCAGCTACATATAGGCGATTTTATGAAGCTTCGGAAGGATATTGGGTAGCTAAGAGGATTAATTGATATAGTCTGTAGCCTTTTGAACGGTAGACGTCTTTTCTACCAGAGAGAAGACACGAATATTAACGGTGAATGAAGACCGTGCCACCAGAGAGAAGACACGAATATTAACGGTGAATGAAGACCGTGCCACCACAGAGAAGACACTAATATTAACGGTGAATGAAGACCGTGCCACCACAGAGAAGACACAAATATTAACGGTGAATGAAGACCGTGCCACCACAGAGAAGACACGAATATTAACGGTGAATGAAGACCGTGCCACCACAGAGAAGACACTAATA
The DNA here is from genome assembly GCA_032716605.1 of Paralithodes platypus. Classification (NCBI taxonomy): domain Eukaryota; kingdom Metazoa; phylum Arthropoda; class Malacostraca; order Decapoda; family Lithodidae; genus Paralithodes; species Paralithodes platypus. Next base: position 13,777,515 of record CM064564.1, on the reverse strand, counting down.
TTAACGGTGAATGACGACCGTGCCACCAGAGAGAAGACACGAATATTAACGGTGAATGACGACCGTGCCACCAGAGAGAAGACACGAATATTAACGGTGAATGAAGACCGTGCCACCAGTGAGAGACACGAATATTAACGGTGAATGAAGACCGTGCCACCACAGAGAAGACACGAATATTAACGGTGAATGAAGACCGTGCCACCACAGAGAAGACACTAATATTAACGGTGAATGAAGACCGTGCCACCACAGAGAAGACACGAATATTAACGGTGAATGAAGACCGTGCCACCAGAGAGAAGACACTAATATTAACGGTGAATGAAGACCGTGCCACCACAGAGAAGACACGAATATTAACGGTGAATGACGACCGTGCCACCAGAGAGAAGACACGAATATTAACGGTGAATGAAGACCGTGCCACCACAGAAAAGACACAAATATTAATGGTGAATGAAGACTGTGCCACCAGAGAGAAGACACGAATATTAACGGTGAATGAAGACCGTGCCACCACAGAGAAGACACGAATATTAACGGTGAATGACGACCGTGCCACCAGAGAGAAGACGCGAATATTAACGGTGAATGAAGACCGTGCCACCAGAGAGAAGACATGAATATTAACGGTGAATGAAGACTGCGCCGCCAGAGGGAGGATATGACTATTAACGGTGAATGAAGACTGCGCCACCAGAGGGGGGATATGACTATTAACGGTGAATGAAGGTTCTGCCACCAGAGGGAGGATATGACTATTAACGGTGAATGAAGACTGTGCCACCAGAGGGAGGATATGAATATTAACGGTGAATGAAGACTGCGCCACCAGAGGGAGGATACGACTATTAACCCTTAACCATCGGAGGTGGACTTAAGTCCGCCTCTAAAAACTTGGACTATGTGGCGGGGGCGGATTTTAGTCCGTGTGCAATTTTGGCGCAATATTGGCTCTGAGAGAGAGACGAGCGACGGGAGGAGCCGGGGTTACCTCATGACCGCTCGCCACGGCCGCCGTGGACCGACTGAGATTTACTCCACATACATCCACCCTCACCCCATCGCTACATACGTAATTATATAAAGAAATTACCGTATTTTAGCAATTTTGCCCTTCGGTTGCACGATCGTTGCAAGACAACCAGTGATCGTAGAAGAATGGTTCGGGTGTCATTGGAAAGCTCAATTTACGCCCTTTCAGGGATACATACTTGTATTACGCTCCGGCTCTTGTTTATGCATGAAAAAGAGCACGGAAACAACGCCATTTATGGTAAAAAAAAAAACGCTGGGCGGCACGGTCAAATATACCGCCTAGGCCGCTCATAAGGTGTTAACGGTGAATGAAGACTGTGCCACCAGAGGGAGGATATGACTATTAACGGTGAATGAAGACTGTGCCACCAGAAGGAGGATATGACTATTAACAGTGAATGAAGACTGTGCCACCAGAGGGAGGACCTGGCTATTAACAGTGAATGAAGACTGTGCCACCAGAGGGAGGACCTGGCTATTAACGGTGAATGAAGACTGGTGCCAGAGAGAGATGACGCAATTACAAACAGTGATGAAAACTGTGACACCAGAGGCAGGGGGTGACTATTGGAGGTGATTGAACACTGTGGGTTCAGAAGGAGGACACGACTATCGATAGATACTAATTAATGTAGCGTCCGGGAGAGTACACGTGTAGCATGTGAACTACACTCACTTATATAAATATAGCATGTAAGCTAGATTCACTCTTAATTATTTATCCCACTATTATTATTTACACCTTGTCACTATAACTGTCATATTTGACCATACTAAGTTCCATCAGCATTCTACGGATATGTATATATAATATTATACACCCTATTTTAGATAAACAAGTTCTCCCCCTTAGACACCACAGAATGTGTATTTTTTTATACAAAACCTAGTTCCACCCAGTTCCAAATTTTGTTGACATAACAACCCCCCCTTAGATACTGCCTCAAGCTCATGCTAGGAACCAGGCAAGACACTCACTCTACCCAGGGCACTGTGAAAGGGAGGTTACACTCTAATACCTCTCCTGCTCACATCCTTTCTCCCATCACTATTAACATATATTTTAAGCCAAGTCAATCTTGTACTCTGAACCTAACTATTAGACTTGATATTGGACAAGCTCCATAACTTCTATTAGTCTAAAGGGGCTTTCACACAGTCAAGACTGCAAAGCCGCATACCGGCGCATCCGTGTTCGGCCCTATAGGTCACTACGACCTATAGGGCTATCCACATTGACATCCTCCACTATATCCTCCTCATTACTAAATATCAAATCAAGTACACTCCCCTGCGTCCCATCTCTATATCTTGTTATATCTGTAATATGTTGCGTTAAGAAACAATCTCTCACTTTCTCTATGAACTTGTATTCCAGGCTACACTGTCCCGCTGGAGTAGTATGATTTGCCCAGTTGATCCTTGGCAAATTGAAATCTCCAATCAAAATCCTATATTTGTTCTCTCTATTATGTATTTCCTCTATTGCTTTCAGTAGGTTATCATCCTTTTCCCTACTATTATTTGGGCTTCTATATATAGAGGAAATTGAATTGACCCTCTTGCACATTTTACTTCAATACACAAATACTCACAATACTGCTGTCTCAAATCCACCTCATTTACCTTAAGCTCTTTTCTTACATAAACAGTCCTCTTCCAACCTCTGCTCGAATAGCATTCCTCTCATACAACTCAAAACCCTCCAAACTATACTCCACCAGTTCCCTTTCAATTCTAGCATTTTTTGGTCTTACTTCCTGTAAGGCTATGACATCAGGTTTTTCCTCTTCATCCTGCAACCTACATATCAGTTCTCTTTTCTTGTCCTGGGTAAACACATCAACATTACTGAACATAATCCTTAATCTTTCTACCATTCCTTCAGCAACTACATCATCCCGCTCCTCCTGCTCCTCCTGTCCGTACCCTACTCCCCCCCCCCCCCCCTAGCACTAATGTTTACAATGAGATACAATGAGATGCATGGGAACAATAATAAGTAACACAGTATAAGTATATGGGAATTATAATCCTACAATATTTTCCCATATTTAACTATAGAATAAGATATTCTTCCCGAAATATGTAACGTTCAACCTAATAACTAAGGTTACGGGAGCGTTCAACTTAAGACTACGAAGGATATGTAACGCTACATTAACCCAAATTACTAAGCATTGATACTGTTCATACTAAGTAGAGCATATAGAGTATGGACACCGGAGTTGATAGGTTGAGGAAGTGAACAATGGCCGTCCACAACCGCATCTATGGAACGGCCAGAAAGGAATTTAGAGATAAAGGCACATATAGAGGACTAGAAACCGAAGGAGGGTAGTTCAGAAGTTAAAGATTTGTGCCAGACTCTATTAAAGCCCTTCAATATGTCTAGCGCAATAGAAAAGGTCTCACCGAAGTCCCGAAAGGAGGATGACCAAAAGTTAGTAAGATATGAAAGGAGATCCCCAGTAGAGCGACCCTTATGGAATCCATACTGGCGATCTTGAGAGTGGTCACCCATCTTTGGGACAGGTTGAATAAGAGCAAACTTCCAGCAAGATAGGAAGACGTTAGCGGAGAGACAGAGACGGAAGAATTTGTGTAGGCAGGGAGTCAGCACAGAAGCAGTTTTTTAGTACAACAGGAGGAACACCATCCAGACCATATGCCTTCTTAGTATTTAACCCAGTGAGGGTAGAAACTACATCTTTAGTAGAGAATAGGATATTAGGCATAAGTAAGAGAGAGTGGGGTGGAGAGGGAGGAATTGCACCGGAATCTTCCAAGGGGGAGTTTCTAGCGAAAGTTTGAATGAAGAGTTCAGCTTTGTCAGAGGAAGAAGTGATGGTTGTGCCATCAGAGTGGAAAAGGAGAGGGAAAGACGAGGAAGACAAGTTATTGGAGAGGTTTTTGGCTAAATGCCAGAAAGTTTGGGAAGAGCTAGAGCTGGATTAGAGTTGATGAAAGAGTGTTTGGAGTCAAAAAACAGATTTGGCTCGATTCCGGGCAGAACCATAGCAAGAATGAGATTCTTGAGTTTGAAGGCATCTGTACCGTTAGAATGGTTCCTCCATATTACGGACATCAGTAGAAAAAGCGTGAGTAAACTAAGATTTAATTGCATTAGTCTGAGAGAAAGAAAATGGAATACCTGATAGGATTGCCTCGGTAATGTGTTTAGCACTCTCCGTGGGTCCCCGTCCACGGGAAGCAAAAATAATTCCAATGGGAAATTATATATACCGGTATATATAATATATATACTGTATATATATATATATATATATATATATATATATGTATATATATATATATATATATATATATATATATATATATACCGGTATATATACTGTATATATACAGTATATAATAACAATTATATAGAGTATATATAGTATGCGTGTTTGTGTGTGTATTCATATATTCTCCCTGTATAATATGTTGCAGCTACACATATCCAAACCGACTTATAGATAGGAGACAACTAAGCTTAAACTAGAGGTGTAAACCAAAGCCAACATTATTGATAACATTTAATATAGATATGTTATAAATGTACAAAATAGCTAAAATCACTACCACTGTGTCGTTAGTTAGGTTGTTGAAATAAGTGTAGGTTATGTGTTATGTTCTCTTTGTGTTTTGCATGTTTTGTTTGCTGTTATGTCTTCTTTATGTTATGTTTGGTTTTGCTATACTATGTTATGTGTTTATGTTGTGTTTTGAGGTATTTGTTGTTTATGTTATGCGTTGTTTATGTTATGTTTGGTCTGTTATGTTATGTGTTGTACATGTTATGTGTTGTTTACAGTATGTTATGTTTTGTTTATGTTATGTTTTGTGTATGTTATGTGTTGTTTACAGTATGTTATGTTTTGTTTTGTGTATGTTATGTGTTGTTTACAGTATGGTATGTTTTGTTATGTGTTGTTTACAATATGTTATGTTTTGTGTATGTTATGTGTTGTTTACAGTATGTTATGTTTTGTTTACAGTATGTTATGTTTTGTTTTGTGTATGTTATGTGTTGTTTACATATTGTATGTTTTGTTTATGTTTTGTTATGTGTTGTTTACAGTATGTTATGTTTTGTTTATGTTATGTTTTGTGTATGTTATGTGTTGTTTACAGTATGTTATGTTTTGTGTTGTGTATGTTATGTGTTGTTTACAGTATGGTATGTTTTGTTTGTTTTGTTATGTGTTGTTTACAGTATGTTATGTTTTGTTTATGTTATGTTTTGTGTATGTTATGTGTTGTTTACAGTATGTTATGTTTTGTGTACAGTATGTTATGTTTTGTTTTGTGTATGTTATATGTTGTTTACAGTATGTTATGTTTTGTTTACAGTATGTTATGTTATGGTTTGTGTATGTTATGTGTTGTTTACAGTATGTTATCAGAACTCAGTCACCTAGAATAATCTACCTTCAGTCTAGTTTTCGATTCCAACGTGAAAGAGCCTCAAAATATCACGAGAAACAGCTTGCTCATCGAAAATTGCCGTAAAAAACGCTTGTGTGACACTGGCTTAACTCCTTGCGACATATATGACGCGCGTCATATGGAACTTATAACCAAAAACTCATATGACGCGATCGCGTCATATGGACTTATCTCCATGCCTCTCCAATAAGTTTATGACGCGATTTTGCGTCATATGAACTCAGTAAGTCCGATAAATTAGCTTACGATAAAACCGTTGGTGGCAACCTCAGCCTCCTCCGATAATTCTAACGGCCGCCGCAGTGTTGTTGTGAGTGTAGTGCGAGGCAGTGGCAATGATCCTGGGGCTCCCGCCTCCTCGGACTTATTGGAACATAATATGTCTGAAGGAGTTATTGACATTGGCTTAATGACATTGGCTTAATGACATTGGCTTAATGACATTGGCTTAATGACACTGGCTTAATGACACTGGCTTAATGACACTGGCTTAATGGGGGAATGTTATCACAGCAGGCCGTTGACAGCTCCTCCCTACTGCCTGGGGAGGAGCAGAGCATAGTTACCATCTGCTGGGGTTTTACTATCTGCTTGGGGGGCTTCTTGCTGTCTGCTGGGAGGTGGGGCAAGCAGGGGTTCGGGCTTAGGGGTGGAAGTGAGTGTGGAGCTTTAGTCGGGATGGGGAGGAAAATAGTGGGTATGTCTGGGGGTCGGCCCCTTGTGGTAGTTATTGTGTCACCTGGTTCATTACCCTCACTAACGACCTTCTTATCTTCACTCGTATCCCGTCCCTCACTCGCCTTCCGCCCCTCACATGCCTCCCTCCCTTCACTCGCACCCCTCCCTTCACTTGCCTCCCGCCCCTCACTCGCACCCAGCCCTTCACTTGTCTCCTGCCCCTCACATGCCCCACGCCCGTCACTCGCATCCCTTCTCTCACTTGCCTCCTTCCCTTCACCTGCCCCCCACCTGTTCCCGGTGAGCAGTGAGGGTGACTTAGCAGCCTCTGGTAGGTTCCTCAGTAAGTCCATCACCTCCAGGAACTCAATCACTAGCGGCTTGATGCCTCCCTCCTCCTCCACCTCCGGCCGCAAACCTGCAGGAGAAGTGATACAAATATAAAGAAGAAATAGAAAGATAAACAAATTTATTGATAGATACAAATAGAGAGAGGGGTGTAGGGAATGAAGTTATCAGTCTCATTAATGTCGCTGTGCTGGTCATGTGAAAATGGTGCAATTTGCGCCACAAATGGCCGGCAATGCTGTCACTATCTTCCAAGTTCAAGGTAGTGTACTACATTATAGTAATAAATAACTGCAGTCATGGTGATTGTAGGGTTTCAAGTCATAGGAAGACAGGAATTGGTCAGAGCAATAAATATCAAAATCTGAGTTTGCCATAACGACCATATAATGTTAGTTCCACTATTGTTAGGTGTAATGAAGAGTACCATGATTTTTTTCTTTGAACAATTAACAATATGTAGAGTGAAATGCAATGTTACCCATTCATTTGCATTAATATGCTTTTGATATATGCATATATATTTGTAATTCATATACTTTTCTGTCCTACAGATATGTAATGTTTATATTTATCGTGTTAATATTTCGCCTAAGTTAATGTTACCGTAATTCAGATACTAATGCCTGCTAACAAGCCATCATTGCTCAGGAGGCTAGACCATAATTATGACAAAGGGGTTTATGTATAGTATTACTGAATATAAACACCATATAAGGAGGAGCACTTTATTGACGTTTTACAGATAGCTTCTTCAGGTCACTATCTGCTCTCTGCGAAATGTTGTCAATAAAGTGCTCCTCCTCATATGGTGTTTATATTCATTCTGTCAACTATTCTAAGTTATTTCAACATATAGTTTTACTTTTGTAAATGTATATACTCTATTGCCAATATATTTGATAACTTGAATAACATCTATCTATCTATCTATTGCCTGACGCCGTGATCCCCGAAGGGGTAGCCACGAACGAACCGCCCCCATGCACCTCTGTCCCCAGTCAGTCGACGCCCCTCCCCCCAACCAGCACCGCCCTCGGTCATGTACTTCCTCACTCCATCCTTCCACCTCATATTCGGTCTACCTCTCCCTCTCTGTCCCTCCACCTCGCTCTCGTACACCCTCTTAGTCATTCTCTCGCTTTCCATACGTTCCATATGGCCGAACCATCTCAAGTTGTTCCTTTTCACACTTTCCAGCACATCTACCTCCACACCACACCTCCTTCTTACTTCCTCATTAGTCTGTCTATCACTCCATGTAACTCCGCACGCACTCCTTAAGTAATTCATTTCCACTGCTCTCACTCTTGGTCTGAGTCTCTCAACCAACGTCCATGCTTCGCTTCCGTAAGTCAGTGTCGGGATTACCACACTGTCATGCAAGGACTTCTTCACTTCCATACTGACCACCCTATTTCTTGTTACTGCTTTTAGCGTTCCTACAACCCTCTTCCCCTGTTGTACCCTCTCCCGCACTTCTTCATCCATAGTCCCATCTTTACTCAACACACTGCCCAGATACTTAAAAGAGTTGACGATCTCCATAGCCTGACCGTTCAGCTTCACCTCACACTCTGTGACTTCACCCCTTTCGAAGACCATAACCTTGCTCTTCCCCGTATTTACCATCAAATTCCGTTTTTCGCACACTGTTCCAAACTCATTTACCAGACCCTGCAACTCCCATTCATTATCACTCATCAGAACTGTATCATCCGCAAACAGCAGTATAGGTAGCTTCCACTCAATTCCCTCCCTTTTCAGCGATACACCAACATCCACTGGTCTTGATAGTATTTCTTTCATGACTCCATCCATATATACAGTAAACAACCACGGGGACATCACACACCCCTGTTTCAAACCAACATTCAGGTAAAAAAACTCGCTCTGCTCACTCTCCATACGTACTGCCGCCTTTGCACCCTAATACATGCTCTTCACTGCTTTTAGCAACTTGCCCTCTACTCCGTATATTCTTAGTACTTTCCACAAACCTTCTCTATCCACTCTGTCATAGGCCTTCTCCAAGTCCATAAAGGCAACAAACACCTTTTGTTTCTTCTCCAGATACTTCTCCACAACACAATTCAGGGTAAAAATCTGATCTACCCATCCTCTTCCCTTCCTAAAACCTCCCTGCTCGTCGCCTATCCATTTCTCCGTTCTCACTCTCACTCTCTCAATCACTACCTACTGTATACCTTCCCTACTACGCTTAGAAGACATATTCCTCGGTGGTTACCACACACTCCTCTTTCCCCTTTGCCCTTATATAGGGGGACTATTATGCCAGTCTTCCAGTCATCGGGTGCATTCCCCTTCTCCCATGCTAGTTTGCACATTTTCCATACCCATTCTATCATTATCTCACCACCATACCTCAACATTTCCCCACACACTCCATCTGTTCCTGGTGCTTTCCCCAACTTCACTCTTTTCATGGCTTCCCACACTTCTGACCTCCTGATCCCCACCTCCTCCTCCACTACTTCTCTTCTTCTCCCTCCCATACCATATCCAGCTTATGTTTGCTGGCTCTTCATTCCTTACATTTAGCAACTCATTGAAGTACTTCCTCCATCTTTCGCGTCTCTCTTGCTTCTCGGCTAGCATTCTCCCATTCTTATCTTTCACACCCTTACTGTTTCCCTTGCTACCTTCCCTAACTTTCTTGACTTCTTTCCAGAACAGTTTCTTACTCTCCCTCCATTTTACACTCAGATTCCTTCCAAATTCCTCATCTACTCTTCTCTTACTTTCCTTCACTACTCTCTTCACCACCCTCTTACTCTCCACGTACTTCGCTCGTTTCTGTCTCTCGAAATCTTCATTCCCTCTACTACCCAACCACTCTTTATACGCTTTCTTCTTTTCTTCCACAGCTATTCTTACCTCTTCTGTCCACCATGCTGTACCTTTCACTCCCCTCCCTCTTCTCCTCACTCCACACACCTCCTCACATGCTGCACAGATCTCATCCTTAAACACCTTGCTCATCTCCTCCACTTCCTCCATAACTTCCAGGTCGAACCCACCTAGTCGTCTTTCCATTGCTCTCCTGTACTCCTCCCTGACTTCCTCCTCCCGCAACCTCTCCACCCTCCTCTCGCCTCCCTCCAGCTCTCCTCACCCACTTCTTTTGTATCCTAACCTTAGCTACCACTACATAATGATCAGACAGACCCCCTCCAATACCCCTATACACCCTAGCATCCATCACAGATTTCTTCATTCGTTCATCCACACATACATAATCAATCAATGACTTTCGTTCCACCACTGTCTTATCCTTCATCGTCAACATCCGTTTCCACGTGTACCTGTGGATCATTCTGTGTCGGAAGAAGGTGTTGGCTATCCACAGCCTCCTCCCCACACATACGTCCACAAGTGCACTACCATTCCCATTCACCTCTGATGGTACCCCCCACCCTCCCACCACTCCCTCAACTTTCCTATCACCCACCTTACCATTCATATCCCCAATCAGAAATATTCTTTCGTTCTTGTCAAACTTCTCCAGGCACGCCTCCACATTCATCTAGAACTCCTCTTTCTTTCTTTCAAGTATAATCCTCTGTCGGGGCATACACGCATACAATCACCCACGTTTGTACTCCTACTTTCATTCTCACCCACACAATCCTTGAACCCACAGACCCATCCTCTCTTACACATTCCTTCCATTTGCTATTTACAAACAAACATGCACCTTCTCTCGCTGTTCCTTCACTCACTCCAGAACATACACCTACCATTTTTTTAAAGAAATTACGGAACATATTTTACTCATAAATTAGAATGTTGGAAAGGGTATTACCTTGTATCGTACCTGACTTGGCAGACCCCAGGGAGTCCGAGGATGAGCCATCCCCCTCATAGGCATAGGCTCTGAGGTCATCCTTGGCCAACACAGGCTCTGGAGGAGGGCCCACGTTAACCCTCATACCAGCTATTGAGGATTTACAAGACATATTAATAAGACATGGTGTATGGAATTGGACGATATAGTGTGTGTACAATTATATTTAGTTAAGGGGAGACATAACACAGGTTCTGGAGGAGGGCCCACGTTCACCCTCATACCAGCCATTGATGACTTACAAGGGGTTTACGCTAAGTCTGACTCATCTGCTTTGCCTTCTTTACCTTCTGAGAAAAAGAAAACTAATAAGACATGGTGAATGGCATTGGACAATATAGGATGTACATAATTATATTTAGTTAACCCCTTCTGTACCGGAGACGTATTTTTACTTTATTTTAACTACTGTTAGACAATTGTATTCATTTTTAAAAGGGCTTCCAGCAATGAACAGGTTTCATACTATCTCACTTAACCCAATTGGGTTAAGTGAGAGTCCTCCCTTCCTCGTGAGGACGGGGTCCGCCTGGCCGGGCTGCGATGCGGACACCATCCAGCTCTCCTGAGCTATCAGAGGAGACTGGATGACTCCGTTGTCGGCGCCTGCCCGGGATGTAGCGCAGCGCCCCGTACCGTTGAGCACGTCATGGAGGACTGCATTTCGCATGACCACTTGCACCAGCAGCACGGTCTGCACTCAATGAGAGCTCTGTGGGAAAGCCCGATCGTGGCCATGGCCTTTCTCAGGACTCGGGGCTGTTCGGCCAGGCAGCTTAGGGAACAACAACAACAACAACAACCCAATTGGCTACCACAGATCCTTCATAAACTGCACAAACTCGTTTAAATAGAGCTGAAATAAAACCGCAAATATCCCCGGTAGAGAAAGGGTTAAATGTGATGTTTTTTGTTTTTATCATCAAGTCATCTATTATTATTCCATATTTAACCCCTATGAAATGAGTGGGATAGATCTGTCTACTGATATAGTTGTAGCTACTACTCGGACAAAGGGGACAGATTCTGTGCGGCAACAAGGTAAAGACAGGTAAATAGTAACAGACCAACTCATTATCGTCCAAACAACACCAGCCACATAATGCACACATAGGCCTACACTCAAAGCTCGGTTTGATATCAAGTCAGTGGGAAGAAGACGTCAATCTTATTCAGCTTTGGGAGGCAATTTCACACCTCTAATACTACGTTTAAATAGATTTAATTATGCACTTCCAGATGTTTGCAATCATTCTCTATATATAGAGAAGAAAAAAGTTTGAAATAAAAACATTTATTTCTTAATCCCTTCAGTGCAGTGCTGTCATATGACAGGCGCCATTTTGAGGCTATTATGAGCCTGAGAGAGAGGCCAGCTGTTGCAGGGAGCAGAGGGGGGCTCCAACTGCCAGCCACAGGTGGCGGGCACACACTGAGCTGTGAGAGAAGACTCGCTCACTCATGCGCAGAGTCACACATAGCAAAAACAGCAAAATTAATAATTGTTACCGATTTTTTCCTTCGTTTGCAAGATCGTTGCAAAATAATCAGATGTTGTACTGGGGTGATTCAGGTGTCATTGGAAAGCTCTATCATTGTACTTTCACGGATATATAATTATATTTCGCTCTGGCTCTTGCTCATGCATGAATAAAAAGAGCATGGAAATGAAGGTAATTTCGGGCAATTATGCCAGCATTGAAGAAGTTGTTGTTGTTGTTCCCCAGGCTGCCTGCCCTAACAGCCCCAAGGTCCGAGCAAGGCCAAGGCCATAACCGAGCGCTCCCACAGAACCCTCCCTGCCTACCACAATAAAGCCTGGGTGACCGAAGCCACTCCATGGCGGGGAGCTGAGGAGGGTGCGGAAACGCCCAGGCGTTTCCGCATTGAAGGAGTTAATTTTATTGCTTTTTGAGTGAAATAAGGCTATTCACTATTGTGGACTCTAAGTGGTTAACCCGGCATCTGCCACGTTCCTTCCGGAATGTTTTACCGGGCGAATTTGACGTTCCTTCCGGAAGATAACACTTAAAAACAACAACAAAAAATGCCCAGTGCTGGGGAAATGGATGCAATATGCAATTAGGTGGTATGTCTCCTTAACACCCGTCGTCTCTTCCATTACATATGTCTCCCCTCTCCTTTCTCCTTAAACTTCCCCTCCTCTTTTTTTCCACTTTATCCCACTCTCTATACAGTACGTACTCCCTCCCACCTCAAACACATTTAGTCACCTCCTCTACACCTCCCCTACCTACCCCCTGCCTCATACATGCGTGAGACAACAGTTGGGCCTGTCAGTGTCTCAAGACTCCAGAGTGAGCATACCCATGTCACTACCCTCCTGTCACATTAATACGATTCTTCATTGGGTATTTGCACTTTTGACCTATTTTCTGGTTCTTCAATGTTAACATGTTCATTATACAAGTAAAATATACACATACGGTGCAGTAATATTGCTTTATATGGTAAATATAATACATTTTGTCCTATTTGAAGCTGTATCTTTCGCACTGACGGACCTGTCAGAAACAGGTCTGACGTAGATGTCAGGTTAATGACTGTACAAAAAGAAGTACCAGTTTCAGTGCCCTGTGGCACAGCTTCTTGCTCTATACAGGGGCACTCATTTAACGAGTACAGTTCGCAAGTGTGGGGAGGCTCCACTCTCGTAACGCACTTCTCGAAAGGGTAGTCGAAAGCATTTTGTCTCATTATCTCACCTCCTCTTAATTATTCTCTACAGACTCTTTCTACATGCCACAAGGTTGCATCTTTCTCACTCTTCTACCGCTATTACAATGATCAGGGTTCTGCAGAGCTTTCTTGATGTATACCACCTCCCTTGCAGAGTGGGTGGCACCTGCCTTTGTACACATTCCCATCCCTATTTTATCAACTCTCTAATCCAAGAGTGAACCGGTTTTTCTCAATTTACTTCCACTCAACAAGTAGAGTCTGAAACGCTCTCCCTCAATCCAACTTTCCCTCATTCTCTGACATGGAATTTGTCAAGGTCTGTGTGTCTAGACATTTTAACTCTAATGCATCTTGAATTTGGATCTCTATCAAGTTTGGGGGGGGGGGGGGGGGGGGTAACACTTGCAACAGGCAACTTTGCCTTTTGTCTCCTTCATACTCATAAGGAAAAAACAGACAAACATATATGCTCACACAAGCTAACAATAAATGCAACCACCTTGGGCCGATATTAAAAGTGAGACCAAATCCTTTATCATCAGAAAATATTACGAAGCTTAATGGCACCTACCTTTTTTTCTGGATGGAAGTGGTGGCGCTGGTGGTGAAGGTGGTGGTGAAGTCTGTTGTAGGTTGTATTTGAGGAAGTCTATGAAGGTGTGCCTTGGTAGTGATGGAGGGCTTCCTTGCTTCCCCTCCTTCGTCTGGTACCCTTCCACCCTTCATTGTTGTACCTCCTCCGTCCCCCCCTCCTCCGCCTATATCTCTGACCTGTTGCCCACTACAACCCCCCATTCCTCGCCCCAGCCATTGACGACGGAGCCGGACTGACAGGAGTATGGCCAGCAAAACTGAAAGAGAGCGAGGCAAGTTTAGTTTCTTCAGTGGATTCAAAGAGGACTTGTGATCATCCTATATTGAAGAATTACCTACCCTGTTTCAGTGTATAATACTTTGATTACATTCAGTGATATTTATTACAAAGATTACTAGTACATTAAGACTCCAGCACATTTAGTGACAGAGTAATAAAGATTTTCAGTGAAAATACAACCCACCAAGACCATGAAAGACAGACAGAGCGGCAATGGCCATAGGGGCCGCTAGTGGGTGGAGGGGTGCATCATGGTGGCCCACTGACAGTTATCCCCTGTGAACCTGGGCCCCACACACACACTGGTAGCCAGGCACTAGGTTGTAGCAGGTGCCACCGTGAGACAAGGGCGCCACTGGCACTCGTCCAGGTCCTCGCACCGGTGTCCAGACAGGTGACGACCTACTCCACAGCTTGTGGCAAGAGAAGAGAGTGGGACTTATAGATTATTTATTCAAGGACAGACTGACATTAAGACATGCAATTACATAGATGAACAATTTGAACATACGTTAGACTAAAAGTCAAAGTTACCAACCTGCACCCTGCATGACCCAAGAGCTGGAACAGACAAGAGGGCGAGCACAGGTGGTGTTGAGGCAGGCATGGGGGGCAGTGCATCCTTCCACCACCCCTGCCGAGGTAGTCACTTGACCCCAGGTGCTGCCGTTGAGGCCTGGGGGAAGGGGTAGCGAGCGACCACAGATGCGAAGGTCGTCCATGCAGGCTGAAGTCGAAAATATTCTAATGCGGAACATTTCTTGATGCGCTTATAAATACGCAATAAAATTATCTAACCTAGGTTACATATATATCCAGTGCAGTAGTCGTTATCTTGCGATGGGTTAAGACAGGAGTCTCTAGACCAAGTGGTTCAGGTTTATGGTGAAAAAAAGTAGGTCAGTTATGGCCGCCGGGAGCCTAGAAATCGTGTACATTCCTGATTTTCGTCATTTACCGATACTCATATATCTGCAAATAAAATTATGGGCTAATCTAGTTTTATTTACATATCAGAGGCAGTATCGGTGTTATCTTGCGATGGGTGAAGACTAGAACACTGGTACATTGAGCGGGTGTGTGTGAGGTGGGACATAAGACCAACTGTTTAATGTGTGATACTGAGAACTGTTGCGAATGCGGCGACGAAGTAGCTGCGCCCCCGGCTACGGTCTATTTCCATTTGTTCCCCAATTGATTATTGATTATGGATTATGTAAATGTTGATTAATGATTACTGATTTATTTCTCCATTGTAACCATTCCTAAGTCACTGTCGTCTGCTTTCATGCATCGTTTGGGACTCAGGGTCAGCAAGTATAAGCTTTCGTTAGGCCTGCATGCATGCAGGAGTCACAGGACTGACTGGCTATGTGCTCTGGAACTCTCTACTAGAATCAGTCTTTCCCTCTTCCTATGATTTAAATTGCTTCAAACTCTGTGTGTCTGTCCAGGCATTTTGGCTCGAATGTCCCTTGATTTTGGCCCTGTCACTCTTTCAACTCTGGGGGGGGTGGGGGGGGGGGGGGGGAGCGGGGGTGCAATCGATACAGGCAATTCTGCCTTTTGTTTCCCTCAATCACATAGAAAAGAATATGACCATTATTGTTAGAATTGAACCAAATACCTTCGCATGGCAGTACCTTTTGACCTACCATTGCTTCGCTGTTTAAAGGTTAACTATAAGTATTCATACTTACTGTGTCGAAGATCATCGCGGACCGTTACAAGATTAACCCAGTAAATTCCGGCAAACCCCCCAGTGTCACCCCATCATGCTTATCCACCTCAGGGGGGCGGGGGGCTGGAGCAAGAACAGGGCGTCGCCATTACTGCGAGTGGAAGAGTGGGTTGGCCGGAAAAGCGACACCGAGCGATTCGTTCTGCCCCTCCACCCGTCGCCATCGTCCACTGTCACGAGTCGGTTGTGGCAGTGTCGTTCCGCTCGTACCGTGTGCCATTCCCATCCCCAGTGGTTGGCCAGTCACACACACCGAATGTGCCACCAGTCCTGCACCGGAAACCGATGCACAGGCCACCCCCGCTTGTAACTGAAGATGGGAAAGGAGAACACAATTACACAATTAAACGTCTTATTGTTGGGAATGGAGTGGGTTTATTTGTAACTAAAGGGAAGCTGTGTTTGTTTTTTTGGAGTATTTACTTGCATGCAGAATAACTTACATGTAAAGTGAATGCTGCAGCACGTTGATGGGCGGCCAGGTGCACAAGCAAGCCCTTCTCGCTGTCCCCTAGTCCGTACCCGCACCTGCACCCATACCCGCTGTGGCACCGGTGTGAATGAGAGTGCCACCTTCAGGTACGACGACACCCCGATACTGGCTGGCATTGTTGGGTGTATGGCACCCCGGACCTGTCCATCTGCATCACACTGGAACTCCGTAAGGTTCAGCCCCCCGACGCAGCGCCCCGGTAGCCAAATCCCCCACTAGGGTCCCTGGGGCAGCTCTCCTCTGGATCCGGCAGCCTGACTCGCTAGCCCGGTTGTACGCTGGGTCACCCAAGTCCACCAACTGCAACAAGGCTGCAGTATCGTCACCTTGGGACCACAGACACATATCATATATCAACCATTTCTCATTCATGCTTAAGGTCTTGAGTATTGAAAAAATAAATATATCTCTAATAAGCTAGCCTTTATCTCTTTTATAAAGATTGTGTTCACTGATACATTATCAAATTTCATAATAGATATTACAGTATTGGCAGTAGTTTGTGGAAAATAATCCCTAATATTGGATGTGTGGTTTTTTCCCCATCTGTAGACCTAGATCCTAATTGTGAAGTTGTTTCAGATCACATAGTTTAAATTTGCTTAGGTTCGGTTATATTAGACTAGCTTCAGAAAAAAATTGAATAGGGGACGGATGCTAGTTTTTTTCAGTTGGCATTTCAGTGCTGTGCTTGATTGAGTAAATCACAGTGGGTTAATTTAATAAATTGGAGTCATTGGGTATAAATGGCAGAATTTGAACAGTTTGCGGCGAATTCCTCACAAATTGTAATGAATGCAGAGTGTAGTGGTTGATAAAAGAGTTTAATGATCATGTTGGAGATGTCTCTGGTGTGTACCAGGTATGTGTTTTGGGCCCTCTTCTGTTTGTCTTGTATACTTGGAATCAGTTTGACATAGTGAAATAAAACTATTTGGTTATTCCAATTACTCTACCATTGTGGTAATTATTTATAGGCCTTTCTTCTGTGTTGGGGTTCTTCAACAGAGATCTTGAATGGAGATCATGGCTTTGGTGTACTTATTGGAAAATGTTGCATAATGGTTGTAAAACTGAAGCCTTGACTATCATTAAGTTTAGAACTATTGGGAGTAAGCGCTGTAGTAGAATAAAAGGACCCCTGCCGAAGGATAAGTCAGAAATCGAGAAATTTGATTGCGTAGTATGCAAGGGCAAGCTTGTGTTAAATGATGATCCTGTGGCTGTGAATTTTGAAAATTAGCCATTGGAGCTGGTAGACAAGTTTTGTTACTTAGGAGATACCATCTCTGCCGGTGGTAGGGCCGAGGCTGCCACTGTCGCTAGAATTAGATGAGGCTGGGGGAAGTTCAGAGAACTGCTGCCAATTCTGACCATGAAAAGAATGCCTGCCCCCCTGAAGGGAAAGGTGTATGCCTCATGTGTTAGAAGTGCAATGACGTATACCTCAGAAACATGGGCTGTTAAAGTAGAGGATGTCAACAGAATGGAACGTAATGAGATGAGAATGGTTAGATGGATGTGTGGGGCCAAACTACAGGATAGAATAACAAATGATGAGCTGAGGAGACATTTAGGTATAAAGAGTATTAGCGAGAAGATGCGTACAAGTTGTTGTTGTTGTTGTTGTTGCCCCAAGCTGCCTGGCCGAACAGCCCAAGGCCCCGAGCAATTCCAAGGCCATAACCGAGTGCTCCCACAGAACCCTCCCCGCCGACCACAATAAAGCCTGGGTGCCTGAAGCCACTCCATGGGGGCGGGGATGCTGATGAGGGTGCGTGAGGAAACGCCCGGAAACGCAAAAGCCCCACCCAGGGCCCTTTGCTCCCTTAGCAATTATGAAGAGAAAAAGTTGAAGGGGCAAGGGAAAAATGTGACGCGTTGGCTTCCAATCTTGATAGGATTGGGAGGTCACTGCCCCGGAAGAGACGCCGTCACTTGAGATCTAGATTTTTTTTTTTTTTTTTTTTTTTTTTTTCTATGTGATCTGAGGGAGGCAAAAGGGCATAACTGCCTTTATAGGCGAGTGCCTCCGCCCATAGTTGAAGAGTGACAAGGGCCAAAATCCAAGGGACGTTCGAGCCAAAATGCCTGGACACACGTAAGTTTGAAGCAATTTAAGTGCATGAGGAAAGAGGAAAGACTGATTCTGGGAGAGTAGTTCCAGAGCTCAGATGTTGAGTAGAAGAAAAGTGTGAGAGTCATGTTGTCCACTCTTGGGTTGGAGAGTTGCACAGAGTAGGGGTGGGATTGAGGTTGCAAGACGGGTACCACGTGTCCCTACGTTTAAAGGAGGTGGTATGCACTGGGATTAGGCTCTGAGGAACACTGATTATTATAGTAGCGATAGAATAGCGAGAGAGATGCCAGACATTGCGGCGGAGAGGAAGAGAGATTGCAGAGAGACTTTGTGCGTGGACGGGAGATTAATGATACGAAAGGCCTTCCTTTCAACTTTGTCGTAGGAGAGAGCGGTGTGAGAGGAACAACTCCCCACACAATGTGAACAATACTCAATACAAGGGCGCCCCACTATTGCCCCTGTAGCAGAGGCAAGTAAAGCTTGTGCAGGGGAAAAGAAAACCCCCTAAGGCGGTTGAGACACACCCAGGCTTCTGGGAGGCTGGGCCCTTAGGCAAGACGTGGTAATATGGTCCTTCGCAATATGAGAGGCAGGAAGAAAAAAGAGACAGCCAAGAATATTGAGAGTAAAGATGAAGGGTTGATTGTGTTTGTATTGTTGAACGAATAAGGGATAGTCGCGCTGGGAGATCCTGACGGGTAGATAGATGGAGAAATTGGGTTTTGGGAAGCATTAAAGTTAACAAGGTTTTCTCTGCCCCAATTGGAACTAGTATTTAGATCAGGAATTTAAGAGTTCTATGGCTTCATTACGTTTGTCGTTGCGGGATTGCTTTGGCTGGGGCGTTCGGAAAAAACTAATGGAGTAGTGTAAGGTTGAGTAGTTTCTGCGTATGAATGGGAGGGAATTACGGTACAGCATTAAGGAGAATCATTTAGTAAAAAATTAGCAAGAGAATAGGAGATAGGACAGAGCCCTGAGGAACACAGGAGTTTATAGGGTGAGGAAGTGGAACAATGGCCGTCCACAACCGCAGCTATGGAACGGCCGGAAAGGAAATTAGGGACAACGGCACAGATGGCGGGATAGAAACCGAAGGAGGGTAGTTTAAAAAATTAACAGATTTATGCCACGAAGACTCTATCGAAGGCTGTCGATATGTCTAGTGCAATAGAAAAAGTTCACCGAAGTTGAGCGTCTCATATAAGTTAAAGGAACAGTCAGAGTAAGCTATGGGTTATGGCAGAGAGTGCTCAGCCTCTCACTCTGAATAAACCAGCCCCCCACCACATGACTAGAAACCCAATCCGCTCAGCATCAGGCTATGAAAGGGCACTAGAAAGCCGCACTTTGGAGGGGGGATAGATCCCCTATTTCAAAACCCCTTTCGGGGTTGGGAAACCGCACAAGTACAAGTACAAGTTGACTGGGATTGTGGTATGGGCATGTGGACGAGAATGGATGAACACAATTGGGTGAAGTGAAAGATGTATGTCTGTGCTTGTGGAGGGAGCTGCACCATGG